>CAJHXA020000006.1:0-600000 GCA_905147815.2 Phalera bucephala | reverse complement strand
TGCGTACAACACTTTGATAGAAGCTGTGAACAGTGGATCTGGTGGAATTTATTTCCTTGATGCTCCCGGAGAAACCGGAAAAACATTCTTAATTTCATTGCTTTTGGCGAGGATCAGATCGCAAAATGATGTTGCTCTAGCGTTGGCTTCATCTGGAATAGCTGCGACTCTGCTAGAAGGCGGGCGAACTGCACGTTCTGCCTCGAAATTACCATTAAACATGCAAATCACCGAAACACCAATTAGCAACATCGCCAAAAATAGCGCAATGGCCAAGATCCTACAGGTATGCAAATTGATTGTTTGGGATGAATGCACAATGGCCCATAAGAGGTCACTGGAGGCACTGGACAGAACGTTGAAAGATCTTCATGGCAACCAAAATATTTTTGGTGGAGCCATGATTCTGTTGTCAGGTGATTTTCGTCAGATTCTTCCAGTTATTCCCCGATCAACTGTTGCTGATGAACTAAATGCATGCCTAAAATCATCGAATTTGTGGCAGTATGTAAAGACACTCCAATTAACAACTAACATGCGAGTATTTTTGCAACAAGATGAAACTGCAAATGTGTTTGCGAAGCAGTTGTTAGACATTGGAAATAATAAAGTTGCGGTGGACACCTCGACCGGATTCATCACATTACCCACAGATTTCTGTCACATCACAGACTCAAAAGAGGAGCTTATTCAGCGTGTTTTCCCAGATATAGCGCAAAAGTTCAATAACCATAATTGGCTGGGTGAACTAGCAATA
This sequence comes from Phalera bucephala, assembly GCA_905147815.2. NCBI lineage: Eukaryota > Metazoa > Arthropoda > Insecta > Lepidoptera > Notodontidae > Phalera > Phalera bucephala. The sequence continues at coordinate 599,243 of CAJHXA020000006.1, read as the reverse complement.
TTGGCGGCGAAAAATAAAGATGTCGAGGATCTCAATGCGACTATTCAGAATTTTCTTCCAGGACAGTTGGTTTCCTTCAAATCAGTCGACACCGTTATGAACTAGGATGACGTAGTCAACTATCCCACGGAGTTTTTAAATTCACTGGAAATGTCTGGATTACCACCTCACAATTTGCAGTTAAAAGTAGGATCAGTTGTCATCATGCTGCGTAACATTAATCAACCTCTACTGTGCAATGGAACAAGACTGGTTGTAAAAAAGCTGATGAATAACGTCATTGAGGCAACAATCATAAAAGGAAAATACAAAGGAGAGGATGTCTTGATCCCGCGGATACCGATGATTCCAACGGATTTACCATTCGATTTTAAACGCTTACAATTTCCAGTACGTCTGGCCTTTGCGATGACCATAAATAAATCGCAAGGACAGTCGTTAGAAGTTTGCGGAATCAACTTGGAGTTTCTCTGTTTCGCGCATGGACAATTATACGTCGCGTGTTCGCGCGTCGGAAAACCCTCTTCTTTGTTTATTTACGCACCACAAAACAAAACAAAAAATATAGTTTATGAGAAAGCTTTAAATTGAATAACAGACTGTATTATAATAGTGTGTGTCTGTCAATATCAAATTTAAACTTTATAAATAGCCAGTATTTCAGGAAAACTCTGTTTTGGAAGTAAGCAACATGATGTGTCGAAAATAATAATAAAACTTCATGCTTCATTCAAAAAATGCTTTTTTATTAAATACGGATTCGTTTTGTTTGTTTTAAGATTATTTTATACAAAAGTTTAGGTCTTTTATTTATCGATTGAGGCAGTACGAAGTCAGCTAGTTTTATATAATTTAAGATTATTATGCAATCAACCGACACGCGCTCATTACCATTTTCATTGTACACGTATAACCATCGCGTGTGCGTTACCATTTTTATTCATTTTTACCAGTAAATTAGAGTACCAGTAAATAAACCATTATTCTCTTTAATTACTCATCTTCTTATTTTCACTACAAAATGATATGTTATTTGTATGAGTAATTATATATATTATATTTGTACAGGACGACGTCTGATGATTTGTATAAATAGATTATGTAATAGATTAAGTTACTGTAGTACATTATGTAATAGTTTAAATTAGAATAAGGTATTGTAATAGAATTGTAGCACACAAACACTAGTATACAGTTAGAAGAGTGTAACCCTGAAGGGGTAAGGAATAATTAGAAGAGTGTAACCCTGAAAGGGATAGGAATAATTAGAAGAGTGTAACCCTAGAAAGGGACAGGAATAGTTGTATCAAATTGGTTTATTTGATTAATAAACTCAATGCAAAGCCCACTAGTTGTGACCCAACAAAATAGTATTTAGGAGCGCGAAACATCGCGCCACTTACGTTCGAGCGACTGGGCATTGAAGAATATAGGAAGAAACTCTGCGCGAAGAGGGTCACAACTGGTGGGTGGATTCAATTCAATTCAATTCAATGTCTTTATTTGTGAACAATAGGTACAAGTGAGTGGTATTTAATAATAGGGTTACAGATCTCTATGTCCCGCCATAAAGACATACAAAGTTACTCATATCGCTAAAATCTAGGTATGTATTATGTCATTATATATATATATATATATATATATATATATATATATATATATATATATATATATATGTCAAAAATTGTAATGATGTCGAACAAATCGGAGTGTTATTGTTTATCTTCCATATATTCTTGAATTGTGTAATAACATTTATCAATCAAGAAGCTACGAAGAGCCTTCTTGAAGCTTTGTAGTTTATTTATTATGCGGATCGTGGACGAAATTTTATTATAAATTTTTGGGGCCATGCAGACTGCACTGCTGTGTAATAATTTTATTTTTGAAGGTACCAAGCAAAGTTTCTCCTGGTGTCTCGCTCTAGTTTGAAATGTAAATAAATCTAAATTAGTTTTTAAAAAACACAACATTCATAAATAAACATACATGGCAACGATAGAATTTTAAATCTTTTAAAATGAGGCAGACATGATTCAGTTTGTTTCAGATTAGACATAGACCTAATACATCCTTTTTGGGCTTTAAAAGCGAGATCTTTGTTAGTCAAATTGCCCCAGAAGATAACTCCGTATCTTAGTGTGGAAGCGACTTATCCGTGATAAGCTGTTAACAAAGTCTTTTCGCTTACAATCTTACTAAGTTTAGATAGGCATAGGAAAATTTACTTAATTTGTTGCAGATCTCTTTTATTTGATGTTTCCATGTAAGTTTGTTGTCAATATGCAAACCCAAAAATTTCGTAACTTCAGCTTCATCGATTACTTTGCCTTGATAATTTATAGACAGTTTAGATGTTATATTATTACGTTGTTTAAAATTCATTATTTTAGTTTTTTCCAAATTTATTTTTAAATCATTATTATTTAGCCATGTAATTATTGAAAATAAGTCATTATTAATATCATCTTCAAAATGTCTCAAATCAGTTTTAGTGTATAATACTGTACTGTCATCTGCAAATAGTGTCATGGGATAGGCTGATGACGTAGTTATGTCATTAATATAAATCAAAAAAAGTAATGGGCCAAGCACACTCCCTTGTGGTACACCTTTACAAACATTTTTAAAATCTGAGCTGTATGTAATTTCTACCTTAGAGTCTGGACAGATTCGATTAATTTGGGTAAGTTGTTGGCGTCCATTTAAATACGATGTTATGAGCTTTAAAATGTTTCCTCGTATATCGTACTGTTATAGTTTCGATTCTAAAATTTTATGATTAACATTGTCGAAGGCTTTAGTCATATCCATAAAAATTGATAAGGTCGGTGACTTTCTGTCTACTCCCATCATAACTTTATTAAGAAAACCATAAATCGCAGTATTTATGGTCTTATTTTTCCTGAAACCTTTTTGCTCAGAACAGAATAGATGTCTAGTTTCAAAGTAGTGGTATAAGCGAGAGTGTATTACTTTTTCAAAAACTTTTGCAATGACAGGAATCAATGCTATCGGCCTATAATTACTAATATCCCCTCTATCCATTTTTTTGAACAGTGGTTTAATTATCGTAACTTTCAATTTGGCCGGAAAAATGCCTTCTTTTATGCACAAGTTAATTATGTGACTAATAACATATGCAATAATTTCAGACACATCCTTTAAAACTTTTGTGATAATCCCATCATAGCCGGTACTAGTAGTATTATTTAATGAATTAATAAGTTTATAAATCTCATTGGCATCAGTTGGTGACATAAATATAGAATCTACACAATTGTATGTCAATTTGTTTTTATTATTTATGTTAATATTATCCGGTTTACCTTCGTCAGTATAATAATTATTAAAGGCAGTTGCAATGGCTGTAGGGTCTGTTATAATTTTTCCATCTACCTTCAATTCCTATATATATATTTATATATATATATTATAGTCCATACTGCTTTCGTCTTATTCGAAGCGGAACTAATGTATAAGTTATTTTGAGAATTTTGCGTAAGTTTCATTATTAATTTATAACGTTTGGAGTATGTTTTAAATGCTATCTTATTTAGGGTACTCCGGTTTTTTCGATAAGTCCACAGCAGTTCCCTTTTTCTTTTGCTGCACGACCTAATACCACGTGAGATCCATTTAGGTCGAGCCATCGTGGACATTTTTATTTTTATTTTAGGAAAACATAAATTATATATTAGTTGAAAAATGTCATAAAACTGATTAAACGCGTCATTAGCCCTCTGGTCAGTCAACACTTCACTAAAACTTAGTTGTCTAATATAATTTTTAAATTTATTTCTATTTTCCTTGCTATAATCTCGTTTGATGATGTACCAATGTTTAGTGCATTTTATTTTAACTGGACAAGTTAATATCTGTGCAGTATGATCTGATAATGCAAGTTCTCTTTAGAACCCCGAATGTTATGTATAATGTTGTTAATGCAAGTATTACTTACTATCCTCGTTACTTGTTTGAATTGAGGCTTTAGATTGTGTGCTAGTAAAAGTTGTTGTAACTCATGTGATTGCTTCGATTGACGTAAGAGATCAATATTGAAATCTCCGCATATTACAAGCTTATTATTATTTTTGTGTGAGTATTTGGACAGGATTTCTTGAAATTTTATAAAAAATGTATTTAAATAGTGTAAACTATATTAACGGCTACCGTACAAAAACACAGTAATTTATTATGAAATTATACTTGGTACCCTCACAACAATATAGTTAATAATTAAACGAAATCAGACTTATTAGATACTAGAAGTATTTTTATAATATAATAATTATCGCAACACGACTACAATTAAACGTCCGCGCGTTTCGGTGTCTCGAGCCAAAAAAGTGCGCCGAATCGAACGCACATCCGTTATATTTTCTCAGTTTGACAGCTGGCTGAAGTAGCTTTACTTAGTGTTGCCAACACGGCCCTCCTGCATCGTGCATGTCCTCAGGCACCTACGCTCGACGTCTAACATTCTTGGATATAAATTCTGGAATGTTGAAATCCTATGTTAGTTTTATACGTATAATAGATAGTTCGGCCCATCGTGATCAATGTTCAACACCCATTTAATTAACAATGATACAGGGTAGAGCTCTTATAGTGACTGCTTCAGTTCACTATTTTAACATAGCTCTCCGACCTTTTCACGTGCTACACCACCCAAACCAGAACTTAAGTTGATAAAAAAAAAAGATTTCCGTGGGTTTTCGGCTCACTTCTTATTTTCGATAGCAACGACTGCGTCAGTTCACTTGCTTCGACCCCGACGGTGGCCGTACCCACTTGTTGTTCCTTTATCTTTGAGTGAATGTAGCACCATGATTGTTAAAAAAAATTACGTTTGTATATAATATGTACCTTTGTTACCTTGCCAACACGTCATATATAGGTTTTAGTTGATACACCAATTGTCGATGTTAATCCACGGTTTAATATTTTCAGCCGCAGCTACTCCCTCATAAGTTCTATTACATCTCTCGCTGCCTCGCATATCTTTGATTTCATATCTATCTCGCCCTAAACATTTCTTTATTTGAAATGGGCCTTTGAAACATGGTAATAATTTCTTGTTTCGTCCATCATTGGTTTGACTATGTATTTTGACAAGAACTAGATCTCCTTCATTATATTGTTTAGCCTTAGTGCGGCTGCGGTCAAACCGTAGTTTTTGAGCACTCGCGTCCCTGTTTATATTTTCAGTCGCATTTTTACGTAATTTAGTTATATCTGTTCTAATTTCGTCCTCTACCTCAAGCTCAGGCCCAAGGCTGTCGCTATCAGTACGCAGTCTATACCCAAACATCATCTCACAAGGGACAGCCTTAATTGTTTTGTGATACGTACTGTTGATTGCTTGCTGTAACGGTGTTACGCATGCATCCCTACAGTCCTCATTTAGATTGGCACCCATGGTTTTCATGGCCTCTAAAATGGTTTTGTTAAATCTTTCAACTTGACCATTTGATCGTGACATACCTGTGGCAATACTGTGCAGCCTTATATTTTTATCAGTGCAATAGTTTTTAAATGTTTTTGAAGTCAAAGCTGAGCCCGCATCCGTAATAAGCCTACGCGGATTATCGAATATTTTTTATATACAGTCAAGTTCCTGTAATACACTACTACTCTCGGTATTGCGTACGGCAGTTATAAACACAAATTTAGTGAACGCATCTACGATTACCAATAAATATTTGTTACCGTTTAGAGTTTCAACAAAGGGGCCTAGATGGTCCAAATGCAGAGTATGAAACGGTTGGGCATGTTTAGGGAATGGATATAGCTCACCTTCTTTTGGACCACCTTTGCTTTTATAGTAACCACAGAGTAGACAGTTATTAATATATTTTTTAATTATATGTCGCATTCGAGGAAACCAATACCGGGAAGAAATACTTTCGACAGTTTTATCCACCGAAAAATGACCAAGATTGTCGTGGTTACACTTAATTATTTGCCATATACACTTCTTAGGAACCACCCAACGACGACCGTGTGCCGTGCGACGATATACTTTATTACCGAGAAGTTCATATTTACTGTATGCGTCTTTATGATTATCCGCTTCACCCGACTCTAAAATTTCCCTTAGAGCAATAATTTTAGAGTCTTGAAGCTGAACTGAGAGCAGCCAATCTGCCAATCTGAGTTATGGACATGACTTCGATCTCAGATTTCTCCCCAGAATCTAGTGGGTTCCTACTTAAAGCATCCACGTGCTGCATACGGGTGCCTTCTCGGTGGATAATTTCATATGAATACTCTTGAGTGGATAACACCCATCTTGAAATACGGGGAATTATATCCTTCTTCGTTAAATCATAGCGCTCTGCACTGCAGTCCTTAACAATACGAAAATTAGTACCTAACAAATAGTGTCTAAATTTTCTAGTGATTGTACAATAGCAAGCAATTCAAGTTCGAAAGAATGGTACTTCTTTTCATCTTCCGAAGTTTGTCGACTATAATAATGAATAGGTTTTTCGCCAATATCAGTAACTTGCATTAAAATTCCTGCAATTCCTTCTCTGCTGGCATCCGTGTAAAGAATACTTTGTTTAGTAGGATCGAACAATATTAACACGTCATCACAAGTTAACGTATCCTTTAATGTTTTAAAAGCGCACTCTTGTTCAGAGCCCCAAACCCAAGGACTATTCTTTCTCAGCAGTTTAGAGAGTGGACTAGAAATCATGGCACAGTTTTTAAAAAACTTTCGAAAGTAACTAGTAAGGCCAAGGAATTGGCGGCGCTGATAAATTGACTTGGGAACCGGAAATTCTTTAACTGCTCTAAGTTTATTTTCTCTGGGCTTTAAACCTTCTGAACTAACTTTATCCTAGGAATTCTATTTCTGTCTTTAAAAAATGACATTTCTTTAAGTTTAGTGTGAGTCCATGTTGTTTAAAGATTTGAAGTATATTCACTAGAATATTCAAATTTTCTTCAATTGTGGTTGTTACTAGTAAAATATCATCCAAGTAAAGAATAACTCTGCCAAATCTTAAGTTTCCCATGACTTTATCCATCATTTGTTGGAAACATGATGGTGCATTGGCTAGACCAAACGGGAGCCGCAAAAAATCATAGTGTCTGTCTTCGGTGATAAAGGCAGTCTTGTCAATAGACTGCTCTGACATTTTGACCTGATAGTAGCCACTTTTTAAGTCCAAACTCGTAAAGAATTTACAGCCCTGGAGCCTGTCTAATAGATCCTCGATGCGTGGCATCGGATATTTATCTTTAACAGTGATTTTATTCAATGCACGGTAATCGATACATAGTCTTTTCTCGCCGTTCTTTTTGTTGACCAGCAGAGCCGGACTTGCGTATGAGGATTTACTTTCTCTAACTATATCATTTTCTAAGAGTTCATCAATCATGTTCCTAACAAGTTGCCTATCGGAACTTGAAGTTCTATATAACTGAACTGGTTTATTATCGTCTAAATTAATTACCATTTCATAGCCGTTTACTTTGCCCAATTGTTTTATATTAGTGGCAATACACTGTTGATATTTACTGAAAATCGCACACAATTCATCGTGATGAGATTCTGTATCAAATTCCCATGATAACTCGTCTTCCACGTTACAAGATCTTTCTAGATCTGCTATATTTCGAAATGTTAGATTATCGCCTATGCGTGTGTACATTAGATTGGGCCGCTCGGTAACGTTACGACCCAACAAAACGTCACAACCCGATAGCTCATTAAGAATATAAATTTCGACGTTGTCTATAGTAATCGAATCTAATATAATCTCAGCCCGAACCATTTCAGTCACGATTTTTAAATTATCTTTAGAAAATCCCTGTAATGCTACTGGGAAATCTAGCGATACTTTTTGAAACTTACACTGCTCTACCAATTGAGAGGTTATTATAGAACAGCTGCTACCAGTATCGATGAAGGCTTCATGAAAAATTCCGTTAATCCCTACTCTTTTACAAAACTTATCTTTTGTATTAGACATTAATTGCACTAATTTTGTTTCCTGTTTTAATGTATTTTCATTTTTATCTTCTTTTAGATTTAAATTCCTTTTGTGAAAACATGAACTTTCCAAATGACCTCTTTTACCGCAGAAATCACATTTTATTGTAAACTGACTTCGCCTGTGATTTCCCCCACATGAATAACATTCTATTGGCCTACGATTTCTAATTTGGTTCATATTACTATTTGAATTTACTAGAATTGAATTAGGATTTAAATTATTAATAGTTGAGGTTGAAGGTAAGCTGTTTGAAGTTGACGGTTGATTCGATAAATAGGGCCCATGCACAACCCTACCACCGACATTAAGATTATGATTTACCGATAATTTAGTCGCTTTTGATTTATATACGCGGCTGTGTAAGAAACTTGCTAGACTGTTACACGATCGAAAGTCACCCGCCTCCACAGAAGCTGTAATATTACTATCATCGATATTACCTAAAATAATACAAATGATGTCGCTCTCCGTGAAATTTAAACATAATCTATCTATTTTTGAATTTTGTTCAAAAAAGAACTCATAAAGTGATTGATTTTCCAAAGGTTTTCGATCTATAATTTCTTTTAACGATTGGAATATATTTCTTTTTACCCGAAAAGTCTCCGAGAGTTTCTTTTTCCAATCACTCCACAACCAAGATGTCCACATGTGATCGTTGCATAGCAATGACTCGTACCACACCTTAGCGGAGCCTTTGAGCTTATTTAGGGCCTGATATCGGATCACACCATCAGTCCATTTAAACGTTGATGCGTAGGATTCTATCACGTTTAACCATGATATAATATTATCACTTAAAGGGTCAAATTCCGGAATCATATTATGTAGGGTAGTATTGTTCGTACTCACAGTCGAGGTATTATTTTATACCTTTATCTTCTTTCTGGCACGGGTCGACAGCGGGGGCGTTCTTACACCGCTGCTGCTGCTCGTTGCACTAGTACTGCTGCTGCTTGATGGTGATCGAGCGCGTTTTGTCTTGTTTTTACGTTTGCCTTTGCGTCTCTTACCCATTTTGCCTTTAATACACTATTAGGGCGCAAGAAATTCTAAATCCCGCTTCTGATGTAAACTATATTAACGGCTACCGTACAAAAACACAGTAATTTATTATGAAATTATACTTGGTACCCTCACAACAATATAGTTAATAATTAAACGAAATCAGACTTATTAGATACTAGAAGTATTTTTATAATATAATAATTATCGCAACATGACTACAATTAAACGTCCGCCCGTTTCGGTGTCTCGAGCCAAAAAAAGTGCGCCGACACACACGAGGTCTTCGCACACACCCGCAAGGGTGTGGGGAATCGGCATCGGGGCAACGGCCCCCTGGCCGAGGTGGCTGTCGCCGGCCATAGACATGGCCGGGTCCTTGGGTTGGGATTACTCTTCCCTCGAAGTGGCGGAGACCCGTGGATCCCGCGGGGGGGGGGGCATCAGAGTGTGTTCACGCCGCACTCCGCGACCAACCCTGCCTGGTGGAACCAATGACGAACCATAGGAAGCCAGACAAAGCGATCAGCAGGAGGCGGCGACTTCTCGAGGCTCCTCTTCTTACTTCGCCCGGTAGTGCGATACAGCACCGCTAGGGACACCTAGCGGGCGATCAAACACCACCGGGCCGTGTCTGGATGTTACAGGTTGTGTCGTCGCCGCGCACGCGCTCGGGCCCCAACGGCGAGCAGTCGGAGCGAACTGTAGTGAGCGGCGGGAGTCGGTCCGGTGCGGGCCTCACGGGGACCGGGTCCGGGATCTGGCAGTAGCGGCTTGGGGAGCGGGTGTTCGTTTGTAGCGGGCCATAGCTCCCTCGAGGATTGGGTGAGGATCTTCTCCTGCCTGGAGGGCTTCTATGGCCTCTATCATGGCAACTATTGCCTCCTCAAACTGGTCGGCATATGTGGCACCCCCCCTGCTTGGGTGGGGAGTGGGGTCGGGTTTCTTTTGGGCTGGCTTTGCAGCCTTGGCCCTGGTTGGCGCTCTCGGGGGCGCCGGGACTTCAAAGTGGACCGTGGGCGGCTCGACGGGCGTCTCGGTCGTGGAGGGTGGCTGAGCGCGGTTGGTCCTGCGCCTCCTCTTCCTCCTCTTCATCTGCGAACTCCTCTCCTTGGGGTCGTTCGCAGGCGCCATTAAGGTGGCTCCTCGGGCTGTCTGTGCGAGCTCAGTGGGAGCGGGGCCTCTTCCGGCCTCACTCCTTTCTCTCCCACTGATGGCCACCGTGCCTGCCGTCTTGTTCCGGGCCTCCTTCCGGAAGACGGGGCATTTTACATGGTTAGCTGGATGGGAGCCACCGCAGTTTACGCAGGTGGCCGGTTCTTCTCTGGAGCGCTCGCACTCTTTGGCGGGGTGTTCACCACCGCAGCGCACACATGCCAGCCTTCTGTGGCAATGTTGGCTAGAGTGCCGGAATTTCTGCCATCTATGGCATTGAGCGGGGCCTTGCTTGCCCCGCCAGGCCTCAATCTTGACGCCGGGCATGTAGAGCAGCTCCTCTACCTCATAGATGCCCGGCGTGAGGTCCGGTGTGCGCTTTAAGATTGCGAGGAAGATGCACCCTGGTCTTCCTCGTCTTGCCCGGATCTGGCGCACGTATTCGGGCTCAAAACCGATGTCGGTGAGCTCCGCCAGGATATCATCGGGGTCGGTGTTCACCGGTAGACCCCGGATTGCCACCTTCAGGCTCTTCTCCGTCGGGAGAGAGTACGAGAACCAGGCGATATTCTCGTTCTTCTCTAGGACGTAGAGGTATGACTGTATCGGGCGGGCGTTGGGTGCGTGGCCGAGCGAATTCTTCAACGTCTTGAAGTGCTTCGGCCAGTTCGGTAGCCGCTCAACAATGAGGGGCGGGTACCTCGCCTGGTTCTTCGGCGTCTTATCCGCTACTGCTTCAGCCTCTGCTTCTCGGGAGGCGGGGCGAGGCGAGCGGGGGTTTCGGGCTACATCGGCGTAGCGTCGTGGAGTGGTGCTGGGCGGGGCTGTGCAGAGTCGCTTGGTCTCTTCAAAAACCCCCTCTTCTAGCTCGTCATCCGAGAAATCGCGCGGTCTTCGGATGGGGCCCGGCGATGGGCGCACGAACTCACTGACGTCCATGTCACTCGACGCAAGAGATGCGGAGGACAGGTTAAAGCGGTCGCGCGTGGCGGGCGTGAGGAGTGCGAACGGCGCAGGCGATGCGGGTGCAGAGGTGCGCGGTTCAGGAGAGGGTGTGTGCAGCAGCGGCATCGATCTGCCGGCTGGTGGTTTCTGCGGGCCGGTATGCCTGGCGGACACGCTCGACCCTACCGACGACGTTAGGGGAGCCCGGCGAGCGGCGGCGCGTGGCGCAGCATATGCTGCGGGCGCGGCGGTGGCACGAGAGGTAGACGGGCGTGCAGTGGCACGAGAGGTTGAGGGGCGCGCATAGGCGGCGGCAGGGCGCTGCGGGAGCGGCGCGAGGGGTGCGGCTGAGCGAGCCGGCTTAGGCGACGGTGTCGCGGCGGGTTTCACTGCACTCGCGGCACCTGGACTTCTCTTCTTGGCACTCGCGGCGCTCGGTTTCGTCGCACCGGCCTTCGGCGGTGAAGGCTGTGCGGGTCGGGATGCAGGCGCGGTCGCACTCGCGGACGCGGTCTGCGTGCAGGCAGCAGTCGCGAACGGGGGACGCGCGGTCGGGGTGGTGCGGCTGGCGGCCGCGTTGGGGCGCGGCGATGATGCAGTCGCTGGAGAGGCGGACGGGACGTTCGTCGGCCTGGTACGCCAGTTGGAGAGGTCCGAAAGCGAGCGGGAGCCCTGGGTTGGCCTCATGGTTACCGAGGCTGAACCACAGGAGGAGTTAACCCTGAAAAGGGCCTTTGGGGGGCCGATAAATCGGCAGGCGTCGGCTGGGGACGCGCCCTGCCGCGACCGTCGACAGACAAGTCTGTCGGCGTTCAACGGCGATTACCTTTCCCCGCCGTACCACACGAGTGCGATACGGGTGCTTCCGCCTCGCTTTGTCTTGGGAGAGACGAAGGGGGTAGGTTGCGAAGGGAGATTTCGGTCCGTGCGGCGGTCACTAGGTTACTAGGTTCGAATGGGCGCGTGGCGATCCAGTGCGCCGAATCGAACGCACATCCGTTATATTTTCTCAGTTTGACAGCTGGCTGAAGTAGCTTCACTTAGTGTTGCCAACAATAGCGATTATTGGGACTTCTATAGATACATATAATAATCAGTTTATTTTCCGGTATTTCAATACCACAGCATTCAAATATGTTTGGAATTGACATCTTATTTATCAGGTCTATTACTTGGACACTGTAATATTTTTTTATTAGTATGCAAGATCCTCCATGCCTGTTACTTCTTGAGCTACATGCCGCTAACTTAAAATTTGGGATCGATAAATAATCTAAATCTTCGTATACCATGTTATGCTCCGTTAAACAAAGTACCTCTATTGGCTTGCCTTTACGTTCAAATTCATTTATACAAACAGTTAACATATCCGATTTGTTCAACAGTCCATTTATATTTTGGTGAACTATGCACATGTAATTATGTTCGAAAAAATGTCATCGTTTTATCGGTAGGTTGTGATATATTTTCAGTCATATTAATACTTTCGCATTCAATGATGTCATTATTAACATTGAGAAAATCGTTTACTTAAGTGCTTTAGTTAACTAATTTAATATGTTCACAAGAGTCAGTTTGTACAGTTTGCACATTTATTATATGTTCGTTATGTAGTTAGTTAGTTGGTTGAGGTGCGGAGAGAAACGATCACTATAGTTTCCAGTTAGGTTTACTTAGTTAAAGTACAAGTTAAAACAAATAGCAATTCCTTTCTCTATATGTGTTCACGTCAGTGGTTGTTATCGCACTCTATCTTATAGTTCCCGTATGACGCGGGCCAATGAAGGCAGCGGTGTCAGCAAGTATGGGCGGTGTGAGACCGTACATCTTGGCAACCCGAAGGAAAAGAAAAGTTAAAGTTACATACAGAGAAAGGATAATGCAGTACATAGCAAAAATTAAAAACAAACATCAGTCAAAATTAAATGCGACGTTTCTTGTTTCGCTGGTCCGGGTCCGACGCGATGTCTCGGCGCGGGCCTCCATTTCAGTGTCGTTGCTCTGCCGGGAGTCTTCCATCCGATGAATGACTTGAAGTTCGATGTCTTCAGTTAGGCCAGCAGCTGTCTTCTGTTTTCTTGCGAAACAGTGGAGGCAATGTTTCCTCGCAACCAGCACGATCAAAGTTGTAATCGCTGACGCCACCAACACGTAACTGATGACGTATTGATGCACGTCGTGAGTCGAAATAGTTAATGATTGAGCTTCTTGCTTCCTTTGGTTGGCAATAGCTTGTTCAATCTTCTCCATGTCGCGATCTGATGTCTGAAGTACGTTTGGAGCATAGTGATATGTTAGGTTCACTACCTTGTTTATGGAGGCGTCCAATGTAGGAACGCTGAATCCATAATTCATGTTCATCTTACTGCTGTAGAGACTGTGAGCATAGATAGTTAGATCTTTGGATTGTAGGACACATCCTTGTGGTAGTGTCACTATTCCGGATGACGTCATAGTGTATGATGTGATGTCACCGCCACATATCGTACGTAATGTACATGTGTTACAACATACAGCCAGCCAGCTGTTCGCTGCGTGTAATTTATTCCACGCGTCCTTGCAGACCGCGCGCTCGAGGTCACAGGGCCCATTGTTTTGATGAGAGAGCAGTCTCGCTTCACAGGGGGCACTGTCACCGTGCAAATCGAAAAATGGTAGATTTGTCTCGCAGATGAAGTTATTCGTTCTTTGCTGCGTGCATTGTTTGAAGTCATCTTCTCTTAACGAAATGTAGATGTTCTTTTGGAAGTTCACAGCGATGTACGCTGAAGTTAAAGTTACTTGTACATGTGCAACCCCCTTGTCCATTTTCACAGGTAGTGGTATGGCTCGGTAGAGTGTTAAATCTTAAGTAGAAATTAGAGGTATGTGTGTTTCGAAAAGGAAATAGTTTTCCGTGATTCTCGCTTTCACGTTAATTAGTTTGTAGATATCCTTGATGTCTTCTCTGTAGTTTTGCACAGGTAACGATAAAGTTTTTGGAAGGTTTCCAGCTATCTTGTTTAATTGCTGTATCAAGTGATCGGGCGTTATCAAATGTACGTCCGCATGTCCCTGATAGATGTTAGTGAAGGCGTTGAATAACATATCTTGAAAACTCCTCAAGCTGTTAATAAGTAGGTAAGCTGTCAACGAGGCGGAGTTGAAGTATGTAGTTGCAGAGAGGATCTGCATTTCTGTTTCAATAGCGGCTATATTCTGGTTTGTTTGATTAACGAATCGCTCGATCAGGAGAAACTGGCGCTGAATATTAGCTTCGCTTTTCTTCAGCATCTGGTTCTCCAGTTCAACTATGCTCGTCTGATTTTTTATGAGCTCCAATAGGTGGCCTTCGTTGCTCTGAATAGCCATAATATCGTTCTTATATTTTTCCGCAAAATGTTGATCCAATACACCGAAAAGACTATTGGCAATGTATCCGATGCCGTCCACCAATCCTCGTTTCTTCCTGTTGCTGAGATGCTTGTGAGGGTTAATCAGGATAGAGTTGTAATGTTCTAAAAGTTCCATCTCATGACTTAGCTGTTCTAGAGTTGTCATGCAGTGATATAGTTTGGTTTGAAGGCATTGATTTTTCAATATGTTGAAATAAGTTTCAATGTGCCGAGTGCCTTCCCAATAAGTCGTTAAGTTATAATACATAATTAGTGTCCACTCGTCATGTACTATCTGCATTCTTCCGATTGCGTCATAGTAGACAGGCCGCTCGGGTTCCAAGTATGATATCCGAACGCCCGTCGGCGCGCCGTCAAAGGATGCATAAGATCCTGTCATAAATGTAAACAAGACCAACAGCGTAGTTACTAGTTTGGAAATAGTCTTGTTTCCTCCCTTCCGCACTCTCTCCTCCGTTTTTGGCTTTTGTTCTGTTTCTTGTTGAGTTTCGTTATCCATATTGCTGTTTTCGAATTCCGAGGTCAGGGGCAGAGGAAACAGTTTCACTACTGGGCGCTTGATAATCCCCGTTTGAATTTTGAGTGTAGTGACCCGAACGTATCCATCGGAACCGGGATGTGTTTCCAGTACACGGCCCATAGCCCATTTTCCCGGCGGCAGGTTGTTGTCTCTCACTAGTACGAGATCACCTTCCTTAATGTTTGTAGTGGGTTTGTTCCATTTACAGCGCGTTTGTAATTGCGCAAGATATTCGTTCGACCAGTTTTTCCACAATTGTTGAAACATGTGTTCAACCAGTTGCCACCTGCGTCGAATGTTTATGTTGTTGATATCGTTGTAATCCGATAAAGGTAGCCACATTGCCGAGCTTCCCGTCAGGAAGTGTCCAGGAGTCAGGCAATTGTAGAACTCTTCTGGATCTTCTGTAAGAGGACACAGTGGCCTCGAGTTTAGGCAAGCTTCAATCTTCGCTAAAAGTGTAGTAAACTCTTCGTAGGTTAGTTTTTGTTCACCCAATGTTCGTCGCAGATGATGTTTCATGGACTTCACGGCAGCTTCCCATAGCCCACCGGCGCTAGGCCACGCGGGAGCATTGAAGTGCCACTCTACCTCCAGTTTAGTTAGTTCATTAAAAAATTCCGGCGTCAGTATTTCCTTGAATTCCTGATATTGCTGTCGTAGTACTTTTGCAGCGCCGACAAAATTGGTGCCGCAATCCGAGTACATGTGTTTAGGGGTGCCGCGCCTTGCACATAGCCGCTGGAAAGCTGCGATAAATGTTTCTGTGCTGAGGTCGGACACGAGTTCAATATGTACAGCTTTAGTAGCCATACATATGAATATGGCTATGTACCCCTTGTTAGTTTTGACGCCTCTGCCCTTGTTGATTTTGACATTCACGTGACCGGAGAAGTCCACCCCCGTATGTGTGAAAGGTCTACATGGGGTGACTCGTTGCTGAGGTAGATCACCCATCAGTTGATGGTTATCTGTTTGGCTGAAACGATGACAGCGCACGCAGCGTCGTAGTTGTGTTTTGACAGCCCTATTGCCACCGACGATCCAATATCAGTGTCGGATATGAGTCAATGTCAGCCTAGCTCCTCCGTGTAACATGCTTGAATGTGCTTGTTCTATTAATAGCTTCGTATATCGGCCGGTATGAGGTATGATGATTGGATTTTTTACCTCTTCGGGCAAGTTAGAGTTCTTGAGGCGACCTCCGACGCGTATGAGTCCGCTGGAGTCCAGATAGGGGTTTAGTTTGTAAATTACGCTCTTCCGAGATAAGGCTTCGTTATTTACAAGTTGTTTATATTCTTGTTCGAAATTTTTTCGTTGTACATAAGTAATGACGTAGTTATTTGCCGTTTTTAGTTCGCTTGTTGTTAGGTACGGGGTTTCGGATTTCTTTTTGTTGCGCATGTTTGTGATGCAACGTAGTATCCAGGCAGTTACCCTTGAAATACGTATTAATGAACTGAATTTATGCAATAGTGCTGACATAAATTGTTCATTATCGTTAGTTAATGTTTGTTTGTTTTTGTCTTGTTTTATGCAGCCGACGTTTGTATGGAATGTATAGGTTCCGTTATGTGGGATAGCTTCTTTTTCCGTTTCTTTTAAAAATGCAGGGCCTTGCCACCATAAGTTGTAGCTGTTCAATTTACTCGGCGACAGACCTCTTGAAGCGCAATCAGCGGGATTCTGCTCAGACTTTATGTAACGCCATTGAGCGGCTGGAATGATGCGCTTGATTTTTGTGACTCTGTTAGCCACGTACACCTCCCATTTTGTTTGTTCGCCATGAATCCACGCTAACACTACCTGAGAGTCAGACCAGGCTTGTATAGTTATATTGTATCCAGATAAAGCTTCTCTAGTTTTCTCCATCAATTCAGCTAATAGTTGAGCAGCACAGAGCTCGAGCCGGGGTAACGTGGTCCTTTGAGTCAGGGGGGCCACCCTCGTGCGAGATGTGAGCAAAGTTATGTTGTATAGTCCTTGTTCGTTCTTGGCACGACTATAGATGACGCAAGCATATGCCTTCTCGCTTGCGTCACAGAAACCCCATAGTTCGATAGATTTCTGTGTGTCGCCGATCCATCTGTTTAACGACATGTTTTTAATGAAATGTAGTTCAGTTTTGATTTTCAGCCACTCACTTCCGATGTCGCTGGGTACGTTGTCATCCCAGTTCAGTTTACAGCTTCTCCTTCCAATTACTCTTGAATGCGTAGTTACGAAATCCGCAGAGTCTTGAAATGGTCGCTGTAGATATTGAGTGCACTATCACTTTGCTTACAATATTATTGCGATTTCTCAATTTGATTGGGGAGGTCCGCTTGTGGAAGCCGCTTCGATCGCTAGATGGCGCTGATCTAGCTATACAAACTTAAACAAGCTCCGTGTTATTTAAATTTGTAAAAATACTTCTTATCCGAAAAACTAGTTAAAAGTGTGGCTTAATATTAAATAAAAGCCTAAAAATCGTGTATAATCGTTTTCTAAAAAAGAGTGTATCGAAAACTGTGTTAAAATTGAATGTAAATTCGTCTACAGTGCAGAAACTAATTAAACCACTAATTTAATATAAAACAGAGTTTAGTTAACATACCTACAAAAAAACAATAACAAAAGTGCCTACTAAGTGTTTAAAAAGTGTTAATTCTTATAAAAAAGTAACGTCTCTAAATAAACAAACTGTCCGGAATGTGGAAAAAAATTCCTAAGCAATGAATCATCATAACTGATTTTGCTACTTTAAAAAAGCACATATCTATGAACCGGTACTTGCTTTCACTAACATTATTAATACTGGCGTAGTCTAACCGTACTGAACACGGCTAGTGACGAAGAGATCTAGAGATCAAACCCCGGTGAGTGAATCTGTCTTTTTGTGGAATTACAATATTATAAAAATACAATAATTGAGTAATTACTACCATAACTCACTCAATAGACAGCGCTAATAGTAGCTACACAATGAATCCAGATAACGATAATATAACGTACCGTAGACTATATAGAACCAGTTCCTTAAATGACATAAGTGTAACGATAGATAGTAATGAGAAAACCGTATTTGACTCGACAATGTTGAGTATACCGCTTAGCTTACATGAAGCTTACATGACAACAGTGGGAGCATAAATGACCTCAAAGAACAGGTAAAAACTCTTACGATGCAATTAATGAGTGCTCATCAGGAAATCGATAACTTAAATATTGAAAATTATCGTTTGAAGCTTGACCTACAGAACACCTCAAAAACAATTGATGTATACAAAAAAATATGTCTAACGCCCGAAAGAAAAAACATTACGCCAGTATCTGCACGTAAGAAAACACTTCACAGAAAAAACGCTTCAAATTTCTTAATTAATGACCTAATGGAAACACAAAACATTTGTAAGAACATGACAGAAAATAACACAATTGACATGCAAAATAAACAAAATAAGGAGACACAAACTATAGATATATCTCAGTCAACAACAACATCGGAACCTAATATAAAATATTCATTAGACGACAAAAAAATAAATTCTAACGACATATTAAAATTACAACAAAAGAAGAAGCTATGTATATTGACTAGTAATAAAACAAATGATTCACTATATATTATTGAAGACGTCTTCTCTAACTACTTTGACTATTGCCGCTACGTGATGCCTAATTGTACTACAAAAGAGCTCTTACACAATATAGAACATAAATTAAAGGATTTTACTATGGATGACTACTGTATACTTTTCATAGGAGAAAATGATCTCAAAGAAGATAGTAGCTATTTAGATATAATATATAGGCTAAAAAAATCTCTACAAAACGTTACTCACACTAACAAAATTATCTGTGTGCCTACGTATAGAAAAGGTGCACTAATATATAATTACAAAGTTGAAATGTTTAATAATCTTCTCTATCTAGACATCCATAATAATGAATATTCATACATATTCGACAGTAATCGGGACCTATCGGATGAGATGTTTTCTTATAGAACTGGCAAAATTAATAAAAATGGAATGAGAAATATATATGAGCGAATCATGGATAACTTATTGATTGACTTAATTACTTT
Organism: Phalera bucephala; assembly: GCA_905147815.2. Taxonomy (NCBI): domain Eukaryota; kingdom Metazoa; phylum Arthropoda; class Insecta; order Lepidoptera; family Notodontidae; genus Phalera; species Phalera bucephala. Next base: position 580,136 of record CAJHXA020000006.1, on the reverse strand, counting down.
TGGCCACCTTAAACAACAAACAGACGAAGAGATAATTGATAATAAATATGATCAGCAAGCCACAATCTCTTCCATAACAGAAAATAACGTCAAAGAACCTTTTTTTCGTAAATAAGAATCTAAGCATGTTACATCAAAATATCGCAGGCTTATTGAGCAAATCTGATAGCCTTGCAGTTTGTGTGGAAGAATTACGAGACAAAAATCAACATGTTGACGTAATATGTATTACTGAACACTTTATGATAAGTGGACAAGAAATACATCTTACAATACCCAATTATTACCTAGCCGCATGTTTCTGTAGACAAAATAGTAAACGAGGTGGAACATGCATTCTGGTACAAAGCGGACACGAATGGAAGGAGTTGCATGAATTTATTTCTTTATCCATAGAACATTCATTTGAGTGTTGTGCAGTAGAATTAACTTCATATAAGGTTATTGTTGTCTGTCTGTATAGAGTACCGAAGTCCAGTAATTTAAATCTATTCTTCTCAAAACTAGAACAACTATTATTGAAGCTTAACAAAACTCATCATAATGTTGTAATAGCAGGTGATTTTAATATTGACCTAATGAAATGCAATACATTAGTATTAGAATTTGAATGTTTACTATTAAACTATGGGCTAAAGCTGGCAATCAGACGACCCACTAGGCTAAGTAGTCAATCTTGTATTGACAACTTTGCACATAATAATAAAAAACATTGCAAGACAGAAGTGATTGAATTCGGTTTATCGGATCATACAGCACAAATATTAAAGTGTCCTGTCAGCCACAATGAACATAAATATTGGCGTAAAAGGCAACGCGATTATTGTCCAGAAAACATTGAAAAATTTAAATCCTGTTTAAGGACATTTAAATTCATAGAAATATATAGGATTAAAAACCCTAACGAAGCTTATAACTATTTCATTGAACATTTTAAACTGTTTTATGAATTATGCTTTCCCCACAAAATGATTCTGATAAGAGCATTTAAGAAGAATAAATGGATATCAAAGGGGAGAAAAATATGTAGTAGAAAAAAACGGCAATTATTATGGAAGTACAGGGCTAACCCGACACATACAAATAAAAATAATTACTTATATTATTCTAAATTATTTAAGCATGTTATAATTTCAACGCGACGTGCACAAAACAACTATAGTATTCAAATATCCGATAATAAAGCAAGAGCTACATGGCAAATAATAAATAAATTAAAACAGAACAAACCAACAAATATGATTGCAAGATTAAATATCAGTAATAATATGATTTCTAGTCCAAAAGAAATAGCAAATAAATTTAATGACTTTTTTGTCGATAAAGTTACTCCTATACCAAATTCGGGCAAAAAAGTTAGTGCACAAATCACAGCATGTAAAAATTCATTGTTCATGGCTCCCAGTTCACCTAATGACATTTTAAAAATAATAAATTCTCTGAAAGCAAAAACCAGTGTAGGTCATGATGAAATTTCTACAAAAATAATAAAAGCTGCAGGTATTTTAATTTCCACTCATTTGAGTCATATTCTTAATCTCTGTATTAGTAACGGCACATTTCCAGACGAATTAAAAAGAACTATAGTTAAGCCATTATTTAAAAAAGGTGATAGAGAACTTATCCAAAATTATAGACCCATTGCGCTTGTACCTATAATTGCAAAAATTTTTGAAAAATTTATATATAGTGAGGTTTATAATTATTTGGAAAAGAAAAATATTTTATGCGATGAGCAAAAAGGTTTCAGAAGAGAAAAAACAATAAGTATGGCCATATATGATTTCCTAAAGACGATTATGATTAACGTAGACTATAGAATACAGGTATGTGCTCTTTACTGTGACATGGCGCAAGCCTTTGATTATGTCAATCACAGCACCTTGCTTGATAAACTAGAAGCTTACGGGATAAGAGGCAACATTTTAAATTTATTTCAGTCATACCTATCCAACAGGAAACAAATTACCACAATTACAGAAATAGATAAAAACAGTAAACAGGAAATCACGCATTACTCTAAAGAACGGCTCATAAAGTACGGAGTACCGCAGGGGAGTGTTCTAGGGCCTTTACTTTTTATTATATACATTAATGACATGCCAAAATCTATAGAACATCCTTTGACTTTATTCGCCGATGACAGCACAGTGACAATTTCTTGCAAAAATTCTGACAATTATAAAAGAGACATAAACAATACATTGACATCTTTAATTAAGTGGTTAGATAATAATAATTTAAAAATCAATCTAAATAAAACACAAATAATGCATTTCAGTCAAAGAATAATTAATCATAATATCGAAATATATTTTCTTAATAATAAAGTAACAAACGTAGATAATGCCAAATTTCTTGGAATAATTATTGATAACAAACTTAATTGGAAACCACACATTGAAGAACTCAGTAAAAAAATAAGCAGTTCGGCATATGCACTGCGCAAACTAGCCCCCCTAGTCAATAAAGATACCTTATTAACGGCCTATCATAGTTTAGTTGCGTCAAGACTAAGGTATGGGATCATATTTTGGGGAAATTCCACCAATAAGGAAATACCTTTCAAAGTTCAAAAGCGCTGCATCAGAGCTATGTTTGGTCTCATTGCTACTGACAGTTGTAAATCTTACTTTATTCACAACAGAATTCTAACACTTCCTTGCCTTTATATTTTAGAAACAGCGTCATTTGTAAAAGGTAATCCTCATTTATTTAGTCGCTTATCAGATATTGTACAACGCAGCCGCCGCGATCAAAGTAAACTTTGTTTGCAAACGTCTCGGACTGCACTTATGAATAAAAGTGTATTTTGCATGGCACCGAAAATTTACAATAAGATACCAAATAAATACAAAGACTATAATTATAAGTTATTTAGGAAACATTTAAAAGACATTCTAATATCAAAGTGTTACTATAATTTAAATGACTTTTTTAATGATCCCACTTTTACATAATTTTTTTCTCAACTTCGTGCGTGGTTGAATTAAGAATTATTAAATGTATTATTTTTTTTCTTTTCTTCTTAATAAATTAATTAATAATTATTGATTTAACTGGCGCACTTTTGCCTGAACAACAGTTATAATAAATAATAATATTTTATTTTTGTACCAACTTTGATCTCATTTTACATTTATTTTATTTTACTGGATTAATTGACTTTATTGGTACTGTTAAAAAAAAAAAAAACATTTTATATTTGTACGCCGGATTTGGCAAAAACATGTTGATTCTATTATCGATGTTTACTTCCTATGTACCTACACATGTTTTGACAAATAAATATACTTTGACTTTGACTTTGACTGGAAACTATAGTGATCGTTTCTCTCCGCACCTCAACCAACTAACTAACTACATAACGAACATATAATAAATGTGCAAACTGTACATTTAATGGTCCTTCTACCGTGAACAGATATTTGGTGCAGTAACTAATTTTGTTTATAATAGTGAATCGGTTTGGTTGGCCTTCCACAAGCGGACCTCCCCAATCAAATTGAGAAATCGCAATAATATTGTAAGCAAAGTGATAGTGCACTCAATATCTACAGCGACCATTTCAAGACTCTGCGGATTTCGTAACTACGCATTCAAGAGTAATTGGAAGGAGAAGCTGTAAACTGAACTGGGATGACAACGTACCCAGCGACATCGGAAGTGAGTGGCTGAAAATCAAAACTGAACTACATTTCATTAAAAACATGTCGTTAAACAGATGGATCGGCGACACACAGAAATCTATCGAACTATGGGGTTTCTGTGACGCAAGCGAGAAGGCATATGCTTGCGTCATCTATAGTCGTGCCAAGAACGAACAAGGACTATACAACATAACTTTGCTCACATCTCGCACGAGGGTGGCCCCCCTGACTCAAAGGACCACGTTACCCCGGCTCGAGCTCTGTGCTGCTCAACTATTAGCTGAATTGATGGAGAAAACTAGAGAAGCTTTATCTGGATACAATATAACTATACAAGCCTGGTCTGACTCTCAGGTAGTGTTAGCGTGGATTCATGGCGAACAAACAAAATGGGAGGTGTACGTGGCTAACAGAGTCACAAAAATCAAGCGCATCATTCCAGCCGCTCAATGGCGTTACATAAAGTCTGAGCAGAATCCCGCTGATTGCGCTTCAAGAGGTCTGTCGCCGAGTAAATTGAACAGCTACAACTTATGGTGGCAAGGCCCTGCATTTTTAAAAGAAACGGAAAAAGAAGCTATCCCACATAACGGAACCTATACATTCCACACAAACGTCGGCTGCATAAAACAAGACAAAAACAAACAAACATTAACTAACGATAATGAACAATTTATGTCAGCACTATTGCATAAATTCAGTTCATTAATACGTATTTCAAGGGTAACTGCCTGGATACTACGTTGCATCACAAACATGCGCAACAAAAAGAAATCCGAAACCCCGTACCTAACAACAAGCGAACTAAAAACGGCAAATAACTACGTCATTACTTATGTACAACGAAAAAATTTCGAACAAGAATATAAACAACTTGTAAATAACGAAGCCTTATCTCGGAAGAGCGTAATTTACAAACTAAACCCCTATCTGGACTCCAGCGGACTCATACGCGTCGGAGGTCGCCTCAAGAACTCTAACTTGCCCGAAGAGGTAAAAAATCCAATCATCATACCTCATACCGGCCGATATACGAAGCTATTAATAGAACAAGCACATTCAAGCATGTTACACGGAGGAGCTAGGCTGACATTGACTCATATCCGACACTGATATTGGATCGTCGGTGGCAATAGGGCTGTCAAAACACAACTACGACGCTGCGTGCGCTGCCATCGTTTCAGCCAAACAGATAACCATCAACTGATGGGTGATCTACCTCAGCAACGAGTCACCCCATGTAGACCTTTCACACATACGGGGGTGGACTTCTCCGGTCACGTGAATGTCAAAATCAACAAGGGCAGAGGCGTCAAAACTAACAAGGGGTACATAGCCATATTCATATGTATGGCTACTAAAGCTGTACATATTGAACTCGTGTCCGACCTCAGCACAGAAACATTTATCGCAGCTTTCCAGCGGCTATGTGCAAGGCGCGGCACCCCTAAACACATGTACTCGGATTGCGGCACCAATTTTGTCGGCGCTGCAAAAGTACTACGACAGCAATATCAGGAATTCAAGGAAATACTGACGCCGGAATTTTTTAATGAACTAACTAAACTGGAGGTAGAGTGGCACTTCAATGCTCCCGCGTGGCCTAGCGCCGGTGGGCTATGGGAAGCTGCCGTGAAGTCCATGAAACATCATCTGCGACGAACATTGGGTGAACAAAAACTAACCTACGAAGAGTTTACTACACTTTTAGCGAAGATTGAAGCTTGCCTAAACTCGAGGCCACTGTGTCCTCTTACAGAAGATCCAGAAGAGTTCTACAATTGCCTGACTCCTGGACACTTCCTGACGGGAAGCTCGGCAATGTGGCTACCTTTATCGGATTACAACGATATCAACAACATAAACATTCGACGCAGGTGGCAACTGGTTGAACACATGTTTCAACAATTTTGGAAAAACTGGTCGAACGAATATCTTGCGCAATTACAAACGCGCTGTAAATGGAACAAACCCACTACAAACATTAAGGAAGGTGATCTCGTACTAGTGAGAGACAACAACCTGCCGCCGGGAAAATGGGCTATGGGCCGTGTACTGGAAACACATCCCGGTTCCGATGGATACGTTCGGGTCACTACACTCAAAATTCAAACGGGGATTATCAAGCGCCCAGTAGTGAAACTGTTTCCTCTGCCCCTGACCTCGGAATTCGAAAACAGCAATATGGATAACGAAACTCAACAAGAAACAGAACAAAAGCCAAAAACGGAGGAGAGAGTGCGGAAGGGAGGAAACAAGACTATTTCCAAACTAGTAACTACGCTGTTGGTCTTGTTTACATTTATGACAGGATCTTATGCATCCTTTGACGGCGCGCCGACGGGCGTTCGGATATCATACTTGGAACCCGAGCGGCCTGTCTACTATGACGCAATCGGAAGAATGCAGATAGTACATGACGAGTGGACACTAATTATGTATTATAACTTAACGACTTATTGGGAAGGCACTCGGCACATTGAAACTTATTTCAACATATTGAAAAATCAATGCCTTCAAACCAAACTATATCACTGCATGACAACTCTAGAACAGCTAAGTCATGAGATGGAACTTTTAGAACATTACAACTCTATCCTGATTAACCCTCACAAGCATCTCAGCAACAGGAAGAAACGAGGATTGGTGGACGGCATCGGATACATTGCCAATAGTCTTTTCGGTGTATTGGATCAACATTTTGCGGAAAAATATAAGAACGATATTATGGCTATTCAGAGCAACGAAGGCCACCTATTGGAGCTCATAAAAAATCAGACGAGCATAGTTGAACTGGAGAACCAGATGCTGAAGAAAAGCGAAGCTAATATTCAGCGCCAGTTTCTCCTGATCGAGCGATTCGTTAATCAAACAAACCAGAATATAGCCGCTATTGAAACAGAAATGCAGATCCTCTCTGCAACTACATACTTCAACTCCGCCTCGTTGACAGCTTACCTACTTATTAACAGCTTGAGGAGTTTTCAAGATATGTTATTCAACGCCTTCACTAACATCTATCAGGGACATGCGGACGTACATTTGATAACGCCCGATCACTTGATACAGCAATTAAACAAGATAGCTGGAAACCTTCCAAAAACTTTATCGTTACCTGTGCAAAACTACAGAGAAGACATCAAGGATATCTACAAACTAATTAACGTGAAAGCGAGAATCACGGAAAACTATTTCCTTTTCGAAACACACATACCTCTAATTTCTACTTAAGATTTAACACTCTACCGAGCCATACCACTACCTGTGAAAATGGACAAGGGGGTTGCACATGTACAAGTAACTTTAACTTCAGCGTACATCGCTGTGAACTTCCAAAAGAACATCTACATTTCGTTAAGAGAAGATGACTTCAAACAATGCACGCAGCAAAGAACGAATAACTTCATCTGCGAGACAAATCTACCATTTTTCGATTTGCACGGTGACAGTGCCCCCTGTGAAGCGAGACTGCTCTCTCATCAAAACAATGGGCCCTGTGACCTCGAGCGCGCGGTCTGCAAGGACGCGTGGAATAAATTACACGCAGCGAACAGCTGGCTGGCTGTATGTTGTAACACATGTACATTACGTACGATATGTGGCGGTGACATCACATCATACACTATGACGTCATCCGGAATAGTGACACTACCACAAGGATGTGTCCTACAATCCAAAGATCTAACTATCTATGCTCACAGTCTCTACAGCAGTAAGATGAACATGAATTATGGATTCAGCGTTCCTACATTGGACGCCTCCATAAACAAGGTAGTGAACCTAACATATCACTATGCTCCAAACGTACTTCAGACATCAGATCGCGACATGGAGAAGATTGAACAAGCTATTGCCAACCAAAGGAAGCAAGAAGCTCAATCATTAACTATTTCGACTCACGACGTGCATCAATACGTCATCAGTTACGTGTTGGTGGCGTCAGCGATTACAACTTTGATCGTGCTGGTTGCGAGGAAACATTGCCTCCACTGTTTCGCAAGAAAACAGAAGACAGCTGCTGGCCTAACTGAAGACATCGAACTTCAAGTCATTCATCGGATGGAAGACTCCCGGCAGAGCAACGACACTGAAATGGAGGCCCGCGCCGAGACATCGCGTCGGACCCGGACCAGCGAAACAAGAAACGTCGCATTTAATTTTGACTGATGTTTGTTTTTAATTTTTGCTATGTACTGCATTATCCTTTCTCTGTATGTAACTTTAACTTTTCTTTTCCTTCGGGTTGCCAAGATGTACGGTCTCACACCGCCCATACTTGCTGACACCGCTGCCTTCATTGGCCCGCGTCATACGGGAACTATAAGATAGAGTGCGATAACAACCACTGACGTGAACACATATAGAGAAAGGAATTGCTATTTGTTTTAACTTGTACTTTAACTAAGTAAACCTAACTGGAAACTATAGTGATCGTTTCTCTCCGCACCTCAACCAACTAACTAACTACATAACGAACATATAATAAATGTGCAAACTGTACAAAACAAACAACACGAACCAATTTGTAAGGATAATACAATAAATAAAAAGAAAGTCCTAATATTAGCCGATCAACAAGGTAGAGGAATTAGAGAATGCCTACAGAAACTTCTAGGGTCAGAATATCATGTGTACTGCTATTGGAAACCGGGTGCACCATTAAAAAATATACTTAATTTATGCAAAAAAGACATTTTGTCGTTTAATGAATCCGATTATGTAGTTTTGTTAGGCGGAATAAATGATTGTAATCCCTGTAGTCTGAAAACAAATTTAATTGTATGGCTTGATTCTGTCACTAATACTAACATTATAGTATGCGAAACACCATATAACCGCCATCTAAATGAAAGGAAGTTAAATTATGAAATTAAATTAATATGCATGCAATACACTAACACAATTTTTGTAAATATGAATTACTATAGATATATACCGAACAGAAAATATTTTGCAAATTATGTAAGTCGTTATGTTTTCAAGGATATCCTACATGTAAACTATAAAATTAAATACTACTACAGAACTAAACTATACTATAGAAATTACATGCAGTCATATACAAATGTCAAAAAAATCAATTATGCACAAAAAAGTACACAAGCTGTGTACGGTCTCACACCGCCCATACTTGCTGACACCGCTGCCTTCATTGGCCCGCGTCATATGTTTTAGTATAAAATAATGGATACGGGAACTATAAGATAGAGTGCGATAACAACCACTGACGTGAACACATATAGAGAAAGGAATTGCTATTTGTTTTAACTTGTACTTTAACTAAGTTCATTCTACTATTAGACAAATCTGTTTGTGAATTATATATTCGCTGTCTTTTTAGTGTTACATTATTGTAGGTATTTTCCATCATGGCAGGTATTTTGTACTTTAATCAATGTTATTTCTAATCTAATATCTTGCTTATTAAAATTTGTTACACAAAAAGTGACCCCATATGCCGAGGCTCCAACCAGCGGATTCGCGCACCAGTGCATCAAACTATGAATGTGCTACTCGTGCAGATAACAAAGTAGTGAAAATATATCGTCTTATTGTACCAAAGATTTGCAATAGTCGTTAGTATGACTCATGCAATTGTATTTTTTCCGCTGTCAATCACTGTCACAGCTGTTTGTGGTTATAAATATTGTAACTTTTTCACTTTTAAAACACTGTTTTTAGGTGGGCACTTACTTTACTGCTTAGATATTGTGTTTTTATCACTATATTATTATGTTTTAATGGTTTAAAGCTCATAAATGGATCTGTTTGCTTGACTAAACAAACAAGATTTTTTATGTTAGTTTTCGCACAAATGATAGTTCAAATTCACTGAATAACAATATCACAGTAACTTTAGCACTATTTATGTCGTATAAGATGTTTTTTTATTGATTGTATGTCGAATTATATTTTTTATTAATTAAATAACACAGAGTCGATCTAACTATGACGTTGAGCGCCATCTATACTGAAGCACATCCTGGAGCACTGTTTCAAGATTATTCGGCTTTTATTTGAATTCTCCTTCACGACGCATACTAGCCACAGCAGCAACAGGGCGCACGACGTATTATTCGTCCTGTTCAATATTAATATAGTGTAAGGGTTTTGTGGTATGCCACAGAACCCTTACACTATATATACATAAAATTACAATTTTATACGAAATTAATTCAATAGCACAACATTCAAATATATCAGTCCCAGAAAGTTTACTAATATCTATGAATTCTTTAAACAAACATTCATCCTTCAACAATCATCTCCTTCCATATACATGATCCTCTTCTCTTACTACCTTTTCTCGAGTATAATGCCGCGAGTTTGTAATTCGGAATACTTAAATGGGGTTCATATTCCTCCATTATAAAATGTTCCGTAAAACATAAAACGTCAATATATAAAGCTTTTTCCGTCAATAGTTCGTCAAGAAAGCAGAAGATTTCGACAGTAGTCCTGCAATGTTTTGGTGCATAATTGAAAGAGATTTAATGTCGAACAAATTCAGTCAACACTTTATTTATGATATTTTTCTGAGAGTCACAGGTATTATTGTTGTTGCCATGATATAGCTCTTCTACAATTTATTGTGAGTTTTTATAAGTTGTCCACATGCCAGTATTATAATAAAGGTTTAAATTAGAATCTAAAAAGTAGGCATGCTCATGTGTTATAAAATCAAGATATAGCAAATAATTGAATGTTTCGATTCACCAGTTGTAAATATTCCTATATTTTCCAATTTGATATGCTGGAAAACATACAATTATGTTTGTATGTGTAATTACTTGTAGTTAATTTCTTATGTTTAAAACTAGGTTATAATAGTCACTTGTAACTTAAAAGTCTTCGTCGCCTATTTGTATGATACAATAATCACTCCTGGTGAACTCTGATAACTTGACTTCAATGCCATTTGACAGTTGTTGTATTTCTTCATTTGGTGTTAGGTAGCGACAAATTCGAATTAGTCACTAAACATATATTGGGCTAAAGGTAGAATACTATTTTTCTTATCTGTACTCAGTATATACATCTTGTTCCTTTTTTAGCCGTCTGTGGTGGATTAGCCCTTTTGAAAGTCATTTGCTTTGTATTATAATGTTTCGAGTTTGGTGTATTTTCTTTTATAGTTGTGACTTTATGAATATTAATATGTTTGTTACAACTATAACTCAAGATTTCCCCCTTATTCTGCTCAGCTGTTGTGTTTTTCTGTTCTCGGACTACGTTTTCAGAACCAAGAAGAAGTTCTGCGACAAGTCAATCAAGAACGGAAACTTATGACCCTCATAAAAAGACGAAAAAACGATCTTGCTACAATGATCATTAAGCACTGTGACGAATTTTCGAATTATGGTAGATTTTTTAATAATGTCTATTTTTGCTTTAAGAAAGTTGTATCACTAATGATTCCAAAGTCCCACTTTTGAATGTTTGTGCAAAGTTTGTTACCGGTTTTTTTTTCGCTATAACGTTACAATTACATATTTTGATTACAATTTTTGTTTTTATGACACTGTTGTTAGGATAATGATGACTCGAAGCCAAGGCGTCTTAAGGAATTTTTAAATAACCACAATATGGACCAACTAGTGACTGTGCTCACGCACTTTATAGGTGATAGCGCAACGCTTATTGATGTGATCTGTACGGATGCTCTATGTCGAGATGTGGATGTGAACTTTATAAGTGAACTCGGAAATCACTCATTTGTAACATGGAATATACTCATCAAAAAAGAAAAGTCTGCTAAAAGAACAGTCTCCTATCGTCCGATCAGGGATATACTGCTGGATTATTTCAAAAAGGACTTGAACACGGTTCCATGGAAAATGATATGCTGCTTGTATGATGTCAATGATATGGTACATTTATTTAACTCTTTCATTACTCGGCTTTTTGATGCCCACGCACCGATTAAAACCACAGTATTTCGAAACCTACCGACACCTTGGATAATAGGCAATCTAAAGTTAATGTTTAGGCTAAGGGATAAGGCCCGCTATCGATACTATGGGAGTAAACTGGAGGCACATAAAAACATTATTTTGATCTAAAGCATCAGGCAGCGACTGCTTTATTTAATGAAAAGCAAGCATTTTTTACAAAAAACATAAATGAAAACGTCAACAACCCTAAATAATTATGGTCAAATTTCAAAAAATATGTCCATCCAGTCAATATAGACGATATATTCTCGGGTCAGCTGGCTGATCCAGATTGGATAAACAATGCTTTTCTTGATATTCCAGGAGACCCAAATGTAAACATCTCTCAGCTGACTTATTTTGAATTCACACGTTACGGACTAGCTAAGCTTGAATTAAAGCCGGTAGATGAGACAACTATATTTAAGATTATTAATAATATGTCGACAAATGCTCAAGGGATTGATGGAATATCTAGAGATATGATAAAGCTTACACTGCCGCAATCCTTGTCGGGAATAACTAGCATTGTTAATCAATCCATTAATTCAAGTAAATTCCCTAGCCTTTGGCGAATTGCGATAGTGCGTCCTATTCCGAAAAGCAATAACCCACAAGGCTTTAAAGATCTTCATCCTATTAGTATATTGCCCTGTTTGTCTAAGGTGTTGGAGAGGGTAGTATATGTGCAGTTCGTGTGGAATTTTTGGAATCTAATGGCATTCTTCCAGATTTACAATCGGATTTTAGAAAGGGGCGTGGCACAGCTACAGCCTTAGCAGATGTAGTGGGAAATATCCTTGAAGCCAGGGATCGTGGAGCGGGTTCGTTTTTGACATTGCTTGATTTTTCACGTGCCTTTGACTCACTAAATATTCCGTTATTGCTGTCAAAGCTCTCATACTACAGGTTTCAACCCGAAACTATAAGATAGTTTGATAGCTACCTAGTAAACAGATCACAAGAAGTTGAGATACGATAAAGTCAAGAATGATGAACGAAGATGGGTCAAAGCCATCTTCTTCCCCGCGCCTGGTGACGAGGGGAATCCCACAGGGATCATTGCTGGGTCCGCTCCTTTTTATACTGTACACCGCTGACATAACTCACTGTTTTTGACACTGTTTGTACCACATGTACGCGGATGACACGCAATTATATTTGTCGTTTAATACCAATAACACTGCATCCGCTGTACAAATGGTCAATGTGGAACTAGATAATGTAGCCTCGTGGTCGAAAACCAACTCGCTGGTATTAAATCTACAAAAATCGAAATTCATGGTTATGGGTAGCAAAAAGCAAATCAGCTCGATACTGTCGGCGACCCCAGAAATTAAAATCTTGGGGAAAGTATACAAAGAGTAGAAATTGCATGTAGCCTTGGCCTTACTATCGATCCGGAGCTTCGTTTTGAAGATCACATCAATAACGTAGTTAAAAATATTGTACAGGGTTACGAAGTTCCTTAGCGTTACAACAAGAAAAAGATTGGTAGAAAGCCTAGTATTATCGAAATTTAACTATTGTGACGTTGTTTATGGCCCATATCTTTTGTCTCGTACGAAACAATTGATACAACGCGTACAGAATGCGTGTGCTTGATTTTGCTACAGTATCCCCCGGAAAAGTCACATCACACCGACTTATATCACAATGATGTTCTGAAAATGGAAGCGCGTCGTAAGCTGCATCTTGCCAGTTTACTATTATGGTGTTATAAATAAAAATAAGCCGGGCAACTTTTTTAGCAAGCTAAGTTAGCGACTTGATTACTACAGCTATTCGACTCGACCTACGTCGAATCCGCTGTCTGTGCCTCGAAGATGTTTTAAGTACGCCACCACCCGGTGCTGGAACGATATACCGCCTCCCATGAGATCCCTGAAAACCAATGGCACTTTTAAACTCAACCTTAAAAAACATCTCTTACAACTACAAAAATGTACATATTGCTTTGTATTATTCTATATATATATATATATATATTTATGGTTGATAATAATGGTTATGTTTTGTACTTACGTCAAGGGTCTGATCTGCGTGCGGTAGGTCGGTACGTCGAGTCCCGGGCGATCGGTGGCGTGCGAGGCGTCTGCCTCGAGGCGTTATTACCCAGAGTGTTCTCAAACAATGAATTAATTGATACGCACAAAATCTCATAATGCGTATTCCGTGTATAATCTTAAAATAATAAAAATAAATAACATATTTAAGTGTGGGTACGTAGGCTAATTAATACTATCAGACAGAGCTCTGGCTGAATTATAGTATGTATTTATTTACCAGATTTACCGGCATCTTATTCATCACATGTATATTGTTATCACTATTGTATTTTATATATATTACTGTTATTGTATTTTATACTGTATTTTTTCTGGTGATTGATCTGGCAATGTTTTTTATCCTCTTTATTCGTATTGTCTTAAGTGTGTATCTAGACTTCATGCGCGGCGCACGTTACTTGGGGTAACACTGAAAATCAGTGCTGTGTTGTGGTTCACGCTGCACCACAGATTTACGCTGAGTGTTACCCCATTAGTGCGGCTACGTAGTATGTACCTATTTGTAATTTTTGTATTTTTTTTGTGTTATCGTTATATCTTATAATCTGTAGTGTACTAAACTGTTAGCTGTACTAATAAATATACTTTCCTTTTTTTCTTCTCTTTTCTTTATCAAGCCACTTGAAATGACAACCGGGACTGAAGGTTTAACCTGGCTTCTGAAGCACGAAAATGCTAAAATATGGAGCTGTCACAAACGGTCATCCATCTCAGAATGACCGAGCCGAGCGCCGCTTACCGTCGGTGATCGCTACGAACACCACAGTTGTAGCACTAATTTCAATAACTGACAAGTTAAGTCGCTTCACTTCTGTAGATTCATAAATCTTCCTTTGTCATATATACTCTCCACGTTTCATGTCGTAATTTTCATGGGCCTTCCGGGGATTTTAATACCCTGGCCTCTCTGGCCTCTGGAAGTGAGGGTTTTAATTACCATTTCTTTCTGATTTCTGTTAATTGTTGGGAAGTAATAAAATTAATGTAGTAGATTTCCATTTGCTTTCCACATCGCTGCAGCGAAACCGATTTTGATGGTTGCCATCGTCGCTCTCATTTAATGCCGTCATGGCCGTAATTCCCTCCGCATCCTGTTGATTCTGCCGCTGGTTTTCGGGGACTGTAGTTTGCAGCTAGCAGGAATATCTTCCGGCCGTTTCACTATCTGCCACCTGTGGACTCCGTAGGTAGCTCGCAGCTAAGCCCCTGCATTAGTGTCTATATCTATCGATATCATCACGCTAAATCACTTACGAGGTAGGCCTAGTGTACAGAGTTCCAACAGGTTCTTTTCTTACGGACACTCTTGACTTGCCCTTCAGATAAGACACGGTCTAATTAGTCATGGTAAGATAGTTTAGGTCTTCCCCGGTAACCTTTCTTATCAAAAGTTAAGATATACGTATATATATATATATATATATATATATATATATATATATATATATATATATATATATATATATATATATGTTTATATATATATATATATATATATCACAATGATGTTCTGAAAATGGAAGCGCGTCGTAAGCTGCATCTTGCCAGTTTACTATTATGGTGTTATAAATAAAAATAAGCCGGGCAACTTTTTTAGCAAGCTAAGTTAGCGACTTGATTACTACAGCTATTCGACTCGACCTACGTCGAATCCGCTGTCTGTGCCTCGAAGATGTTTTAAGTACGCCACCACCCGGTGCTGGAACGATATACCGCCTCCCATGAGATCCCTGAAAACCAATGGCACTTTTAAACTCAACCTTAAAAAACATCTCTTACAACTACAAAAATGTACATATTGCTTTGTATTATTCTATATATATATATTTATGGTTGATAATAATGGTTATGTTTTGTACTTACGTCAAGGGTCTGATCTGCGTGCGGTAGGTCGGTACGTCGAGTCCCGGGCGATCGGTGGCGTGCGAGGCGTCTGCCTCGAGGCGTTATTACCCAGAGTGTTCTCAAACAATGAATTAATTGATACGCACAAAATCTCATAATGCGTATTCCGTGTATAATCTTAAAATAATAAAAATAAATAACATATTTAAGTGTGGGTACGTAGGCTAATTAATACTATCAGACAGAGCTCTGGCTGAATTATAGTATGTATTTATTTACCAGATTTACCGGCATCTTATTCATCACATGTATATTGTTATCACTATTGTATTTTATATATATTACTGTTATTGTATTTTATACTGTATTTTTTCTGGTGATTGATCTGGCAATGTTTTTTATCCTCTTTATTCGTATTGTCTTAAGTGTGTATCTAGACTTCATGCGCGGCGCACGTTACTTGGGGTAACACTGAAAATCAGTGCTGTGTTGTGGTTCACGCTGCACCACAGATTTACGCTGAGTGTTACCCCATTAGTGCGGCTACGTAGTATGTACCTATTTGTAATTTTTGTATTTTTTTTGTGTTATCGTTATATCTTATAATCTGTAGTGTACTAAACTGTTAGCTGTACTAATAAATATACTTTCCTTTTTTTCTTCTCTTTTCTTTATCAAGCCACTTGAAATGACAACCGGGACTGAAGGTTTAACCTGGCTTCTGAAGCACGAAAATGCTAAAATATGGAGCTGTCACAAACGGTCATCCATCTCAGAATGACCGAGCCGAGCGCCGCTTACCGTCGGTGATCGCTACGAACACCACAGTTGTAGCACTAATTTCAATAACTGACAAGTTGAGTCGCTTCACTTCTGTAGATTCATAAATCTTCCTTTGTCATATATACTCTCCACGTTTCATGTCGTAATTTTCATGGGCCTTCCGGGGATTTTAATACCCTGGCCTCTCTGGCCTCTGGAAGTATATATATATATACGTATATCTTAACTTTTGATAAGAAAGGTTACCGGGGTTATATATATATATATATATATATATATATATATATATATATATATATATAAACCAGTTCTAATCAATAGCGTAAAATAATAATCGTCGGTAGCCATACAACGAATCGCATTTCACAAAACCCGTATCATGCAAGGATGGATCTGTTTCAACGCCTGAACGCTTTCCTAGCATCCTTACCTGAAACACTTGCAGCATTTCACTTCCTTACCATGACGTAAATAAGTGAAACGCCTCAGTTGTTTACATTTATACGGGTGCAGCAAACGGTTACATCGCCAGTAACTTAAAGTAAAAATAAACAGAAACAAAGCCTTAAAACTTGTTCTACAGTTAGAGTGCTTCTACGGTTAAACTTTTCTCGGAAGTTTCTCAAAGGTCATGTTATACAAAACCTTTTTTTTATATAATGAAACCTGTTAAGTGTGTAAAGCACAATAAGTCCCCAAAATTTCGAGTGCTTTATTCCATGTTAACGGGAGGGGCTGAGGTTTTTAACGTGCAAAAGTCATATTCCGGGGTACCTACTCTCAAACTTCTTAATTATTTTTGTTGATGCGATTCCGGTTAAAAATATACCGCGATGTGAAAATGTCGTGTAATATTCTCGGAAATCTAAAAACTCAATAGCATTCCGCATCCCTAAATTTTACAAAACCGTTATCAGGCAGACTAAGTAGTAGGAGTTGAGCCTATTGGTGTAACAAGCTTCTTGATTGATATTTAATGATTTTCTTCACAGCACAAAAATCCTTTAGACAGACATTTAGATAGAAGGAAACTTTTTAGCTATCGGAAGAGACCAAATTGTCACCGTCTTCTCAAGGTTTTTTCTTCAAGGGATTTCACAGTTAGACATAAGACTGTATTATTTTAACACGTATTAGGAAAAGTTGGGGTAAAACCGAACTTGTGTGTGAAAAAATCATTCTTTATTGTTTATAGATAGTATAATACCACCTTAAGTACTGGGGTAGAAAGATTATTTTTAATAAAGTACAGAGACACGAAAGAGACCTAATTACAAACCATCAGCGCAATGTCACCATTGCAGCGAAAAGTTCTTATAGTAATGGTTCAGCTTCGAATGCGTAAACTTTTATTTATTTCATTCTTCATGCACAGATGTATGTACATAGGTGGGCTTAATGCCTGAGGCAATTTCGCCAGTCTACCTTAGGCTGATATAGAAACATGTGTGGTAGGTGCAAAAAAACGAGGCTAAAAATTGTAAGACGAGGCGAAAATAATTATTAATAAAAACACTATATATATATATATATATATATATATATATATATATATAACTAATTATAATATTTTACATAAATACATAGAAAATATTTATCCACTTAAAGTATACGTACAATATATAAACATACAATACAACAGACTGGCATAGTGACGTGAAACTATCATTGAGAGGATTCAGCCAACATTTTGATTAGGTATTCGTGTAGTTTTTTACGGACGATTTAGCGCAGTGGTTAAGAGCTTGAGTTGCTCCGCCCACTGTGTCTAATAGTCGCGGGTTCGATTCCCGCACGGGACAAATCTTTGTGTGATCCACAATTATTTGTTCCGGTCTGGGTATTTGTGTTTGTGAATTTTCATGTTTGTAAACGCACCCACGACACAGGAATAAATCCTAGTGTGGGGCTACGTTTTTTTTTTAAAAAAAAGAAAGAAAAAAGTAATGATTTGTGACCATCCTGAGTTCCTGAGGCAATGCATTCCAATGAAGGATAGATTGGAAGAAGGAGGAGGAGTGAATGAAATCAGAACGATGAGGAGGTCACTGAAGAAGACGATTACTTGAGGAGCGAAGATTTTTCTCGTGATTCGAGCACAAATAGTGAAATTGGGAAGTAAGACAAGTAGGCGAGGCTGAAGAATGAAGAATAGAAAATAGTGCTTTCAGTGCTCTAAGAGTTCTACGCTGACGAATAGGCAACCACTTTAAGTGAGAACGATGCTCTGATACATGGTCATATTTACGTAGGTTGAAGATGAACCGAATGCAGTTATTGAGAAGGCGGTCTAGTTTGTTGAGGTGATCTGTATTCAGGTAAAAGTAGTACACACCACCATAGACGATGATAGGGAAGATCAGCGACTGTACAAGCATAGCTTGTGTATTGGAAGGGGAGCAATTTTTTTAATCGATATAAGCATCGCAATACACCAGTGACCTTTTTTGACCTTTTTTGACCGACGGCCGTAACTTGGGTCTGCCACCTTAGCGTCGTGTCAATGTGCAGACCAAGATCTTTGTCACTACAGCTTAGAGGAATAACTGTCCTGTTGAATTCAAGTGGAGGTAAAGTAACAATATTCACACTGCTTATCAATCTAGAGCTCCCCACAAGAATCGCTTGGCACTTGGTAGGATTCACCGGTGAGACCGAATCTTTTGCACCAGCTCTCAATTGCACCACGATCCTGATTTACTTTGCTGATAATATCAGGGATTCGATCAGCACTGTCTTGCGAGTATAATTGCAAGTCATCAGCGTACAGATGATATGCACACTGAAGCTCTTAAACTATCATATCAATGAAAATGGAAAATAAAAGGGAAGAAAGTATAACGCCTTGGGGAATGCCAGTGTTGAGGCAGCGCCAAGCTGACGACGTTTCATCACACAAAACTAACTACTGGCGTTCCCGAAGATAAGAAGAAAACCAGTCCAGCGACTCTTGAGAGCACAAACGGTAGGAGAGAATAGATAGGAGGATAACTCATGACTAACGGTATTAAAGGCGCTGGAAAAATCAACTAACACAAGGACTATAACTTTAGTATCTTTCATGCCTGATCGAATATCGCCAGTCACTTCAAGAAGGGTAGAAACGCTACTATGGCCAGGTCTGAACCCGGATTGGAGAGGATTAATTAAATTATTGGTATAAATAAATTTAGAGAGTTGTTATTAAATATATGAATCTTTTATAATTTTTATGATGGTTTTGAATATTTTAAATGTTAATTTGATTTTCATTGAAAAATATGCCCCCCGAAACCTAGGAATGTCAAAGATTTTTAGGGCCAACTTGCACGAACCAGGGTTAGCGTGACCTATTGACTAACTCGCGGTTATAATGTTAAACAATGTAACGTTATAACCTCAAGTTAGGCAACAGGTACGCCATGGTTCGTGCAAGTGGCCCTAAGGGTAGAAGTGATTGAAAAGAAACTCGAGTAAAAAAATAATTGTAAAGAGGACCTCCTTTTCACACGTCCGTATAAAGTTATTCAACAAGACAACATAACTAAAAGGACTTAAGCACCATGTGTAAAACTTTTGAAGCATCAAACATTTATTTCCCTTTATTTCGAAATAGAAGACGACAAGGATTGTTTGGCCCGTTGATGCCATTATCTATTTGTAAGTCCCGGCGGCCAACAGCAGTAGATCACTCACACACAGCCACACAAAGTATGTTATGTTCATACAGGGTGATACAAAAATGGGGTATCGTGCCAAAAGTATTTGTATTTACACATTTGTTTAAACATTCGTTGTGCTACTTTTTTTTCTCAAAAAAGGTGTTACTACCCCGTACATGTAAAGTCCGCTTGCTCGGACAGGTCGTACAAAGCATCCAATATTACCTATAGCGTGAAAGGGTAGTCTTCACTTCGAATATAGTTTATTCTGATTCATCGTCTGATGAGTAGCCGAGGATCGTACTTAGTGGCGTGTAATCGGAGAGGCCTATGTTCAGCTGTGGACTGCTATATGCTGATGATGATGCTTGTGTAATGTGTATCTGTGAAAATGAGGTGCTTAAACATAACGTGCTTTAAGTAATTTGGCAAACGCAAAAATGGCTGAACAGATTTGGATGAAATTTGGCACACAGATTTGGCATATTACCTGGATACATAACAACTTTTTATACCAAAAAATTGTTAGGTTCGTGTTTAAAGCCAACGCGGACTAAGTCACGGCCAGAAATTAGTCTACAATAATAAATTAATCCGTCTATTATGTCTTCCATAAATTTCCGGAGAATAAAAAAGAATCAACAGTATGTATATTACTAAGTAAATATTTATTGGAGAACACGTTAACTAAAAAATCTTAAAATTCTTAATCAAGAAATACGTAGTACTCTATGTTCATAATAATTAGGTAATTAGTTGCCTTACAATTTTGTGCCTAAAACTTACGTTGGCGTGAACATTTTTAAAATCAAAACCCAATTTTTTATTTTATTTATTTATTCTTTATTGTATACAGAACAGAGGTAATTGCCATTTTCAAAAGTCATATACAAAGGCGAGCTTAACTCAGAATATGAGTTCTCTTCCATCGAACCTTTGAGTGTTGAGAGATAAGACAGAAAAATAAGAGGGCAGTTATACAATCACACATTCCAGAGAAAAAGGAAAATATATAAAATTACTAAACATAATTATAAATAAATTACATACACTACACAAATACTACATACATATAATAAATATAATATACCTACATACATAAATAGTACAAAAAATTATATGTATGCATCAATCAGCAAACAGATAGGAAATGTTCCCCGACTCTTCTCTTAAAAACATCCAGAGATGAGCTCGCACGTAGGGCGTGTGGAAGTGAGTTCCAAAGATGAATACCACGAACAGTAAAAGACTTATCGTATCGGCTGGAAGAATGAAGAGGAGTACGAAGAAGGAGAGAAGTAGCACTACGACAGGGTTTATCTGTAGGGACAAGAAGGTCAAAACGCTCACGTGGGTAGATGGGAGCTTTAGGACTATGAAGGATGGAGTACAGAAGAGAAAGAACATGTGAGTCTCGACGCCGCCGTATTCGGCCTATTGGCAGCCACTTCAATTTTCCCCGGAACTCTAATACGTGATCATATTTACGCAAACCGAAAATGAAGCGGATGCACAGATTCTGCAAACGTTCGAGCTTGTTCACTAGCTCTTCAGTTGCATCAAGGAAACAGACATCTCCATAGTCAAGAAGAGGTAGGAGAAGAGACTGAGCAAGGTTTATTTTAGTATGGAAAGGCAAGAACTTTTGAAGACGTTTGAGAGACTGGATGGAGCTGTAGATTCTTCTGCTTACCTCAGTAATATGAGTGCTCCATGCAAGGTTGGAGTCCATAAAAATACCTAGGTTCTTAATAGTGTCACAGTAGGGTATGGATACAGAATCAAGCACAATTGGAGGGCGAGCATGTGAATTCATAACTTGTGCGTTCATGTAGTATTTGCCACCAATAATGATAGCTTGAGACTTAGCCGGATTAACAAGAAGGCCAAAAGATTTTGCCCACTCCCAATATTTTCTAGATCATCATTGATGACGCTGATTGCATAATCAAGCTCCTCAATTTTAAAATGTCGATACAGCTGCAAATCGTCGGCATAGAGATGATAGAAGGAAGTAATCACTTTAGTAACAGAGTTTATAAAAAATGAAAACAGAAGAGGAGAAAGGACGCCACCCTGAGGCACACCCGCAGTAAGATCGCACCAATCAGAGGAAACTCCTTCAAAGCGAACCAACTGGGAGCGGCCCCGAAGATAAGAGTTAAACCCCGCGATTACCGGAGCAGAGACATTCAGAGAGGATAAGTCAATCAAGTAATTAGCATATTATTTTGAAGGATAAAGAATTGAATCTAGTCCATGTCGAATAATGAAAAAGATATGCCAGGGGCAAATTCTGATGCGAAAAAACACTTACTATATTATATTAATTCTTTCAGATAGAAAGTCAGATAAATCGAAAACAGCATGCATATTCCTCGTATCTATCGATCTATCTATATCATCACGCCAGATCACTTGCGGGGTAGGCAAGGAGCTCAGAGTTCCAACAAGTTCATTCTTATAAATAATATATATTTAGATCAGAAGCGAAATATAAATTTAAAAAAATTATTAACAACTTATATATGGAAGCAAGCTTTTATTACTCCGGTCCTCAAAAATGGCGAAACAAGCAACATTGAAAATTATATAATATAAAATTAATATAAAATTTACACGCACTGTTTAAGACCAAATATATGTTTTAAAGTTTAGAGTTTATCATAACCCTCAATAGATGTCGCCCTAGTCGAATAAGCGCGCGGTTTAAAGATGTTTTTTTAACTAATTAATAAGTCATGTTATTAACTCGATAGTAGACTCGAAGTACTCGATTTCACTTAGTGATTGAGTTCATAGGTCAAATATACCTATACGAGTAATATAGGGTTTTATTATTATCAACCCTCAGCAGTTACCTAGTTCACCAGATTGGTCCAACTGAGCTATCTCTAGTACAAAGTTTTTGGTCCTGTCGTTCCGGACCCTCGTAGGGAGGTTAGGGACTAGATTAGGACATTCCCCGAACCCGCAGTGGATCGCTGCAGCAAGGGTACGGGCACCTAAATATCCAAACCGAAAAAAATATAGGTGGAGTGTCGCAAGTTCTTAACCACTGTACCAAGCCGTCCGTTAGATCACAAAAAATCTGGTAAAGAGATTGTAGTAGCACCCCGTCTGGTTGGAGCGAAGTTTGTCGAAGCGATTGTCTTCTTGCCTGGTCAAGTTTGAAAGGACTCTCGGCCAACAGCGTAGATCATTTCGCTCAATTCTCGCCTTTATTAAAGAGGCGACAACCCGATTCTGTCCACTTTATCTAAGCTGTTTGAACGCCTAGTGCATAGCGAAATATATACCCATAGTCACCATCTTATTTTACCTGAACAGCATGGTTTTGTAAAACGTCGCTCAACTGCTACTAATTTAATGCTATTTACAAATTATTTGTTTAATCAATTCGATTGTGGCGTTCAGTTGATGCCGTGTACACGGATTTTCAGAAAGCGTTCGACCGGGTGGACCATAAACTACTACTAGATAAAATTGCATATAATGGTATCAGAGGCAATCTATTGCGTTGGTTCACATCTTATATATTTAAGAGAACTCAAAAAGTCGTCATTAATGGGGTTGAGTCTAATTCAGTTTTTGTTACTGTTCGTATTTGAACATAAAATTGTTATTTTATAATTATTTTGTTGTTCGCATCTAAACTTAGTTGTATTTTTTATGTTGACAATGTGCTAATTTAATTTTTGTGGTTGTTGCTTGCTTGTCTACCGCCGGGTGAGGCGAATGTGTATTATTATCTCTATAAGAAATAAGTTACGTTGTTAAGTTCCATGAACTTCGTATACATATTAATAAAGTAATATATTAACACTAGCAAGCCATTTTAATTATAAATCCATATATATGAGTGCTTCAACAACATAAACCCTATTTTGTGTACGCGGCTCCATAAGCTCGCTACATGGTGGTCCTTAAAGCTAAAGACTAGCGTTGATTAGTAAGTGATCTTTGAATTCAAATATCAATAATATTTGTGTTGAAAAGTGGTGGGTCCTCTTCTGTTCACCCTCTTTATCAACGACATTAGAAACTGCTTCCACCACTCTCACTTCTTAATGTTTGCGGATGATATTAAAATTTTCAAATCATGCAGAGACATTCATGATTGCTTGCTTCTCCAAGATAATCTAAATAAACTTCCGCATTACTGTTTAGTTACAAGCTCAAACTCAGTGTACCTAAATGTCACTGCATAACGTTCACAAAAAACATATATATTTACACTTATAACTACTCTTTAAATAATGCTTCACTGAGTAAAGTTAATTCCATCCGTGATCTAGGTATATGAGAGTGGAGGAAGCCAGAGAGGTATGTAAGGAAAGAACCTGTTGGAACTCTGTACTCTCTGCCTACCCCGCGAGGGAGCTGGCGTAATGATATAGATAGATAGAGAGATAGAGATCTAGGTATTATTCTGGATTCAAAGCTTCACTTTCATCTCCATATTGATAATATTGTCAGTAAAGGTTTTAAAATGTACGGTTTTGTCATACGGTCTACTAAAGATTTCAAACGTACATCCACACTGTTACTTTTATATAAAGCTTTATTGAATTTGCAGTACCAATTTGGTGTCCCTTTTATCACAAATATATTCACAGGCTCGAAATGGTGCAAAAAACGTTTCTGCGTTTCATGCACTATAAATGTTTTCTCACTAGGATTCCCTATTCTCAACTATTAATGCGTTATGATTTGTTTAGCTTGGAGTCTAGGCGTATTTTCCTTATGAGTATGATGCTCTTTGGCTTATGTAATAATAAGTTCAACTGTAATGACCTCACGAATGACATATGTTATGTTGTACCTAGAACTACGATGGTGCGTGGGGTTCGTGCACCCTGTTTGTTCTATACACCTAGGTGCAGAACCAATGCTGGTGTGCGGGTCCCACTACGTCGGCTCTTGGAAATATATAACACGCACTTTCCTGATGTTGACAACTTTGCCCACTCGGAGTATCAAGTTAAAAAGATGATCAATAATAAACTTAGCTCGTCTAGAAGTAGCAATATCTATTTGCAATTTTTTTTTCATACTTATACATGCTGGTCGGCTAGCGCACATGATTATTCTTTATAACAGCATTTTAGTTTATTCCGTGGACAAAGCCGTGGGTTATATGTTTATCCAATATCAATCTACCCGTTTTTTTATGTGACACAGAACATGTAACTGTTTTTTGTCCCTTATTTTAAAAATAAAACTTCCTAAACTTAACAATAATTACTCAAATAATCACAAATGTTCAAATTTAACAACACTTTATTAGGACACAAAGGAACAACTCAAATCAACTAAATAAACGATAATAAGCACTTACAGATCACACCGATATAACAACGGACATAGCTACCGCACGTTTGGTGCATCGGATTTTATAGAAACTACCCCCCACCTTGCGTATAGATTTCTTTTGACATCCTACAATATAATCACAGTTATTTTACATCGTTATATACAATTTGTACTACACAAAAAAAATATTTCCCTATGTCGCGAAGTTTTCATAAGACAGGGTTAATATAAACCTATATTGCTTTTGACAAAGACACATACAAATACATAAAGAACACTTCAATAAGTACATCTACTTACTAACCTATCGGAATATCATACCTAGAGAAAAAAATCGGAATACCTAAAGTATCTACGGGCCAGCTGCCGCGCCGCCATTCAATGTCATTTTGCGCTTGGTATTGGTTAAAAGTTGTTTTTTTTTTTTAATGTACTTAATTAGTATTGTTAAAGAGATACTACTTATTGAAATGTTCATTTTAGGACCAGTGAACAGTAGGCAGTGGATACATCACCTGGGCTTTCGCTCCAGGACAACTAAAATTACACCGTGTATATAATAGCTTAGTTATTATTTTTAAGATACTTGCTTTGGTTTCATTGTTCTTACCAGGTGAGCTTAAAGACGAAAGTCATATATGTCCCCTTCGTGTGATTATGTCGTGTAGTGTTACAAATATTTCTATATTTGTAACACTACACGACATTATCACTAAAAGGGGAGTATACGTTGCCATCGCCGCAAAAGTGAATGGTAATCTTCGTGTCGATGAAACGTGATGCAGGGTTCAAGAGTCAATTAGTACCAATCCAAAAATGATCATCCTTGCAAAACAAAACAAATGCAGACTGGAAATCTTTGCAGTAAATCCATCCGACCACGGTATTTGCATATTTACCTTCTTGTAATCACGCATCTGTCTACTGAAAACGTTAAAAATATAGAAACAATCATACTGGAAACAGAATTCTATGTAGATTTAACTGAGCATAATTGGTCTAGAAATAATATGCCAGTCAAATTCAGCCCTAGAATTTAAATGCTGCCGGCAGTAAAAAACGCAACCTTGATTATTGAAAACGTATTACTCAGATTCCAGCATTAATATGCTGTTAAATAATTGAAATAAAATGCATTATTCAGGACTACTGAAATTGGAAAGAGCGATTATGATCAATGTTGAAGTTGCAGGCCTAGAACATGACACACGTTGCGTCGACGTCGCTTCGCCGTCCTGTCCCGTCGGTTATGTGCTATAGGCTTAATAAACATATAAAGATGGCATTGTATTTCGTGAATTACGTCACATTCTAACACAACCACAATATTTTTTATTGAAGAATTAAAATGTCCTTTTCTCGGTTCAATGGGTATTATGAAAGCTCCCAGAGTATTGCCGCGTCAGTGTAATCTGTATAACAGATTTTTGAACTTTTTACGATTAGTTCTAGACAGTCTATTTATATTTAAACAGGTCTATGTAAACACGAGAACATTTGAAGCCATAAGTCGCCATAGGATTTTCGGGATTTAAAAAAAAACGAAGCCCTAAGCATAAAATCCACATGCTCAAACACACACACAAAGATTTATCCCGTGCGGGATTTAAAGTGTGTGCAGAGTGACTCGAGCTCTTCACCACTGAACCAAGCTGTCCGTAAATTTTTATAGTAACAATTTTTGAAGTTTTTCCATCACTTCAAATATTTCTTTGTCTGTTTTAAAACGTTGTTTTGGAATTGCCAATTTGCCGGTTTTGATGAGTGTGTTCAAATTACCATAACATCATTTGATTGTGTTGAATTAGAAGCTTTCATTTTTCTTACCGTCATAAGTCTGTAGAGTATTAAAGATATTTGACACAATTTTGAAATTGATACTTCTATCCGTTCCTGAGAAATAGAGTCTTTACTATTGGACAGATAGACATGCAGATGGATAACTTTCCGATTTTACTGATTGAAGAACGGAACTCTAAAAAGTAATCTGGGAGAAAACTGCAGTAAGAACTGCAGTTTTCTACTGTAATGTTATTATAAAAGGTATTTTACGCGTTCTGAATTAATTTGAACATAATATTATGCGCTTAAGGACCTATTACTTAGGGTTCATTATCATCATTTTCGAGGGTAGTTTGGGATTAAAGGATCAAAAATTTTACATCTGTTTGTTTATTTAGTTTAAAAATATATAAACAACATATTTAATGTTTATTATCTGCTAAATTTAAGTACAAACCCCTAGTGCACTGATCTATTTAATAACTTCTCCTCTACCTATCTTACTCCTCTCTATTTCACTACATCTTCACTCTTCGCTTCAATTTTCTGCTTGCTGCGCAGAGAATCTACTCTGTACCATGGATCTGTATGCGAGGTTGGCCAACACCATGGAAGATCTGGCAGTAATGTTTACCTCGAGGATGAATAGTTACGAGGTAGACCTCAAGAACGCTGCCAGCACTGAGACATCAGCTGTGCATAAAACCTTAGCCAGCCTGTCTCAAGAATTCACCGACTTCAAGTGCCTCATCTGGAAGACGTTGGGGGCAATAAAATCACAGATGGAGCTTCTCTTGCTGGGATTGGATCGGCACGAGATGGCATCACGCAGAAAGGTACTTCTTTTCCATGGAGTTTCTGACGTTTCGGATTGCCATTCCAAAGTGATCAACATCTTGAAGGACAAGTTGAATGTGATAAATGCTACTGTTGCTGATGTGGCTGTGTGTCATCCCTTGGGAGTAAACCCTAACAAGCCTCGACCCATTTTGGTACGATTCCAGAGCCATTCTTTGCGAAGCCAGGTATGGAGCAACAAGGCTGCCTTGAAGGGAACCGGGCTAACTCTCTCTGAATTTCTGACTAAGCCCCGGCATGAGGTATTTATGGACGCTCGTAGAAGATACGGCATAAACAAGTGTTGGACCTCCGATGGTAAGATCGTCATCCAGCTGCCAGACAAATCGCGGAGAAAAATTGAGTCGGTAGCAGAACTACGACAAGTGCTAGTCCAATTTCCTCCTTCTGGTGATGCGGGGAGCTCCAAACAACAGCCAAGCGGGTCTACATCTTCGTTGTCTGTTCCCGAAAAGAGAACTAGGAGGCCTCCGAGGTGAGGGGGTGTGGTGATACTTATGTTCGCCAAACACTTTCTGCCTTGGTCTTTGTTTTTATAGAGATCACATTTCTTTTTCTTTGTAAATTACTTTTAATTTCAATGTTACTTGTTTGTGATTGTTTTTTTTTTCACCTTTTTTTTTACTTTCCATTCTACAGATTATTAATATTGTGTTTTTGACATTTGGTGTGATCGTCTAGAAATCCGATATTTTTTTTTTTTTTGTGTTTGGATCACAGCTTTTTCATCCATTTTCCACAACCGGCGAGTGCACGAGGGTATGATTATTTCAATCATTTATATACTTAGTACTTAAGTTTTGATTTACTTGGTATTACTTTTATTTATTTATTTATATTTATATGGATATATCTGATATCAGTGATGATAGCTTTGTTTCTTGTTCTTCTTCTGAGATATTTGATGAACGGTATTCCAGTGCATTTAGTGATGATGATGGTGACGACTCTTACTTACGTGACCACCTTCAATCTGTTTTCTCAAACCACCGACAATTTTTCAATGTTGTCCATATTAACGCTCAAAGTGTTCCTTCTCACTACTCTGACCTTTTAGCATCCTTCGACTCTGAACTTATTCATGCGGTTCTAGTATCTGAAACCTTCCTTAAACCCACTCTTCCTTCTGTGCAGTTTGCATTACCTGGGTATAAGCTGTTACGCAATGACAGAACAGGCAAGGGAGGTGGAGGGGTTGCCATTTATCTCCGAGGTGATATCTCCTGTAAGGTGGTTGATCAGTCGCCAAGCGAGTATTCTAAGTTTTCTGAACACCTCTTTCTTGAACTTAACTTTAGTCATATAACGTTTCTTTTAGGAGTTTACTACAGCCCATCCTGTCACATTGATTTCTTCGCCTCTTTTGAATCAAAATTAGAATACTTCTCAACTTTATATGATAACATTATTATTCTTGGTGACTTCAACACCTGTTTGTTAAAAGGGGATAGTCGTAGCAACAAGCTCCGGTCTCTTGTCTCTTCTGTCAACATGCATATTCTACCGCTGACAGCTACTCATCATGCTCCTCATTGTTCTCCTTCACTTTTAGATCTCATCTTAGTTTCCGATCCTAGTAAAGTAGCTACACATGGGCAAATCCCTGCATCTTTTTCTTATCATGATCTGATATTTCTCTCCTATAAACTTCGCTCACCAAAACGCTCTTCTAAATTTCTTTCTCTTCGTAGCTTCAAAAATATTAATGCTGAGCAGCTTAAAATGGATGCGAGTAGTATAGACTGGACTTCTGTTTACAACTGCACAGACGTAGATGCCAAAGTATCAGTTCTTAATAAACTAATAATTGATTTATACGATACTCATGCACCATTGAAAAAAGTGAGGGTGAAACATAGACCGGCGCCATGGTTGTCCGATACTATAAAAAAGATTATGGCTAAACGGGACAGAGCGAAAAGGAGACATAGAAGGTTCCCTACTGAAGAAAATTGGTGTCTCTATAAAAAGCTTAGAAACCGCTGCAGTCGTATGTGTAGGGATGCGAAGAGACGCCACATACACACCTGCATTCAAAATTTCAACACAGCACAGGTTTGGCAATTCCTTAAGACCTTTGGTATTGGCAAAACGTCCTTTGAAAATACCAGTAACTTGGATCTTAATGCACTTAATGCTCATTTCTCTAACCCTCCTGCTTCTTTAAAAGATGATATTAAATCTTTTACTCTTAAGCTTCTTTCAGATCTTCCTTTGCCAGTATGTGCTTCGTTCTCTTTCAGCCCGCTTAAGGAGCAAGACATAAAGAAATCAATCCTATCAATATCCACGAAAGCCGTGGGTGACGATGGTATACAAATACAAATGATCGTGCCAATACTTGACGAACTTTCGCCAGTTATCACCCACATAATGAATTGTTCCTTGGAAACTTCCTCCTTTCCAACTGCTTGGAAAAAGGCATATATTCTTCCTTTACCCAAAATACCAAATCCTCTTTTAATATCGCATTTTAGACCCATATCCATTCTTCCCGTTCTATCCAAGGTGCTTGAGAGTGCAGTTCAAAATCAATTGTCACACCATTTCTCCTCTAATAGCCTGCCGAGTCCTTTTCAATCTGGATTTCGGCCAGGTCATAGCACAGTTACGGCTTTGGTCAAAATAACTGACGATATTCGATTGGCCATTGAGAATAGACTACTGACAGTACTAGTCCTACTGGACTTCAGCAGTGCTTTTAATTCAGTTGATTTTGACATCCTCTTAGGTACTTTGTCCTCTCTTAATGTCTCTGCTCCTGTAATAGCGTGGTTCAACTCTTACCTTCGGGGCCGCTCGCAGTCGGTTCGCTCTGAAGATAATTCCTCTGACTGGTGTGACCTTACTGCGGGTGTGCCTCAAGGTGGCGTCCTTTCTCCTCTTCTCTTCTCTGTTTTTATAAACTCTGTTACTAAAGTGATTACTTCTCATTATCATCTTTATGCAGACGACTTGCAGCTGTATCGTCACTTTAAGGTTGGGGAAATCAATCACGCGATCGATTCCATCAATGATGATCTTGAAAACATCAGCAAGTGGGCAAAATCGTTTGGTCTCTTGGTTAATCCTGCTAAAACTCAAGCTCTCATCATTGGTGGCAAACACTACATGAACGCTCTCAATAGCAATTTGCAGACACTCTCTCCTGTTGTCCTCGATTCTGTCCCTATACCTTACAGTAACCAAGTTAAGAATCTAGGCGTTCTTATAAACTCCAATCTTAACTGGAGCTCTCACATAGCAGAAGTAAGCAGAAGAGTCTACTGCTCCTTTCAATCTCTCAAGCGTCTGCAAAAGTTTTTGCCTTATCAAACAAAAATAAGTCTTGCTCAATCTCTCCTTCTACCAATTCTTGACTATGGTGATGTTTGCTTTCTTGATGCTACTGAAGATCTTGTCTATAAGCTCGAACGCTTGCAGAATCTGTGTATTCGTTTCATTTTCGGATTACGTAAATTTGATCATGTATCAGAGTATCGGGCGAAATTAAAATGGCTACCTATTCGACAACGACGGGACTTGCACATACTCTCGTTACTCTACTCCATTTTACATAATCCTAAATCCCCTGTTTACCTCAGGGAGCGTTTTGACTTTCTTGTTCCAAGGGATTATCCCTGCCGTGCAGCTAAATCTCTCCTTCTTCGTGCTCCTCTTCATTCTTCTAGTCGTTACGATGGATCCTTCACTGTTCGTGCTGTGCGTCTGTGGAACTTACTTCCACAGTCCATTCGTGCGAGCTCATCTTTGGATGTTTTCAGAAGAAGAATCAAGGAACATTTTCTATCCTGATTTATTTAGGTATGTATGTTTATGTATGTATTATAATTATATGTATTTAATATTTGTATAGTAAGTAACTGAGTATATGTATTTATATTTGAAAATATAGTATTTATTTCATTGCTATTTTCTATTAACATTATATTGTATAACTGCCCTCTTATTTCACTTTCTCATCTCTCAACACTCTATGGTTAGCTGGAAGATAACTCATATTTGAGTTAAGTTCGCCTTCTGTACCTATACTTTTAATTTGTAAAATTATATATATCCCAGTGTGTATACAATAAAGAATAAAGAATCATCTAAATTGTCAAAGCCAAACAAGAATGTTTAGATACAAAAACCCCAATAGCACCAGTCTACTAACGAGGCAGTCAAAAACTCTTATAATGAATACAACTATTTTTCGGATACCATCGCGGTTTTTAATTTCCCGTCATTTCTAGGAGAATGGTCATGGGAGGAACGCCGAAAATCCGAAAAAAAGTTATTTCACGTGTAATATTCGCGTAAATCTTAGAAGTCAACTACTTCATCTTAAATTTCCTTTCTTTAAATATCTTAGTAAACTACAAGTCTTATTCTCACTACGAACCTTAAAATGGTAGGCAGTGACTAAAACTCGGCAAATTCTATAATTCAAACACACCCCTTCGGCTTAATCTATGTATTAAACGTATTAATATAGTACCCTTTCTCATCTTTACACCGTCACGCCTATATTCCCCAGAGGGGGTGGCAGAGGTTTACTGATTACACCCACGTTTCGCCGACGATGTTAGGTCCCATGTAATAGGGGGCGAGCCTGTTACCATATACCGGGCACAATTTCAGACTCCGGACTCATACTGGGAATTTCTCGTTAGAAAAACTACATTTGTCCGACCTAGGATTTGAACCTAGGACCTCGTGATCACAAAGCGATGCGCTTTGCCACCAGACCAACGAGGCAGTCAAACAGAACTCAGAAAATTTAATTGCTATTATAAAAAAAAAAACACGTTAAAGGTTAAATGGCTTATTTCATAGGGATCAGACATAATCCTGTTGATTTATTCATTTGCCTTCAAGTAAAGTTTTCCATTGACAAATAGATTTTAACGTTATAATTATATAGACAAATACAAACTCAGTAAGCTGAGATAGTGTCTTATAAAGATTAGTATTGAAACTACAAAACTATATTCGTGAGTTGTATTTCTATGGCTATAATGAACGAAAATGATCGGTTTCTTCGACCGGTGTCCGTACTATGAGATGTATTACGCAAGATGTGTATTTATTGGAATTTTTATCACGTAATCATGATTCACGATTTGTTGTTCAAGGCATCGTGTCACGAATGAACTTTGTAGCACATAGTAAAGGAACCAAAGGGACTGAATATTTTACTACGTATTGTTATTAATGCGGTCTTTTTTTCAGTGTCAATTTTTCAATGGCTAGTTCAAATGACTAGATCGATCGCGCCGTCCGTGGCGGCGCTCGGCTCGTTCCTTGTAGGTGCTTGGGCACAAAAGGCAGACCGGCGAGTGCGACTTGGCCTGTGAGGTGACGCTACAATCGCGGGCTATTAAAGTTGGATCTTTGAGTCGCCATGTGCACGGATTTTGGCTGCATCTACCTTTCTGAGTGCGTAGCCGATTTTATGACTTCCACTCTACACCGGCCTTGGTAGTTGGGGCCTCTGCGGAGATTGCTCTTGACATAAGGCAAACAGGGGTGGTAGGTATTTCTTACTATTCATTGTCTCGCTGTTGGGAAGTGAGATTTGGTGGCCATAGGACTTTTCTATGGAGTAGGCCATATCTCGCCGAACTTCGGGTGGCGCTATGCCTGCTAAGGGTAGGCCATGATTAGTGGAGCCAGCTTTGGATATCCGGTGATGTTGCGACAGATGTCGTTTACTGCGACATCTACGAGTCTAGCGTTAGATACGGTGAACAAGGTCGTAAGATTAGGAACTGTTTATAAACTGAATTTGGAAGTTTCACAGATGCAGTGTTTCATGAAAGACGCTGGGTTATTACGTGCTTCGTCTGCAAAAACCTAGATCCCTGTATCTGCCCCATAGAATTTGAAGCTTCGGATAACAAAGTTGTGTGGCAAGCAGGTGGTGATCGGTAATTAACATACTACGGGTATGACAATTAATTTTTTCTTGACTCAAGTGTAAAAAGGATAGCAAGCGTAAGCATTTCCAAACTGATTACGAAGGGAAAGTTAAAGGTGGTGAGTGTGTAAGGAATAGCCTGCGAGGGAGGCAAAAGGTAAAATAATGAATTCTAGAATAGTGATTGATCGGTGGTGGAAGTGTGGTTAAAAAAACTATTGAAATCTATGTTTTCTGTTGACCCTGCGAGGTGTACGACCTGTCATATGTATAAAATCTTATCTGCACTGTGTCTGTAGTGGATAGTGATGATCAAATATCGCAGATACCTCACCCGAGATTCATTAGTATAGCTACAATAGTATACTTGACGCGCCTACATTTGGAATAGTTACAGAGTATAGGTCAAACGTCCACAAGATATTTAAGTGTGATATTGTTGAATAACGATCTAATAACGCCTTCTCTGAGTCGGGGGTGCTATAATTATGTAATGGCAGTTATGCATTTCGTTTCCCAAGTTTCAATTATAATCTATGGCTCCATCGCTTACCGATGATTCTGTCAGTGTCAAGTTTGGCAAGTAAATTAAAAAAAAAATGAAATAACAAATGTCAATTTGTCAAAGTCAATTGCATGAGTCATGTATACTTTTTGTGGGCACTTGGTACCTAAATGGTAACTAATTTAAAAATCTTTGTTCCTACATGGTTCGTAATTCTTTTTTATTCAAAATATTATGGCTTGTCATTTAGACATAGGCTCCACGCAAATTTATCGGTTAATATTTGTTTGTCTAGTGACTGTGTTTTCGGAGGCTTTATATTTGTTGTCAAGTAGTAAAAATAAGTAAAAAAACGTGCTTTATATTGGAAGGCAAATTTTATCGATCTAGTAAAACAGCTGAAGCTAAGCTAGCTCCGTCCGGTGCTTGGTTTTTGTTGATTATGTATGCCTACAGATGTGAAACAGTGCTTCGATGTTGAACACAAATAGCGAAGAACGAAACCAGTAGCAGTTTCAACGTAAAATGAACTTTAAATTGTTCTCATACTGAGTTCTTAGATTTACGCGAATATTACACATGAAATAAAACTATTTTTTCGGATTTTATCGCGGTTTATTTTGATTTTTAAACACACCGTCACGCAAAGAAGTCTGCAGTCTGTGAACATGTCCTTGACCGCACCCGCCATAACATCAGATTTGATAGACCACAAATCCTCGTGAAAGAACACCGATTCCTACCAAGGATGGTTCGCGAGGCTATTGAAATTAAAAAACATCCTAATTTCAATAGAGAAGATGGCTGGGTGCTTCCATCGTCTTGGGATCCAGTAATTAATATAATCAAATCTAAAACCAAGCATAACACTGCAAGACCTCAAGACACCGTGAGCTCATTCTGCGTAGATCGGACCAACAAAAACAAAAATAATTAAGAAGTTTGAGGGTACCCCGGAACAACTATGCCTTTTGGACGTCTAACACCTCAGTCCTTCCCGTGACCATGGGTGCTGCAAAGCACTCGAAACGTCGGGAACTTAAAAATCAAAATAAACCGCGATAAAATCCGAAAAAATAGTTTTATTTCATGTTTAAATTGTTCTCTTTTAGTTAATTATTTTTATTTTTGCAATAGGTGTAGTAAATTTTTTTTAGGGAACATAATGTACTAATGGCCCGTTTTTGAATGGATTATTAAAATGTTGGGTTACAATACATAGAGCAACTATTAAAAGTCCATGCTTGTATGGTATTTGGTACAAACTAATTATACCTAACCTTTTTTTTTTTTTCGTGGGGAAATCCTCATGGACTTCCGCCAACCTCGGGGGAAGCTGGCGGGGCATGTCGGACTCGTACCGACTAAAACCCCTCGGTGGCCGGCACTGGCACGTGTCAGAGGGGCTCCGGGATCTCCGAGTGGAACACGCCGGTGCCCCCCTTGTGCCGCGCTCCGAAGAGCCCGCCTCGGGAAGGGAAACTTGTAGCTTGCTTCCCCCCCTGCACCGTCGCGGTGCTCACGGCGGCGTGGGCCACGCCACGCCGCCATCCTCCTCGGGGTCGCGCGTGAAGGACGCTTAGGGCCCCCGCCCCAGCGTCCCACAACCCCAAAGGCCCCCCTGCGGATGTTGGTGCAGGGGGGGGGTCCCCCACCAGATGTTGCGGCAGGGGACACAAGTTAGCCCGTATTATAGAGCCCCGGGCTATTGGGCTGGGGGGCCTGGGCGGGCTGTGCCTCCACCCCGGCGCCTTCGCCTTCGGCGAGCGCCGGCTCCCGATCCCGCTCGGCCTCCTCCTTCTGTGACATCACAGTCTCGCAGAAGGAGGATACGGCCCCCCACGCCGAATCCCCTGCCAGCATAGCCGCTACTATTGCCGGCAAGGAGAGGTCCAGTCCAATCCGGTCGACCAGGATCCGCCGCTCGGAGGCCCACGCTGGGCACTCGACAAGCGTGTGCTCTGCGGAATCCCGGTCCCCAGCACAGTGGTGACAGATCGCCGTCGCCTCGCGTCAATTATAACTAACCTAACCTTTTTTTTTTTTTTTTATCGCAGGGAAAACCCTTTATGGGTACCCGTCCGCGTTCGGGGGACGCGGAGGGGTTATGTCGGAGTTCCTTGATCCATCAACACTCGGGGCCGTTGCCCCGGCTGTTGATGGACCAAGTGTACCGACTAAAAACCCTGCGGTGACACCGTCTTCGTCGCGAGTGTCGGGGACCACGGGATCGCCGTTAGGCACGCACCGCGGCCCCGACGCGACCTGCCCTGTTGAGGGCCCACCTTGGGAGTCACCTCCCTGGCGTAAATAATACGCCCTCCCTCTACGTAGACGCCGCGTTGGTGTCACCCAACGCGGCGTCTCCCTCTCGAACTGGGAGGCAGACTCCCCTGAGTCTGCCACCCAGGTATTTCGGTAGGGACACCCATGTACCCGGACTTTGATATCCGAGGCCATGGGTATCTCCACGCCCCCTCGCGCCA
The DNA here is from genome assembly GCA_905147815.2 of Phalera bucephala. Lineage (NCBI taxonomy): Eukaryota > Metazoa > Arthropoda > Insecta > Lepidoptera > Notodontidae > Phalera > Phalera bucephala. The sequence continues at coordinate 543,365 of CAJHXA020000006.1, read as the reverse complement.
CACGCGCGCGAACCGCCCAGCCGCCGCCGCGCCGCCCCTCTGGCGGCATGCAGCAGCAGCCGGTCGGCCCAGTTCGGCCGGGCTAGGGACCCGAAGGGGCCCCACCGCCCAGCAGGTGGTCGGGAGATTACGCAAACCTACACCGACCACCGTACCACCGAGCCGATCTGCGCCACGCCCCTAAGGGCAGGCGCTCGAACGGCTCCCTACCAGGGGCGGCGCCACCTGCTGCACCCAACTCTCTCTCCCAAGGGAGAGCGAGGGGGCAACCAGGCGCCACACCCACACCCTTGCGCCTAAAAGGCGCGTGAGCCTTCCAGCCACCACTGCGCCGCCACTCTAGCAGCAAGCAGCAGCAGCCGGTCGGCCCAGCACGGCCAGGCTAGGGACCCAAATGGGCCTCACGGCCCAGCGGCCGGTCGGGAGGTCCTTCCGACAGCGCCGCGCTGACCTCCACCGACCACCCAAACGACAGGCGCCACCTGCTGCACCCCACGGAGGGGCGCAACCAGGCGCCACAACCTTCCGGCTAAAGCCGGGGGAAAAAGGAAAGGGACGGACGGGACCGAGCGGGGAAGGGTAAGCGCATGACTGTTTCTGTTATGTCTGTTCAGAAGGACCAGACCAATAGCAGGCAGCAACCGCGAGCAGGATACAGTCACACTTGCCTTGGGGATCGTCGCGACCGTGCGCTACTCCCAAGACCACGCCAAATTGCTTGCCGGGACAGACGAGCAAAATAGGCGAGAAGCTATGCCACTGCGCCTCGAAGGACGCGTGTGGTGGGATAGCCTTTCGCCCGCCCCGCGTCAATTATACCTTTTTTTTTTTTTTTTTTTTTTTTTCACGGGGGGAAATGCCTAGCGCATACCCCCGGGCCGAGGGCACGGCCCGGGTGGTTATGTGGGGCTTGCACCCACTAAAACCCCCCGGCGTCCTACTGCCCGTTTTCCGGGCCACAGGAATCGTCACTGGCATGACCTCTGTGGCACCGGCGGGCTCGGTCCGCAGTTGGGCGCGGACCTCGACAAATGTAGGGGGGAGTTCGGTCTCCCCCTACCGCCTGTTGGAGCCTGCGTGGACGCAGCGCTATGACGACGCGGGCCTGCTAAGTGCTAGGGCGCCGGGGTGCCCCCCCCGACGCCTGCAGGCCGAGATTACGGTGGGCGAAGGTCGTTCCGGGCGTAGTCCCTGCGCCTTCGCCCAACGCGCCGTCTGCGAGCGGGATTGGAGGACGTCTCCTCCCTCACCCGCTCTGCCTCCTCCTTCGCGGACATGACGGCCTCGCAAAAGGCCGCCATTGCCGCCCAGGCGCTCTCGCTCCCAACCATGGATGATATCACGGTCGGGAGCGATAGCCCCTGTCCCCCTGCACCGAGCGCTCCGGCTAGCCGGCGCCGCTCGGCATCCCGCGTCAATTATACCTAACCTAACCTAACCTAACCTAGCGTGATTATTCCTGGACCTGATTTTATTTTCATTGAGTATGAAGTATAATTTGGTGCTTCTATAGATAGGCGTGTCATCTAGTTGGGTAACTGTATCGTGGTATGTGAAATAAGACCTACTATTCTGAAGATACCACGTTCTAGCAAATAATATCATTCTTTATAGGTAGAATCAGAACGTTCATCAGGCACGGATATGGATTGCTATGCTGATGTCAGCTTGTACATCTATGGAGCGATTTATTTTAGTGGTGTAATTTATTTTAGTGGTCCCCAACTAAAGTTCAGTTCTGAAGTGAAGTCGCGCTATAATTCATATAAACTCAAAAGATATTAGTGGGCGCAGTGGAGCACGTGTACATCATGTATGCTAGGGCAGCGCTATATGTTCATAACTGAGTTTATTTGTTTACAGTACGTGGGTATACGAAATTATGAACATAATTGTTGCACCAACTGACAGGCTTGTGTAGTGCATGTATGGGTAATGCATAGTCTAAAACAGAATTAACGCTTTTGTAATCAATTATTGTTCAATTAGTAAATTTATTCGAATCTGGAGATTGAAGTCATTCAAAAAAACACAGAACAGAATGATATGGTTCCGTAGTCTTCTATCTGTCTATTTATCTTTTTCGCTAGATGGCTTACTGCTATCGGGAACAAAACTGAACGAGTCGTATAATATAACATTCGTTTAAGGTTTATTTGAGTTTATTAACTGTATACGTTATTCATGCATAATTAAGAATGAAGAAAGGAATTTGATGTTTAGCGCCGATAATTATTATGCCCTGCGTCTTTTTCGTTAATTAATGATCCTAACTGCGAAATTATGAAATTTGTCTCGACTATATTCCCCGTGAAAATGTAGCTAGGGTGTAAGACTAAAGTACTGGACGCCAAACTATTCTTAGTTTACGATAGCATTGGATCGGAGTGTTTTTTTTTATACCGAGCAAGCACTATTCTATTGACTGATTTACATCGTGTTTACTGGGAACCATATCTTTTGGAGTACTAGGTACTATCTGTACCTCGGGGTACGGGCACTTTGTGTTAAATACAGTTGTTTGTATGTGTGTGAATGCGTATGTTGTTGTTTGTGAGGCCAGTGCAGCTATTTTTCTCTCTCACCCTTTTTCGCCGCAGCCAAGGGGTAAAGAGGGTACAACCAACTCCAGGGCGTCTTTAGGAGAAACGGGGTCGTTTTCAGAGGTTGAGGGCGTGCTTAGACAATCGTCATGGGTATGAACTAGGTGTGTATATTCGCAGTGGTGTTCGGCATCAGCTGGCGAGTAAAGAATTCTTTGGTCTTTAAAGCGATTGTCATGCTCGAGAATCACGAGAATGCTTAAAGTAGTATTTTGTGCTGCAATACGTTAAAGTCTGAAAGATATATTTTATAGACCTCCGGCTTACGAAAGTTATTAGTCTTGGGATTGTGACATCCAGTGAAGATGGCAAAAGTATTTGCAGACAGCCTATTGCGGCTGATACTGGATCAGCAAATAACAATGCTTGAGATTCAGCTGATATTAGTCACTAATTCTGGTGCATCTCCATTATAACAATTCGAGGACAGTCCATACCATTATTATTCGGCAGAAACCTGTGGATGATGGAAAATGACGGAAAATGCGGTAACTTCAAGGTTAGCCGAGCATGGAAGCGGTGATGATAATGGCGTATTGTGGAGAAAATATTGTGAGAAAAATTATCATCCATGTTACAGTGATCTCTTCAAGGATCAGTTGGGCATGTGGTGGTTGAGTTTAATGGACAAAGGTGGCAATGATGGTGATGATGTAACAGTGGTACCTCGATGTTGGGACCAGCTGGACATGTGGTGGTGACGATTAATAATGATAATAATAACTCATTTAATTCAGGCGATTAAGTAGTCATTTTGGGAAAGTAGTCATTTTGAGAAAGTGGTCATTCTGAGCCTATATAAAGTTACTAGATTTGGTGGTTGATGATGCTGAAGATGTCGGTAAATATTACGTGCAAAATGTAAACGAGATTTACTTTCAGGTCCAAAGGAATGGTTAACGAAATGTGCGCATGATTGGCGCCCGAGGACGGGCGCATGTCAGGTTGGCCGTGTCGGCGTGGTCTGAGTCTAAAGATTGAGCTCTTGTGCTAGTTGATTTGGCCATCTGACGACATACATATAAATGCGAAAGTAACTTATTACACCCAAATCGCTAAAATTTTTTTATCAAATGCGGCTAGGCCATAGATTTTATCCAGGGCAAGGACATAGGCAACTTTTTGTCTCAAAAAAAAACTTAAAAGTGTGAAATATACGCCTGAAAACAACACGGACGATGTTGCGGGTACAGCTATAATGATATAAACGCCGCAATTCGGTTGCGGTTACGGTTCGTTTATTGCGGAATTTTGTGAATAGAATCGGCCGCGTTAACTGCGTACATAAAAATGCGTTAGCGGAGAAAATCGTCCCACTCGATATTTCTTAGAATTTTTTCAATAAAACTGTTGTTATGTCTGGGATAACGGCCACCCTAAGCAGATGAAAGGCATAGTCATAACGAACGAACGGACGATTTAGCGCAGTGGTTAAGAGCTTAAGCCGCTCCGCCCACTGTGTCTAATAGTCGCGGGTTCGATTCCCGCACGGGACAAATCTTTGTGTGATCCACAATTATTTGTTCCGGTCTGGGTATTTGTGTATGTGAATTTTCATGTTTGTAAACGCACCCACGACACAGGAATAAATCCTAGTGTGGGGCTACGTTTTTTAAAAAACAAAAAAAAAAAGAAGGGACCGGTTGTTTCCACAGTCTTTTATGTAATCTTTACCTGTAAGGCCTGCCTGAGATTGTTATGATAACAAGGTTGTCAAAATCATCCACTTTTTGTTTGTGTGTACTCACAAATACAAAAAAAAGTTGTTGATTTCGCCGCGGCCAACAGCGTAGATCACTCAATCTACGCTGTTGGCCTCGGGGCCTTTACAGACCGGACAAAAGGGGCGAGCGTGCAACCACTACGCTCGAGCCAGAAGGGCAAGGGGGTAACTAGCTCAAAGGCGCCTGAAGGAGGAACGGCCTGTGCTTGGCCAGTCGCTATGGGGGAAAGCATATACTAGGCGTCTTGCCGTGGTGTTCTGCACGGGACGGCAGGCAAGGGATTCTTCGACCTTACCGGCGAGGTCGGTGTCTAATCCTGTGTACGGTATCTGTACTGGATGAAGGGAAAGGATTTAACCACTTGTTTCCCCGGCCTTTTATCCTATCTTTACATGCTCATCTGCAGTTGAGGGACGTCCACTGCAGGACTAAGGACTCCTTAAAGATCGACACGACGACCGGCTTTGTGCTATCCATATCCAGCTGTCCCCCGCCACCTTCGCCAGGTCGTCGGTATTAGACCAGTTTTATTTTTAACGATGACTTGGTCCAGCGGTAAAGAGCGCCACGGGTTCGATCCGCGCGCGGGACAAATCTTTGTGTGACCCACAAATGGTTGTTACGGTCTGTGTGTTTGGCTAAGTGATGCACGTTTGTAAACGTACCCACTACACAGATATTGTTCATAGTGTTGAATGTATTGTTAATTATTTTTTTGCAGTTTGAAAATCATATAAAATCGTATGTTTTTGGTTTCGAATATTCGGCTCACTAAAAAGCTATTTTTTCCAAACAGTATTTACAAAAAAGAAACAATTTTGAGTTGTGACACCATTGGAGCGGAGGAGCGACATGTTAAATATGTGCCGTGGATGGTTATTAATTTGAGTTTTTATTTAATGAAGTTATCAAGTATTGTAATCAATATTGGTCATGTGGATGTTTCTAAACAAAGAAGACAAAACAGATACTTTGCGAAAAACACCCATATTTTTATAACCCAAATAAAATGATCAATACAAGTGCTTGCTACGCAAAGATTGTTTTCAAATACGTAACCAAGGAGATTTATTACACACTCTTTTAATACAAGAAACTAGCTGGTACCCGCGACTTTGCACTTGTTTGAAATTTTATATTTACATAGCGGACCTGGTCGACAACAGCGCCACCTATCGGCTCTGACCATAGCTAAAAACCATTTAGGTGATCCCATAAGTACAAAAAAATCATTATGGTCGTTCAAGCTGTTTAACCGTAATAAATATATATACCTAACATAAATATAGTGCTGCTAATGTTATAAATGTAATAGTTTGTATGTTTAGTTGGATGTTTGTTACTCAATCACGCAAAATCGGATTTAGATCAAATTTGGCACACAAATTTTTTATTATCCCGGGTAAATGTTAGGTTTCTATCTAAAGACAATGCGGATATTAGTAGGATAGTACTTCAAGCTATAAATAAATAAAATATTCCATTTATGACGCAATCAGGTTGTTTTTAATAATTTGGTTTTAATTATTTTTATCACTGACGATTCGGTTTAACTAAATTATCACTTACTAGTTTCCACCAGCGACTTCGTCCGCGTTGAATTTGGACAGGGACCTTACATTTTTCAGGATAAAAAGTACTCTATGTGTTATGTGTAGAGATAGTTTATTAGCCGAATTATCAGGTAATAAATCGGTGTGCTCAATTTTATCCAAATCCGTTTAACCGTTTTTACGTGATTGACTAACAAACATACAAACTTTCATATTTATAATATTTGTAGGATGAGGATCAAACTTGCGACTATTCGACCACGAGGGCGGAGCAGCTTAAGCTCTTAACCAATGCGCACAATCGTCGGTATAAAAAAATCTGGCATACCTACTCAATTCTCAGTGTGACATAAGAGCGTTTCGACAAGCACTCCGCTGTGTATGGCCAGTTGTGCCTTTTGGATTAAGTGCCGGCTCCCAAGTAGGTTGCCCATCGCACCATTCGCATTCACTCTTCTCTTTTTGTCATCAGTGTATTTCCCAACTTTAATGAAGGCGTATCCAAGATAAACAAGCTCGTTCACTTGCTCCGGAATATCGAAACTGACAGTCTGAAGGAACTCTGTACTCTTTACCTACCCCCAAGGGATCTGACGTGCTAATATAGATATATAATAGCAATTTCTTTTCTCGTAACTCACTTTCTCGCTCTTGTAGTTTGGAAGCAGGGCAGCCGCTTCGAGTACTGAGGGCTAAATACTAAGGTCTTTGCAGCAGCCAAGCAGTTGAACAGTAAAGGCTGATATTATTATTATTTAAAACCACTCACGCCTATATTCCCCAATTGGGGGTGGCAGAGGTGTACTGAGTACACCTAATTTTCGCCGACTATGCTAGGTCTCATGCAACAGGGGGCATGCCTATTGCCATCTACCGTGCACAATTCCAGACTCCGGACTCACACTGGGAATTTTTCGTCCAAAAAACTACCTGAACTCTCCTGGGGTCATTTCTCGTGCTTGCCGAGCGATGTGCTTGGCCCCTAGTCCAACGAAGCAGTCAGTTAAAACTATAGTAATTACTATTTACCCTTATAATTACCACAGCCTGCGCTTTCCGCATGAAAGCTTTGTACTTTAACGTGGTTTGTGGTGGAAAATACATTAACATTTTCCTTCATTAATATAATCTATACATATAATAAATTAATAGGTTAAGCCACAAACCACGTATACAAATATATACTAGAAATTACATTAACAGTAACCTTCAATGATATCAAAGTTTGGAGTTGTATTTTTAATGGAGTGGGCTTCAGACAAAGGAATCCCATCAAATCATTTTCATGTAAAATGTTGCCATGACGAGATCAGACCGCACTGTCAAAAAGTTATCAGATCTCATGTAGAGCCAAGGTTCTAACTCTACATGCCCTAACTTCACAAACTCTACACCTTAGTCAAATATGTGACTTGGCTCTTTTCGTTTTTGTATTTATCTTTTATATTATTATTTCACGACTTAAGATACTTTAATACTATCTATATCTATATCACCACGTCAGATCCCTTGTGGAGTAGGCAGAGTGAGTTCCAACAGGTCCTTTTCTTACAGACCTTTCTGGTTTTCTCCACTCTCATCGTTCGTTCGTCTTATGCACGTTCGCCGGTTCCGAAGACTCTTGACTTGCTCTTTGGATAAGAAATGGTCTATTTGGTAACGGTAAGATAGTCTAGGTCTTCCCCGATATCTGCGTCCTGTTCTAGGTACACTACCAACTGACAGCGGCGTGGAACCATTTGACCCTTTGTAAATACGTATATTTCTTTTTTTACTATTGTTTTTATTGATATTTTTTTGCTGTTTCTTATGTAATTTTACATATTGTATATAATTTGTGAAACTATAAATGGTTGTTGTTCTACGTCTTTTCACTTTTGAATTTGTATATCTGTGTGGTTTCTTTCATATTAAGTTTCTTTATAATCCGTTAGGTATGAAGAAATAATAGATATTCCACAGAAGTCGTGCAATTTTTCGAGATAAAAAGTGTTCTGTTTTATTTTACGATGTAAGACACCTTCATATAACGTTTCAGTTAAATTCGTTTAGCCATTTTAATATAAATAAATACCAGCTATGCTGCAAGAACCGTGATTCTTTCCGAGATAAAAAGGATTTCAATTATTATTTCGAGACCTAAAACACCTTGAAAGTGTAGGTAAGATCGATTCTGTCATTTTAGTATGAAGATTTCTTCATGTTATTTAACAGCTAGATATCCCGGGAGAACCTTGTAGTGAATATATTGTATATGCATTATTCCAAAAATGAAGGCACACCTCCATATTCAGTTACTTTAAAATCCGTTCAGCCGTGTTAATATGGAGAAATAAAATCAACTATCCCCCCGAAATATTGCATTTCCCGAGCTCAAAAGTAGTCTCGAATAATCTCTAAAAATTCCTCCATTTTCCAGTAATAGTCTTATTAAAATCGGTTCCTCCGTTCTGGATATTAGCACGGACAGACAAATTTTTTTTTTATTGTGCTCATATGCACTTAAAATATCTTATTTATATCAAAATCACGAATCCCAAATCAATATTCTTGTACGCTGTGCGCGGATCATACCTGGTGAACTATTCAACAAAGTACTTTATGCAGTCTACGTTTTATCGGTTAAACCAAGTCATCTTTGTTTTGCAAAAGTATTTTAAAGTCAACTTAAAAATGAGTAAATTTTTGATGTACAACAATTTCAACAGATCCCCAGGCTTCTTGTCACCTGTGAAGAAGAAGAGGGAAATCGAAGGATTGCCAGGCTTTTTTAGCCTAAATATGAATAATATCTTTGAGCCTTCATGCAGGCCGGTAAAAATCCACCAAATCCATATTGGAGTGATGTTATATACCACTTACACAGATAGTATCGGCATGATTTAGTGTGTGGACAAAGTTACCTATTTCATATTGATATTTCACAACTTAAGATATTTCAATACTATCTATCAATCTATATTATGACGTCAGATCCCTTGCAGGGTTGGCAGAGATTTTAGATTCCCAACAGGTTCTTTTCTTACAGACCTTTCTGGTTTTCTCCACTCTCATAGTCCGTCTTATATACGCTCGTTGGTTACAGAGACTCTTGACTTGCCCTTCTGATAATACACGTTCTATTTGGTTATGGCAAGATAGTCTAGGTCTTCCCCAATATCAACGTTCTTCTACTTGCTCATTTTATATCTCTGGGTTTCGTTCATATTAAGTTTCTTTATAATCCGTTCAGCCATTTTAGTAGAAAGAAATAATGGATATTCCGCAGAAGTCATGCTATTGTATATTTTGCTGTTATATATTTTTCGTACTAAAAAGTGTTTTGTGTTATTTTAGTGTAAGACACCTTCACATAAAGTTTCAATTAAATTCATTTAGCCAGCTATGTCGCAAGAACTGTGATTCTTTCCGGGATAAAAGTGTCTTAAATATTATTTCGAGACCTAAAACACCTAGAAAGTGTTAGTAAGATCCATTCTGCCATATTACTATGAAGAAATGACGGCTATCCCGGAAGAACCGTGTGTAAATATATTGTATGTTTTGTCAACTTCCGCCAAACTTATTTCTGTATCAACTATCTCTATCACCGGGTTCAGTCTTAGCCCCACTTAGCCCGCGCAGGTGGTCTTTGTAAAATATAAACTAAACTTTAACGCGATCTTATTCAACACACACCACTAACGCCGTCTAAAAAAGTGTTAGCCTTCTCGTAAGATATTAATCATCGTTTAAGTTTCGTATTCGGCCCATTCATTGTTAGAGTTCTCTCCGAAAGAAACAATCCTGAATGCATAGTTGGTTTAAGCACGAACTCATGTTTGAGTGTTTAAATCAAACGTTTATGAACAATTTTCAGTGAGTGCTTTTAACTACTGCATAGTTTTTCGTAGCTACGTAACATCTTCTCGTCCAAAATTCCGCAGTGTCTCAAGACAAAAGTCTTTGACCAGTGTGTGTTGCCAGTGATGACTTACGGCACTGAGACATGGTCGCTTACGATGGGCCTCATAAGAAGGCTCAAGGTCACCCAAAGGGCGATGGAGAGAGCTATGCTCGGAGTTACCCTGCGGGATCGAATAAGAAACGAGGAGATCCGCAGGAGGACGAAAGTCACTGACATAGCACTCAGAATTGCTAAACTTAAGTGGCAGTGGGCGGGGCACATCGCTCGTAGAACTGACGGCCGTTGGGGCAGAAAGATTCTCGAATGGCGACCACGTACCGGAAGACGTGGAGTGGGTAGGCCCCCTACAAGATGGACCGATGACCTGGTGAAGGTCGCGGGTAGAAGTTGGATGCGTACAGCACAAAGCCGGTCGTTGTGGCGGTCTTTAGGGGAGGCCTTTGTCCTGCAGTGGACGTCTTTCGGCTGAAGAAGATAGTTTTTCGTGAGGAGACGAACCTGAGTCTTATATCAATTCATGGAAGAATTCATGTGTAGGCAAAATCACATTGCAGTTCGGAACAAACAGTAAGTTTTGTGGAGTATCCCGCGACCAGCTTAAGTTGTTTTGGAACAATGAATGCTTTATCAAAATCGACTCTTTTTTTCTTTCCTCAGAAACTGTTAGATTTTTCAAAAATATAAGTATACAGAGTTGTAATCCTTAGTAAAGGCTTAAATTTCGTTGAATTTCATCATACAGGTATGGATTAAAATGTCTTTTTAGAAATTCAATGTTTCGCTTATTTTTGTATTTTCTGAAAAAACCTTTGATTTTCTGGTATAAATACTATTCAATATGTTATCCAACATTTTAAGATATCCGCGTGCAAAGTTTCATCAAAATCCGCCTGGTAGTTTTTGTGTTATGATGGTTCATACCCTTGGATAGATAGACAAACAGGCACGAAAGCCAAAAAATGTAGAATTGACTTCTACATCAATAGAATGATATCCGTGGGTTGTTATTGTCTTAGCTGAAGGGCAAGTCAAGTCTCTATAGGCAATAGGCTCGCCCCTATTATATGTGACCTTACATCGTCGGCGAAAATTGGGTGTACTCAGTACACCTCTGACACCCCTACTTGGGGAATATAGAAGTAACGGTGTTTAAATAATAATAATATCAGCCTATATTGTCCCACTGCTGGGCAAAGGCTCACAAATTGAGGTGAGAGAGATTCGGTCATACTCCACCACGTAGACCCAGTGCAGATTGGTGGAGGCAGATTTGTGGCCACCTGCTGTTGGAACTTATGAAGCCGCCTATGAGGCTTCGAACTAGGCTTAAAGTCTACCACATTAAGAGGTAACCGGGAGAAACGACTTAATGTGCCATCCTAAGCACGGAGACGCTCGATTTTGAAATGCCACAAACGGTCACCCATCTCAGGCCAACCGAGCCGAATGCTGCTTAACCTTGGTAATCGCTAAGTACACCGTGGTCGCACAGCGCTACGAGCACCTCTACTACGAGCTCGAGTGACGATGTTTATTTTAATTTTACTATAGTTTTAAAATTTTATTGCACCACGATACGTGATCTCAGATCTCAGAAATGTAATCATCATCATTATCAGCCAAAAGTAGTCGACTCCAGGACAAAGGCCTCCCAAAAGATCGCCACGACCACCGACCTTTGTGATGTACGCTTTAGTGTAGGTTCAGCCCGCGACCTTCATCAAGTCATCGGCCCTTCTTGTGAGGGGCCTGCCCACTCCACATCCTCCGGTACGTAGTCACCGCTCGAGAACCTTTCTGCCCCAACTGCCGTCAGTTCTGCGGGCGATGTGCCCTGCACTATGTCGGTAGTTTAGGTGTCAAAAATTTTAAAACTAGAAGGCTAAGCACGAATAGATTGACGTTAGCGTAACGCTATCGAGTTAATACACCATCATTTTCATACAAAAATTCACTAAAACAAGATGAATGTGACAGCATTTTTTTGTCGACTTCGTTACGACATCGTCAAATAGTTTGTGTTTAGCACTCAGTACTCGAAGCGGCTGCCCTGCTGCCAAACTACAAAAGCAAGAAAGTGAGTAACGAGAGACGAAATTTCTATTATATATTTATATCAGCACGCCAGATCACTTAGGAGTAGGTAAAAAATGCATAGTTTCGACAGACTGTCAGTTTCGATGTGCCGGAGCAAGTGAAAGAGCTTGTAAATCTTGGATACGTCTTCAGTGAAGTTGGGAAATACACTGATGACAAAGAAAGAAGCGTGAATGCGGATGGTGCGATGGGCAACCTACTTGGGAGCCGGCACTTCATCCAGTAGGCACAACTGGCCACACACAACGGAGTGCTTGTCGAAACGCTGTTATGTCACAGTGAGAGTTGGGTAGGTATGACAGAATTTTTTTTTCGGCACAGTGGTTAAGAGCTTAAGCCGCTCCGCCCACTGAGTCGAATAGTCGCGGGTTCGATTATTTCGGGTTTGGTATTTGTGTATGTGAATTATCATGTTTGTAAACGCATCCACGACACATGAATAAATAATTGGTAGTTCGGACATAGAACAAATTTCCGAAGAAAGAATGAAAACAGATACACAATACTAAAGTGGAAGAATGTAGGTACCGAGGAAGACCTAGGCTATCTTACCGTGATATGATTTTATCAATATGTCGATATTCTATTATATGTACATACAATACACAATATTAATAAGGTACAATAACATCCGGTCTAAGGTTAATTACAAGGTGACGATAGCTTGATATTGTTACGCTGATTGGTAAATAAATGCCGAATAAAGCCTCGCCACCGACGCTAAGGCCTCCGTTGCATTCCGATTCGTTCACTTCCTTTTAACGTGTTCGCTTTCGCTGCGGAAAAAGACTATCCACTAATATTATACATGTGAAAGTTTGTGTTTGGATGTTTGTTACTCAATCACGTAAAAACGACTGAACGGATTTAGATGAAATTGGGCACACGGATTTATTACCTGATAATTCAGGTATTAAACTATCTGTACACATTACACATAGAGTACTTTTTATCCCGAAAAAATGTAAGGTTCAGGTAAGTCAACGCGGACGAAGTCGCGGGTAGAAACTAGTAAGTATTAATTTAGTTAAAATGAATCTACAGTGTTACAAATAATTTAAACCAAATTATTAAAAACAACCTGACTGCGTCACATAAAAAATTTTCGAGGGTAGTTCAAGTTGTAACAACATTTTTTTTGAGCTCTTGATTTAATTTATTAATATAAATAATTAAAGTGTATATATACATCAGACATATGCTGTAATATTTGCTATATCCTTTGGTGCACTCTTTTCACTACAAGTTTTTCCTATAAATTCACTCCATCTGCACTATCATGGACCTATACGCCAAGCTGTCTCACTGTGTGGAAGAACTCTCAACAACATTTGCCACACGGATGGAGAAGTACGAAGAAGACCTTCGGATCGTCAATGACAATGAAGCTCCACATAAGACGATAGCCAGCTTATCCAGAGAGTTCACGGAGTTCAAGTGTCTCATGTGGAAAACTATGGGTACTCTGAAGAGTCAGGTGGAGTTACTAACAGTCGGCCTGGATCGTCATGAAATGGCATCCCGCAAAAAGGTCTTGCTACTCCATGGCCTTCCTGAACAGCATAATGAGGATCACATTGTCCAGGCTATAAAAACAATGCAGGAGAAGATGAAGATTAGCAATGTCTCTTCTTCAGACATTATGGCCTGTCATCGCCTAGGAGTTAGTTCAGGCAAGCCGCGACCTCTCCTCATCAGATTCCAGAAGCACAATTTGCGGAACGAAGTGTGGCGCAATAAAACCCTTTTGAAAGGCACAGGTTTAATTTTCTCTGAGTTTTTAACTAAGCCAAGACATGATGTGTTTCTACAAGCTCGTAGACACTTCGGTGTGAATCAATGTTGGACCTCTGAGGGCAAAATAAATATACTGCTCCCAGATAAGTCGCGTCGTAAAATCGAATCTGTAGCGGAATTACGGCCCCTTCTTGCTCGGTTTCCGACAAGGAATTTAGCGTCCGGCGAAACTGCCAAAGCAGGAACGTCGCAGATAAGTGGCAAGCCAGCTACGTCGACCGCCGATAAGAAGTCGCGAAAAAAGTGATACTTGTGTCTGAACACTCTTCTCGACTTATTTATATTAATTTTTATTGTATCTATTTTTTGACGGTCACTTTCACTTTTATTTTTATTTTTGTAGTTTTTGTTTTGAAGTTAAAACACTCGTTTAGAAATGTTAAATGTCAAACTATATTTCTTGAGCCTTGGATACGAGTGTTTTAGCCCAAATTAGTTTTAACCGACGAGTGCATCGAGGATGACATATATGATATAGCATAGTTATTTATTGGTATCGTTATTTGTTATTATTCTTATTATTTATTATTTTAGTTTATTATTTTAGTTTATTGTTTTAGTTTATTATTATAAGATAATAATTATGTCAGATCATGATTCCGAAGATAGTTTTGCGTCTTGCTCTTCATCTTGTGAATCTGATAAAAGCTATGCTAGCGCGTTCAGTGATAATTCTGTTCTTCTGCGAGACCAACTAACTTCAAATTTAATTGGTTTCAGCAAATTTTTCAATTTGGTCCATATAAACGCTCAAAGCATTCCCGCACATTATACCGATTTGTTGACATCTTTCGATTCTAATCTCATCCATGCTATCCTTGTCTCTGAGACTTTTCTCAAGCCTGCCCTTCCTTCTACGCAGTATGCGTTGCCCGGCTACAAGCTGGTGCGTAATGACAGGACTGGCAAAGGAGGTGGGGGGGTTGCCATATATCTGCGAGGAGATATCGTATATAGGGTGATTGATCAGTCTCCGAGTGATTATTCAAAATTTGCCGAGCATCTTTTCATTGAAATTATTATTAACCATACTAAACATCTTCTAGGCGTTTATTACAGTCCCAGTTGCCACGTAGATTATTTTTCAACTTTTGAATCTAAGCTAGAATATCTCTCTTCATTATATGACCATACTATTATCCTCGGAGACTTTAACACTTGCTTGCTTAAGGACGATCTACGCAGCCGTAAACTCCGATCCCTTGTCTCTTCTGTCAATATGCATATCCTTCAACTCAATGCTACTCATCATGCTCCTCACTGTACTCCTTCTCTCTTAGATTTAATACTAGTTTCTGACCCTAGTAAAGTAGCCACCCATGGTCAATTGCCTGCCTGTTTTTCTTATCATGACCTCATATATCTGTCCTATAAAAGTCGCTCTTCTAAACGTAAATCCAAATTTCTTTTCCTTCGTAGTTTCAAGAACATTGATATGGATCGTTTGAGCGCTGATGCGGATGATATTGACTGGACTCCTGTCTACGACTGCAGTGACTTAGACATGAAAATGGCAGCTTTTAATAGTCTAGTTTTAAAGCTTTACAATATACACGCACCCATAAAAAAGGTGAGAGTAAAACATCTTCCTGCTCCTTGGCTATCTGACTCCATCAAAAAAGCTATGTCTATAAGGGATAAGGCAAAAAGGCGGTATAAAAAGTTTCCGACGGAAGAAAACTGGTGCTCTTATAAAGCTTTGCGTAATCGTTGCAATCGTATGTGTAGAGATGCTAAGAGACGCCACATTGATGATTCTATACGAAATTTTAACACTGCACAAGTATGGCAATTTCTAAAGTCTCTTGGCATCGGTAAGGCCCGTAGTGAGGGCGCACCCGATTTGGATCTCAATGCGATAAATATGCATTTCTCTAAGTCGCCTGTTATCCTGGATGACAATACAAAATCTTCTACTTTGAACTTTCTCTCCGCTATTTCTTTGCCAAAATGTGCACCCTTCTCTTTTCACCAGGTTACAGAAGAAGATATAAAGAAAAATATCCTATCCATTTCCACTAAAGCAGTGGGTGATGATGGTCTGCATATTCAGATGCTTCTCCACATTTTAAGTACACTTATTCCTGTCATAACTCATATTATAAACCATTCCCTTGTCACAAGCTCCTTTCCCTCGGTGTGGAAGAAGGCTCATGTCCTACCCTTACCTAAAGTTGCAAATCCCACCTCTGCATCAGAATTCCGTCCAATTTCCATTTTACCAATCCTATCCAAAGTCCTCGAGAGTGTTGTTCATAATCAACTGTTTTGCTATCTCTCGTCTAACTGCCTGCTTAGTCCGTTCCAATCTGGTTTTCGTCCTGGCCATAGCACTGTAACAGCTCTTATAAAGATTACAGACGACATCCGTTTGGCCATGGAAAATAAGCTTCTTACAGTTTTAGTACTACTTTAGCAGTGCGTTTAACTCAGTTGATTTTGACATTCTCTTAGGTATCCTATCCTCTCTTAATGTAGCTTCTTCTGTGACTGAATGGTTTAATTCTTATCTTCGGGGTCGTTCACAGTCGGTCCGCTGCGATGAGGCCTTCTCTGAATGGTGTGATCTGACTGCTGGCGTTCCCCAAGGTGGCGTCCTTTCTCCTCTTCTTTTCTCAGTCTTCATAAACGCTGTCACTAAAATTCTATCATCACACTATCATCTTTACGCAGACGACTTGCAACTTTATCGCCATTTTAAAATAGATGAGCTTCCCGAAGCCGTTGATGCCATCAATAATGATCTTAAAAATATCAACGAGTGGGCTAAATCTTTTGGCCTGCTAGTAAATCCCACAAAATCAAAAGCTCTCATTATTGGTGGCAGATACTACATAAACCACTTGGATCAAGATGTCCTTCCACCAGTACTCTACAACTCAGTACCCATAGTCTACTCCAAATGGGCTAAAAATCTGGGTCTTTATATCGATTGCCATCTTTCGTGGAATGTTCACGTTGCAGAGGTAAGCAGAAGAATTTATTACTCTTTCCAGTCTCTCAAGCGACTCCAGAAGTTCCTGCCTTTTCATACGAAAATAACACTTGCTCAATCTCTTCTTCTTCCTCTTCTGGACTATGCTGATATCTGTTTCCTGGATACGTCGGAAGAGCTCCTCAATAAACTCGAACGACTTCAGAATTTGTGCATCCGCTTTATTTTTGGGCTCCGAAAATACGATCATGTGTCGGAATTTCGGGCGCGATTGAAGTGGTTGCCTATTCGACGTCGTCGAGATACTCACATTCTTTCACTCCTTTATTCTATTCTCCATAATCCTAATTCACCAACTTATTTAAGGGAACGCTTTGAGTTTCTAGTCCCCAGGGGAAAACCCTGCCGCACATCTTCTTCCCTTCTTCTCCGCACTCCCCATCACACTTCTAGCCTTTATAGTGGTTCGTTTACTGTTCGTGCAGTGCAGCTTTGGAATTCACTCCCACACACTATACGCGATAGTGTCTCACTAGACGTCTTTAAAAGGAAAATTAAAGAGCATTTCCTTTCATCATGATCTATATGTGTAAATATGTATGTATTATTATTGATAAATATGTATTTTTTTTTTATGTATCGATAAATGTTTATGTATATATTATTATGTTAGGTTTGTATGTATATGTTATATATTGTATAATTATATATAGTTATTTGCACATTTTACTTCGATTGTACACTTGGTACTGTCCTCTGTGTTTTCATCTCTCTATGCCTATTAGGTTTGCTGTAAGAAAACTCAATTTTGAGTTAAGCTCGCCTTTGTACATAAACTTTCCTATCTTATTGTTATTATAATTAAACGTGTACAATAAAGAATAAATAAAATAAAAAAATAAAAATAAAATGTTTTATTTATTTGTAGCTTGATGAACTATCGTACTAATATCCGCATTGAGTTTAGTGAATATTTGTGTCTAATTTTTAACCGACTTCAAAAAAGGAGGAGGTTCTCAATTTGACTGTATGTTTTCTTTTGTATGTATGTTACGCGATCATTCCGCCAATTATGAATCGATTTTGATGATTCTTTTTGCAATGAGTTCAGTAATGCTCCAAGGTGGTCCCATTTTAATTTCATCGGTATTGGACCTTGGACTTGAAAGATACGCCGGGGAACTCCTTAACGACAAACAATACGAATGCGTAGATGGAGAGATTATGGATATTACGTCAATCCTATAGATACTGTTATATATTATAATGTTGGCACTACTTGTGTGTACGATATAAGCGCATGTGGGTTGTCAAATAAAGCAGTTCATTTCCCGCTATCCGACGTTTCATTTGTCTTGCGTGCGCATACTTAACAGTGGCGACGATATACCTACCCGCGTTAAGAGAAAATAACGAAAAATGTCTCATTTCGGGATTTTGTCTAGTTTTGACCATAATATCCATACATGGCAAAATTACAAGCAACGTATTTCCCAATGGTACATTGCGAACGACATCGACAATGTAAAGGATCCGTCAGGTGTAAAAAGGCGGGCGATTCTATTGAGTGCACTTACAGACAGCACTTACAAATTGGCGGCAGATTTAGCGTTACCAAAGGAATTAACGCAAGTGCCGTACGAAGATATATTATCTCTCCTCGACAAGCATTTTACTCCGAAGAAATGCGGCTTTGGTGAGCGATATAACTTTTATGCTGCAACTCAAGGACCAAAAGAAACCTATGTGCAGTGGGCAGCGAGGTTACGCGGTTTGACGACGCATTGTGGGTTCCTAAACGTAGAAGAGGCGCTTCGCGATCGATTTGTTATGGGCATGCAACCTGGACCAGAGAAGGACAAATTGTTCGCGCGTGACCTTCAGGAGCTTACGCTGGCCAAGGCAGTGGAGGTGGCGGAGAGCGTGCGCAGTGCGCGTAAGGGAGCAGCAGCGGCGTCGTCGGCTACGGCAAGTGAGCCGCTGTTCAAGATCGCGCGCGACGCCAGTGGTTCCAGCGATAGAAAAGATATGTGTTTAGTATGTGGCTATAGAAATCATAAAACAGTGCACTGTCGTTTTGCTAATTATACGTGTAAAAAGTGTAATATGAAAGGCCATCTACGGCGTATGTGTAAAAAGATAAATTTTGTAGGTACTGGCGAGTCGAACGAGAGTGATGATGACGGTAAGTCGAATAAAATTCGTTCTTATAAGGGTGAACCTATGACTTTAACGGTTTCGGTACAAGGTGTTAGTTTAAAATTCGAAGTTGATACTGGGTCGGCTGTCACTGCGATATCAGAATTAACGTACAAACGATATTTTGAAGGTTTCCCACTATCTGTAGCGCGTGATCATCTGTTGTCATATACGGGGCGTGTTATAGATTGTTTGGGAACCGTTCAACTGCTTTTTACGTATTCAGACAAAACGAAACTAATTAATGTACGTGTGATACGCGACGGGGGCGTTCCAATATTAGGACGAGATTTTATAAGTTTATTCGGTTTGCAAATGTCACAAGTAAATTTTTTTAGTCAATCTGGTAATGTTGCACGTAAGCTAAAATTACGCTATTCGTCAGTATTCTCAGAGGAGCTAGGTACGTTTACAAAATATAAAGTAAAATTGCAGTTGAGGGATGATGCTAAGCCGGTATTTTTCAAACCACGCCCCGTTGCGTTCGCGTTAAGGGATAAAGTAAACTGCGAACTCGATCGCTTGATTCGTCTGGGGGTATTAGAACCGGTTCAGTTTTCCGATTATGCGTCACCCATTGTACCTATATTGAAGCGCGACGGTACAATTAGACTATGCGTCGATTATTCCGTAAGCATAAACAAACAGTTGGTCGTAGAACAATATCCTCTACCGACAGCACAGGAACTTTTTACTAAATTACATGGGGGACAGCAATTTAGCAAATTAGATCTGACCCAAGCTTATTCACAATTTGTTTTAGATGAGGCTTCTTAAAAGATAACCTGCATAAATACACATCGCGGGTTATTTAAATACACGAGATTAGTGTTCGGTCTAGCTAGTGCACCCGCTATTTTCCAACGAGCGATGGAGTGTTTGCTTTCCGGATTAGATGGAGTTATGTGTATGCTCGATGATATTTGCATAACGGGAGAAACTAAACAGCAGCATTTAGAGAGGCTTGAAGCAGTTTTGCAGAGATTACAAGACGCAGGTCTAACACTTCGTAAAGATAAATGCGTGTTTTTCGAGGATGAAATTGAATATCTCGGTTACACGATTGATAAAAATGGGTTAAGGAAATCGCAAGAAAAAATAAAGGCGATTGTCAACGCACCCATCCCAACTAATATAAATAAATTAAAGTCGTTTTTGGGATTAGTTAATTATTATAGAAATTTTGTTCCTAACGCATCGTGTATATTGAGTCCACTTTATTCATTGTTGCAAAAAGGTAGTAAATGGAAATGGGAGGACAAGCACAGTGACGCATTTAACGCAATTAAAAAATGTTTAGCTTCAGATCAGGTTCTAGCTCATTATAATCAAAATGCCAAAATAATTTTAACCGTAGATGCGTCGCCGAATGGGTTAGGAGCCATATTGTCTCAAATAGGGTCAGATGGGGTGGAACATCCAGTCTCGTTTGCCTCACGTACACTGAATGCCGCAGAAAAACGGTATTCACAAATACAGAAGGAAGCTACAGCGATTATATTCGGAGTTCGGCGTTTTCACCAATACTTATACGGCAGGGCGACACCGTTCGTGCTCCGTACAGATCATAAGCCCCTATTGTCTATTTTTGGTCCGTACCGGGGAATTCCAGAGGTTTCAGCTAATAGGCTGCAGCGCTATGCGATGTTTCTTAGTGGATATAATTACACTATGGAATACATACGCAGCGCGGACAACAGCGCGGACTACTTGTCGCGCGCCAGCTTGCCGGACAATGCGCCCTCCGCAAGAGGGGTGGGGGGCCACGAGACCGACGATAGTATAAAACCGGTGGAAGATCGCGCCTCCTACATTAACTTTGTTATTGATAATAGTTTACCAATCACACTGTGCGAAATTCGTAACGAAACGCGAAAGGATCCGATTCTCGTTAAAGTCGTGTCGTACATTATCAATGGTTGGCCGAGGCGATTATCAAATATGATACTTAAACCATATTTTTTATGTAGAACACAATTGTCGTACGAAGAAGGCTGCGTCATGCGAGGACACAAAGTCGTTATACCTGAATCGATTAGAACTACGCTGCTCACAGAACTTCATAAGTCGCATTTAGGCATTGTAAAAACGAAAGCGGAGGCACGCAGTAGATTTTGGTTTCCCGGGATAGATAATGCGGTAGAAAAAATGGTTTCAGACTGCGAGATTTGTCTTCAATTCAGACAACATCCCGCGCGAGCACCGCTAGCGTTGTGGCCATACCCGCCGCAGGCATTCTATCGCATCCACATTGATTTCCTCGGCCCAATACACAGCCGTTCGTATTTAGTTATTGTAGATGCGTACTCGAAGTGGGTCGAAGTTTATGACATGGGGACAAGTACTTCGACATTATCGGTAATTAATAAATTATATGAATACATTTCGAGATTCGGTTTACCACACACTTTAGTTAGTGATAATGGGCCGCAGTTTACCTCATCGGAGTTCAAAATGTTTTGCGTATCTAATGGTATATCGCATTTGACGTCGCCGGCTTACCATCCCGCGAGTAATGGGCAGGCGGAAAGCTACGTAAAAGTTGTTAAAAAAGGTATAAAGTCTTGCATTTTAAGCAGTAATAATAGTAAAGAGCAGAATAACAAACTATTAAAATACTTATTCGACTACAGAAATTCAATTCATGCTACAACCGGCTGTTCTCCTGCCCAGTTAGTCTTTGGACGTAAATTACGATCACGGCTAGATTTAATTAACCCTAAACAAACACTACCGGCACCCACCACTCTCGCTCGTCACGTCGAACACCAACAGTGTTTGCAGTCTAAGACATTAAATGTGAAAAGACCACAATGTTTCAATCCGGGAGACTACATTTTATATAAAAAACATAATGTAAAAAAGGCAGGGACATGGTCTAAAGGAGTAGTGATAAAAAAAATTGGTAAAGTTATATATATTGTTAAGGACTTAGTGACCTCTTGTAATGTTAAAAAACATAAAAACCAATTAATGTTATACAAAGGTACAGGTAGTAATTGTTTCCAACCTAATGATTGCTCAATAGAATTCGAAGATGTCAGTCCACAAGAAATTTCTTCTCCGGGAATACCCACAGTAACATCTGCGACAGGTGGGGAAGAGAATGATGAGTTAGCCGACCACGCAACCCAGCCAGAACAATCTGTAGAAGATGAAGAATTTCATGAAGCAACTGACCGCGAAATTCAGAGACAGGCATCCTCCACCCAACTACCACAGTCAGAGAGGCAAACAGATGCCGGGAAAGTATTACGCCCTGTACCTAGGGTAGATTACAGACAGTTTTATTAAATATGTTATGTCAATCTAGAGGGAGGAATGTTATATATTATAATGTTGGCACTACTTGTGTGTACGATATAAGCGCATGTGGGTTGTCAAATAAAGCAGTTCATTTCCCGCTATCCGACGTTTCATTTGTCTTGCGTGCGCATACTTAACAGATACCCTCCCATAGAACTAATCAGAATATTAACCGACTTCAAAAAAGGAGGAGGTCGGCAATTCATCTGTATTTTTTTATAACGTCTTTATTTATGAACTGATTTTTATGATTCCTTTTGCGTTGGGTTTAGTATAGTTTCGAGGTGGTCCCATTTTAGATACATCAGGGAACTCCTTAACGGCGAACAGCACGAATGTATAGATTCCGTTATTATGGTTATTATATCTATCTTGTAGGTACTTTGCAGTACAACTCAGCAAAATAATATAATATAGGTATATAAATATTAGAAAATAATTCACTTGTCACTTCAAATTGTAAAATAAAATTCTTTTTAAAAAAAACCGACTCCCAAAGCAAAAAATAAATATTTGAAGTCGGTGTCAAGTAACCGACTGCACTAACCGGTACCGACTTCAAATATTTATTTTTTTGCCTTTTGAAGTCGGTTTTTTTTTAAATAAATGACTTTTGTATTTACGTCCGTTCATCCGTTTTTGCGTGATTGAGTAACAAACATTTAAACATACAAATTTTACATTTGAAACATTCGTATCATTATATTTATGTTAGGTATATATTTATTACGGTGTGCGTCTGATTACAGTTCTCCTCCTTAAATAGCTTGAAAGACTATAATATTTTTTTTTGTACTTATGGGATCACCTGAATGGTTTTAGCTATGGTTGGAGCCGGTAGGTGGTGCTGTTGTCGACCGGGTCCGCTATGTAAATATAAAATTTCAGACACGTGCGAAGCCGCGGGAAACAGCTAGTTTCTTGTATAAAAAGAGTGTGTGATAAATCTCATTGGTAACGTATTTGAAAACAATCCTTGCGTAACAAATTTTGGATTGATAATTTTATTTTGGTTATAAAAATATGGGTGTTTTTTTGCAAAGTATCTGTTTTATCTTATTTGTGTAGGAACACCAACATGGCCAATATTGATTACAATACTTTAAAACTTAATTAAATAAAAACTTAAACTAATAACCAAGCACGGCACATATTTAATATATCGCACCTCCGCTCAAATAGAGTCACAACTGTTAGAATCCACATAATTTGTAGGCGATTATTAGCATTTCGTCTCTGAAAAATCGATATCGATTGTTGTCTGTGGTCTAAATCTAATTTACTGATTTTTGAACAAGACGGTCATTCTGCGATTGACCACCGAATAGTGACGACTGCAAGAATAAAGAAGTGATTCTGTTATCCTGGAGTTTAATTCTTTAATACTTCAGAAGCCAGGATATTAAGTACTCCACGCCCGAAAAGAAAGGTTTCGTATAAGTTTGATATTTAAGCAGCGACCCGGTAAGTGATACGCATTATCTATCCACTTTTTACTTTATCTGAATATAATGTGTTTTTGTGAATTAAATCGTTTGGTGCTAACTTAATATTATAATATTAAAGATTTTCCCGAATGCATTAAAATTAGCCATCGACATTTCCAACATTTTTGATTGCGATAAATATCTATCACACATAAAATATATAAAATTAGCTATTGATTGTCTGTATTAATTGGTGTTTATATATGGGATATATTTTGATTTAAAATAGTGCTTACATTCATACATAGAAGTGTGTTCTCGTTATTTTTTTTGACAATTATTTACAGAGTGTGTTACTTTCAGAAATAAAAGTGTGTTCTCGTTATTTTGTTTTCACAATTATTTACAGTGTGTGTTATTTTCAGAAATAAAAGTTCTTGTTTCGGTTCATTATCGATTTTGTCAGGGATACCTACCTCCTACCTACGCTTGACTATTATAATATATAAATTACCCTCACTTTATCTTTTCACTCAGAATATAAATAGTACTTAGAATTTTTAATTGTATGCCTGACCGAGGTTTCCCGCCTGTAAATTCGCCACCATCCAGAAAACGTAAACGTACACTCCAGCCCAGGTTGAGTCGTAAGCGATATCGGAGTGTACCAGTAACTCATCTCAATCAAGCAGCTCTTGCGGTTACCAAAGACATCGTCGTCACCGTTTATTCAGTAAGATATCTCAATTGTCTGGGCGTCACGCGCGTTTGCATAAAAGTAGATATAGATTGGAACTCTGTACTCTCTGCCTACCCCGCAAGGGATCTGGCGTGATGTTATAAATAGATAGATAGATATAGACGAACGAAATCGCGCACGAATTCTTCATCTTCCTGTCGAAATAGTATATGCTATTCACGAGTTAGGGATGAACGTCGCCACCGTAAAGAAAATCAGTCAAAATCACGACAGCTTCGTCGAACGCGATCACGATCTCGGATCATACGATCCAATAGTCGCCATCGTTCACGTTCTCCTTGACTAGATAACCCAAACTGTACCAACAAAACAACGTCTCCAAGTGAATTTACAAATGTGGTTCTCGGAAAATTAGTGGCGACTTTACAGGGTGGGGGTGCTCGTGGTATTTTATCATCCCATGTACAAGGCTCTCAAAATGTGATTACGGAGTTTGATCCGAATTCAAAATCTGCCCATGAAAGACTCGTATATATACTCGATCGTAAAAATTAGGAGTCAGTAGAGATCTACGGTTGAACAGAGCAGCAAACTATTTACTTGGCTCTGCCCAAGTTATGTGGTTTAGCCAAGAAATTTTAAGAAAGAAGTTTAGCTGGGCACAATGGCAAGATAAATTATTATCAGCGTTCCCATTCGAACAAAATTACGCGGATTTATTAACAGAAATGTTAAATCGTCGAAGTAGTCTCAACGAAACGCTTGCTGAATTCTACTACGACAAAATATGTTGATAAACCGATGTCAACTAATTGGAAGGCAAGCAGTGGATTGTATTAGTCAGGGCATATTCGATCATAATATTAGAATGATTGTTCAGGGAGCACGTTATGACAACCCAGAACAAGTATTAAATTATTTTCGTAACATATCTCAGGGCAAAAATGAGCAACTCACGTTTAAAAAGTTTCATGCCCGTGATTCTCAAGTAGTACGTAGTTATGGAACTAGGACAAAATTGAACGAATAAAAATATTATAGATAATTCTGGTCCCCAAAAGTCTTATTTACTAGGACCTACTTCAATTGCGCCGAAGCAGGTCACATAGTTCAAGCATGCACAAAAGAAATACGACTGTGTGCTAGATGTAAACGGTATGGTCACGTTGACTCAAACTGTAGATATTAACATGACTACGCTGATAAATTATCCAGAAATACTCCTGAATCAAACACCTCATCAAAAAGTACTAAGTATAGGATATAATCGTGATGGTAATAAATAATAATAATAATAATTGTTTATTTCGGATTAAATCCATAGTGTGTTAGTAACAATTTCCTTAAAATCTATGTTAGTAACAATTAACTATTTAGACAACACTATTTGGCACTTGACCAGCATGAACCATGCATACTTATCCAATGCCTCATAATAACGCCGTCAAACCGGTCCGCAAAAATTAACAAAAATCTGTTGGAGCTGTCACGCACCCTCGTCATCATGGATGCTGCTCTTTTACGCAAAATCGCGTGAAAGCCATCCACATGCTCAGCCGCAAACATCTCTGATGCGCTGCAGTATCGCGGCAGCCCCAACAGAATCCTGAACGCATTATTATATTGGATCCGCAGAGCATTGAGTGCCCCCTTTGTATAGTTGACCCACAGGCTGCACGTATAGAAGATTTGACAATAGGCTTTAAATAATGATAATTTTACTTCTTTAGTGCAGCGTGCAAACCTGCGAGCCAACATATTACATCTGACTGTCAACGCTCTGCGTTCCCTCTCCAAATCTTCATCGTCAAGCAAAGACTCCGTGACCCAGTGCCCCAAGTACTTAAATCGCGGAACTCTTGCTAGAGGAGTGCCGTTTAAAAGAACTGGTGGCAAATTGACATAAGTTTTATTGCGTGACTTAAAAACCAGCAACTCACTCTTTAATTCGTTGTACTTGAGACCATGGGCCCCGGCGTACCGCTCACATATGGCAACTAATTTACGCAAGCCACTAATCGATGGACTCAGCAACACCATGTCATCCGCGTAACTTATATTGTTCACAACTATACCGTCAACTGAACAACCCACCATGGTGCCGCTGAGCTCACCAATCATCTTGTCTACGTAAAGGTTGAAAAGCTTGGGTGACGACAAACCTCCCTGCCTCACTCCGCATTGCAACCTGTACTCTGAAGATAAGGATCCCGCCCACTTCACAAAGTTGGTTTGATTGTTGTACCAATATTTAAAAACATTTACTACTTCTTTCGGTACAGTAGTGTCATTCTCCAATTTACGCCACAGTAACTCATAAGAAACGAGATCAAAGGCTTTGGAGAGATCGAGAAAGCAGGCAAAAACTGGGGTGTTTCTCAACGTGTAGTATTGAACTGTCTGCTTGAGACAGTATATTGCGCTCTCAGTTGATACGCCCGACTTAAAGCCAAACTGAGCGTCATGTATTAATAAATTTTGGCTTAGCTGCCTTTCAAGCAGACCGTCCAACACTTTGGCCATAATTGTGGCCAGAGAAATTGGTCTATAATGGCTGATATCAGAAGTTTCTCCCGTTTTATTTTTAATAATTGGCACGACTAACGTTCTCATTAAGTCCTCAGGCAGATAAGAGTGACCGACACACAGAGTGTAGAACATTGACAGCACACGAGGCAAGTGTATGCCAGCATGCCGCAAATGCTCCACACTCAATGAGTCATGACCTGGAGACTTACCTCTTTTCATACCCGACACCGCCCTGGCGACGTCCTTCGCACTAAAGCGCACTGTTAATTCTCGAATACTCTCCTCTGCCTCCGACCTCTGCACCTGCACGTTCGGGCCCACAGGTGACGTCACAGTGAAACTATTTTTAAATAGCTCTGCAATTTGCACACTATCATTTAAACCCCCTACAATGGTGGGGGGGCTCACTTTAGGACTCATCTTCCGAGTTTGCTTCCAGAAGTTTTTAAAATCTTTTCGAGAGTGATGCGCCGCAATAATATCCATCTTTATTTGCTCTTTGTTGTTCTGGCAATATTTAAGTTGGGTTTTAAAGATCTGTTTACTGCTACGCATCCTCCCATATACTGGACCTTTTGTCGGTTTTCCACTTAGGATCCAACTCTGGAAACAAACTCGCGCCTCTGTATGGGCTTCCTTAACATACTTGTTCCATCCTGTGATGTACTTTTTACATGTATTTACCTTGAAACTAATTTCAGATGCCCGACGCAAGATATTTACAATAGTGTGATAAATCTTGTCTAACGCTAGTCTATGTGATAAGTCATTACATGTTCTGTCACTACAATTTTCGAATTCAGACGGAAAATGGAGCTCTCTTAGGCTATTGTTACATACATCGTGGTACATTTTAATTTGAGAGAATTTAAATAAAAAAAAAGAAAAAATATTACAAGCAGGTCGTAGTTAAGGGCGTAGAGATGCAAAGATATATTGATTTCGGCGGTGAGTGACCACATAGCACGATGATAGCACTCTCATCATGATCATTTTTACCCACGTTGCGAGGATTCAGTAATACCGCTATTGTTCCTGTAGTTTGTTACAATTCGAGTGACGTTAGACTTAGTCGACGTAAAATTACCTGCTTTAGTCTCTAAATCACTTTTACCAGCTGATATATTAATTGGACGGTCACTTACTGAATATCCAAGCGTAAGATATATTTGGATAAAAGTCTTCAAAGACTGAAAGCGATGAATGAAGGTGTACAAATGAGTGATCTAGTGGTAAATCATCTACTATATGCAGATGACGCGGTTTTGATAGCGCCAACAGCCACTGATCTGCAATCACTAGTCAGTTATGAAAGACGACTGCATGAAAAATGGCTTACATTTGAATGTGAAGAAAACCAAAATTATGGTTTTTGAACGGGAAGAAACCAGAACGCATGCGTTCTGGTTTCTTGTTGGGATTGTGGAGGATTGGGTAGGATTGTGGTTGGGAACGATGTGCTGGAGCAAGTGAATGAGTTTGTATATCTTGGATGCGCATTCAGTAAGGATGGAAAATACACCGCTGACATAGAGAGAAGAGTGAGTGCAAGGAACAGAGTGAATGGCGCGATGGGAAAGCTACTTGGGAGCCGGCACTTAAGCCGAAAAGCGCAGCTGGCCATACATAATGGAGTGCTTGTCCCAACGCTGTTATATGGCAGCGAGAGCTGGGTATGTAAGAAGGAGAATGAAAGTAGGATAAATGCGGTGGAAATGCGAGCTCTGCGGAAGATGTGCGGAGTGAAGCTGACCGACCGTATTCGCAACAGCGTAGTAAGAAAGCAAATAGGTATGAAAGAGAATATCGGTGTAAAGATGAGAAAGGGTAGGCTCCGTTGGTTCAGGCATATAGAAAGAATGTCCGAAGAAAGAATAACAAAACTGATATACAACGCGAAAGTGGAAGGATGAAGGTACCGGAGAAGACCTAGACTATCTTACCATAACCAAATAGACCGGGTCTTATCTGAAGGACAAGTCAGGAGTCGCCGACGGTATTGGGCGTTTGATCACTTTCAGCTTGAATAGTGATCACGTCTTTATCCCTTAAGATAGAACTATAGCTCGAGGGGTAGGCATACACGGAGCTATTGTAGGTTAATAAAAATAATAACTTATTAATGTAAGGCGTATACAGCACAACTGTTCTCCGATAATCGCCCGGGACTCAGATTCAACATGCCGACTGCCTCAGTCGTAATCCTTTACCTAGTACTAGCCACGACCTATTAGAACTTGACGTGTGCATAATGAACAGTTCTTGTTGGCTACCCAATTAAGCGATCCTACGTTAAAATTCATTAAAGGTATTCTTGATGAAAATTCCGCAGAGGCAAGAGATATAACTATGCACTAAAAGATGGGATGATATATAGGAAGGTTGGGACAGATTTAAGATGGGCGGTTCCTAGAGACGCACGTTAAAAGACTTGTATGCTCTGTCATGATAAAAGCGGTCACTTTGCTTACGAAAAGACAATAAGATGAGAAAAGACTATTGGTTCCCTGGTATGGCTCGCCTTATCAGAAAATATGTTAAGGCATGTATTCCCTGTGCATTCGCAAAGGAACCAACTGGTAGAAAACAGGGTCTCTTACACCCTCTACCTAAACCAAGTACACCATTTCATTGTATTCATATAGACCACGTAGGCCCATTCGATAAGAGTAGAAGCGGTAACACTTATATTTTAGGTATAATCGATGCCTTTACAAAATTTATCGTCTTACGCGCTGTTAGGAAGACTATGAGTAAAACATCAATACAGGTTATGCGAGAGTTTGTCGGGTGATTCCGTACACCACAAGTTATAATCTCCGATCGTTACGAAGTTTCCAGCGTGAGTGGTCTTTCGAAAGGGAAATACAAAAATATTTATTCTGCTGTCAAAATAAAACCCTGGTTAGGCCCCGACCCCAACTTTAATACTGATACAGATAATAAAAGTTGTCAATCTGATAACGAGTAGTCAAAATCCCTACCTGTACAAATCCAATCTTTGAAAAAAAAACACATGAATCTGAAAATTACAATCTATACACAAACCTGTAGTATTATTATACGTATTTATACTCACCTTGTCCTGAAATTACCTGCACAATTTCAATGTGGCCGAAACCGAACTCTCTGGCTGCCAAAGGAACCACGCAGTATTTATTGAAGAAGAATGGAGCAACATGAAAAATTAACACCATCAGGCCGACACACCTTGTGCGTGTAAGCGGTGAGATGGGTTATCTATGTATGTATATGAGATCAGGCCGACACACCTTGTGCGTGTAAGCGGTGAGATGGGTTATCTATGTATGTATATGACATCAGGCCGACACACCTTGTGCGTGTAAGCGGTGAGATGGGTTGTCTATGTATGTATATGACATCAGGCCGACACACCTTGTGCGTGTAAGCGGTGAGAAGGGTTATCTATGTATTGATATGACATCAGGCCGACACACCTTGTGCGCGTAAGCGGTGAGATGGGTTATCTATGTATTTATATGACATCAGGCCGACACACCTTGTGCGTGTAAGCGGTGAGATGGGTTATCTATGTATTGATATGACATCAGGCCGACACACCTTGTGCGTGTAAGCGGTGAGATGGGTTATCTATGTATGTATGACATCAGGCCGACACACCTTGTGCGTGTAAGCGGTGAGATGGGTTATCTATGTATGTATATGACATCAGGCCGACACACCTTGTGCGTGTAAGCGGTGAGATGGGTTATCTATGTATTGATATGACATCAGGCCGACACACCTCGTGCGTGTAAGCGGTGAGATGGGTTATCTATGTATTGATATGACATCAGGCCGACACACCTTGTGCGTGTAAGCGGTGAGATGGGTTATCTATGTATGTATATGACATCAGACCGACACACCTTGTGCGTGTAAGCGGTGAGATGGGTTATCTATGTATGTATGACATCAGGCCGACACACCTTGTGCGTGTAAGCGGTGAGATGGGTTATCTATGTATGTATATGACATCAGGCCGACACGCCTTGTGCGTGTAAGCGGATGGTCACCTATTGGACATCACAGGAGGATACACATGGCGCGTGCACGTGGTGGTACGGGACATGCAGGAAGAAGACACGAACGCGAATGAAGATTGAATGAGGACATTCAAAGTAAAGGATGGCCGAAGTTACAAGTGATAAATGCTGTAGTGGTTTACATGAATAGTGTTCTGATTCTGTATGTTAACAAAGGCTAACGTTAGGATTTCAGAATGTTAAGGAATTAGTTTCCTTTCTTTTTCGTTCTCTTTTTTTTCGATATTTTTATGTTAACAACATTTTCTTGACTTGATTACCTAAAACATTGATTTTCTGTATAATCAAGCTTAAATTGTATAAATCCAAAAACTAAATTAGATTCTTTATTTGATTAAGTCATACGTGTACTTTTATACATTTTTATAAATATTGAAAATATATATATTTGTTTATAGTACATATTTATATTTGATAAAAATGTTGTTATTTCTTAATAAAGATAAATAATATCATAGTGGTAAAAGACCAGGGATTCCAATCGTTGTTTGATATACCAGAGCTATAAATATGCCTGAGGACAGGCAAGCCTCAGGATGGCCGATTGTTAGAATCCACATAATTTGTAGGCGATTATTAGCATTTCGTCTCTGAAAAATCGATATCGATTGTTGTCTGTGGGCTAAATCTAATTTACTGATTTTTGAACAAGACGGTCATTCTGCGATTGACCACCGAATAGTGACGACTGCAAGAATAAAGAAGTGATTCTGTTATCCTGGAGTTTAATTCTTTAATACAACTCAAAATTGTTCTCAAAACAACACACGAAATCGTTGCAAACCACTGTAACAAAGCGGTGGGCAATTTTATAGAAATTACAATACGGTTTGGAAAAAATAGCTTTAAGCCCTCACTAAAAGCTATTTTTTCCAATCGTTCCCTTATATTTAAAACCAAAAACATACGATTCTACACGATTTTCAAAAGAAATAAATGTAATTAAAAATAAATAAAAACGCTTAAATTAAATGGTATAATAAAAGACAGTCGTATCCCCACAATAGGAACAACACCTTTGGTACGTTTACAAACATGAAATTTACTTAGACAAACACAGACCGTACAGATAGATACTAGTACGGGTAGCACAAAGCCGGTCATCTTGATGATCTTTAAGCCTTAGTCCTGCAGTGGTCGTCTCTCAGCTGAAGAAGAGCATGTAAAGATTAGATAAAAGGCCGTGAAAACAAGTGATTGAATCCTTTCCCTCTATCCAGTACAGATACCGCACATAGGATCAGACACCGACCTCACTGGCGAGGTCGAAGAATCCCTTGCCCGCCGGCCGGTGCAGAGCACCACGGCGACACACCTATTATATGCGTATCTCCAATAGCAACTGGCCAAGCCGAGGCCGTTCCTCCTTGAGGCGCCCGTGAGCTAGTTGCCTCCCCGCCCTTGTGGTACGAGTGTAGCGGTTGCACGCCCGCCCTCTTGTCCGGTCTATAAACGCCCCGCGGCCAACAGCGTAGATCACTTACACACACAAGAAAGTGGTTGAATTCGACGACCTGGTGATGGTCGTGGGCAGAAGCTGGGTACAGATAGCACGAAGCTAGTTGTCGTAACAATCTTGGGCAGGCCTTTTTTCTGCAGTGGACGTCTTTCGGCTGAAGATGAGCATGTACAGATAACATAAAAGACCGTGGAAATTCAATTACAATAATAATATCAGCCTTTACGGCCCACCGCCACCCACTCCGTCGAGCGCGCGGCGCGTTACCGTGCAAACGTGTCATTGTTTTGCTCCGTAATTAATAAAAGTTTCAAGTGGTTAAAAGCTCTGATACTGTGGTAAAAGTTACATCAGTATACTTAGGGGGTCTGTCCAAGAGCGTGCTCGTCGCGACCCTGCCAGTCATTATGGCTGCAATTTTGGACCGAAGACGTACCGCAGTGCGGGCTAGGGCGTCCCCCCGAGGCGACGCGTACCGGCCCGCCCCCGTCGGTACGAATATAGGTGGAAGCGGCGATGGGGGCCCGCCACTCATCACGCCGAGCCCGAACTGGCGAGTCGTGGGGTGCAGAGTGTTTACTCTGTACTCTCTGCCTACCCCGCAAGGGATTTGGCGTGAGGTTATAGATTATAGTATACTAAAGATAATTAAAAATTATCGTCAAAAACTGGTTGACAAAACCTCGTTGTAAGCAGTGTTGAAGAACAGTTTGTGCATGTCATTAGTCACGTACACACGTTATTACTATTAGTTTTATTACGCTCGTCTTTGTTCTTAC
The DNA here is from genome assembly GCA_905147815.2 of Phalera bucephala. NCBI lineage: Eukaryota > Metazoa > Arthropoda > Insecta > Lepidoptera > Notodontidae > Phalera > Phalera bucephala. The sequence goes on along the minus strand of CAJHXA020000006.1, from coordinate 510,283 downwards.
TCTTCAACTAAATATCATTCCACTATTTCGAGACCCGAGTTATTAACAATTTGGTCTATTTGGTGTAAGCGACATCCCTGCAGGTCATTCGAACAGAGTAGCCGGGCTGGCCTTTTTGCGTGATCGCAATCGGTATCCTGTTTATTTGCAACGGATAAAAACACTTACAAAAAAATATTATGCCAAGAGTTGAACGTTCACCTCCACCAAGTAGGAGTGGGACCATATTTGCTCAATTAACGTCTGATAATAATATGTCGGACTCATGCAGCGAGGAGCATAGTACTTTTGTGACTAAAAACAGTTCGAAACGCCCACGGTCAGATTGCTCACTGACAAACGACTTCAAATCCTTTAAGGACGAGTTTTTAAACCTATTATCTAAATGGAAGGAGGAACAAGACGTCAAATTTAACAAGTTAATAGCCGATATTGCCGAACTACAAAAACAAAACATAAAAATTCTAAACTCGAATACTGAAATTGAAAAGTCAATGGAGTTCATAAATTTTGAGGATCTGAAGACTGAAGTAGCCAGGTTACAAGCAGAAAATAAACAGCATCGCACCCACATCCTGTATTTGGGAACGCAAATAAATAATCTCCAACAAAATTATCGGTCATTCAGCATCGAAATCAGGAACGTGCCTTCCAAAGTAGGTAAGAAAACAGAAAACCTGGTTGACATAGTTACAAAAACCTGCAAGGCTCTTGAAATATCACTGGATCCAACTGAAATCCGCGACACATATCGTCTACCAGGGAAACCTGAGTCTATCCGACCTATCGACGCTGAATTTAGTCCAGTTCTAAAGAAAAACCAGATTCTGCAAAGTACCAAAGTTTTCAACAAAAGACACTCTGCCTCTGAGAAGCTAAACACAGAAATGATTGACATACAAGGAAAGCGCCTACCAATGTATGTTTCGGAACACTTGCCGCTTTCACTGCGTAACCTTTTTCATCGGGCGCGAGAATTTACAAAATCACACAAGTACAATTACTGTTGGAGAAGTCCAACAGTAATTGTACTTGTGTGATTTTGTTATAGAAGTAACGGGAGGGTTTTACTACAGAAAAAAAGGACAAAAACCAACTTATGTTAAATCTTATGACTGCCTCGCAGCGAACAAAGTGATTCTTAATGTAGTATATACTTTTATAAAAACAACATCAATTTTACTAAATTTTAAATGTTATTATTTTAGTCTTTTTTATGAAATGCTACTTTTAATTAAAAAAAACAGTCCTCTTAGTTTTTTACAATTTAGCTACCGTTCGTTTTAAATTTGTATTTTGTATACAAATAGCCCTACTAAACTTATTACCTTTGTATTTTTTGACTGATTCTTGTGGTTTCATATTTTTAATTGTTATTAGTCCCTTTTTAAAACACACTATGTACTATAAAAACAACATCAATTTTACTAAATTTTAAATGTTATTATTTTAGTCTTTTTTATGAAATGCTACTTTTAATTAAAAAAAAAACAGTCCTCTTAGTTTTTTACAATTTAGCTACCGTTCGTTTTAAATTTGTATTTTGTATACAAATAGCCCTACTAAACTTATTACCTTTGTATTTTTTGACTGATTCTTGTGGTTTCATATTTTTAATTGTTATTAGTCCCTTTTTAAAACACACTATGTACATATACACCTATTATGCGCATTTGCTATCACATTCACTCAACTATTATAGCACACTAGTACTTATACCGTCCATGAAAGGCTTTGTAGTTTCCCTAAATTATTAATATTCGTTCTATTCCATTTTCGTTTCCTTTTCACACATAATCACCACCTGTTATGAAGTATACCGCTTCTATGTATGCAACCCGTTTTTGTCTCGGTCTTATTTACCTCATGGCTAACCTAGATCATTAACAGAACGGGATTGACATGTATCTGAAGTTTTTAAATGTGAACCCCAACAATGTTCAAATTACGTTACAAACCGAACAAAAGGATTAAAAATCATACATCTTAATATCCGTAGAATTAAAAAAAAAATCGATGAAATTCCGATTCTCCTATACCAGATTGCGCTCTAAATTTATGTCATCGTCCTAACTGAATGCTGGCTAAGTAAAGTCTCGCAATTGCCGCACCCCCAGGGCTACTCTTCTTATAAGACACTAAATGTCCAGAATCAAAACGATATATATATATATATATATATATATATATATATACATCTCAACACCAAACCTAATCCGGTAATAAGGACGCTCAGATGAATACTTGACATGTGCAGCCTCTCATGGGATTTTTTTTACCAGCACATTTGATTCCAACACGCCTCAATAACTTCTCAGCTACTACCATTGTCCTTGACTCGGTTATAACAGATCATTTACCTATACTCCTATGTCTGGATTCAAAAACTGTACACAAAGACACTATGTGTACTGGTCATAAAATTGATTATAGCAAGGTCGTGTCTGAAATTAACAGTACAAATTGGTCATATATAACGAGAATTACGGACCCAAACATGGCTCCAGAAATATTAGTGACTGATCTTTCTTACATCATCAAGCAGAACTCTACAAAATTTACACTATTTAGAAAGAAAAGAATTCTAAAACCTGGATTACCCCTGGACTGCTCCGCTGCATCCGGAACCGCGATCGCATGCACGCTAAACTAAAAAAAGGACACTCCAACAACATATAAAAATTACTTACACTCATTATCGAAATTATTGCAATACATTACTGCGTAAACTAAAACTTGCATATGAAAAACAAGAGTTTGATAAAGCCAAAAGCAATGTCAAAGCTATTTGGGATGTAATTAGGAAGGTTACTGACATACGCTCTCAATCCATTCCCGCGACTGAACTCCTTAACCTTACTAGCTCCCCAATCTCTTCCCTGAACATGGTTAATAAATTCTTTGCGAACGTAGGTGTAGGTCTTGCCTCTATATTTTCTCCAATCATTCAGCAGACTTCATCCGAATTTATAAGTATTTCCAACTCCAAGGTCTTGCTGGAGATCACTGTCAATGTCGTGGAGTCCTTAATTATGGGTCTTAAAACGAACTGTGCTGCTGGATGGGATGGTATCCCCGCTAAAATTATTAAGGCTTCTCGACAGGTGCTACCTCCTGCCATTGCACATATCTGTAACTTAAGTATCTCTTCTGGTATTTTTCCTAAGGTATTTAAGAAAGCCTTAGTTCACCCTGTGCATAAAGAGGGTAACAATAACAATATCAATAACTTTAGACTTATCTCTGTCCTTCCTTCTATCTCTAAGATCCTGGAGCGTATACTAAATAAAAGCCTTATTAGTTTCCTAGACTCTCATGACATTATGTCTCGCAACCAATTTGGTTTTAGGACTGGATTCAATACAGAGGACGCCACTCTGACTTTAACTAGTCACATCATCAAAACGATAGACAAAAAAGAGAAATGTTTGGAAATCTTTTGAGACTTATCGAGGGCCTTTGACACTGTTTTTGCCCCAATCCTTCTCAGCAAAATGGAGCGAATGGGTATACGAGGACTCCCACTTAAGATTTTCCAAGACTAGCTAACGGATCGTTCTTAAATAGTTAAAGTCGGTTCATTCGTCAGTGATGAAATACCTATTACGTACGGAGTATCTCAAGGAAGTATACTAGGCCCTACCCTATTTCTCATATGTATTAATGATCTTTGCAAACGCTCCCTACCTCACTGCATAATTATTTTCTATGCTGACGATATTGCTCTAGTTATTGACGGCACAAACTGGTCTCAAGCACTTAGCAATGTAGAGTCGGCTTTGACGGAAGTTATGAAGTGGCTTTCAGATAACTTACTGACATCAAATATAGCTAAGACTGTCTAAATTCCCTTTGGTTTTCGTTCCAACTTGTGGCCTCCCGACAATTATTTCCTAAAAGCACATTTATGTACGACTCAAATTCACTGTAACTGCCTTTCAATTAAAAGGGTTCCCAGTACCAAATATCTTGTTATCACAATTGATCAGCATCTAAATTGGCATATGCATATGGACTTGCTCGCTTCTCGCATTCGAAAAATTATATTTGTATTTAAAAAGCTTCACAAATCAGTAGACCATAAAACACTAGAATTAGTGTATACTTCACTATGCCAATCTCTTTTATCCTACTGCATACCCATCTGGGGTGGAGCTTGCAAAACTGAATTGCTTCGATTGGAACGTGCTCAGCGAGCTGTATTAAAAGTCATGCTATACAAACCAAAAAGGTATCCAACTACTCGACTCTTGGCTGATGCTAGCTTCTTGTCAGTGAGACAACTATATGTGTTATCGTCCACTATCCGTAAACACTCCACTCGTCCACCAGTCCAGCCCGCTGGACGAGTTAAACATAGGATATTTCCCATTGATACTCATCGGACGGTATTTGCTGCACGCCATATATCAAGCTCTAAACTATATAGCTCCTTAAACAAACTCATTAATATCTTCGCTATCACCAATAAATTCGACCTAAAAAAGAAGTTATATATGTATTAATCACTCACCTACGATCAGACTGAGGAGCTCGTTCGAGGAATTCTAATATTGTCAAACCCCTCGACAAAATTGGATTGAATCTTTTCCATCATTCAAATATAGATACTGCACACAGGATCAGACACCGACCTCGCTGGCGAGGTCGAAGAATCCTTTGCCCGCCAACCAGTGCATAACACCACGGCTAGACACCCAGTAAATGCCTTTACCCATAGCGACTGCCCAAGCCGAGGTAGTTCCTCCTTAAGGCGCCCTTGAGCTAGTCGCCCCCTTGCTCTTTTGGCTAGAGCGTAGTGGTTGCACGATCAACTTCTTGTCTGATCTGTAAAGGCCCCGTGGCCAATAGCGTCGATTACTCACACACACAAAAAAGTAGTTGAATTCGACGACCTGGTGATAGCGTGGGTAGAAGTTGAATACAGATAGCACAATCTTGGGCAGGCCTTCGTCCAGCAGTGAACGTCTTTCAGCTGAAGACGAGCATGAAAAGATTATATAAAAGACCGTGGAAACAATGCTATAACTATGGCCTTTTATCTGCTTAGGGTGGCCGTAATCTCAGACATAACAAGTTTTACCCAAAAACAATCTTAGAAATATTTCAATTATGAAATAAACGCCGCAATTCGGTTGCGATTAAGGTTCGTTTGTTGCAGATTTTTGTGAATAGAATCGGCCCCGTTAACAGCGTATATAAAAATGGGTGAGCGGAAAAAATCTTCCCACCCGATATTTCTAAGATTTTCTTTTTGATAAAACTGTTGTTATGTCTGAGATTACAGAAAAAACAGCTAGTAAGCTGTACCCGCAACATCGTTCGTGTTACTTGCAGGCGTATATTTTACACCTTTAAGTTTTTTTTAAGGTAAAAAGTAGCCCTGGATAAAATCTATGGCCGTGCCGCATTTGATCAAAATCTGTTCAGCGGTTTGGGTGTAAAATGTTACTATCGCATTTATAATATTATAAGCATTTATAATTGTGAATTTATTGTCATCCATGCCATTAAATTCACACTTAATGCACGACGATCTAGAGCTGGTTATAAATGAGTAATTAAAATCAAAGTTAAAATTGCAGCGGAACTCATTGTTTATAGTGAAATTTGACTCTCACCATATTAATCTCTACCGAGAACATGAAAAAGTGTTAAAACTTTGAATAGTATTGTGCTGTGTTATAACGACATTAACAATTGTGGCTGTGCTACACATGTTAAATTATCGGTATAACCGCAATAACACGCATATTTTCGAGACGTCTATTGTTTTTATATGTGAACCAGGAGGCTATATGTGTCTTTAACTTATTGGTCTAACCTAAAATTTCTAGTTTGTTTGTGTTGTCTAAATCAGCTGTCTCATAATCAGTTTAGAAATAATTGACAACGTCATCTACTATTTTTTACCTAAATTAGATACTGAGATTATTTGCAAAATGGCCCTGATCTACTGTTCGCAATAATCTATAGTTGCATTACACACTCAATTGATAATTTTGCCTAAAATAAATAGAGGGCAGCACCAGTTTAAATTGTTAAGATAAGTTGGTGCGCTATCGTATTAGCGATGGAATGTAATGCGCATTGTACAAAACAAATCAAACCGGCGGATGATTGTATGAATTGCAAACTGTGTTCTGGTAAATATCATCGGGAATGACTTAATATTAAAAAGGATCAATTTAGGACGCTCAGTCAAGATACCTTGTAACAATAACATAAGCACTCGACGTCCACGTACGAACCCAGATACACCTGTTCGTCAGTATGAGCTACCACATGAGGATTTACATAATATGACTCTTAATAATAGCTTATTTAGCGTAAATAAAAGCCAGTACGTAATAAGACCAGGCAATACTTCTAGAATTAAGATCGGTAAAACTGTTACCTTGGAGAAGATAAGTAATCTATTAGATCAGAAGATATCAACTTCTGTCTCCTCTATATTTGATGAAAAATTGCAGAAAAGCCTTTCGACATTCATGATTACTTTTCGCGCTGCCCTACACGAGGATATAAAAAAGATCGTTCGGGCTGAAGTCAAATCAGTAGTACAAGAACTAGAGAATCAGTTCACTGATACTACGGATTTTATATGTGCGGAACAAGCTTCTCTAAAGTCGCAAATAACTGAAAAAAATGAAACTTTATCTAAATTAGAAAATGAAAATGCCAAACTGCAGTCCGAACTACGTTCCCTGAACAATCGCTTGTCCAGCATTGAGAATTTGTCACGCAGTAACAATATAAAAATCCAGGCTGTGCCTGAAAATAGGTCTGAAAACGTAATTGTACTATTTATTAAGCAGCTCTGCAATACAATCGGAATGACTATCGAGGACTCTAATATATAAGCCTGCCGAAGGGTATCCAAAATGGATGTTAAATCGAGCAGGCCACGTAACATCCTAGTCACCTTATCCTCATCCCGCCTTCGAGACTCGGTGATATCACTGACAAGGCGTTTTAATAAATCAAAGACCAAGGATCGGTCTGAGATGCTGAACAGCTCACACCTCGGCATAACTAGTGAAAAATCAATGATTTACGTTACGGAACATATATCTTCCGAATGCAAGATGCTCTCCGCTGAAGCGAGAAAGGCTGCTAAACCAAAACAGTTCAAATATGTTTGGGTCAAATTCGATAGAATATACTTGCGCAAAGATGACGAGTCGAAGGCTATTTTTGTAAAAAACCTTGATTCCTTAAATAAAGATTTAAATTATTAAAAAAGAAAAATCTTATATATTTTGTTGTATGTATTTTGGCTATTCTTAATATTCACAATGATTGTATACTATCAAAATATCAATAGAGTAATCAATCAATCAGCCTATCGTAGTCCACTGCTGGACATAGGCCTCTCTTAACACGCGCCATTGCACACGGTCCTCCGCCTTCCGCATCCAGTCTGTCCCAGCGACCTTTTTGAGGTCGTCGGTCCATCTAGCTGGGGGCCATCCTACCTTACGCTTACCAAGTCGCGGTCTCCACTCTAGGACACGCTTGCTCCATCGGCCGTCGGTCCTTCTGCAGATGTGACCAGCCCATTGCCACTTTAGCTTACTGAGTCTGCGAGCTATGTCGGTAACTTTGGTTCTTTGTCGGGTTACCTCGTTACGAATTTTATCCTTCAAAGAGACGCCGAGCATAGCTCGCTCCATAGCCCGCTGTGCGACTTTGAATTTGTAGACTAGTCCCACTGTGAGTGTCCACGTCTCGGCCCCGTAAGTCATAACAGGTAGGACGCATTGGTTAAAAACTTTAGCCTAAGGCATTGCGGTGTAGGCGAAGCGAAAACGTGACGTAGTTTGCCAAATGCTGCCCAACCCAATTGGATCCTGCGGTTGATTTCTTACTCGAAGTTGTTTCTACCAAATTGGACAACTTGTCCAAGGTAGACATACTCCTGAACAACTTCGAGCATCGAACCATCGACGTAGATCGGTCCCGGCGTGACATGCTCATTAAACATGATCTTGGTTTTATCAAAGTTCATGCCGAGAACTATGCAGCATTTCGCTTAACTGTTCCAGTGATTCTGCCACGATGACGATATCATCGGCAAACCGAAGGTGTGAGATGTATTCGCCGTTGATGTTAATGCCCCGCCCAGTCCAGTCCAGCGTCTTGAAGACGTCTTCGAGTGCATTGGTAAAGAGCTTGGGGGATATTACATCCCCCTGTCTTACCCCTCGATGCAGCTCGATCGGGTTGGTCTTTTGGTCCTGGAGTTGGACGGTCATTGTGGCGGTATCATACAGACATCTCAACACCTCGATATAGCGCCAATCGATGCCACATCGCTGCAGAGCGTCCAAAACCGCCCAGGTTTCGATGGAGTCGAAGGCTTTCTCGTTGTCCACGAAAGCCATACACAGCGGCTGATTGTACTCTTCGGTCTTCTGTACAATCTGCCGAACAGTATGCACGTGGTCTACGGTGCTGTAGCCTTTTCGAAACCCGGCTTGTTCCGGTGGCTGGAACTCGTCAAGTCTTCTGGCGAGGCGGTTTGTGAGTACTCTCGAGAACAACTTGTAGACGTGGCTCAGGAGTGAGATGGGTCTGTAGTTCTTCAGCAAGGTTTTGTCACCTTTTTTGAAGAACAGAACCACCGCACTCCCGCTCCACGCTTGAGGTGTTAAGCCCTGGTGGATGACGGAATTAAAGAGACTCGCTAGCTTTTTCAGGATTGGAGTCCCGCCTGCTTTTAGGAGCTCAGTGGTGATTCCGTCATCGCCTGGCGACTTGTTATTTTTGAGCTGCTCGAGAGCCACTCTGACCTCGTCCTGGTTGACATCAGGGATGACTTCCGTATCGTGGCGTGCTAGTGGGGCTCTGTGGTCGTCAGCGCTGGGTCTCGAGGGTTTAGCCATCCGTGATGCGTACAGGTCTTTGTAGAAACTCTCAATTTCCTCGAGTATCTCGAACTTGGAGGTCACGGTTTTGCCATCCGCTGTATTAAGTTTCGTCAGATGGGATTTACCTAGCTGGCGAGCGAAGACTTTGGTGCCTCTGTTCTGTTCAATCGCAGCCACGATGGTGCGGGTGTTGGAACATCGGAGGTCACGTCGCACCAGCTTCCGGATCTTCCGGTTGAGGTTCTTCCCATCCGGCGAAGACGCCTGCGTGGATGACATTTCCCGTCTCTGCCTCCTAAGTTCGAGAGTCTCGAGCGAGAGTTTAGACTCTCTGTTACCGCTTTTGCCGGGAAACACCCTTCGAGACACATCCTGTAGCGTTTTGACCACTGTCGGTTTTCTCGTCAACATTGCCTTCGATTGCCAGCAGGTCGAAATGATTTTGAAGCTCCAGTTGGAACTTTTCGGACCCTAAAGCTATTTGAGGCGCAGTAGGTCTGAGAGTAGACCTCATCATGCGACGCCTTTCGGCCTTGAAGTTTATGTCCGAAGCGCTCTAAATATGAGCGCCTCGGACAAGTCGGTGATCGCTGCCGGTATTATACCTGTTGATCACGGAGACGTCTCTAAATATAGACTTCCTGTCAGTCATGATGAAGTCTATCTCGTTGCTCGTCACAGTGTCGGGGCTTCGCCATGTCCACTTTTTATGAGGCTTCTTCTTAAAGAACGAATTCATCAAGAAGAGCCCCTGCGACTCCAGAAAGTTGACCAGCATCTGCCCCCTGTGGTTTCGGCGCCCCACGCCGTGGGGTCCGATTATCGTTTCGCCGCGTTCTTGTACTCCCAATAGAGTCATCATCATCATCATCTCAGCCCATACTTGTCCACTGTTGAACATAGGCCTCCCCAATCGCTTTCCAGCGTAACCGGTCCGATGCCACCTGCATCCAACGACTTCCTGCGATTTTCACAAGATCGTCGGTCCATCTGGCAGGCGGTCGTCCCACGCTGCGCTTGCCAATACGTGGTCGCCACACTAGAATCTTTCTGCCCCAACGCCCGTCCGATCTACGCGCTATGTGGCCCGCCCATTGCCACTTCAGCTTGCTAATCTTAAGGGCTATGTCGGTAACCTTGGTTCTTCTACGAATCTCCTCATTCCTGATTCGATCGCGTAGAGAAACGCCGAGCATAGCTCTCTCCATAGCTCGCTGAGCAACTCTGAGCTTTTTTATGAGACCTATTGTAAGAGACCACGTCTCTGATCCATATATCATCACTGGTAACACACATTGACTGAAAACTTTAGTCTTAAGGCACTGAGGTATTTTGGATGAGAAGATATTGCGCAGTTTCCCGAACGCTGCCCAGCCGAGTTGGATTCGTCGATTGACCTCTCTCTCAAAGTTGGACCTACCTAACCGGACTACCTGTCCCAGGTAAATGTATTCGTCGACAACTTCAAGAGTAGAGTTCCCAACGGTGAGTGCGGTGGGTACGACATGGACGTTAGACATTATTTTGGTTTTGTCCATGTTCATTTTAAGACCCACTTGTTGAGATACTCTGTTGAGGTCACCGAGCATTCGTCCTAGATCTTCCAGCGACTCCGCCACGACCACAATGTCGTCGGCAAATCGTAGGTGAGTGATGTATTCGCCATTGATGTTGATGCCAAGTCCTTGCCATTCCAAGAGCTTGAAGGCGTCCTCTAAGGTGGCCGTAAACAGTTTCGGAGAAATGACGCTTATAGAGAATAATAAGAGAGAGTACCCCCAATAGAGTACTCTTACTCAATAGAGTAAGGAGTAAGTTAAAGGATTTATACTTAAATATCCTCAATAGCAACTATGATTTAATTTGTCTTACAGAAACCAACTTCAATGATAGTGTTTTTGATTCAGAATTTCTTGACTCTCGGTATGCAGTTTATAGACGTGATCTGTAACCACAAGCATTAAGAAGTGTGAGGGAGGCGGAGTTGCTGTTATTCCTAATAAGAGTCTCGTTGTTTCTCGTTTAAAGTGGTGGGAGAGCGATGTTGAGGATGTTTGGCTTCAAATCGACACTCACTGGTTCTAGTATTGTTTTATGTATATGCTATCTACCTCCAGACTTAGAAATAGATAAACATAAGGCCTTCTATTATAATGTGCAAAGAAGTAAGTTACTAAGCAAACAAAATTTTGAAATTATATGCATAGGTGATTTTAATGCACCAAATATACACTGGTCAAAATCCCTCCACACAGTAGACATGACACCTACTTCTACACGTGACCCTAAATTTGAAATTTTATTTGATACCATTTCCCTATGTAATTTTAAACAATTTAATAATATACCAAACTAAAATAATAGATTCTTAGATCTTGTCCTATCAACGGTTGCTTCTGTGTGTTTACGGCGCTTTTATTCTTAGTCGTATACACAATCATCACCCCCCGCTGTTAATAGATATTCCTCTTTTGCAGGTGACTCAAAAGTGTATAAAGGATAGCAAAATAAAAAGACCAAATTTTTATAAATGCGATTTTGATATAATTCGCAATGAGATAAATTCTGTGAATTGGTTAAATATACTAGATTGTGCTGATATAGGCGTAGCTGTGTGCAGATTTTATGACAAATTGAAAGGCAACATAAAAAATATACCCCTATGATAAATAATAAATCAAATAGTTACCCTTCATGGTTTAGTCCGGCCTTAATTCGTTCCTTAAAAGAGAAACTTAAATATCACAGGCGATATAAAAAATTCAAAAATCCCCGCGATTATGATTACTTTGATATCTTACGAACCCGGTGTAAAAGTCTTATGAATAGCTACAATAGCAATTAGCTACAATAATTACATATCATCCGTGGAAAACTCTATTAAGCACAATATAAAACATTTCTGGAGATTTATTAAAGAAAAAAAAGATAGCAGCTTTACTCCTATGACTATGAAATACGGTAGCACTTCTTCTTCTAATGTAAATGAGATATGTGAAATGTTCTCAGTGTGTGTGTGTGTGAGTGATGTACGCTGTTGGCCGCGAGGCTTTTACAGCTTCACCGGACTTAAGGGCGAGCGTGCAACCAGTACGCTCGAGCCAGAAGGGCAAGGGGCGACATACTCGAGGGTGCCTTCGGTTGGGATAGTCGCTGTGGGGGGACGGGGTGCACTACTAAGTGCACCGGTCAACCGCCGGCTATGGGAGGGGATCTACGACTACGTCGTCGTCGCCCGTATTCTGAGCTGAAAGAATGGATGACAAAGCATCGGGGGGAACGGTAAGAACATGTCGCGGCCGGCATCGTAGTCGGCGGCGGCTACGATTAACGTATTCGCATGGGTAGATGCGTTCGCGAAGTGTCGTGTTGTCGCCTTTTTAATATAGGCGCGAATAGGTTCGAGACCTAGATCGGAGTGGAGATCGACATTCCGTACGAACCAGGGGGCTCCTACGACTTTGAACCGCTTGGAGTTTATCGATGTGAGAGGGGGCCGAATGCCCGAACACAACACACGCATAAGTCATGATGGTCGAACGCAAGTTTTGTAAAGCGTGACCTTATTTCTAAGGGACATTTTACTCCGCTTGCAGATTAACGACTGGAGACAACCTAGCACTCGAAAGCCGAACTGCTCGTCGATAAGGATACCTCTGGAAACTACAAAGTCTTCAAGCCGCGCCAGAAGTAGGCGCTCGTAGACCTTAGCCAGGGGGTTGAGAAGACTGATAGGGCGGTAGCTCGCGGGGAGATTACGAGGTAAGCCGGGCTTGAGAATGCCTATGACGTCTTCTTCCTTCCACTTAGCGGGGAAGGTGCAGTTCATCATGACCGCGTTCAATATGGCCACTAAGAGGCAGATGAGTTGGGCGGGCAGGCATTTCAAAATGCGATTCGAAATGCCGTCAGAGCCGGGTGCTTTTTTGGTTTTGAGACCCATAATGAGATCTTCGACCTCCGTTTGGGTGATAGGAGGTAAGGAATCGGCAGGGGGAAGGGATGCCCTGCGCTCGACTTCCCTGTCGACCGCGTCAACGTGGGACAGTGGTCGACGGACAGAGAGCTGGGGGTGCACTGGCTCTCGAGGGAGTCGGCGAGAAGCTTGGCCTTTTCGTCGTCGTCGAAGGCTGGGGGTGCGCCTGAAGGGCGGGACAGCGGGGGCATGCCAGTCGTGGAGTCGGTTTTGAGGCTACGCGCCAGCTGCCAGTAGGCCAGGTGCGATGGCGCGAGGCCCTCAAGGAAGTCACCCCATCGTTCCTCCCGGACCTCCGCGACACGACGCTTTACCTCACGTTGTAAAGCGCGCAACCGGGCCCGATTGGCTTCGGTGCGTGAGTCGTGCGCTCGGATTGAGGCATTCTTGGAACGAATGAGATCCCTAACATCGTCCGGCAGTCGAAAGCGGTTGAGGTTGAGATCTTCCGCCCCGACTTGCTTAGATGATCGACTGACAGCCGATAGGATGTGGTCGGTGAAGGCATCTACGGCCTGATCGGTGTCCTGAGGGGACGGGATGGAGTCCGAGCTCAGGGGGAGGGGGCCAGCTCAACCTCCATGTCAGAGTCCGAGTGAGGCTCGGACCCGCATGCAGAGACGGGGCGCGCAGAAGGCGCGGGGTGCGCGGGAGATGGGGGCGACGCGTGCGCGGGCGTCGCGTCGGGCGAAGCGGGCGAGTACGTCGCGGAGAACTGTCGGAAGATGTCCGAGCAGTTCGCCGCGACGTATCTCAGTAACTCCCTGACGAACTCGGGCGAGAACTCGTCCGCCATTCCCTGAGGGGAAATGGCAGGGCGGGTGGACTTAATGGGTCCTATAACCCGGGCGATAGTGCCCAGATTCCCCCACCGGGTGGCGGGGGGAGTGGTACCACCGGGGAGACCAGGTGTGTCCTTTCGCCTTATGGGCGAAAGGGCAGGCACCAAACCCTAGCGTGCAACCAGTACGCTCGAGCCAGAAGGGCAAGGGGCGACATACTCGAGGGTGCCTTCGGTTGGGATAGTCGCTGTGGGGGGACGGGGTGCACTACTAAGTGCACCGGTCAACCGCCGGCTATGGGAGGGGATCTACGACTACGTCGTCGTCGCCCGTATTCTGAGCTGAAAGAATGGATGACAAAGCATCGGGGGGAACGGTAAGAACATGTCGCGGCCGGCATCGTAGTCGGCGGCGGCTACGATTAACGTATTCGCATGGGTAGATGCGTTCGCGAAGTGTCGTGTTGTCGCCTTTTTAATATAGGCGCGAATAGGTTCGAGACCTAGATCGGAGTGGAGATCGACATTCCGTACGAACCAGGGGGCTCCTACGACTTTGAACCGCTTGGAGTTTATCGATGTGAGAGGGGGCCGAATGCCCGAACACAACACACGCATAAGTCATGATGGTCGAACGCAAGTTTTGTAAAGCGTGACCTTATTTCTAAGGGACATTTTACTCCGCTTGCAGATTAACGACTGGAGACAACCTAGCACTCGAAAGCCGAACTGCTCGTCGATAAGGATACCTCTGGAAACTACAAAGTCTTCAAGCCGCGCCAGAAGTAGGCGCTCGTAGACCTTAGCCAGGGGGTTGAGAAGACTGATAGGGCGGTAGCTCGCGGGGAGATTACGAGGTAAGCCGGGCTTGAGAATGCCTATGACGTCTTCTTCCTTCCACTTAGCGGGGAAGGTGCAGTTCATCATGACCGCGTTCAATATGGCCACTAAGAGGCAGATGAGTTGGGCGGGCAGGCATTTCAAAATGCGATTCGAAATGCCGTCAGAGCCGGGTGCTTTTTTGGTTTTGAGACCCATAATGAGATCTTCGACCTCCGTTTGGGTGATAGGAGGTAAGGAATCGGCAGGGGGAAGGGATGCCCTGCGCTCGACTTCCCTGTCGACCGCGTCAACGTGGGACAGTGGTCGACGGACAGAGAGCTGGGGGTGCACTGGCTCTCGAGGGAGTCGGCGAGAAGCTTGGCCTTTTCGTCGTCGTCGAAGGCTGGGGGTGCGCCTGAAGGGCGGGACAGCGGGGGCATGCCAGTCGTGGAGTCGGTTTTGAGGCTACGCGCCAGCTGCCAGTAGGCCAGGTGCGATGGCGCGAGGCCCTCAAGGAAGTCACCCCATCGTTCCTCCCGGACCTCCGCGACACGACGCTTTACCTCACGTTGTAAAGCGCGCAACCGGGCCCGATTGGCTTCGGTGCGTGAGTCGTGCGCTCGGATTGAGGCATTCTTGGAACGAATGAGATCCCTAACATCGTCCGGCAGTCGAAAGCGGTTGAGGTTGAGATCTTCCGCCCCGACTTGCTTAGATGATCGACTGACAGCCGATAGGATGTGGTCGGTGAAGGCATCTACGGCCTGATCGGTGTCCTGAGGGGACGGGATGGAGTCCGAGCTCAGGGGGAGGGGGCCAGCTCAACCTCCATGTCAGAGTCCGAGTGAGGCTCGGACCCGCATGCAGAGACGGGGCGCGCAGAAGGCGCGGGGTGCGCGGGAGATGGGGGCGACGCGTGCGCGGGCGTCGCGTCGGGCGAAGCGGGCGAGTACGTCGCGGAGAACTGTCGGAAGATGTCCGAGCAGTTCGCCGCGACGTATCTCAGTAACTCCCTGACGAACTCGGGCGAGAACTCGTCCGCCATTCCCTGAGGGGAAATGGCAGGGCGGGTGGACTTAATGGGTCCTATAACCCGGGCGATAGTGCCCAGATTCCCCCACCGGGTGGCGGGGGGAGTGGTACCACCGGGGAGACCAGGTGTGTCCTTTCGCCTTATGGGCGAAAGGGCAGGCACCAAACCCTAGCTGCTCCGGGGCGAAGAGAACCGCCGCACGGAGAATAGGATGGCGGGATGAGTGTAGGTAAGGTCCTGGAGCAATCAAGAGCCCTGGCTAGGGAAGCCCCCAAGGCCAGAGCTCAAGCCCTTCCGAGTTGGCTGCCCTCTGAAGGAGGGAGGCCACCGCTCGGGTCCCGCTCAAGACTGGCTTAGTGACACCGTTAGGCGTCCACCAGTCTTACCACGACCGGAAAAAGTCGTGGTTTTAAAACCAAACACTAACCTAACGGAAAACCGTTACAAAAAAACGCGGGAAAGGTCGACCGCGCCGTTAGAACGACACGTCTACCTATCGACCCAAGTAATTAGTTACGCGCGAGCGAAACGCACAGACGTAGTCACACAAAGACGTAGTTGCATACGCTCGAGGGAATGAAAATACGTAATTACACAAGTACGTAAGCACGTAAGCGCGGCGAGACGAACTACGTAGGTACCAAAAAAACCGTTACGATAACGCGGGAAGGCCGACCGACGTTAGAACGGCGCGTCCACCTATCGACTAACGTAATTAATTACGCGCGAGCCAAATGCAAAGACGCAATTACATATGCGCGAGCAAATGTAAAAACGTAATCACGCAAGCGCGGGCGAGACCTACTACGCAAATAGATCGAAACTAAATACGCGCTATAGGTAGCGAACGGGTGGGCTGCGCAGTGACACGACCGAACGCGAGGCCGGCACAGCCAGAACTGAAATGTTCTCAGATTACTTAGGTTCAGTTTTCGAAAATATTAACATTCCGTCGACAAATTTTACAAAGGCTTCTTTTCATGCTGTCTAAGTGCTAGTCTAAGAAATATTAATATCAACACGAGCATCATAAAAAATAAAATAAATAGTCTTGATCGTGATAAGGGTGCCGGACCTGACGGTATTCCTGCTTTCTTTATAAAGGAATGTAGGGATGAATTTAGTATACCATGGCATATACTTTACATTAAATCTATCAGCTCTGGCACATATCCCTCACAATGGAAAACGGGACACATCATTCCTATTTACAAATCAGGCAATAAGGATCAGTGTAAAAACTATAGACCTATAAGTATACTATCTGCCTTTGGTAAATTGTTTGAGTCTGTTATTTACAATACACCTTACTCCCACTTTAAGCAACTCCTACTCAACATGGTTTTGTCACCAACAGGTCAACCGTGAGCAATCTATTGGAATATAAAAGCTATATTTGTAGTGCGCTTGTTAACAGAATTCAAGTAGACTCGGTTTACACAGATTTCAGCAACGCATTTGATTAGGTCGATCATCTTTTGCTTTGTCAAAAGCTGGAGGTCTATGGCATCCACGGTAAATTGCTACGATGGTTCATTTCACATTTGCCTAACAGAAGTCAGCTCGTAAGTATTAGAGGCCACCTCTCCACGCCTATTATTGTCACCTCGGGCGTACCACAGAGCTCGCATTTAGGGCCCCTTCTCTTCGCGATATTTATTAATGATTTAATCCAACACCTTACTGTTCCATGCTTACTATATGCTGACGACCTAAAGATCTAGTATTATCATATAGCAGTATTATCAAAAACTACAAAGACTCTTGCGTTCTTCAAGAAAATTTATCAGCTGTATCTACTTGGTGTGCTTTAAATCAAATATTTTTCAACGTCAATAAATGTTCAGTTATTTCATTCACGACTAAAAAACAAAAGAGGTTGCTTAATTTACACGCTTAATAACTCATTACTGCAACGCAATACTATTGTTAAAGACCTAGGAGTGTATTTTGATGAAAAATTAACATTTCATGCTCACTATGATAAAATGTATGTAACTTTTAGGTTTTATTTCTCGAACCACTAAAGTTTTCAAAAACCAACAAACCTTAATCCATTTAAACTATTCTCTCATCAGAAGCATCTTAGATTATGGGTCTATTATTTGGTCTCCATATTATGAATTCTATAGTAATAGGATAGAGAAGGTACAAAAAAAGTTCTTGAATGTTATTTGCTATAGGTTAGGAGTCGGTCGTGAATGTAGGTCCTATGCTGGAAGATTAGATAAATTCAAAATGCCCTCTCTAGCTTTTGGGCGCAAATGCGATGAATTAATCTGCCTTTATAAAATAATTCACTCCTATATTGATTCCCCTGCCCTTATTTCTCAACTTAATTTTAATACACGTTATAGATCTCGTAAGCCTGCCCGTGCTGTTTTCCTTGAATATTTATAAAAATAACACATCGTTCTATAATCCTCTTACTAGGATGTCCCGCCTTTATAACGACACAGTTTGTGCACATTGTTCTTTGGACATTTTTAGTAACAGTCTGCCTAAATTAAAAAATAATATTTATAAAATTATTTATCGACCCCACTCTTAATTTCCGTACCAAAGTAAACTAATTTATTGTTTCTCTTTTAGGTATTTGTTAAATAAGATTAGGTATAATCTAAACAATAGCAATAAAAAATATTACTAACTTTAGATTTAATGAACTCAACTAACCCTCCCTTTTATTATTGAAATTTAGAACTTTCTGTGACCACATACATAGTTAGAATTATAGTCTAGCTTGAAATATGGACGATCAAACACTGTTAACTTTCGGACTGTAATTTGTTTTGTGAGCCTCATAAATAAATAAATAAAATCTACTAGAATAACCTGTGCAAAATGAAAGATTTTTATTTTTTATTACGTTACGAATAAGTCAGGATTATACAAATGTACACTAACACTAGGAGCGAAAAAACATTTGTGGGCCACACAGAGATTTTTCCCGTGCCGGGTTCGAACCCGCGACTACTCCAGTGAACAGTGCGTAGGTCGCTTTCTTCTCAAATTGTAACCTGACGTAATATCAAAGTAAAACAATAAACTCTTTTATTCAAAAGAAGTGTTGCTTTGAACTCGTTCATATTTTATCCTGAAACATATGTACTATTTATAATATCAGCCTTATACTGCCCACTGCTGGACAAAAGCCTTCTCTCAAAAATCGACGTGAGAGAGGTCATACTTCATCACGCGGACCCAGTGCGGATGGGCGGAAGCAGGTTGGTGGCCACCTGCTGTTGAAACTTATCAAGCCTCCTTTAAGTCTTCCAACTTGGCGTAACGACCACCACATTAAGTGCTAGCTGGCGCCAACGGCTTAGCATACCTTCCGAAGCACGGAGATGCTCGAATAGTTAAATGCTACATCCGGTGACCGATCTCAGCTCAACCGTATCAAACGCTGCTTAACCTTGGTAATCGGTAAGAACACCGCGGTTGGAGCGCTACGAACGCTTTACTATATACTATAATACTTAATGATTGAAAAATCAGTCCTTAACATTTTTTTAGTAGAATCGCCCCCTCAACATGCTAGAATAACTTTATTAAAAACTGAACTTTATCGCTATAAAAATGTGATTTCAATTGAAATAACTTTTTCGCTACCCTTCTCTAGAGATCGCCAAGTCCCAAGGAATTAAGATGGAGGCTACACGATTAGACTGACAGCCAGAGAGATAGTATTATACTTTGAAAAAAGAAGCATTTCCAACTTCTCACTTTTACATATAGCGGCCTCCCTCTCATACTGATAGAGGATAGAAGAGTGATCCTGTGAACTAAGTCTAAGCGTCAATCGCGAAAGTGTCTCGTCTGCAATAGAGTACGTCAAACACTGCAGTCCATCATTCGCGCTCAGTTATCCGGCGGGAACGATCGTGTCCTGTACACGGCAAAACCTTAAAACAAGTTCTAATTATAGACCGAGCAGCTCCTCAAGCGGCAGTTCCAAAAAATATCACTAAAACAAAAACAACTTTCTGTATTAAATATTTAAGAACAAATTAACAAAAAAACTAGTCGAACAAATCAACTTAAATATTTGCAAAAAAATATGATTTAAAAAAATATTTGACGAAAAAAGCCGGTTAAATAAACAACTTAATTCATTAGGCCGTTGAATTTCTCGCCGGATCCCGCCGGCCGCATTCCGATTCCGTGGTAGATATAATAAATGTAATAATTTCGACTTTTGGAAGTGCTGCCTACACAAATAATATTTGAACGTCGACTTAAAAAAATGTCATCCTGTTTATTAAATGGTAAGTGAATATCAAATTATTTATAAATTCACTGCATTGTTTGCCTTGTGGCGCGTGGTGCGGCTGGCGATGTCGAGATTCTTAATTCGAATCCGAGGTTAAACAAAATGTTGTTAAAAATTATCTATCGAAAAAGTCTCGATAGCAATCCGTAGTCT
This sequence comes from Phalera bucephala, assembly GCA_905147815.2. Lineage (NCBI taxonomy): Eukaryota > Metazoa > Arthropoda > Insecta > Lepidoptera > Notodontidae > Phalera > Phalera bucephala. Next base: position 490,369 of record CAJHXA020000006.1, on the reverse strand, counting down.
GGAATTATGCCCGGTTTAATTGCAATAGGCTCGCCCCCTATTACAACGGCGTACCCAACAATGCCAGCGAAATGTGGGTGTACCTTCTTCTATGTCTGCCACCCCCGCTTAGGGTAAAAAGGGAAATAACGGTATCTTATTCTATTTTTATTTTCGTATTATTTGATGTTTTTTATTTTAATATTAATATCGTTCATTTAGAAAGAAATCAGCTGTGAACCGGTTTTAGATTGAATTTAATATTGGAAAATTATGTGACAAATAAAATTTATTGTGGATTTAAACTTAGAACACAAATTTTAATAGACAATTCTACAATAAAGACGGCCGTCGCATCGCGAATTTTTCTCTAAATATTTTTTCGCAAGAAGTACAAATACTTATCACAAATGCATTTAATTGAATTAACAGCAAATTGATTGCACGTTCTTGACCCCATACTTATAACATGTTTCGTCGTTTTGTTTACAACATTTCTATATTTTTTTTAAATTACGTCCCACACTTGGAATTATATTTATGCCTGTACACTTGGTGTGATTAAAAACATGAAATTCACAAACACTCAGCCGGAAACAAAGCTTTATGGATCACACAAAGATTTGTCCCGCGATCGGGGATCGAACCCGCGACTATTCTGTTCAGTATGAGGAGCGGGTTACGCGCTAACAGGACTAAGCTATTTAATTGCGTTTAAGGAAAACAACGTGATAATATTATTATTATAAGCCCACTGCTGGGCAAAGGCCTCCCCTACCTTCTTTCATTTAAAAGTGAGAAACGGATTTAGGAAAAAATGGTTCCTAAAAAGTCGCGATCTGCATCTATTTACAAGCTTTTATTAATTTGCGTATGCGACTCCTCGTATGTCTGTCTTTCCGGTTCAAATTTTGAGATCCATTTTTAAAGCGCTTGCGGTTATCCGATTGTGCTGAAATTTGGCATACGTATGTAAGTTCGGTGACAATGCAATATGGTACCATGTAGCTGGTCTGATAATAGAGACGGAGGGTGACCATATGAAGATATCAATTACACAACGAGGGGTTACCCTCGTGTTTTTTTTTATGTTTATGGCATCTTGACGTGGCCTATTTTGCCAGTGTCTTTGACACTATTACGAATATTTACTTCAAAATTAATTCAACTCCCCGATGAACTCGATGATAAGAATGTTTATGAAATTGATGAATTGCCCCACCCTGGATAGTAAAGCGATGGATTCTTTACATACCACCTGCGACGGCCGTTTCGAGGGAAATCGAAAAGGCACATTTTATCACTTTGTTACAATTGCCTTCACTCGTGTGCACTGTGGGCTGTTGGGGTATTACTCAATAAAAGATAACGACTTTATGTTATCGTGTATTTGGTTAACTGTACTACTACTGAGTCCTGTTACATGATGTGTAGCCCTTTATATATGGGCTACCGTGAGGTAGGGGGGTCATACACTACACCACCCCCCTTAATTTAAAAAAGAAAAAAATACAAATTTCTCCATAAAATATATGAAAACAAAAAAAAAGAGTAATACAAAATTCAACATAGAACTACAGTTGTATAATTTAGTTACTTTGTTTTTTGTTGAAAATTTAAATAAATTTGACAAATTTTATGGTTCAACATATAATAAAATATTACAAATAATAAAGTCAAAAGAATACAGCAACGCTTACGTCAAACAATAATTAATACCTTACACAATAATATAAAAGTAAGTAAATCATATTTTAAAGTAAAATAATGATGATTAATAAAAAAATTACCAAACGTTTCTAAACACAAAAAAAATATTTAAGTACCTTAAAGGGTAATAAAAAAATATTAAAAAGCAGTTAATAAAAATGTAATAAAAGTTATTAAAAACAAAATCGTAAATTAAAATTAAAAAAGAACTTGAAGACACTAAGCATATATTGTATTATACTGTGTCCTTCGTTCTCGATATAAACATGCAGCTCTCTCTACTCGCTTGGCAAGCCGCTAAATTTTTTAGAAAACGTCAACGCCTCCTCTATGGTATCTGTGGACATAACCTCTGCGACCATTCTTTCTTTTAGCGTGGCAGCCGATGCCTTGTAATAAAGTTTTGGGTCGACATTTAATTTAATCAAATAATCGTAGCAGTGAAATTATATAACAAAAGGTTTTTATATACTCAAGTGATGTTGTGAAATAAATTTAAAACATCGTATAGGCAAATTTAGAAATAATTTACGTCTTGACAAAAAAGTACATTCCAAAAAGATCAACTGATAGTTGTTTAATTGTGGCGTTTTCAGCTTAACATGTTTATGTATAATAATATCGAATATTTGGAGACGTGAGTTTTATTATAAAGTAAAGTCTTCACTCGAAAAGTAAACTTACGAAGTCTCATGTCCCTCTTCGCGTAAAAACAGTTTAACACGCAATATACCTGCAAACAATTATTAACCGTCTATAAATTGGCAAGGTAAAACCTCTAATGAGAGAAATTAGCGGGGACATTAATCAATAATGATTGTTAAGGATCGATGCCAATTTAAGGACACGGGCGATGTACGAGATGCATCGACGTGGTCCGCAAGACTTAACGGTAATTCAAGGACACGAGCGGTGTACGAGATGCATCGGCGTGATCCGCAAGACTTGGGGCCCATACGAGATATGTGCTGAAGGTCATACTACTCATAGGTTTCACCCATGAGGTGCTCCTGTGCAGTTCACATTTCTACAATGGTAAGAAACTAAAATGTTACCCAACATACATACCTAAAACAGTAAATACAAAGACTATTGCTATAAACTATAAGCAATTTGTGATATTATATCTCCTAAAGGAGACTTTCTGAAAGGGTAACTAAAGGGACATTGGTTATGAATTTATGAATAACAATACATTATTAATAACATAAGCCACCCCTTTGCAGAAACATAATGTTTTGCATTGATTTCATTATTAGACATACTTGTATAATAATCCTAAAATAGCCCAAAGTGGAGCTTATTACACAAAGAATTGTGCAATATTATGAGCACTTGTATTAAAAAGGTAAACCTTGCAATATTTATCCCTGAACAGGGTTTATAAACAGATGAGCCAAAGTAGTCTCTACTTATAACAATGCCTGTTATAACTGACAAGCAACAGAATTGTGGAAATATTCCAAATATAATATCACAGTCTACCGATGCTGAGACAGGCAAGTTGTACAATAATTTGTGTTACACACATACATCCTTAAAATATAATATAAAATACCTGGTCTATCCAGTTAACATAAAACTAATAATTATCAATATTATCAGCCCAGACCCCTTGCAGGGTAGCCAGGGAAGATGAGTCCTAACAATACAGTCATGAAACATTGATTGGGATAAGAACCTTTGTGGTCAGCAGTATATATTTTGTATTAAATAAGGTTAATATAGTGGAGTACCAAGATGGAATTATAACTAGCTATTCATAAGCAGTAGTTTAAATTTCAAGAAACCACCAGTGTTGTAACCAATATGGAACAACAATCCTCATCCGGTGTGTAAAAATGTACATCTATCCACAAATGTATGTATAAATGTACCTACAGTGTACCTATCAGCCCACCAAAAACAAATCACAATGGACATTGGAAGTCTCCTACCAGAGAATGTGAGGTAAGAAAAGCTTGCTAGGCTTTTTACATAAAGGCTTGTTTTGTTTTTTTTTTTTTATGTTACTGAAAAAATCAGTTAAACATTCAGGAATACAACATGGCTGTTACAAATAAACCATAATATTGGAGGCTAAAGGTATTCACTGACTTTGGTATGTAACAATGTATCTATGACACTAATAAAAATGTGTGTCTGTCTGCCTTCAACGGCAAACATAACTTTATGGGTTTTGTGCAAATACTGCAAGTAATCCAGACAAGTGAAGGTTAAATAAATCTGGTCCTACATATATTTAACATTATGTATAGAAACATTATTATTAGAAACATAATTTTTAATAATTGATATACAATTTATAGCCATTCTCATTAGAATTTAATTAAAGATGGATGATCACAACTGTGCTATAATCCTTATCCCACAAAGAAACTCAATGCTAATAATAGACATTAGAGTCATATTAAATATACTAATAAAAAATTTATTAGGAGCTATTCAGCTTTCTATTGGGTAATGAGTCCAATAGTTTTGGTTTTTGGTTGCGTCCTGCATCATTTATAGTGTAATTAATACATTAGAAATTTGAGACACACAGAGGAAAGATTATACATCAATTCATGAATTGAAGAATTAGATGTTTTTATTGTACTTTTGTTTGATAATATTTTAATCAATTAATAATATATAATCAAATAAAATTATTCAAGTAATTAATAACTATAAAAAATAGGTTTGTGTTTAGTTTTGAATGTGCACATTTATATTGAGCACCAGTGATGTTTCTGGTACAGTTAGGATATCGGAGATATGACACAAACACAACCTGCTACTATTATGGAAACAGGTGGTTTTAGAGCACTATACATGCTGTAATTTATTTAAAGGGGGTTCAGTGTAAAAGTATTGAATTGGAAATGTCATACAAAAAATTTGCATTTTTCATATTGTTACATTTAAATTATTAAATCCACATGTTACATGTATCTTATTAATGTATCTATATATAAAAAGAAAATAAAGTCATGCAAATGACTTAATAATAATACCTATTTAAAAATTGTTGATGAAGATGATGAAATATTGAGTTACAATATTTAAAAGTATAGATTATCTTAAACAAGAATAATCAAAAGTATATTTTTATCACAGGTATGATAAATATTAGGTAGTATCAGCAATAACCTTAGTCTTAGGGAACTTGATATTATTTATTTATTAATAATTATAAGACCACGCCAGATCCCAAGTGGGTAGGCGAGGGCGCAAAACATATTATTATGATATTAAATGAAATATGAATGATACGTAGGTACTACATGTATAAGTTAAGTGACACTCAATCCTCACGGTTGGAAATCTAGAACTAACTAAAAAGTCACTCACTACAGTTGCTACTTATAAAAAACAACCACATACAAAGAAGCAGAGGAAGTGTGGCATTTAAGGGTATGAAAAAGTTAAGTTATGAATAGGATTCCCAATATCATAAAGTTATAGTCCGTGGTTTGGTCTAGTTGCCTGTGACTTATTCGCTACTTAAGTCATTACTAAATTAGTAAATTTGAGTGTAATTTTCATCAGCAATATAACGGGTCAGGGGTGGCCCGATCGTATTGCCAAAAATGAATGTTCGCGGGCGTTATTGCGCAAGAACGAATTGTTAAGTGATACATAAATATTTAGGTGGACATAAAAATGATATCCGGGATAGTTTCGGAATATATAATAATAATAGTAGTATAGTTTAACAGTGGGGCAGGTTAAATTAGGTTACCACACATCAGCACTGCCCTTCGTTCCAAACCCAAAAATGGGGGAGGGGGGGGGCGAGATCATATAGTTAAGGTACATAGCCTTATGTGAGGAATAGCTCTAGATAAGGACATTAGTACAAAGGCCTCTAGTACAAAAATGTTAAATTTTGGTATATGTGCATCTTTAAAGATTATAAATATAACTAACATTAAATATAACCGAACTTTGACATAAAGGAAAATACTTTATCATAAATTAAATAAGTAATTATAGCAAAGCGTCCTTATAATCACCAATAGAATTGGTAGCCTTTGTCTGGTACTGTACTCACAAAAGAGAACATTTGACAAAAAAAAAAAAAAAAAAAAAACACATAAAGCCCCACATGCCACTTGGAAGACACGTTAGTGGGGAAACAGGTTTCCCTGTCTTATTTGTCTTATATTGTTATAGATTGGGTACTAATATAGTTTGTTTCTAGATCTAGTACACAGTAAGAGTTTTCTATCGATCTCTATCTATATCGTCACGCCAGACCCCTTGCGGGGTAGGCGGGGGGGTGCGGGGTTCCAACAGGTTCTTTACTTACTGGCTTTCTCCACTCTCATAGTTCGTTTCGGAAGGGTTTTCTATGATACAAGAATTATTATAAAGGGATTAATTTCATATAAACAAAGTTCTGGATCGGTAATTCCTCAACTCTCGTTATATAAAGGGACATCTATAAAAAAAAAAAAAAAAAATCTTTATATAGAAGACATAACAGATGGAGAATGCACTGATATCTTGATAAGTAATGATTGATTATTATTACCCGGTAGTAATGAGTTAAGGACAACAGGTGTGCTATAACAGGTGCTTTAAAGAATTTTGTTGGGATGGATCTACGCTATATAACATAACATGTTATAGAATTTGATTAAATAAATTTATTTTGAATAAGTTAGACAGACTGGTTGTAAGAAACAATATAGGTGTATATATACTCGTCTGTATATATATATATATATATGTTGTATTTGTTTTGTATAGCAATGCAAACAACGGGAATGTGTTATACAAATGTACTCATGACATATTATGTTTTAGAGCTCACGCTTAAAAATGACATTCATGTGGTATACTTCAACTTTACCCTTATAGCTCTAAACAGCTGCATGTTTATATCGAGAACGAAGGACACAGTATAATAAGTGATCAAACGAACTTACCTGAAGTGAAGTTCGATCATTATTATACGAAGTCCTTCGTTCGAAGATATAAGTACCCAACCCGCCCTGCCCGTTGGTAAAGTTGAAATGTACTACTTCTAAAAGGAATGGTCGCAGAGGTTATGTCCACAGATACCATAGAGGAGGCGTTGACGTTTTCTAAAAAATTTAGCGGCTTGCCAAGCGAGTAGAGAGAGCTGCATGTTTATATCTTCGAACGAAGGACTTCGTATAATAATGATCGAACTTCACTTCAGGTAAGTTCGTTTGATCACTTATTATTGCTGCCATGCCGTGTAAATAAATGTCGTATCCCTGTATGTTACTATTAAAGATAAAAACCTTTTCTTAGCCTGTTTTATCTCATTATCATTCATTTATCCGTTAGTCTTTAGATAAAAACATGTTCTTTGTTTAATTAAACTTATTACACAACAACATTAGTACACGAGTAATTTGTATTTAGTTAAAAAGCTAACATTTTTTGTTCTTAGCTTCGTACATTTATGTACTTCCCTTATCTTCTGTCTATACATAACTTTTATCTTCATCTCGTCACCACGGTAATCATTATTATTAATTAATAATTGCATTTCTCGCGTGCAATTTTGTCAACGTACACATATTTTTTTTTTATATTGACAGGCCTGTCTTATACTTATATTTATTTATTTATGCAGGATACAAGGAAATTTATTTATCATTGTGCGCACTTATACAATTATAAAACATCATTATTCTTATTTAATCAGGCAGTTCATTTAACACTTCCAAAACTTCATAAAACCACACCATGTGTCCAAATTATCTTCACAAGTGGTAGCTCGACCGAATTATGATTAGACTAATAAGGATTTCGTGCCTGCCTTGTATCCTGGTGTACCTTGTTATTATTGAGATAAGCCAGCTCGTCCAACAGTGCATCTCGGGCTACTGTTGGTAACGACTGCTATGTCTATATTCCTCCTATATTTATTCCTTTTTATCCATCAACACATTAAATACCTATTCATAAGCATACCAAAATCACATCCATATCGAATACTATGGCTCTTATAAGAATATCACAAAAATGACTTAGGTGATCAGGCTAAGCTTTCGTTGATAACTTATATCCATAGATATTCCAATCACAATTTTATATACGGTTCTAACGCTACCTTTTCCATTTCCAAAATAAAACCTTTTCATTAGCCCACACGTCTTAAAGTCATTCATTTCCTAACCACTTTTTAATCCAACCAAAACATTCCTATCCAAACTTCCAACTGCTAACCAACATCTAAACCAAAGATATCCAACATTATACCAGAACATATCCTACTAACCTTTACCGAAATCCTATCTACTGTCAACATTTTATTAACAACATTCGTTTTAAAAATATTATTACGACAAAGTCATCTCAAAATTATTGTTAGTCCATATTTTTTTTTAGCTTGCCTCTATTATTTCAAATATCTATACATTCAAATTCCTCCCTTTTTCTACCTTAAAGGTAGTTTTAAAATATTAGATATTTTCCATTCTTATATCAAAAATTGAATTGTTAGTACGATTTCAATTATATATAACACAATTCTTATATTTCCTACAATGTTTTTTTCTTACAATTTGGTTCTCGTGTATGTAATAATGTAAATAATAGAAATAATCCGAAAATATTATTGAAGTTTAATATCCCATTAAAATTACATTTAAAAGATTAATAAAGAAAACTATCGATGTCTAGTCTTTTAAGTATCAATTCTACAACTCCGTGTAATTAGGTACATTTGCAGATTAAAGTTAACTATATTTTAAAACCAAAGTCATTCTCTTAAACAATAATTCATGTTGTTAATTACTAAAAAGCAGGAATATTTAGTTTTAACTGGAAATAATTAATAAACAATGGGAAGGATGCTCGTTTCTACGGATCACATAACTGTAGTTGTTGTACAATGATAAAAAAATATCAATGTTACAAAATTACAACAATTTTAATATACATTTAGTTATTTTTCTGCCTGCCCCATAAGGGATCTAGCGTGATGATATAGATTCATGCATAGTTATTTCAAAACGTTAACTAATCGTACCAAATAAAAAAAATAGTTACATATGTGTTATACAATTAATAGAATGAGAAAAATTAAATCCATTAGGTATATAAGTTGTAAGTAAAAACAAATTTCACATAAAATCACTTAAGCAGGTATAATTTCTTTAACAATGTAGGCAATCAAGTACTTTAGACATTAAAATATAACCCATTACTATTTGTTTTCAATTAACACTTTAAATAATGTAATTCAATTTTATTCAGTATCAGAGATAGATAGAAAAGATACTTTAAATAATTATGACATTTTTTTTTATACTACTATAATCGCAATTTTATACTTATAGGTAATGATTTCTACATATAGGTCAAAATATTTAATTTCAAATATAAAAGTAAAGTTATAAGTTTACTAATGATAACTTTCTAGGACATGTTTAGTTAGGTCACATTTCATTACGCTAAATCATAAAGATACATAAAACAAAGCGCGCTGCGACTGACATCACTGCGTTGCTATGCCGTAACAGGAGACGAAATTACATACGCTGCAGTTGCATTCCAGTATTTGTATTATGAGACATACTGTTTCCTTATAAGTATGCCTGAGTACCTATGTTTTTTTTTTTTTTTTTCAGTTCTGGCTGTGCCTTGCGCGCGTTCGGTCGTGTCGCTGCGCTGCCCGCCCGCTCGCTATTTTCGTAATTACGTACGTATTCGATTTCGACTTACTCTGTTGGAAACGCCTGCGCTTGCGTGGAGTGGTGATCTGGTTGGCTCATATACGTGTATACGTACACATATACGGGCTTGCGACGTTACTTCTCCGCGTCTGGCTCGCGCGTAGCAACAAGGCGAGCCGTTAGGTAGACGCGCCGTTTTGACGGCGGTCGGCCTTCCCGCGTTTTTAGTAACGGTCGTTTTTGTGACCTACGTGGTTTGTCGTGGCTGTGCTTACGTGTTTTGTGCTTGCGTGTTTACGTAATTGCATTCGCTGTGCGTATGCTTTTGCGTCTCGTGTAGGTACGGTTCGCGTATCGCCCGGTGTGACCAATCACGTGGGTTGCTAGGTAGCCGCGTCGGCTAACGGCGCGGCCGGCCCTCCCGCGGTTTTTGTTTTTTCAACGGTTAGTTGCATAACTGTTTTCGATATTAGTCTTTATTGTAAATCCACGTCTTTTGTCCGTTCGTGGTAAGTCCGGTGGACGCCTAGGGCGTCGTAAGCCGGCTTGAGCGGGACCCGAGCGCTCGCCTCCCTCCTTCAGAGGGCGGCCAACTCGGAAGGGCTTGAGCTCTGGCCTTGGGGGCTTCCCTAGTCAGGGCTCTTGATTTCTCCAGGACCCTACCTTAACTCATCCCGCTATCCTATTCTCCGTGCGGCGGTTCTCTTCGCCCCGGAGCAGCTAGGGTTTGGTGCCGCCCGTTCGCCCCTAAGGCGAAGGGGCACACCGCGTCTCCCCGGTAGTGCCACCCCCCCCCCCCCGCCGCCACCCGGTGGGGGGATCAGGGCATCGCTCACGCCCGGGTCTTAGGGCCCTATTTTAGTTCACTCGCCCTGCCATTTCCCCTCTGGAAATGGCCGAAGATTTCCCTCCGGAGTTTGTCCGGGACCTAACGCGGTACATCGTCCGGCATTGCCCGGACATAGTCCGGGAATTCAGGGTGACGTACTCGCCCGCCTCGCCCGACGCGTCGCCCGCGCGCGCGTCGGCCCCCGGCCCCGCGCACCCCGCGCCTTCTGCGCGCCCCGCGACTCCGTTCGCCGCGCCGCGAACTGATTTGGTCGCGCCGCCCCAGACCCCCGCCGACCGCCCCGTCTCGCCATGCGGGTCCGAGCCTCTCTCGGACTCGGATATGGAGGTCGAGCGCGCGTCCGCGCGACGCGCCGCCCCCGCCCGGTCCCCGTCCCCGTCGCTCTCGTCGGAGGACGACTTCGTTCCCATAGCGAATGGGAAGCGCGCGCGCAAACCGCGCGACTCGCCGCCTCCCAAGATCCAAAAGGCCGGAAGCGTTTCCGTTTCTCCCGGCCCCTCCGGCCCCCGGCCGTCTCCGTCTCCCGACGCGGCCGCGAGGGCCTCCCCCCTCGCGCGCCCCGCACGTCCGAACATCACTCCCCCGCCGCTTGTCATTCAGGACAAGAGCGCCTGGGAGCGCATCTCCAAGGCGATTTATAATCGCCAAATCAACTACACGCACGCACGTTCCACCGCGCAAGGCATAGCCGTCAAGGTGGCGTCCTCGGACGACCACCGACGGCTATCCGCGTTCCTGCGATCAAACAAGATCGCTTATCACACATACACCCTGGAGGAGGAAAGGGAGCTTAGGGTGGTAATCCGCGGTGTCCCTAGGAAGCTGGACACCGCCGTCATCAAGGCCGACCTCCAGTCCCAGGACCTTCCTGTGCGCCAGGTGCACAGAATGGTCAATGGGCGCTCCAAGGAGGCGTACGACATGGTGCTGGTCGTCCTCGACCGCACCGAGTCCGGCCGTAGGGTCTTCGACCTGAAGGCCGTGTGCCACATTTCTGGCCTCTCCGTGGAGGCCCCCCACAAACGTGGCACGCCCGGGCAGTGCCACAACTGCCAGCTGTACGGGCACTCTGCCCGTAACTGTCACGCGCGCCCTCGATGCGTTAAGTGCATCGGGGACCACGCGACGTCCCAGTGCGCCCGCTCGAAGGAGACGGCGGCCGAGCCCCCCAGCTGCGTCCTCTGCGGCACCAAGGGGCACACCGCGAACTATCGCTGTTGCCCCAAGGCCCCGAAGGGGAAGCGCGGCCGGGCGAGGCGCGGCGGCCGCCGCCGCCCCCGCGCGGTTGCCCCCCCCTCTGCGCCCTCAGCGCAACACCCCCCCGCGCCCTCAGCGCAACACCCCCCCGCGCCCTCAGCGCACCCTCGTCCGGTGCCTTCTGCGCCAGCGACCACGGCTCCCCGCGCTCCCGCGCCTCTGAAGCTGACCCCCCCTCCCCCGCCGCTCAGGCCGTCCCTCGGCGCCAACGCGTGGGTGAAGCCGCTGCCTTACACCGCGGCCTCCCACCCTGCGTCAGTGGGCCCTGCCCGCCCCCGAAGCGCGCGCCGGCGATCCAGCCGGTGGCGGCTTGTCCCCCTCCGCCCTCTAACGTCAGTCAGGACGTCGACCTCATAATGAGCGTCTCGGCGGTTATAAGCCCCGCACTTTTCCCCAGAGTCCGCGAACTTGCACTTCGACTCCGCGCCGCCACCAACTTGGCGGACCAGGTTCTCCTGGCCGCGGAATACAGGGACGTATATGACGTCCTGGCGTCCCTCAAAACCCAACCCCCCCCGCACCCAATAATGGATCTACGATCTCCCCGCCAAAAGCCCCACAACCTATCCCTGGCGTTCTTTAACGCCGATGGCCTTCGCTCCCAGCGAGATCAGGTTGCTGATTTCCTCCGAGATTACCAACTTGATATCCTCCTCGTGCAGGAAACCTTCCTGAAGCCCGCACAACGCGATCCTAGGATCGCAAACTACAACCTCGTGCGCAATGACAGAATCGGCTCCCGCGGGGGCGGTACTCTCATTTACTACAGGAGGTCCCTGCACTGCATCCCTCTCGATCCCCCCGCGCTCACCAACATCGAAGCCTCGGTCTGTCGCATCTCTCTCACGGGGCACCAGCCCATCGTGATCGCCTCCGTTTACCTTTCCCCCACTAAATCCGTTCTCAGGAGTGACTTTGAAGCACTCCTCAATCTGGGAAGCGCCGTCATTCTGGCGGGCGACTTCAACAGCAAGCACGTGGCCTGGAACGGTCTCACCACTTCCCCTAACGGTAGGAGCCTTGACGCCCTGGTCGACGTTCTCGACTTTGACGTCATCGCACCTATGCACCCTACCCACTATCCTAACAATCCCAATCACCGACCCGACGTCCTGGACATGGCGCTTCTGAAGGGTGTCACCCTACGGCTGCACTCCTTGGAAGTAGTCCAGGAACTCGACTCTGACCATCGACCTGTAGTCATGAGACTCGGTTCCCCCCCTTCCGCCCCTCAGCGACCCAAAAAGACGGTGGTGGATTGGCATGCGCTAAGCACGGCCTTGGCGGATGCCGACCCTCCCCCCCTGCCTCTCAGCTCGGACTCCATCCCGTCCCCTCAGGACACCGATCAGGCCGTAGATGCCTTCACCGAGCACATCCGATCGGCTGTCAGTCGATCGTCCAAGCAAGTCGAGGCGGAAGATCTCTACCTCAACCGCTTTCGACTGCCGGACGATGTTAGGGATCTCATTCGTTCCAAGAATGCTTCCATCCGAGCGTACGACTCCTACCCCACCGAAGCCAATCTGGCCCGGATGCGCGCTTTACAACGAGAGGTAAAGCGTCGTGTCGCGGAGGTCCGGGAGGAACGGTGGGGTGTCCTCCTAGAGGGCATCGCGCCGTCGCATCTGGCCTACTGGCAGCTGGCGCGTAGCCTCAAATCCGACTCCACGACTGACATGCCCCCGCTGTCCCGCCCTTCAGGCGCAGCACCCCCAGCCTTCGACGACGACGAAAAGGCCGAGCTTCTCGCTGACTCCCTCGAGAGCCAGTGCGCCCCCAGCTCTCAGTCCGTTGACCAGTCCCACGTCGACGCGGTAGACAGGGAAGTCGAGCGCAGGGCATCCCTCCCCCCCGTCGATTCCTTGCCTCCTATCACGCAAACGGAGGTCGAAGATCTGATTATGGGTCTTAAAACTAAAAAAGCCCCCGGCCCTGACGGCATTTCGAATCGCGTTCTGAAATGCCTGCCCGCCCAGCTCATCTGCCTCTTGGTGGCCATTTTGAACGCCGCCATGACGAACTGCACCTTCCCCGCTAAGTGGAAGGAGGCGGACGTCATAGGCATTCCCAAGCCCGGCAAACCTCGCAATCTCCCCGCGAGCTACCGCCCTATCAGTCTCCTCAACTCCCTGGCCAAGATATACGAGCGCCTACTTCTGGCGAGGCTCAAAGACTTCGTAACGTCCAGGGGTATCCTTATCGACGAGCAGTTTGGCTTTCGAGCCAAACACTCTTGCGTCCACCAAGTGCACCGCATCACGGAGCACATCCTCTCCGGTCTCAATAGACCCAAACCCATCTACACGGGCGCCCTCTTCGTAGATGTCGCGAAGGCATTCGACAAAGTCTGGCACAACGGCTTGATCTACAAGCTCTACCAATTGGGTGTGCCGGACAGACTCGTGCTCATCTTACGAGACTTCTTGTCGAATCGCGCCTTCCGTTATCGCGTCGAAATGACGCGCTCCACTTCCCACTCCATCAGTGCTGGAGTCCCACAGGGCTCAGTTTTCTCTCCGCTCCTGTTTAGCCTTTACACGAACGACATTCCTCGTTCGAGTAAGGCGCATCTGGCCCTATTCGCGGATAATACCGCTCTCTACGTCTCGCATAGGAATAAGGGTTTCATTACCAGACACCTTCAGGCATCCGCCAATTCCCTAGGGAATTGGTTCAGGAAGTGGCGTATTGAGGTGAACCCGGACAAGAGCGCTGCGGTGTTCTTCTCCAGAGGTGCCACCCCGCGCCACTCCCTGCGCCGCCCTAGAAGTAATCTCGGCCAAGTGACCATTTTCGACCGACCCATTCCCTGGGTCAAAGAGGTCAAATATCTAGGGGTCACCCTAAACAGTACCATGTCCTTCGGCCCGCACATCAAGCGGGTCCGTCACCGAGCATCATTTGTGCTCGGTCGTCTCCATTCGTTAATCTGCAAGCGGAGTAAAATGTCCCTTATAAATAAGGTGACACTTTACAAAACTTGCGTTCGACCCATCATGACTTATGCGTGTGTTGTGTTCGGGCATTCGGCCCCTCTCACATCAATAAACTCCAAGTGGTTCAAAACCGCTTCCTCCGTAAAGCCGTAGGAGCCCCCTGGTTCGTACGGAACGTCGACCTCCACTCCGATCTAGGTCTCGAACCTATTCGCGCCTTTATTAAAAAGGCGTCAACACGTCACTTCGCGAACGCATCTACCCATGCGAATCCGTTAATCGTAGCCACCACCGACTACGATCTCCCCCCCGACCCCTGCCGCCACCGCCGGCCGCGACATGTTCTCACCGACCCCCCCGATGCTTTGTCATCCCTTCTTTCCGCTCAGAATACGAGCGACGACGACGACGTAGTAGTAGATCCCCTCCCATAGCCGGCGGTTGACCGGTGCACTTAGTAGTGCACCCGTCCCCCTACAGCGACTGTCCCAACCGAGGGCACCTCTTCGAGGCGCCCTCGAGTATGTCGCCTCTTGCCCTTCTGGCTGGCTAGAGCGTAGTGGTTGCACGCTCGCCTTTAAGTCCGGTGAAGCTGTAAAGGCCTCGCGGCCAACAGCGTACATCATTCACACACACACACACACACACACCTATGTTTTTAAACAAACATTGGTGATCTAATTTTTTACTTGTTACTAAGTCGTAATTATAATAAAAAAATCTGAAACTAATATCAATACTGAGATATAAAAATTACGTTTACCTTTACAAATAGATGTTTACATATTATTTTACTAAATATGAGATAAACATTCTAAAACTCTATTAAAACGTATTTTTTTTTCGTATTGTGAATTACCAATATTTTGTATACCTTAATAAATACTAGCTTGTAAAAACAATATAAGATTAATTTGCTTCGTGGATTTTACTTTTGAACTACGTTTACAGAATTATTAGTTTGCATAATATAATTGTACATACTCATACGCAACATTACATAGGTTGATTCCAGATTATCAAAATTATAAATGTATAGTATATAAAAATTATTTTTAATTATACGCAGACATTAGATAATCGTTATTTATATAAATAAAATGATGGTTATACATAATGTTAAGGAGTTCAGATTCCCCTTTATGATAACGGAAAGGTATCCTTGATGTTTTGAAAGTTACCTTTAAAATACAAGGTGTTTGAAAGTAAAAGCATTTAAAAAAATAACGACCTTGTGAGTGTTTTATAACAGGTGAAGAATGACCGCTGCAAAACAACATATGTTTTAATATGACTGATTTATAATCCATTTAATTTTATTTTTAAGTTCTGATTCCAAATTATTACATATTGCCACACAAAAAAAAATGGAGATTGTCGTCGCGAAAATAACAAAATAAATATACGTACACTATTTACGAAACTGAATCATTCAAAACAATCATTATATAATTAATATATTTTTTATACCATTCTGTATATTCGATTCTTACTAAAGATTTCATTAAATTTACGAAAAAAAAGAGATACAATGGAAAACATTTTTTTTAAATAAAATTTAAAAAAGTAGAATAATTCATAAAAAGGTGAAAGAAAACAAAACTAAACTTTGAAAAGAAAACATTCAATATTAGACCAAATCATGGCTTGCTGATAGATGTTTCTATATTCTGAATATATGATATTAAAATAAATTGTGACGTGTGTGTTTGGTCTAACACAGTTACATCACGTACACCACACATGACTTTTTCTACAAATTTTTATATGCCTATAAATGTATTTCATTTTTATTTTAAATGGGACATAATTTTATAATACCTTACTTATTGATAATATATCATGAAATTTTTATGAATAAATGATTATAAGCAACATATTCATGGTTAATTTTCTGTAAAAATACGCAAATAAAATACACTTCCACGAATTACACTTTTTTACTGCATCACAATAACACGTCGGAGGAGAAAAAAAAAATCTAAAAACCGAAAATTTCATAGCGTCAGCTTCTGTCTTGCCATCAATACTATCAGGTACTGCTCTGCAGGTACTGTTCAGCTGGGCATTATTCATCCATCATTTAATTACTTCGTATATCCTGAAGCATCCTTCCACGTTCTTTACTAGGTCAAATCACTATTCCATATTTCATCGGAGTTACATCTTCTCCTTTAGCATTTTATCTTCAAAATTAGTTATATGGAAGTTCTCTAAAATGCAGCTACACCACGGTGTAGGGGTCAAACTAATCGCGTCGCGTATTTTACTTGAATACCGGTCCAGCACTTTATCCCCTTACATTGTCCACTATTAAATTTGGTATTCAGTTCACTTTCAAAAAATTACCAAATTATATTTATTTTTTCAAAGTCCAACACAAAACCACACGGCCCAAAACATCACTATTTTAAACCACAGATCAGCACTGCCCAAAGGCAGCACTGGCAGGGTCGCCATGCACTGTGGGCTGTTGGGGTATCACTCAATAAAAGATAACGACTTTATGTTATCGTGTATTTGGTTAACTGTACTACTACTGAGTCCTGTTACATGATGTGTAGCCCTTTATATATGGGCTACCGTGAGGTAGGGGGGTCATACACTACACGTGCACATATAAGAATACATAATGGATTATATTCCACCAACATTACACATTCCAAACCAACATTCCAAAACTTGTGTTATTTTGAATTATTCAAAATAACACAAGTTTTGGAAATTAAAACAAATTGACAACATCACTCTTGGACTTCCCGCCAAAGCCGACCAAAAACCGCTCGTGTTGAGAATCTTTGAAATGGCAATGACAAGTACTATACATCAAAATGGCGCCCAGAGTCAAATGATTAAGCCGGAAGGAGGCCATAGCGTTTTCACTATAAAATCTTATTTTTGAAAAGATCTTGTTAAAGTCAAAGTATTATTAAATAAGGATTATGGTTGTTAACGGTGTGCTGGAGCAAGTGAATGGGTTTGTATATCTTGGATACGCCTTCATTAAGGAGGGGAAAGACTTAAAATAATATTAGCCCTGTTAAGAAACTGTCCCACTGTTGGGCACGGGCCTCCTCTCAAACTGAGAGGGTTTAGGCCATAGTCCACCACGCTGGCCTAGTGCGGGTTGACGAACTTCACACACCTTCGAGAAACTCTTAGGCATGCAGGTTTCCTCACGATGTTTCCCTTCACCGTTAAAGCAAGTGATAATTATTTTTTTTAATACGCACATGCTTTCGAAAAGACAGAGGTGCGTACCTGGGTTTGAACCCGAGACCTTTGACTTTGCAGTCCAACGGTCTAACCACTAGGCTATCACTGCTTTTTTTTTTTTAACTGACTTAAAATAAAAAAAAATAATTTTAAGGTGTTTTCTACCATTTTCTTAAGCTCTTTGGTATCTAAATTAACCGCGACACCTGTACTTTAGGGTGCATTTTGAGGTATACGTTCGGCTATTTTAAATACATTTCTAACACGTATACGTATGCTTTAAATAGTCATTAATTTTACTACAGCGAATGGAACCAGTATCAAAAATTTTTGATAATTAAAATATGTAACATGCTTTAAAAATAATTGGAATCGATTCAGTTGCCGGTTTAGAACAAACCACCCACAGGACTTGCGTGAATTAATTGCGTTAATTAATTACGTTACACGTTGTATAATCAACGCGAATTCATGAGATGTATGAATGTAGATAAAGAGGTATGTTTGAATTTGGCGAGTTTAAGTCACTGCCTACCCTTTTAAGGTACGTAGTGAGAATAAGACTTATAGTTTACTAAGATATTTAAATAAAAAAACATTTACGATTAAGCAGTTGAGTTTTAATGTTTACGCGAATATTATACATGAAATATAACTTTTTTCGGTTTTTATCGCGTTCCTCCCATGAATCAATGGGTGGTGCAAAGCACTAGAAACGACGGGAACTTAAAAACCGCGATGAAATCTACCTTTTATAATAACATTAAAGTAGAAAACTACAGAAAGAAGTCGCGGATTACTTTTTAGGGTTCCGTACTTCAATCAGTAAAAACGGAATGTTATTCATCTGCATATCTATATGTCCAATACGAGTAGTAAAGACTCTAATTCTCAGGAACGGATAGAAGTATCAATTTGAAAATTATGTCAAATTCCCCTAATATTCTACAGGTTTATGACGGTGGGAAAAATTAAAGCTTCTGATTCTACAATCAAATGATATTATGGTAATTTAAACACACTCATCAAAATCTTATCAAAATAGAATACTTCTCGTTTAAGGAAAGGTTATTTCATTAAAAATTCAGTATTCAGTATTTCATCAATAACGATAAAATTGCACTTGTGCCTGAGGTTCGCGATCTTGGGGTCATTTTAGACTCCAAATTAAGCTTTATCCTATATTATAACTTTATAATAAACAAGGCCTCCAGAACGCTAGGGTTCATCAAACGCAACACAAAAGACTTCAGATATACAGAATCCAAAATACTGTTATTTAAAACATTAGTACGGAGTGGCTTGGAGTTTGCCAGCGTTATCTGGAACCCATCCTAGGTAGTGCACTCTAAGCGTATCTAATCGCTCCAGCGTTCGTTTACTAAGCATCTAGCTTATATTACCCCACAAGTGAATAGCCGATCCTCGTATGAGGAAAGACTTTCAATCCTTGGCATGGTCACCTTGTGGTAACATATAAAAATGCGGAACTAATATTCCTTCAAAGTCTAGTGAATGGATCGTTGCAATGTCGGGAGCTATTAGATCGTATTGAGCTTTGTGTGCCTAGAATTAATGCTCGTATTAAATGTAAGTCTTTCTTTAATGTACCTTGATTTCAAACGAAGCTTGGCGGTAACTCGCCCATTGCGAGGCTAACCACTTCTTACAACAACTGTCATCAACTACTCGATTTGGACATATTTCACGACCACCCCACGTCATTCAGGAAAAAGGTACTAAATCACGTGTAAACTAATATTCCGCTTAATATCTATTTAATAATTAACATTGTTTTGCTAAATACAAAGTAACATTAATTACAATAATTATATATATTCTGAAATTCTCTGATTTTGACATAGATATTTTTTTTTTTTTTTTAAACGTAGCCCCACACTAGGATTTATTCCTGTGTCGTGGGTGCGTTTACAAACATGAAAATTCACAAACAAATACCCAGACCGGAACAAATAATTGTGGATCACACAAAGATTTGTCCCGTGCGGGAATCGAACCCGCGACTATTCGACACAGTGGGCGGAGCCGCTCAAGCTCTTAACCACTGCGCTAAATCGTCCGTCAAAATATTGTAGACTTTTAAACATTTTTTCTCGTTATTTTGTATTCTGACATCCCAATATTTTCATTGTCTTAGCATTTCTAAACCATTCGCTGTTTATAATCCTTACTTTTCTTCGTAATGTTGTGCATGTCTATATTGGATGTAAACACTAGTTATTTCCTCTTCTATGAAATGTAGTAAAGATTTGCAGTGTTGATATGCCCAATAAATAAATGGCTTCCAATGTTCTCGTGTTTTCATAAACCAGTTTAAATATAAATAGACTGTCTAGAACAAATCGTAAAAAGTTCAAAACTTTGTTATACAGATTACACTGACGCGGCAATACTCTGGAAGCTTTCATAATACCCATTGAACCGAGAAAAGAATATTTTAATTCTTCAATAAAAATATTTTGTTTGTTTTAGAATGTGACGTAATTCAACTACCTCTCCCCTACCACACACGTTTCGTCAACGTCGCTTTGCTATCCCGTCCCATCGGCTATGTGCCATATGCTTAATAAACACATAAAGGTGGCATTGTATTTCGTGAATTACGTCACATTCTAAAACAAACAAAATATTTTTATTGAAGATTGAAGAATTAAAATATACTTTTCTCGGTTCAATGGGTATTATGAAAGCTGCCAGAGTATGGCCGCGTCAGATCGTAAAGGATCTGGTGGTGGGACCAATTGTGGCAATTTTACTTTGCCTCCAGCACAACATAATCCAGTAGATTCACCAGTGTATATTAACGCCTTACAATATTTACAAATTATTTTCATTTCCCCAATTGTTACCGATTTGTCGGCACAATAATCAATTGCCGGATCATAGTGGAATGCAGCTCGTTCAAGAATGACAGGAGCACTGCGTCTGCGGATTCGCTCAATTTTATTATGTCGTGCTTGCTGTTGTTGTGTTTGATGTGTACGAACTCGTTGCATTCTAAGCCTATCTACTTCATTGTCACTCACTAAATAACGCAATTCTGACATAGCAATACGACTATTTTCTTGATCTGTCTCTCTCTGGTCATCAGTGCGGTTAGCACGTGAGGTAGCTCTTCGCACATTTGATTGACTGCGACGACCTAAGTCAGGTCGTCTTCTCCTCGGCATCGTAATTTGTAATTAATCAAAGTGAGAAAATTTCTCGCTCACTTAGCAGTAAAGTGTCACTATCACAAAATATCAAAAAAAAAGAGCACATTACTTGGAAGGTCACTATCACAAAGGATCACCAAAGTAAAGAAAGTTCTCGCGCACTCATAGATATCGTAACACAATATCGTAATACTTTTTCCGTGTTCTGAAGTGCTACAGGATGGATTGACATATTAGTTGGTTGTCAAATCTAAAGTCAAATATTATGATTGCGTTCAGAAACTTAATTTGTGACAAAACTTAATATTTATCAATTTATAAAACAAAATAATCTGATAGATTAACAACTGAAGTTCGCTAAAATTAAGTTTCGCGAAGCCGACCAAATTGAAAATCAGTACTACTAATGATCTATTACATTTTGTGACTATACAATTTGGTCGCATTCGCGATATCATCACTTTTGTTAAGTTTCGGAACGCGACATTAGATCCTCGAACGCGCACGCGAAGACTATTTTGATAGATATGATTGAATTTGAACGTCGTGCAGCGGTAATAAATTGCAAATTGACTCTTTGAAGTTCCTAACTTCACACGCCTACATGAGTGATTATAATTTAATATGAACTTTATTGAATAGCAATAAAGTTCAAATTGACTCTACATTTTATTTAGAAAACGTTTATATGGGAAAAAGAAAAGGGCTGTTTTAGGGGTTTTCCGGCATTTATTCGAATTTTTCTCACCTTTTAAACCTTCCCTAGACCTCCACGAACATTTCAAGACCAAGATAAGATAAATCCGTTCAGCCGTTCTTGAGTTTTAGCGAGACTAACGAACAGCAATTGATTTTTATATATATAGATGTCTCCGTGATTCACAGGGTAAAAACCGGCAGAGATCACCGAATGGTCAAAAGCACATTAAATATTAATTCAATATATAATGTCAAAATGGAAAGATCGCGTCTGATGAAGTCTACGCTCCGACCGTGTAATGCACATATCCAAACCCCCGACAACTTTGAACTCGAATTGTCAAACCATTTCGAATTGCTAGACAGCAGCGCATCAGTGGACGATATCAACAACAGGCTGGTAGATAATGTCCATACAGTTCTTCTTCAGCCAGAAGACGTCCACTGCAGGACAAAGGCCTCCCCTAAAGACCGCCACAACGACCGGCTTTGTGCTGTACGCATCCAACTTCTACCCGCGACCTTCACCAGGTCATCGGTCCATCTTGTAGGGGGCCTACCCACTCCACGTCTTCCGGTACGTGGTCGCCATTCGGGAACCTTTCTGCCCCAACGGCCGTCAGTTCTACGAGCGATGTGCCCCGCCCACTGCCACTTAAGTTTAGCAATTCTGAGTGCTATGTCAGTGACCTTCGCCCTCCTGTGGATCTCCTCGTTTCTGATTCGATCCCGCAGGGTAACTCCGAGCATAGCTCTCTCCATCGCCCTTTGGGTGACCTTGAGCCTTCTTATGAGGCCCATCGTAAGCGACCATGTCTCAGTGCCGTAAGTCATCACTGGCAACACACACTGGTCAAAGAATTTTGTCTTGAGACACGGAATTTTGGACGAGAAGATGTTACGTAGCTTCCCGAACGCCGCCCAACCGAGCTGGATTCGATGATTGACCTCTTTCTCGAAGTTGGACCTACCTAATTGGATTCTTTGTCCCAGGTATATATAATCGTCAACAACTTCGAGCGTAGAGTCTCCAACCTTTATAGAAGTTGGTACTACATGGACGTTTGACATGATCTTCGTCTTGTCCATATTCATTTTAAGACCGACTTGTTGAAAGACTCTACTGAGGTCGTCGAGCATGGTACTGAGGTCTTCCAGGGTATCAGCCATGAGCACAATATCATCGGCAAACCGAAGGTGAGAGATGTACTCGCCGTTGATGTTGATACCTAGTCCTCTCCAGTCCAGAAGCTTGAAGACATCTTTCAGCGCGGCGGAGAACAGTTTCGGGGATATAACGTCTCCCTGTCTCATACCACGTTGCAGTTGAATAGGTTTCGAGCTCTGGTTCTGAAGGCGGACTGACATAGTAGCGTTTTCGTACAAACTCTTCAGCACCTCGATATACCGGTAGTCAACTTGGCACCGCTGGAGAGACTGTAGTACAGCCCAAGTCTCGATCGAATCGAAGGCCTTCTCATAATCCACAAACGCTAAGCATAGTGGCAGGTTATACGCTTCAGTCTTCTGTATGACCTGTCGCAGCGTATGAATGTGGTCTATGGTGCTAAAGCCTTTTCGGAAACCGGCTTGTTCGGGAGGCTGGAAGTCCTCTAGTCTGCGCGCGAGACGATTCGTGATGACTCTCGGAAACAGTTTATAGACGTGGCTCAGAAGTGAGATGGGTCAATAATTCTTCAAGAGGGTTTTATCACCTTTTTTGAAGAAGAGAACCACCACACCTCCACGCCATGACTGTAGCGTTTTGCCCTCGAGGATGACGGTGTTGAATAGTTTCTGGAGAGCCCTCAATATCGGCTTTCCACTAGCCTTGAGAAGCTCGGCTGTTATACCGTCATCGCCTGGCGCCTTGTTGTTCTTGAGCTGTTTGAGAGCCATACTATCTCGTACAGACTGATGTCCGGGATGTCTTCGGTATAGTGTCGGGTCAATTTGGCTCTTGAGTCTATGGCCGGATTGCAGACAGGTGGTTGTACTGATGTGTATAGCTGGCCGTAGAACTTCTCGACTTCCCTCAAGAGTTCCGGTGTAGAGGATATAATCCTGCCGTCTCGACTCCTACCAAGGATGGTTCGCGAGGCTATTGAAATTAAAAAACATCCTAATTTCAATAGAGAAGATGGCTGGGTGCTTCCATCGACTTGGGATCCGGTAATTAATATAATCAAATCCAAAACCAAGCATAACACTGCAAGACCTCAAGACACCGTGAGCTCATTCTGCGTAGATCGGACCAACAAAAATAATTAAGAAGTTTGAGGGTACCCCGGAACAACTATGCCTTTTGGACGTCTAACACTTCAGTCCCTCCCGTGACCATGGGTGCTGCAAAGCACTCGAAACGACGGGAACTAAAAATCAAAAATAAACCGCGATAAAATCCGTAAAATAGTTTTATTTCATGTTAGATTATTTAAGTTAATTCTTATGTTAAAGTGATCTTCGCAGCAATATAAACAAGTTGATAGAGATACCATGTCTCTGTTTCTGATTTTACACCACTTTCTCCTTATGTCCGCACCTATCGGGTGCATTTCTCATTGTATTTTTACACCTAGGCACAACACAGTGTTGTTCCATTGTATAATAGTCGCAAAATACAAAATAAAAACAAATTACAGAATAAAATACTTCTACAGCTGTTCACTAATTGATTGTTATTGGAGACTTTTACGTCACGCCAAGCGCGCCAAAATGGCGGGCGTTTAAAATGCTCTTATCTGTTTGCTATCTTCAACATTTTTTTTTTTCGCCCTTTACCTTTTGTTTTTGACGCTTAAATTTTTTTTGCAGTTATATATTGATGTAATCTATCGTATAAAAATATAAAAAAAAATACACTCATATTCCCTATTCCTGGAATATAGACACAGTACTTATTCAAATTCAAAAATCTTTTAGTTGTATAGGCCAATGAAAACGCTTACAAACGTCAAAAACAACTACCACCGGGTCGAAATTATACGATACTTAAAGTACGTTATATTTGTTTTAGTCCATATTTTCCTAATACTGTAAGACAGTTTATTAAAATAACTCTTGATTTAAGTGAAGAGTACGTTACCGTGGGGTAGTGCCGATAACTAGCTAAAGTTATTGTTAAGTATGTTTCACTCGGCCTCCACACAAGTGGGCAGCGATACTCTTTTTTATTTAAGTATTAGCGGTCCAGCGACCTCTGTGAATTACGGGAAGATACAATCAAAAGTCTGTATAACTAGAAAATGTTTATGTTTTGCGCATGAGTTAACCAAGTAGGTTACTTTATAAACTTTTGTCAATCAAATCAATAAATTGATTTTGATGACTCCTTTTGCATTGGGTTCAGTATAGCTCCAAGGTGGTCCAACTTTAATTTCATCGGTATTGGACCTTGGACTTGGAAGATACACCAGGGAACTCCTTAACGACAAACAATGCTATTCTCCATTCTTTACTCTCCTGCTTCACCTGATTATCTTTCCTTCCATTTTCAATATGTATGCTCTTATCATGATAAACTTCTTCGTTCTTCTAATAATCGCCTTCTTCAATGCCCTTCTCACCATTGTAATTTTATTCACTCTTCTTTCTTTGTCCAATCCATCTTACTATTATTTGCACAAAACTTTGGCGGAATCATCTCAATATTAATTTAGTTTATGTATATGTGTACTTATTATTTATATTATTATATGTATACATTATATATGTATTTATCTGTATCTATATTATATCGTTATATGTAAGTTCGATATAATATTTGTTCTACTAATTATATATATGTAACATATTGTTACGACCGCCTGACGGCGGGTACAAATAAAACACACAATTATAAAAAAAATACAATTGTTTATTGTTAACAGGAAAAAAATATATTTAATTACGCAAACAATTAAAAATCGTAATAAGAACAATCCAGAAAATTATAATAAGTAATAATATTAAAATGGGGCGTGAATTCCCGGCACAGGGGAGTTTTCGGGTCCACAAAAAAACCTATGGGCGCTGGGGACTTATCTTTAGGCCGCTCGATCCCGTGACGCGTGGGGGGTCTTCGGTAAACAGCCTCCACCGGCTAGGTGGGGAATTTGGAGGTGCACTGTAGAAGGCCCTCAGCCGCCGAGGTCAGCGGGAGTCGACGGGCAGAAGTGAGGCCTGCTGTCTCCCAAACCGTACTTGGTCAACCCGTACGGTGGACCCCCAGTTTTCTGGAACGCTCCGAATTGGACACATGTAGCGCGAAAGATCTGACCCCCAGGCACTAGGTGAGACCAGGAGTGGGCGTCGGCATCTTTCCCGAAGCAATTAAAATATTCACGAAATGGAGTGGTGATATTTACGTCCGGTTGAAATATAAGGAAAAACAAATATATAATAAAACTTATTACCCAACCCAGAATCAAACCCCAACATTATATTTAGGACTATCACCACTCCACTACGCTATGAGGTACAAAAATTTTTAATTTCTGAACATTACGGTAGGTCTATAAAAACATCGAAACTATGACCATTGATATTTTTTAGATATATATAGGGTATATTGAGAAAACCCTCTTTCGTGACATCAATCCAGCGAATAATTTTGTGTTTACTTATACAATTTGCGGTGGCAATTTCTAATAGATTAACAAAACAAAAAGCTCATTATTTTAATGTATGAAGTTAGAAATTTAGTTATTACGGAATTTTTGACAACAAATATTTAGAAAAATAGATATTCACAAGCCACCGATGTTCAACAACACACGCGTGGAATGCACAGTGGGAATTAATTATCGCGGCCATATCTCTCCTGGTTTCTTGTGGAGGCTGGATCGATTTGGACGAAATTAATATGATAATAGAAATGAAGAAAAATACCGCGGTGAAACATATTCAAAACTTATCGAATGATTAAATAGAAAAGGTTATATTTTACAATTTTTAAGATACTAGCTGTCACATTTGGTTACGTTGTTACCCACTATTAAGAAATATATATAGCCTCAGAAAAATACACTATTAAAAGGTAGAACAAATCACTTGTTGAATAGTAATCGAATTAATCCAGACACGAAAAATTAGTTAACAGCAATCAGAACTATTGGAATAATTATATTAAACTTACCAAGGGGGTTGAAGAATATTGCTTATCTAAACTTTTTTTTTTTTTTTTAATAAAGCACTGTTCGAACTGAACTGAATTGTTGTCGTGCGAGCTCCGGCGTCGGAAAAAGAAGTTGTTCCTGCGCGAACTCGTTTTGATATACTGCCCCCCCAGGACGGCCTACTTCCTGCCTGGCAACAGTGCGCACTCCCCAGATCTCTTGATCCTTCGTCTGAGACGAGGACAGAGATATAGAAAGAACGGCTCAACCGAAGCAAGGCACGCCCTAAACTATTGTCTGTTTTTCATACAATTCTTGTGGGACTAAGTTAGCAATAACCGAACCGAGTGAGATAGGATCATTGTCCCGTTGTTCGCTATTGTATTATTTCTAGATCCTTCTATGTTGTGGGCGTTTCTTATTAGGTGTTCTAGAAGGAATTTGATTTCCGGTGCCAACGAATACCTTATATGGTCATTATGATGCTATCACTAGTTAAGGCGCGCGGTTTCCATTCGATGTAACAACTAGTTATTTTGTTTGTTTGTGTGTAAAGATTTTTTATTTTTATTTTATATTTTTAAAACTATGTTACGACGTAACAATACCCCCTCTCCCAGAGAAAGGATTTTACGTAGTAAAATCCGCTGCGGTAAGCGCCCATGAAGGACAGAACTGCCCAGTAACTGTCTCACTTTCATACTTCCACTAACAAATACCTACCATGCGACATAGCATACGACCTGTCATAGTTGTCTGAGGAAATTTATAATCAACAGACTGCCATACAAACAGAGTACAACCCTATTAAAAGATTGGACTCGAGAACAGTACTGCTTGACAAGGAGCGTCTAAGAGGAAGAATACGAAACGTGAAACATTCGGACGAATCGGCACTGTGAAATACATTTGGTCTTTGATGAATTTGTTACAGTCACGACCCGCTGTAACGAGAAAATTAGTGTAGGCTTCCTTAAAGAGTCACTACCCGCTCTATACGCGCAGAACGCAAAACAATAAGACGAATCAGACCCATACAAGAGGTCGCAACACGCCATAAATGCGCAAAACGCAAAACAATAAACGAATTAGGCCTATATAAGGCTCATAATCCACTATAACGCGCAAAACGCAAAAAAAAAACAATCTCCCAACTAAACGTCAACTTTCGTGTAGGCTTATTTTAATTCATCAAAGACAACGTAGACAGCGACCGAAACGCAACAACTTTTTAATTTAAAATTATTGTAGACGAGAGAAAGAAAGAAAAAAAAATTAACCCAATATTCCGAAACACTATGTATTAAGGAAACCAAGAATCGAACCGTGGACGGTGACGACTATGATAAATATACGAACAATTGATTAAAACAAAATTAACTAAACTAAGCGGCATTGCGAGTATGTCTAGTCTTTAGCGAATTTGTTACAGTCACGACCCGCTGTAACGAAAAGAAAGCAGCAGACGAGTAGAAAGAAACTGTCATACTCCGCTAAAAATTTGCAAAACGCAAATAAAACAAAACGTGTGTAGACCTATAAAGGAATCATACACACTAAAACAAAACTCCCAATCAAAACATCAAATTCGTGTAGGCTTGTTTTAATCCGCTAAAGACAAACATAATTAATTACTGAACGAATTATGTTGAATTTAATATTTGCCGATACATGATGAAATAAAACGAATGCTAATATATCATAATAATGATTAGCAACCCTAAAAAGGAAAAAAAACATTTTATGAGTCTAACCCACGAAACAGAACGAAAATGATAAGGTAAATTCAACGTGTATAACCCACGTGAATATAACAACATAATAAGTGACTTGATATGAGGATCAGAGACACTATAAAAGTATGACAACATACTACCAAAAAAAAAATTACGAAGGAGAGGAATGTAGTTTAAAATCCTTGATGTGCCAGTTTCCTAAATTATTTCCAGACATGTCTTCGACGGTGTAGACTAATGGGGAGCGCTTGGCTATTATTTTGCATTTCAAGAATTTCGGAGCTAGTTTTTTCGCGAAGTGAGCATCCTTATCGCTTTGGAAATAGCACCGTTTCCACACAATGTCTCCTACGTTAAAATCTACGGGTTTTCTGCGTAGGTTATAATGTCGCGAGCTTTTGACATGGCTGTTATACAGAGATAGTTGGACTTTGTCGAATATTTTTGCCAAACAGCCGAGGTTTTCCGCGTATTCATCGCGTGGCGAGAGCACCAGATCAATTGGGTCTACATCTATAGAATAATGCGACCCGCATGGTACAAGTTCTCTACCGTACACTAGAAACGCCGGCGTGTATTTGGTTACCTCGTTAACGGCACTATTCATAGCAAACTGTATCTTTGTTAAGTTTACATCCCAAGTTGTGTGGTCATCTTCTACAAAAGTTGATATGGAGGTGATCAATGTTCTATTATAACGTTCCACAGTGTTTACTTGGGGCGTATATTTAGGCGTGAATTGCACTTTTGGAATTTTATAATATTCGTATAGTTTAGCTAACTCACGACTAATGAATTGCACTCCATTGTCCTGCAAAACCACCTGTGGGATGCCATGCACAAGGAAAACACCTTCCTCTAAACATTTGGCGACATTTGCTGCCGTAGCTCTCCTTAGAGGGAATAGTAAACAATACTTGGAAAAACAACAACAAACTACTAATATGTAAGCATTCTGCTTACGGGAAACTGGTAGAGGGCCTACTAGATCTATGGAGATCATTTGAAATGGCCTGCTACACTCCTTAGGCCTACCTAGTGGACCAAGGGTAGTATGGGTAGGAGATTTATATGCAGTACATGTATCACAAGCTGTCACAAATTTAGCAGTATCGCCGTACATACCTGGCCAATAATAGCTTAAGTCTTTGGTAAGTTTTAAAAATTCCCATATGTCCCGCAGTGGGGTCAGAATGGTTGTTTTTTAGTATCGTTTCACGATGTTCTTTAGGAACAACTTCCTTCCATTCGAATTCGGATGTAAGTGGGCTGTTACCCTTCGAGAAACGATACAATTTCCCATTCGTCACCACGTAGTTCGGTAAACTAGTAGGCGAACTTACGCAACCGTTGAAGATGTTAAGATACCAGTCGTCTTTGGTAATGTAACTACGATCACTTGTGGCACTAATTTCTGCTACTGGTACTGCTCTAGATAATGCATCTGGAATTACATTATCTTTACCTTTACAGTGTTTAATAATAAAATTAAAGGCAGAGAGCCTCAGACCCCAGCGGGCGAGACGACCCGTAGGGTTGGACAAGGTTAAAAATCATTTTAAAGCTGAATGGTCAGTGTAAACCGTAAAACACTTACCATTCTCTAAATAACAGCGCCAGTGTTCGAGAGCGTCCAGCACAGCCAGAGTTTCTCTCTCTGTAACGCTATAGTTACGTTCAGGACCCGTTAAAGAGCGGCTCCTGAATGCAATGGGGCGGTCAACGCCATCTATATTTTGGGTGAGCATAGCGCCTAACCCGAAATTACTGGCGTCTGTGTGAACTTCGAAAGGAAGGTCGTAATTAGGGCAGCATAATACCGGTGCTGTGACCAAACATGATTTAAGTGTACTGAAGGCCGCTGCCGCTTCCGCTGACCATCTGAAGGGTGGAGCACACTTCTTTGTTGATGTTAGAGAGTTCAGAGGGCCCGCAATGGTGCTGAAATTTGGTATAAAACGTCTGTACCAAGACGCGGTTCCTAGGAATCTCTTCACATCTTTTTTCGTGGTTGGTGTTGGGAAGTTGAGTATAGCTTCCACCTTCAGCGGGTCTGTGCGGAGACCCTCAGCGTCAACCACATAGCCCAAATACTTTAAGTTATCCCTAAAAAGTTGACATTTTTCGAAGTTAACTGATAAATTAGCTATTTTAAGTTTTTCCAATACGCGCAGCAGCAGGGACACGTGATCCTGGAACGATTCGCTAATTACTATAACGTCGTCTAAATAACAGAAGACTTTGTGCTCGAACTCCGGTCCAAATAAGGTATCCACTAATCTTTGTTGTGTAGCTAGCGCATTGGTCAACCCAAAAGGCATTACATTAAAAACGAAAGTTCCGCGACCCGGAACGTAAAAACTAGTCTTCTCTCTGTCCTTTTTATCCAATGGAATCTGCCAACAGGATTTTGACAGGTCAATCGATGACAGGAAACGAGCGTCCCTAAGGTTGTCTAAGATCTCCGATATATACGGTAGGCTATAGGAGTCTTTTTTGGTGACCGAGTTAAGCTTCCTACTGTTTAGGCATACCCGAGGTTTACCCTCTTTTTTCTCTACTACTATGACAGGGGAAGACCACGGACTTTCGCCTGGCGAAATTACGCCGAGTTTCAACATTTCGTCTACCTGCTCTGATACGATTCTTTGTTTTTCCGGCGACAACCTATACGAGCGCTGCCTAATAGGAAGTGCATCTCCTGTATCGATCCTATGGGTAATTAGGGATGTTCTACCTAAACCTATACGTTCAAAAGAGATATTTTTAAATTGCTCAATTACGCTATTCGCGATTATTTTTTCCGATGGCTCTAACGTGTCATAGGAATGGAGGCCTAGTGAGGAAGTAGAAGACGTTGTAATTTTATAAACTTTAGGGTCTGTGTTACTGATAAAATCTAAGTTAGGTAAATATTTAGGACAAATATTAAATTTTTTCCAAAAATCAATGCCAAGAATTAAATGCGAATCTATTTCTTGTATTACATGAACGTTTAATATTTTAATTATATTTTCGAAAACTATAGGTAACAGAATATTGCCAATAGAATGATAAGACTGACCGCCTGCAGTCGTAACTGTTAATATATCAGCAGTGTTCAATATGAAGCCTTCTTTTAAAAGTTGTAAATGGGAATTATTCCCTAAAATGGTAATAGCTGAACCCGAATCTAATAGACCTAAATATTTTAAGTTAGGATAATTAGCAATTGAAACCGTAACATAAGGACGAGGATCGTTATGAGGTAATTTATTAAAAATAGTAGCGACCTTGAAAGTGCGAAAGAAATTTTTTATAGTTGTCAGCCAGTTGGCCCAGTCTTCCTGGTCGAAGTTAGACTGACTGCAACTTTCCCGAGCTAGTTTTTTGTATGATTATTATTGTTATCTTTAATGTTTGTTTGAAGGACTTTAGAAGGCGGGCTATATTTGTCCTTACATTTAGGGCAATCTGTAACTTTATAACCGCGTTCGCCGCATCTGTAACACTGGAAAGGACTCACGAACGGTTTTTTCTTGGAATTGCACCTAGGGCAAGTAAAAGTAGTGTGGTCCCGAAGGCCACATTTAAAACAATATTTTTTATTTAAGTTTAACGAGGCTAACCTATTTGAATTATATTTATTTTTGTTTGTTTTGATAGATAGATAATTAAATTCTGGTGCTAATGAGCAACCAGGGTTACACGAAGGTTCTTTGAAATTTGAATACCGAGCGTTAATTCTTTCATAGTTTCTGCAGACTTCTCGTAATTCAGAAATGCTAGAAATATTTGGATTCGTAGCCAAAACTCCCGCGTAACACGGCCTAATATTGTGAAGAATTATTTCTAATTTATCCGCCTCTGGCACCGATCCGGAAAGTTATGCTTTCTTCTTCGCCTTGGCTTCGCGAACGGATCTCGTACATCATTTTGTAGTCAAAGTCAAAAGTGTCGAAGTCCGTTCTTAGCGAAGATAGTAGTTTGTGCCACGAACTTATGCCATCCCTTACGCTTCTGAGCCAATGCAAGGCTTCCCCGGTGAAAATTTCTGGCGCTAAACGCATCATTCTTTCGTCCGAAATATTTCGTGCCAACTTAAGCTCTTCTAAGCGAGCGATAAAAGCGCGTACGCAGGATTTGCCGTCATATTTTGTCTTTAGAATTTCTGAAAGCGAAGTCCTATCGCAACCGTATTTGTGTATGTTGTTCCCTTCCTCTCGTACGGACTATTTGGTACATTTAAACTATCCTGTACTGAAGTTTTTCCCACTAACGGTTTGTTTTTGTTTGTGAAATTATTAAACCTAGTCATTGAATTGTTCAACGATATCGTCAAAAACCGTTAATAAAATTTCATTTGTAGGTTTTTCTATTCTTTTTAAACGGAACTAAATGTGATTAATTAAAGAGCGAGTACGATCTAGAACTGGTTTGTTATCCGGGTTATTGTCTAATGTATCTAAGTTTATAATTATTCTGCTAAAGGTTGCGTTAACTTCTTTCATGTCTGTCTCTATGTCATAGCATGAGTCATAAATCGCGTCCGCAGGATATTCCGAAACAATTTTATTTATTTGCACTCTAAGATCCTCAACCCTGTCTTTAGGTTCTAAACCGCGTATGGCTACTTCATACGTGAGTTCCGGTTTAGTTAAATGTAAATATTTAATGGTACGGTCCATTTTTAAACAAAATTATTTTTAAAGAAATTGACTAAGTTCAAGCTAATTCAAATAAATATTTTTATTAAACACCTCAATTGAAGCTAAAATGGCTCAATATATTAATTAATATTTTGTGAGACAATTAATTGAAATTAAAATAGTGAACTGAAATGTTTGATAACAATACGCGACGGAATGTGACAAGATTGTGGGCAATGTTAAAAAAAATATTAAGAACAATGTATAATAATATACGTAACCGCTATTTTCTTTTCAGAGCATAAAAAAAATATTGCAAAGCAATAAATGATTGCAACAATAAAAAAATGAATGCAATAAATGCACCAATAAAAAATAAAATCTCTGAAAGGAAATGTCAATTACGCACAAATACAAATGCAAAATACAAATGCTAAAAAAACATGAAATGTAATGCAATGTTATAAAAAAATAAAAAAACGAAACAAAAATGTAGTAGAAAAAATTATTGCCCACTGTGCAGTTCACGCATATGTGGGTAATCAGAGATGGTATTTGATTACCCGGCGGAGCCAGATGACAATAATCGGCTACTCGTTCCTCTTTAATGAGAAACGGGTCGGTGGTACCACCCCGTTCAGCCTCGTCCGCAAAGGCTTACCACCTGGAATTGAAAAATACCGACACCACAATAGTACGAAAACTTCTCTGTGCTTTGCCCTTCAAACGTTGGCGCCACTTTGTTACGACCGCCTGACGGCGGGTACAAATAAAACACACAATTATAAAAAAAATACAATTGTTTATTGTTAACAGAAAAAAAATATATTTAATTACGCAAACAATTAAAAATCGTAATAAGAACAATCCAGAAAATTATAATAAGTAATAATATTAAAATGGGGCGTGAATTCCCGGCACAGGGGAGTTTTCGGATCCACAAAAAAACCTATGGGCGCTGGGGACTTATCTTTAGGCCGCTCGATCCCGTGACGCGTGGGGGGTCTTCGGTAAACAGCCTCCACCGGCTAGGTGGGGAATTTGGAGGTGCACTGTAGAAGGCCCTCAGCCGCCGAGGTCAGCGGGAGTCGACGGGCAGAAGTGAGGCCTGCTGTCTCCCAAACCGTACTTGGTCAAACCGTACGGTGGACCCCCAGTTTTCTGGAACGCGCCGAATTGGACACATGTAGCGCGAAAGATCCGACCCCCAGGCACTAGGTGAGACCAGGAGTGGGCGTCGGCATCTTTCGCGAAGCAATTAAAATATTCACGAAATGGAGTGGTGATATTTACGTCCGGTTGAAATATACGGAAAAACAAATATATAATAAAACTTATTACCCAACCCAGAATCAAACCCCAACATTATATTTAGGACTATCACCACTCCACTACGCTATGAGGTACAAAATTGTTTTTAATCGAATTTTATCTTTTAGTTTTATGTTGAGTATGCTTGTTTCCATTTTGTGTTGGCAAGTTTCTAGTGATTTAATATTTTTCTTTGTACAACTCCATGTCTGACATCCGTAGGTCATGCTTGGTAGGATACATGTATTAAATATTTTCTTTTTTCCTTCGATAGGTATATCAGAGCTTTTCATGATATCTTTTAGAACCCAATATCTCTTCCATCCTATGTTTATTCTATTTTGGATTTCTTTTGTTGTGAGGTCTGTGGGAGATATTATTTGGCCCAGATATGTATACTCGTTTACATATTCCAGTTCAGTAACGTTGTCGGGTCTAACAGGCGTTTTGACGTGGTTTGTCATCAGTTTTGTTTTACTGGTGTTCATCGATAGTCCTACCTTTTCGCTTTCGTATACCAGTTGTTCAATCATACTCTGTAGGGTCTTTGGATCTCCACATATTAGTATGAGGTCATCGGCGAATCTTAGATGGTTCAGTAATACTCCATTTACATTTAAACCATATTCATTCCATTCGAGCTGTCGAAATACGTGCTCTAGGGTTGCCGAGAAAAGTTTGGGTGACAAAGGGTCTCCCTGTCTAACTCCCCGTTTAATGGGGAAAGATTCTCCTACTTTTTCTGTGCGTATTTTTGCTTGCATATTTTCGTATGTGTTCTTTGATATACGAATGTATTTATTATTAACCCCTTGTGAGGTAAGGGCTTCCCATATTTTTTCATGTTTAAGCGAGTCAAATGCTTTGTTGAAGTCTATGAAAGCTAAATAATAGTTTATTCCATATTCATTGCATTTTTGGATAATTTTTTTGATAGTATGAATGTGGTCGATGGTTGAGAATCCACTTCGAAACCCTGCCTGTTCTTTTGGCTGATTTTCGTCTAAGGTCTTTGTTAGTCGCTCTAGCAATATCTTGGAGAAGATCTTGTATATATTAGACATTAACGAGATAGGTCTGTAGTTCGAGACGTCATCTGTTCTCCCTTTCTTGTGAAGTAAAATTATAGTGGACGTGGTCCATTGAAGGGGTATTATATTCAGTTGATAAAATTTCATTAAAAAGGTCTGTAATTGTGTTTAAAATAGTTTCAGATAGTCCAATTAAAAGTTCATTAGAAATGTTATCTTCACCTGGTGTTTTCCCTCTCTTCTATGATTTTATGGCTTTGACAACTTCGTCTCTTAGTATATTTGGCACTGGTTCTTCTTCGGTATTTGTAACTGTCTTGTTGCTTGTAGTTGGTGTGATTTGGTCGTCATGATAAAGATCACGATAGAAATCGGTCGCTGTATTTAATATTTCGTTTCTTTTAGATTTATGTTTTTTTAGTTTTATGATGTGTTACGTTAATAATCCAATTTGTATTTTCTTAAAGTTCTTTCCACGCACTCTTGATTCCGCCTGATTTTGTTATGTGGAATTGTAGTGATTTTGTTCTCATCGCATGTCTATGTTTTCTTATTTCTACATTTATTTCTTTGCTTATTTTGGTTATGTTTTGTTTGTTGTTTTTCCTGTTTTTAAATAAGAGTGCTCGTTGTTTTATTAATATTCTTGCTTCAGATCCCAATCTGTCTTTTATTGGTTTGTCTCTTTTTAGTTTTTTGTTGGTTTCTTTTATTTCTTCTTCTAAGGTATCATATTTTTCCTGGACCGTTGTAAGTTCATTTATTAATATTAACTTAGTTTTTAGAGATTCTAAGACTTTACTTGGTAGTGGTAATGTAATTGGTTGTTTTGTATTTTGTATATATTTTCTTGATTTCTTTGGCTCACGTATATGTAAGTGACCTCGGAGTAATCTGTGATCAGTATAATAGTTAAAGTTATTAAGAACTTCCACGTTTAAGAAAAGTTTTGGTTTATTCGTTGTTATAAAATCTATCTCATTTCTTATTTGGCCGTTAGGAGATTCCCACGTCCATTTTCCTTTCTGTTTTCTTTTATAGAAAGTATTCATAATATGTAAGTTATTTTCTAACGCGTAGTTTATCAACCTTTGTCCGTTATCATTCCGTTTGCCAGTAGTATAGGGTCCAAGTATTTTATCCTCGTTCTTTTCTCTTTGGCCAATTTGGCCGTTAAAGTCTCCCATCACAATAATGGTGTTATAAAGAGTCCCCATAGTATTATTTAGATTTTCGTAAAAACAATTTTTAACGTCCTTTTTTGCTAACTCAGTAGGAGCATATACTTGAACTATTGAGGTCGGATATTTGTGATCAGGAAGTATGATGTTTAAGATGGCTATTCTGTCTGAAACTCCTTTAAATTCTATTATGTTATGTTTTAAGTACTTTTTAACTAAGAAGCCCACGCCGTATATTCCTGGTATTTCATTTTTATAGTATAAAATGTATTCTTCATGTTCTTCTATTTTTTCCTTCGATCTCCGTACATCACTTATACCAAGAATATCCCAGCTAATATTATACAACGCTTGTTCTAGTTCTGTTAGACATTCGTTTGACTTTAATGATCTTGTATTTAGCGTTGCTATGTATAGTCTCTTTTTCTGGGTTTCCGTTATTGTTTGACTTTTCATCGTTAATGTGAGATTTTGGGGGGTTTGGTCAACAACCCCGCGGTGACCAACCGTATTGGGGCGTTTCTTGTTTTTCCTATTTCTTTTGCCTTTATTATTTGTTTTGATTTCGTTACCGGTGTCTGACAATTCCTATGCTTTATATTGTTGAGATGGTTTTTCAGTCAAAGATGAGGATCTTGCTCTCATATACTCAAATGCATTTGTTTTATGCAGTTTAGGGGGTGCAATAATATTTTTCGAACTACCGGAGTGCGCTGATGTATGTACGTTTTTAGGAGACATTGATTCCTCTCTCTTCCTTTTTTCTGTATCTGGCGTTTCTCTTATGACTATTTTATTATTGCGAATGAATGCGTCTTTACGATTTTGTTTTTCTTGTTTAAGTTTTTTCTGTAGGTTCTTGCGCATTTCCATCGTTTCTTTTGAAAAATTTTCAGTAATATACGTGTGTTTTGGCATTTTCGTCTTATTTTTCAGTATAGTTATCTTTTTTTGGAATGACGTAAAAGATATAAGTATTGGTCTTACTTTTTTCTCAACTTGTTTCTTTCCTAGTCTGTAGTAGTTATCTATTTCGTAAATATCGATGTTAATGACTAGGTTATTCAGTGTTTCTTTCATTATATTAAATAATTCTTGGTGATTATTTTCTGTTTCTTTTATACCATGTAGTATCAAATTATTTTTCTTACTTTTTCCTTCTAAATATTTCACTTTTTCCTTCAATCTTTCTATCTCATTTTCAGAGGTTTATTTTCTTCCAAAAATGGTTGTAGTTTCTCATCTATATTGTACATGATATTTTCCGTTACGCTCTTTGTAATTGTTGCCGTTTGTTGGTCGAGTTCAGATTTCATCATCTGGAATAGCCTTGCCATATCTTCTGACATTCCGGTAGAACCCATGTTGAAAACAAAACGTTTTACTCTGCGTGTATTGGAACGTACTTTGTCCGTTGAGTTGGCACTACTGGGTGACGTTTGTCACTGTCAGTCCGATCTCTGTCCGCTTGTCAGTTGATAGTAAAATATTTTCTACCCTCAACATGGTATAAATAGTGGTAGGTATCTTGTTTGGAATTTTTGTTTACGAGTATTATCAGGATTTTTGTGTACCCTTTTTATAGTATCCGCGTAGATATTTCTTTTTGCTTAGGTATTATGCAAAGCGCGGTTGGTGTTAATTACTTTTCACTTTGATTTCGATTAAAACCGGGAGCACTTTAACGTACACTGTTGTCGCTTTGACAGCCGGAAACGAATCTCAGAATCAGAATATTAACCGACTTCAAAAGAGGAGGAGGTCGACAATTCGTCTGTGTTTTTATAACGTCTTTATTTATGAACAGATTTTGATGATTCTTTTTGCGTTGGGTTTAGTATAGTTTCAAGGTGGCCCCATTTTGATGAAATGGGTGTTGAACTTTGGACTTGGAAGATACACCAGGGGACTCCTTAACGGCAGCACACATGTTTAGATTCCGTTATTATTATTATTATATCAATCCTACGCACAAATCAGCAAAATAATATAGGATAGGTGTATAAATATTAGCAAATAATTCACTTGTCACATCTATCTATCTATCTATATCATCAAGCCAAATCCCTTACGGGGTAGGCAGAGAGTACAGAGTTCCAACAGGTTCTTTCCTTACATACCTCTCTGGCTTCCTCTACCCTCATAGTTCGTCTCATACACGCTCGCCGGTTACGGAGACTCCTGACTTGTCCTTCAGATAAGACCCGATCTATTTAGTCATGGTAAGATAGTCTAGGTCTTCCCCGGTACCTACATCCTTCCACTTTCGCATTGTATATCAGTTTTGTCATTCTTTCTTCGGACATTCTTTCTATATGCCCGAACCAACGGAGCATACCCGTTCTCATCTTTACACCTATTTGCTTTCTTACAACGCTGTTGCGAATACGGTCGGTCAGCTTCACTCCGCACATCTTCCGCAGAGCTCGCATTTCCACCGCATCTATCCTACTTTCATTCTACTTGTCACATAAAATTTGTGAAATAAAATTATTAAAAAAAAAAAGTAAGATGACTTCAAAAAGCAAAAAATAAATATTTGAAGTCGGTACCGGTTAGCGCAGTCGGTTACTTGGGGGGGTGCTTTGTCAGACAACCTCCCCGTGGTGCACCCTGGGCGTCGCCAGCAGCCTCCCCGTTTCCCGGAGGGACTGCTGACGGCGGCGAATAGTCTGGCGCGTGGTGGAAGACGCCTCGCTGGCCCCCATACTCTTCAGCTTTTGGAGAGGGTGTGGCGCAGAGAAGATGTTGGAGATGCGTACCCCAGGGGGCTCTAGGTACCTCTCTGGATATCAGAGAGGACTAGTGAGACCCTGCAGGCGACGAACTGGGCGGAGAGGGCGCAAGGCCCAGGTACACTGTACACGCACAAAGTACCCACACTCAAACACACACTTACATACATGCACATCCACTCACACACACTCACCTACACTGCACAAGCAGCCGGGATGAGAGGTCTACCGGCTCTAAGGGAGCACACCCATTCAAAGCTAAAGCTGTGGATCAGCACCCCAATATTATGATGTCGCAAATTAAAGAGATTGTACCCCAGGGAGGTACCGGACGGCCCGGAGAATCGTCCCCGGAGCCCTTGGGCTCCGGCTGCCCCTCGTATTCGGGGGGGGGCAACTTGAGACATTACTCAAACGACCATGGCATGACAACGTACACCCGAACCCATCAAACAACGAACGACCATAGCTTGCGAAAACTGGACATTGGAAAAGGTGCAGTGGAAGGGCACAAACGCTCCCGCCGAGAAAGGCGTCGCTCGTCATCTAGCGACGTAAGCCTGCCACCACCCAAAATGGCAACTGCAAGGCGCGGCTGTACCCGTCAATCATCCGGGACAAAAGCCCGCATGAAGAACGGACGCTTTGCTAAGCGTATCGACACGCCGGCGCCGTCGACGGCCTGCGAAAGCGAGTCAGGTGGCTCCCTGAGGTCGCGAGACTCAGGCGCACTAAAGATTATGCCGCCAAAAGCGCTAGCGACGACGACGGCGAAAGCCACGCAGAAAAATCGCCATTAAAACATGGCGACCCAAGAGTCGGATGACGACGACTTATTCAGCTCGCCCGACCATGACAAGGGCCAAAAAGGCCCTACCCGGGCCGGAGGAGCTGTCCCGAGAGATGGAGACGCAACCAAGCGCGGACCTCGACGCCCGCATTCTGACCAATTTGGCAGCGATCGAGAAGGTGGCGGACAGATCACGCAACCTGAAGGGCAGTTTCGTCCATGGCCTCAGAATGGCCACGCGGACGGTGAAAGCGGCCGTTGAGGAGCTGTCCCGTCGCGCTCCGGTGGATCTACATGTGGAGAAACTGGAGCGCGAAAATGCGGATCTGAGATCGCAGCTGGCTGGCTTGGCTGGTAAGGTGCAAGCCTTAACGGAGGAGATCCAGCGCCTCCAAGGGGTGGGCTCACAAACTGGCGGATGCCAGATGGGGCCGCCGGCTCCTCAGCCGCCTGCTCCCCGATCGCCGATTCTGCGGAATTCTGCCTTCTCGGTGGGGGCACCGTTAGCTTCTTCTCGTGGATCGGAATTGGAGGCGGTCGGGCCGGTGGTCGAAGCGGCGGTGCGACGGCGTTGATCATTCGCCAGGTTGGCAAGATGCTCGACGCCCGGTTCGCGGGAATCGAAGATCGACTCCTGCCGCAGCGAATAGTCCGCCCATCACTAGCTGTGGACTTAAGAAGACCGTCGGCTGCACCCGCACCTTCTGTTCCAGCGCCTCTACCTTCGGCGGGGGCAAGTGGGCCCAAACCTAAAAAGGCTAAAGGCAGAAAAGCCCCAGCACACGCGCCAGTGCTAGAACTGCCGGCGGTGCCCGCCCCTCGGCTTAGGGATACCGAACCGGCCTTAACAGGTCCAAACGACGCGGAGACTTGGGTGGCTGTCGCCAAAAAGCCTCGAAGGACCCCACAGCCGAAAACTGCCCAACCATCG
Organism: Phalera bucephala; assembly: GCA_905147815.2. Lineage (NCBI taxonomy): Eukaryota > Metazoa > Arthropoda > Insecta > Lepidoptera > Notodontidae > Phalera > Phalera bucephala. The sequence goes on along the minus strand of CAJHXA020000006.1, from coordinate 449,461 downwards.
GCCACTAGCCGGCTCCCCGCGACCAAGTCTAAGAAGAGGTCGCGGAGAAGAAGGAGACCGCCGAAACCTCCAAAAACGGCGGCGGTCACATTGACGGTCCTCAACGGCACGACAACATATGCCGAGGTCATGAGTGCAGCTAGAAGCCGCATTCGTCTAGCTGACCTCGGCATAGAGAAGGTGGGCCAAAGGAGGGCCTTGACCGGGGCGCTGTTATTGCAGCTGGAAGCCCCAGACTGCCAGCGCCAAGCTGACGACCTTGCGGCGCGGATGCGCGAGGCCTTAAACGACCTTAGCGTCCGCATCACGCGCCCCGTCAAAACGGGTGAAGTCCGGCTGTACGGACTGGACGATACCGCGACGCCCGAGGAGGTGGCCTTGGCGGTCGCCACGGTGGGCGAGTGTGCAGAAAGTGACGTTCGAGTTGGGCCCATCCGTCGCACGCCTACGGCCATGGGAACTACATGGATCCGGTGCCCACTTGCCGCCATGTGCAAAATCGTGGCGGCTAAAACCGTAAAAGTGGGCTGGGGGACGGCCAGGGTCGAGGCGCTGGAGCAGAGGCCGCTGTACTGTTTCCGGTGCCTTGAGAAAGGCCACGTAGGTAGTAAGTGCCCCAACGGGGTGGACCGCAGCACACAGTGCTACGCGTGCGCTGAGCCTAACCATAGGGCCGGCGCATGCACAGCGCGGGAGCTGAAGTGCCCGTTGTGCTCCGCGAAGGGGTGTGCAGCAGACCATCGGCTGCACACCAAAAAGTGTATCCCCCCGAAGGGGAAAGGGAAGGGACAAAAGCAGGTCCCTTCCCAAATACAATCTCAGGCGGCACCCGAGGCACCGGCCACGGAAGCGGGCTCCAATAGCCCGCCGGGAGAGCCCATGGAGGCCTAAAATTCCCTCCCCAAAAGATTTTGCAGGGCAATCTGAACCACTGCCGCAACGCGCAGAACCTGCTGCTGCAAACCGTTGCGGAGTGGTCCATTGCCCTCGGCGTTGTTGCGGAGCCCTACAATGTCCCAATCCATCCTCGTTGGTTTGGGGACAACACGGTCTCCGTCGCCGTCTATTGGGGGGGAGGAGAAGGCGCTCCACCCTGCTCCTTAATAGAAAAGGGGCAGGGGTACGTGGCTCTGCAGTGGGGAGCGATAGCCGTAGTGGGCTGCTACGTCTCTCCCAATAGGTCCCTCGCCGACTACGAGGTGTACCTGGACGGGCTGGCGAACTGCGTGCGCAGATGCCTACCCCGTCCACTGATTGTCCTGGGGGACTTTAACGCCCACGCTAGGGCGTGGGGCAACCCCAGAGACAGTCCAAAGGGAGAGACGCTGCAAGAGTGGGCGGCTGGGCTGGACCTCCGGCTCGTGAATCGGGGGTCCGTGAGTACATGTGTGCGGTGGCAGGGGGAGTCAGTCATCGACCTAACGTGGGCGACTCCCGCTGTCATTAGCATGCTGTCGGGGTGCCGCGTAGCGGAGGAGGTGGTCACACTATCCGACCACCGCCACATCTTTTTTGATGTGGCCCTCCGACCCTCCGACCGTCCCAGCCACAGAGCAGGCAGCCCTCCGCGACGCTGGTCCCTCAAGCGGCTAGATCGAGATATTCTCGAAGCCGCAGCCAGCGTCGCGGCGTGGCCGGAAAACGCCGATGAGATCTGGTCCGATCCGGAAAGAGAGGCGACCTGGTTCCGGGACACGATGACGGCGTTATGCGACGCCGCCATGCCCCGGGCCAGCTGCCCCTAGCGAAAGGTGGTGTACTGGTGGTCGCAGCAGATATCGCAGTTGCGCGAGGTCTGCTTGAGCGCGCGACGCCGGTACACCCGAGCCCGACGAAGAAGGCGAGCCACCGAAGAGGAGAAGGCCAGAGCCTATGAGCCCTACCGAGCGGCTACTAAGGCGCTTCAAATCGCTATTGCGAACGCCAGGTCTCGGTCCTCGAGCGAGCTCCTAGAGGGACTCGACGGGGATCCATGGGGGCGCGCCTACAAGGTGGTGTTGGGCAAGCTTCGGCCCTGGGTGCCCCCCCTGACGAAGACCCTAGATCCCGGACTGCTGCGTCGGGTAATCGACGCACTATTCCCGACGGTCCGGGGTAGTCCCTCAGTCCCCCCGACGGTATCATCGGCACTTTACACCGACTAGTTGGGGGTGACCGAACTGGAGCTGGACCGAGCCGTTAGCCGCTTGCGGGCTCGCAATACCGCGCCCGGCCCCGACGGTATACCGGGGCGGGTGTGGGTGATCACTCTGGCCGCCCTGGGGGACAGGCTGAGGCGGCTTTTTAATAGCTGCCTCCGTTATTCCAAGTTCCCCACGGCCTGGAAGGAGGCTCGCCTGGTCCTCTTGAAGAAGGAAGGCAGGACTGCAGACACACCCTCTGCGTACCGTCCCATATGCCTGCTAGACGAGGCCGGCAAGTTGTTCGAAAGGATTCTTGCCGCTCGTCTCGGCAGGCATCTGTCGCGTGTCGGTCCCGACCTGGCTGAAAGCCAATACGGCTTCCGACAGGGGCGTTCCACGCTAGACGCGATACTTCGCGTCCGCTCTCTGTCGGCGCAGGCTGTGTCCCGGGGTGGGGTGGCGTTGGCGATAAGTCTGGACATCGTCAACGCCTTTAATTCCCTGCCTTGGGGTGCGATCCTGGGGGCGCTGGAACATCATCGCGTCCCCCCATACCTGCAGGCCGTGGTCAGGGACTACTTACGCGACAGATACGTCCAGTACATCGGACAGGGCGGTACATTGCACCGGAGGGAAGTGTCTTGCGGGGTTCCGCAGGGGTCCGTGTTGGGCCCCCTCTTATGGAACCTCGCCTACGATGCAGTCCTGCGTGTCGATCTCCCCCCCGGTGTCAGCGTCGTATGTTACGCTGACGACACTCTGATGTTGGCCGAGGGGGACACCTTCGAGAGGACCATAGGGCTCGCCGAGCTTGGGGCAGAGGTCGTCGTCGCCAAGATCCGCGAGTTGGGCCTGGAGATAGCGCCTCATAAGACCGAGGCGCTATGGTTCCACAAACTGCCAAGGAGCAGGGAACCGCCCGACTCGTGGGTTCGCGTTGGAGACTCGCCAGTCCGGGTGGGGAGGTACCTAAAGTACCTAAGCCTCACCCTGGACAGTCGCTGGGGCTTCGAGGAGCACTTCGAGCGCCTAGTCCCCCGAGTCGAAAGGGTAGTGGGTGCTATGCACAGACTGCTGCCCAACCTTGGGGGACCGTCGGAGGAGGTGCGCCGCCTCTACGGGGGGGTCGTGCGATCGGTGGCCCTCTATGGGGCGCCCGTGTGGTCACACCGACTGTCGGGCGTCCGGCGCAGCAGGATGAAGGTTCAGAGCCTGCAGCGCAAGATGGCCATCCGTATCGCACGAGGATACCGTACCATATCCTTTGAGGCGGCAACACTTTTGGCGCGCTTTCCGCCGCTCGACATCCTGGCGGACATGGACGCGAGGGTCTACGACCAGACTCGCGGCATTCGTCAAAGCGGCGAGAGCGTGCCTGCGCTCGAAGAAGTGAGACGGCGGGAACGACGGCGCGCTCTGGAGGAGTGGCGCACGAGGCTCAGTCAAGAGCATATCGCGCGCAAGCGCGTCGTCCAAGCTATCCTGCCGTCCTTCGAAGCCTGGCACCAGCGGAGGAGAGGGCGAGTCACCTATAGACTTACTCAGATAATCACCGGTCATGGTTGCTTCGGTGATTATCTGAGGAAGATCGGACGCGAGGCGACGACAACCTGTCACCACTGCGGTGGGGACCAGGATTCCGCCCAGCACACGCTTGAAGAGTGCCCGGCGTGGGCCTCCGAGCGGCGGATCCTGGTCGACCGGATCGGACCGGACCTCTCCCTGCCGGCAGTTGTAGCGGCTATGCTGGCAGGGGAATCGGCGTGGGGGGCCGTATCCTCCTTCTGCAAGACTGTGATGTCCCAGAAGGAGGAGGCCGAGTGGGATCGGGAGAGGGCCGATCCTGCTCGACGAAGGCGACGGCGCCGGGGCGGAGGCACAGCCCGCCCAGGCCCCCCAGCCCAATAGCCCGGGGCTTTAGAATACGGCGTCGCCCGCCGTAATATATGGCGGGGGACCCCCCCTGCATCAACATCAGCAGGGGGGCCTTCGGGGTTGCGGACGCAAGGGGCGGGGGCCCTGAGCGTCCTTCACGAGCAACCCCGAGGAGGACGGTGGCGTGGTGTGGCCCACGTCACCGTGAGCACCGCGTCGGTGCGGGAGGGAGCATGTCATCAAGTCTCCCTCCGATGGCGGGCTCTTCGGAGCGAGGCACAAGAGGGGCACCGGTGCGTTCCATACGGAGATCCCGGAGCCCTTCCAAAGTGCTGATGTCGGCCACCCTGGGGTTTTTAGTCGGTAGGAATCCGACACGCCCCGCGAGCTTCCCCCGAGGCTCGCGGAAGTCCTATGCAGGATTTTCCCCAGGAAAAAAAAAAAAAAAAAAAAAAGTCGGTTACTTGGGAGCTGAACGCCGTTGTCCGCAGACTGCGGACGAAAAAGGTGACACCCGGGTCAGATGGAGTCCCCGGCCGAGTGTGGGTTCTGTCCCACGGTCCGCTCGGCCGCCGTCTCAGGGCTCTCTGGACCGAGTGCCTCAGGCAGGGCCGGTTTCCTCAGCTTTGGAGGTTGGGGAAACTGGTCCTGATCAAGAAGTAGGGGCGCCCGGCAGACTCGCCGTCCGCCTACCGCCCCATTGTGTTGCTCGACGAGGTCTGCAAGCTCTTTGAGAGGGTGATTGCGGACAGACTCGTCGGGCACCTTTCGCAGACGGGGCCGGACCTGCACGAGTGCCAGTTCGGGTTCCGGCGGGGCAGGTCCACAGTGGACGCATTAAAGCGCGTCCAGAGGATGGCGGAGGGGGCCGTGAGTCGGGGGGAGGTTGTGTTGGCGGTGTCATTGGACATCGCCAACGCGTTCAACTCGGTGCCCTACTCCTCGATACTGGCAGCTCTCCAGTACCACGGCGTCCCCGAGTACCTCCACTTGACCATTTCGGATTACCTCGCGGACCGGCGGGTAATTTACCCCGGGCCGTCGCGGTGGCAGGAGCGGAACGTCGGGTGCGGGGTTCCATAGGGGTCGGTCCCCGGACCGCTCCTGTGGAACATCGCCTACGACTGGGTCCTGCGTGGCGCGTTGCTGCCGGATCTGGCAGTGACGTGCTACGCAGATGATACTCTCGTCGCCGCAAGGGCCCGGAGTCACAGGGAGGCGGCGTTGTTGGCCACAGCTGGCGTAGCCCAGGTGGTGGGGCGCATTAGGCGGCTTGGCATGGAGGTGGCCCTAAGCAAGACGGAGGCCGTGTTTTTCCATGGCCCCAGAAATCGGCCTCCCCCTGACGCTCACATCACTGTCGGGGGGCAGCGCATAAATATCTCGGCCCAAATGCGCTACCTGGGCCTAAAACTCGACGGACGCTGTTCGTTTAGGGCCCACTTTGCCGCCCTAGCGCCGAAACTTATGGCGACTGCAGGGGCCCTCTCGAGGCTGTTGCCAAATTTGGGCGGGCCAGAGGCCTCGGCGAGGAGGCTGTATACGGGGGTGGTGCGGTCCCAGGCCCTATACGGTTCCCCAATCTGGGCGGGCGCCCTGACGGCCCGAAACGTGGTGCTGCTGCGCCGCGCGCAGCGAGTCATGGCCGTCAGGGTCGTCCGAGGGTACCGCACCATCAGTTTCGAGGCGGCGACACTCCTCGCGGGTACGCCTCCATGGAAGCTGGAGGCCCAGGCGCTCTCTGAGCTTTATGCCTGGCGCAGGGATCCTAACAACATCCTGGATCCCTGCGCCCCGAGAGCAAGGCGGACAGAGTTGCACCGAGCTGCGCTGGAGAGCTGGCGGATCAAGCTCGCCCATCCCACTGCCGGTCACGCCGTCATCGCTGCGCTGCTGCCAATCTTCTGGGAGTGGCTGGGGTGACGACACGGCGTCCTCACGTACCGCCTGACGCAGGTACTGTCCGGGCATGGTTGCTTCGGGCGGTATCTGTGGCGGATCGGTCGTGAGGAGGCGGAGCGCTGCCACCATTGTGCGGCTCCAGAAGACACGGCGGCGCACACGATGCTGGTGTGCCCGGCATGGGATGCCGAGCGGCATGGGCTGTCGCTCCCGACCGTGTTATCATCCATGGTTGGGAGCGAAAGCGCCTGGGCGGCAATGGCGGCCTTCTGCAAGGCCGTCATGACCGCGAAGGAGGAGGCAGAGCGGGTGCGGGAGGAGACGTCCTCCAATCCCGCTCGAAGACGGCGCGTTGGGCGAAGGCGCAGGGAATACGCCCGGAACGACCTTCGCCCACCGTAATCTCGGCCTGCAGGCGTCGGGGAGGGCACCCCGGCGCCCTAGCACTTAGCAGGCCCGTGCCGAAATAGCACTCCGTCCGCGCAGCCTCCAACAGGCGGTAGGGGGAGAACGAACTCCCCCCCACATTTGTCTAGGTCCGTGCCTAACTGCGGACCGAGCCCGCCGGTGCCACAGAGGTCATGCCAGTGACGATTCCTGTGGCCCGGCAAAAGGGCAGTAGGACACCGGGGGGTTTTAGTGGGTGCAAGCCCCACATAAACACCCGGGCCGTGCCCTCGGCCCGGGGGTATGCGCTAGGCATTTCCCCCCGTTAAAAAAAAAAAAAAAGTCGGTTACTTGGGGGCGGGCGAAAGGCTATCCCACCACACGCGTCCTTCAAGGCGCAGTGGCATAGCTTCTCGTCTATTTTGCTTGTCTTTCCGGCAAGCAATTTGGCGTGGTCTTGGGAGTAGCGCATAGTCGCGACTATCCCCAAGGCAAGTGTGACCTTCTCCTGCACGTGGTTGCTGCCTGCTATTGGTCTGGTCCTTCTGAACAGATAGAACAAAAATGGTCATGCGTTTCCCTTCCCAAAATCCCCTACACCCTCCATTCTTTCTTCCTGTTCTCCCTTCAATCCATTGTTCCGCCACGAAAGTGGCAAATCTGCGTCGGCAGCCGGGTTCTCGGTACCTGTCTGATCATCAGATGGGACTGGAGAGACATTACTCAAACGACCATGGCATGACAACGTACACCCGAACCCATCAAACAACGAACGACCATAGCTTGCGAAAACTGGACATTGGAAAAGGTGCAGTGGAAGGGCACAAACGCTCCCGCCGAGAAAGGCGTCGCTCGTCATCTAGCGACGTAAGCCTGCCACCACCCAAAATGGCAACTGCAAGGCGCGGCTGTACCCGTCAATCATCCGGGACAAAAGCCCGCATGAAGAACGGACGCTTTGCTAAGCGTATCGACACGCCGGCGCCGTCGACGGCCTGCGAAAGCGAGTCAGGTGGCTCCCTGAGGTCGCGAGACTCAGGCGCACTAAAGATTATGCCGCCAAAAGCGCTAGCGACGACGACGGCGAAAGCCACGCAGAAAAATCGCCATTAAAACATGGCGACCCAAGAGTCGGATGACGACGACTTATTCAGCTCGCCCGACCATGACAAGGGCCAAAAAGGCCCTACCCGGGCCGGAGGAGCTGTCCCGAGAGATGGAGACGCAACCAAGCGCGGACCTCGACGCCCGCATTCTGACCAATTTGGCAGCGATCGAGAAGGTGGCGGACAGATCACGCAACCTGAAGGGCAGTTTCGTCCATGGCCTCAGAATGGCCACGCGGACGGTGAAAGCGGCCGTTGAGGAGCTGTCCCGTCGCGCTCCGGTGGATCTACATGTGGAGAAACTGGAGCGCGAAAATGCGGATCTGAGATCGCAGCTGGCTGGCTTGGCTGGTAAGGTGCAAGCCTTAACGGAGGAGATCCAGCGCCTCCAAGGGGTGGGCTCACAAACTGGCGGATGCCAGATGGGGCCGCCGGCTCCTCAGCCGCCTGCTCCCCGATCGCCGATTCTGCGGAATTCTGCCTTCTCGGTGGGGGCACCGTTAGCTTCTTCTCGTGGATCGGAATTGGAGGCGGTCGGGCCGGTGGTCGAAGCGGCGGTGCGACGGCGTTGATCATTCGCCAGGTTGGCAAGATGCTCGACGCCCGGTTCGCGGGAATCGAAGATCGACTCCTGCCGCAGCGAATAGTCCGCCCATCACTAGCTGTGGACTTAAGAAGACCGTCGGCTGCACCCGCACCTTCTGTTCCAGCGCCTCTACCTTCGGCGGGGGCAAGTGGGCCCAAACCTAAAAAGGCTAAAGGCAGAAAAGCCCCAGCACACGCGCCAGTGCTAGAACTGCCGGCGGTGCCCGCCCCTCGGCTTAGGGATACCGAACCGGCCTTAACAGGTCCAAACGACGCGGAGACCTGGGTGGCTGTCGCCAAAAAGCCTCGAAGGACCCCACAGCCGAAAACTGCCCAACCATCGGCCACTAGCCGGCTCCCCGCGACCAAGTCTAAGAAGAGGTCGCGGAGAAGAAGGAGACCGCCGAAACCTCCAAAAACGGCGGCGGTCACATTGACGGTCCTCAACGGCACGACAACATATGCCGAGGTCATGAGTGCAGCTAGAAGCCGCATTCGTCTAGCTGACCTCGGCATAGAGAAGGTGGGCCAAAGGAGGGCCTTGACCGGGGCGCTGTTATTGCAGCTGGAAGCCCCAGACTGCCAGCGCCAAGCTGACGACCTTGCGGCGCGGATGCGCGAGGCCTTAAACGACCTTAGCGTCCGCATCACGCGCCCCGTCAAAACGGGTGAAGTCCGGCTGTACGGACTGGACGATACCGCGACGCCCGAGGAGGTGGCCTTGGCGGTCGCCACGGTGGGCGAGTGTGCAGAAAGTGACGTTCGAGTTGGGCCCATCCGTCGCACGCCTACGGCCATGGGAACTACATGGATCCGGTGCCCACTTGCCGCCATGTGCAAAATCGTGGCGGCTAAAACCGTAAAAGTGGGCTGGGGGACGGCCAGGGTCGAGGCGCTGGAGCAGAGGCCGCTGTACTGTTTCCGGTGCCTTGAGAAAGGCCACGTAGGTAGTAAGTGCCCCAACGGGGTGGACCGCAGCACACAGTGCTACGCGTGCGCTGAGCCTAACCATAGGGCCGGCGCATGCACAGCGCGGGAGCTGAAGTGCCCGTTGTGCTCCGCGAAGGGGTGTGCAGCAGACCATCGGCTGCACACCAAAAAGTGTATCCCCCCGAAGGGGAAAGGGAAGGGACAAAAGCAGGTCCCTTCCCAAATACAATCTCAGGCGGCACCCGAGGCACCGGCCACGGAAGCGGGCTCCAATAGCCCGCCGGGAGAGCCCATGGAGGCCTAAAATTCCCTCCCCAAAAGATTTTGCAGGGCAATCTGAACCACTGCCGCAACGCGCAGAACCTGCTGCTGCAAACCGTTGCGGAGTGGTCCATTGCCCTCGGCGTTGTTGCGGAGCCCTACAATGTCCCAATCCATCCTCGTTGGTTTGGGGACAACACGGTCTCCGTCGCCGTCTATTGGGGGGGAGGAGAAGGCGCTCCACCCTGACCCAGAAGGCGCTGGAACATCATCGCGTCCCCCCATACCTGCAGGCCGTGGTCAGGGACTACTTACGCGACAGATACGTCCAGTACATCGGACAGGGCGGTACATTGCACCGGAGGGAAGTGTCTTGCGGGGTTCCGCAGGGGTCCGTGTTGGGCCCCCTCTTATGGAACCTCGCCTACGATGCAGTCCTGCGTGTCGATCTCCCCCCCGGTGTCAGCGTCGTATGTTACGCTGACGACACTCTGATGTTGGCCGAGGGGGACACCTTCGAGAGGACCATAGGGCTCGCCGAGCTTGGGGCAGAGGTCGTCGTCGCCAAGATCCGCGAGTTGGGCCTGGAGATAGCGCCTCATAAGACCGAGGCGCTATGGTTCCACAAACTGCCAAGGAGCAGGGAACCGCCCGACTCGTGGGTTCGCGTTGGAGACTCGCCAGTCCGGGTGGGGAGGTACCTAAAGTACCTAAGCCTCACCCTGGACAGTCGCTGGGGCTTCGAGGAGCACTTCGAGCGCCTAGTCCCCCGAGTCGAAAGGGTAGTGGGTGCTATGCACAGACTGCTGCCCAACCTTGGGGGACCGTCGGAGGAGGTGCGCCGCCTCTACGGGGGGGTCGTGCGATCGGTGGCCCTCTATGGGGCGCCCGTGTGGTCACACCGACTGTCGGGCGTCCGGCGCAGCAGGATGAAGGTTCAGAGCCTGCAGCGCAAGATGGCCATCCGTATCGCACGAGGATACCGTACCATATCCTTTGAGGCGGCAACACTTTTGGCGCGCTTTCCGCCGCTCGACATCCTGGCGGACATGGACGCGAGGGTCTACGACCAGACTCGCGGCATTCGTCAAAGCGGCGAGAGCGTGCCTGCGCTCGAAGAAGTGAGACGGCGGGAACGACGGCGCGCTCTGGAGGAGTGGCGCACGAGGCTCAGTCAAGAGCATATCGCGCGCAAGCGCGTCGTCCAAGCTATCCTGCCGTCCTTCGAAGCCTGGCACCAGCGGAGGAGAGGGCGAGTCACCTATAGACTTACTCAGATAATCACCGGTCATGGTTGCTTCGGTGATTATCTGAGGAAGATCGGACGCGAGGCGACGACAACCTGTCACCACTGCGGTGGGGACCAGGATTCCGCCCAGCACACGCTTGAAGAGTGCCCGGCGTGGGCCTCCGAGCGGCGGATCCTGGTCGACCGGATCGGACCGGACCTCTCCCTGCCGGCAGTTGTAGCGGCTATGCTGGCAGGGGAATCGGCGTGGGGGGCCGTATCCTCCTTCTGCAAGACTGTGATGTCCCAGAAGGAGGAGGCCGAGTGGGATCGGGAGAGGGCCGATCCTGCTCGACGAAGGCGACGGCGCCGGGGCGGAGGCACAGCCCGCCCAGGCCCCCCAGCCCAATAGCCCGGGGCTTTAGAATACGGCGTCGCCCGCCGTAATATATGGCGGGGGACCCCCCCTGCATCAACATCAGCAGGGGGGCCTTCGGGGTTGCGGACGCAAGGGGCGGGGGCCCTGAGCGTCCTTCACGAGCAACCCCGAGGAGGACGGTGGCGTGGTGTGGCCCACGTCACCGTGAGCACCGCGTCGGTGCGGGAGGGAGCATGTCATCAAGTCTCCCTCCGATGGCGGGCTCTTCGGAGCGAGGCACAAGAGGGGCACCGGTGCGTTCCATACGGAGATCCCGGAGCCCTTCCAAAGTGCTGATGTCGGCCACCCTGGGGTTTTTAGTCGGTAGGAATCCGACACGCCCCGCGAGCTTCCCCCGAGGCTCGCGGAAGTCCTATGCAGGATTTTCCCCAGGAAAAAAAAAAAAAAAAAAAAAAGTCGGTTACTTGGGAGCTGAACGCCGTTGTCCGCAGACTGCGGACGAAAAAGGTGACACCCGGGTCAGATGGAGTCCCCGGCCGAGTGTGGGTTCTGTCCCACGGTCCGCTCGGCCGCCGTCTCAGGGCTCTCTGGACCGAGTGCCTCAGGCAGGGCCGGTTTCCTCAGCTTTGGAGGTTGGGGAAACTGGTCCTGATCAAGAAGTAGGGGCGCCCGGCAGACTCGCCGTCCGCCTACCGCCCCATTGTGTTGCTCGACGAGGTCTGCAAGCTCTTTGAGAGGGTGATTGCGGACAGACTCGTCGGGCACCTTTCGCAGACGGGGCCGGACCTGCACGAGTGCCAGTTCGGGTTCCGGCGGGGCAGGTCCACAGTGGACGCATTAAAGCGCGTCCAGAGGATGGCGGAGGGGGCCGTGAGTCGGGGGGAGGTTGTGTTGGCGGTGTCATTGGACATCGCCAACGCGTTCAACTCGGTGCCCTACTCCTCGATACTGGCAGCTCTCCAGTACCACGGCGTCCCCGAGTACCTCCACTTGACCATTTCGGATTACCTCGCGGACCGGCGGGTAATTTACCCCGGGCCGTCGCGGTGGCAGGAGCGGAACGTCGGGTGCGGGGTTCCATAGGGGTCGGTCCCCGGACCGCTCCTGTGGAACATCGCCTACGACTGGGTCCTGCGTGGCGCGTTGCTGCCGGATCTGGCAGTGACGTGCTACGCAGATGATACTCTCGTCGCCGCAAGGGCCCGGAGTCACAGGGAGGCGGCGTTGTTGGCCACAGCTGGCGTAGCCCAGGTGGTGGGGCGCATTAGGCGGCTTGGCATGGAGGTGGCCCTAAGCAAGACGGAGGCCGTGTTTTTCCATGGCCCCAGAAATCGGCCTCCCCCTGACGCTCACATCACTGTCGGGGGGCAGCGCATAAATATCTCGGCCCAAATGCGCTACCTGGGCCTAAAACTCGACGGACGCTGTTCGTTTAGGGCCCACTTTGCCGCCCTAGCGCCAAAACTTATGGCGACTGCAGGGGCCCTCTCGAGGCTGTTGCCAAATTTGGGCGGGCCAGAGGCCTCGGCGAGGAGGCTGTATACGGGGGTGGTGCGGTCCCAGGCCCTATACGGGTCCCCAATCTGGGCGGGCGCCCTGACGGCCCGAAACGTGGTGCTGCTGCGCCGCGCGCAGCGAGTCATGGCCGTCAGGGTCGTCCGAGGGTACCGCACCATCAGTTTCGAGGCGGCGACACTCCTCGCGGGTACGCCTCCATGGAAGCTGGAGGCCCAGGCGCTCTCTGAGCTTTATGCCTGGCGCAGGGATCCTAACAACATCCTGGATCCCTGCGCCCCGAGAGCAAGGCGGACAGAGTTGCACCGAGCTGCGCTGGAGAGCTGGCGGATCAAGCTCGCCCATCCCACTGCCGGTCACGCCGTCATCGCTGCGCTGCTGCCAATCTTCTGGGAGTGGCTGGGGTGACGACACGGCGTCCTCACGTACCGCCTGACGCAGGTACTGTCCGGGCATGGTTGCTTCGGGCGGTATCTGTGGCGGATCGGTCGTGAGGAGGCGGAGCGCTGCCACCATTGTGCGGCTCCAGAAGACACGGCGGCGCACACGATGCTGGTGTGCCCGGCATGGGATGCCGAGCGGCATGGGCTGTCGCTCCCGACCGTGTTATCATCCATGGTTGGGAGCGAAAGCGCCTGGGCGGCAATGGCGGCCTTCTGCAAGGCCGTCATGACCGCGAAGGAGGAGGCAGAGCGGGTGCGGGAGGAGACGTCCTCCAATCCCGCTCGAAGACGGCGCGTTGGGCGAAGGCGCAGGGAATACGCCCGGAACGACCTTCGCCCACCGTAATCTCGGCCTGCAGGCGTCGGGGAGGGCACCCCGGCGCCCTAGCACTTAGCAGGCCCGTGCCGAAATAGCACTCCGTCCGCGCAGCCTCCAACAGGCGGTAGGGGGAGAACGAACTCCCCCCCACATTTGTCTAGGTCCGTGCCTAACTGCGGACCGAGCCCGCCGGTGCCACAGAGGTCATGCCAGTGACGATTCCTGTGGCCCGGCAAAAGGGCAGTAGGACACCGGGGGGTTTTAGTGGGTGCAAGCCCCACATAAACACCCGGGCCGTGCCCTCGGCCCGGGGGTATGCGCTAGGCATTTCCCCCCGTTAAAAAAAAAAAAAAAGTCGGTTACTTGGGGGCGGGCGAAAGGCTATCCCACCACACGCGTCCTTCAAGGCGCAGTGGCATAGCTTCTCGTCTATTTTGCTTGTCTTTCCGGCAAGCAATTTGGCGTGGTCTTGGGAGTAGCGCATAGTCGCGACTATCCCCAAGGCAAGTGTGACCTTCTCCTGCACGTGGTTGCTGCCTGCTATTGGTCTGGTCCTTCTGAACAGATAGAACAAAAATGGTCATGCGTTTCCCTTCCCAAAATCCCCTACACCCTCCATTCTTTCTTCCTGTTCTCCCTTCAATCCATTGTTCCGCCACGAAAGTGGCAAATCTGCGTCGGCAGCCGGGTTCTCGGTACCTGTCTGATCATCAGATGGGACTGGAGAGACATTACTCAAACGACCATGGCATGACAACGTACACCCGAACCCATCAAACAACGAACGACCATAGCTTGCGAAAACTGGACATTGGAAAAGGTGCAGTGGAAGGGCACAAACGCTCCCGCCGAGAAAGGCGTCGCTCGTCATCTAGCGACGTAAGCCTGCCACCACCCAAAATGGCAACTGCAAGGCGCGGCTGTACCCGTCAATCATCCGGGACAAAAGCCCGCATGAAGAACGGACGCTTTGCTAAGCGTATCGACACGCCGGCGCCGTCGACGGCCTGCGAAAGCGAGTCAGGTGGCTCCCTGAGGTCGCGAGACTCAGGCGCACTAAAGATTATGCCGCCAAAAGCGCTAGCGACGACGACGGCGAAAGCCACGCAGAAAAATCGCCATTAAAACATGGCGACCCAAGAGTCGGATGACGACGACTTATTCAGCTCGCCCGACCATGACAAGGGCCAAAAAGGCCCTACCCGGGCCGGAGGAGCTGTCCCGAGAGATGGAGACGCAACCAAGCGCGGACCTCGACGCCCGCATTCTGACCAATTTGGCAGCGATCGAGAAGGTGGCGGACAGATCACGCAACCTGAAGGGCAGTTTCGTCCATGGCCTCAGAATGGCCACGCGGACGGTGAAAGCGGCCGTTGAGGAGCTGTCCCGTCGCGCTCCGGTGGATCTACATGTGGAGAAACTGGAGCGCGAAAATGCGGATCTGAGATCGCAGCTGGCTGGCTTGGCTGGTAAGGTGCAAGCCTTAACGGAGGAGATCCAGCGCCTCCAAGGGGTGGGCTCACAAACTGGCGGATGCCAGATGGGGCCGCCGGCTCCTCAGCCGCCTGCTCCCCGATCGCCGATTCTGCGGAATTCTGCCTTCTCGGTGGGGGCACCGTTAGCTTCTTCTCGTGGATCGGAATTGGAGGCGGTCGGGCCGGTGGTCGAAGCGGCGGTGCGACGGCGTTGATCATTCGCCAGGTTGGCAAGATGCTCGACGCCCGGTTCGCGGGAATCGAAGATCGACTCCTGCCGCAGCGAATAGTCCGCCCATCACTAGCTGTGGACTTAAGAAGACCGTCGGCTGCACCCGCACCTTCTGTTCCAGCGCCTCTACCTTCGGCGGGGGCAAGTGGGCCCAAACCTAAAAAGGCTAAAGGCAGAAAAGCCCCAGCACACGCGCCAGTGCTAGAACTGCCGGCGGTGCCCGCCCCTCGGCTTAGGGATACCGAACCGGCCTTAACAGGTCCAAACGACGCGGAGACCTGGGTGGCTGTCGCCAAAAAGCCTCGAAGGACCCCACAGCCGAAAACTGCCCAACCATCGGCCACTAGCCGGCTCCCCGCGACCAAGTCTAAGAAGAGGTCGCGGAGAAGAAGGAGACCGCCGAAACCTCCAAAAACGGCGGCGGTCACATTGACGGTCCTCAACGGCACGACAACATATGCCGAGGTCATGAGTGCAGCTAGAAGCCGCATTCGTCTAGCTGACCTCGGCATAGAGAAGGTGGGCCAAAGGAGGGCCTTGACCGGGGCGCTGTTATTGCAGCTGGAAGCCCCAGACTGCCAGCGCCAAGCTGACGACCTTGCGGCGCGGATGCGCGAGGCCTTAAACGACCTTAGCGTCCGCATCACGCGCCCCGTCAAAACGGGTGAAGTCCGGCTGTACGGACTGGACGATACCGCGACGCCCGAGGAGGTGGCCTTGGCGGTCGCCACGGTGGGCGAGTGTGCAGAAAGTGACGTTCGAGTTGGGCCCATCCGTCGCACGCCTACGGCCATGGGAACTACATGGATCCGGTGCCCACTTGCCGCCATGTGCAAAATCGTGGCGGCTAAAACCGTAAAAGTGGGCTGGGGGACGGCCAGGGTCGAGGCGCTGGAGCAGAGGCCGCTGTACTGTTTCCGGTGCCTTGAGAAAGGCCACGTAGGTAGTAAGTGCCCCAACGGGGTGGACCGCAGCACACAGTGCTACGCGTGCGCTGAGCCTAACCATAGGGCCGGCGCATGCACAGCGCGGGAGCTGAAGTGCCCGTTGTGCTCCGCGAAGGGGTGTGCAGCAGACCATCGGCTGCACACCAAAAAGTGTATCCCCCCGAAGGGGAAAGGGAAGGGACAAAAGCAGGTCCCTTCCCAAATACAATCTCAGGCGGCACCCGAGGCACCGGCCACGGAAGCGGGCTCCAATAGCCCGCCGGGAGAGCCCATGGAGGCCTAAAATTCCCTCCCCAAAAGATTTTGCAGGGCAATCTGAACCACTGCCGCAACGCGCAGAACCTGCTGCTGCAAACCGTTGCGGAGTGGTCCATTGCCCTCGGCGTTGTTGCGGAGCCCTACAATGTCCCAATCCATCCTCGTTGGTTTGGGGACAACACGGTCTCCGTCGCCGTCTATTGGGGGGGAGGAGAAGGCGCTCCACCCTGCTCCTTAATAGAAAAGGGGCAGGGGTACGTGGCTCTGCAGTGGGGAGCGATAGCCGTAGTGGGCTGCTACGTCTCTCCCAATAGGTCCCTCGCCGACTACGAGGTGTACCTGGACGGGCTGGCGAACTGCGTGCGCAGATGCCTACCCCGTCCACTGATTGTCCTGGGGGACTTTAACGCCCACGCTAGGGCGTGGGGCAACCCCAGAGACAGTCCAAAGGGAGAGACGCTGCAAGAGTGGGCGGCTGGGCTGGACCTCCGGCTCGTGAATCGGGGGTCCGTGAGTACATGTGTGCGGTGGCAGGGGGAGTCAGTCATCGACCTAACGTGGGCGACTCCCGCTGTCATTAGCATGCTGTCGGGGTGCCGCGTAGCGGAGGAGGTGGTCACACTATCCGACCACCGCCACATCTTTTTTGATGTGGCCCTCCGACCCTCCGACCGTCCCAGCCACAGAGCAGGCAGCCCTCCGCGACGCTGGTCCCTCAAGCGGCTAGATCGAGATATTCTCGAAGCCGCAGCCAGCGTCGCGGCGTGGCCGGAAAACGCCGATGAGATCTGGTCCGATCCGGAAAGAGAGGCGACCTGGTTCCGGGACACGATGACGGCGTTATGCGACGCCGCCATGCCCCGGGCCAGCTGCCCCTAGCGAAAGGTGGTGTACTGGTGGTCGCAGCAGATATCGCAGTTGCGCGAGGTCTGCTTGCGCGCGCGACGCCGGTACACCCGAGCCCGACGAAGAAGGCGAGCCACCGAAGAGGAGAAGGCCAGAGCCTATGAGCCCTACCGAGCGGCTACTAAGGCGCTTCAAATCGCTATTGCGAACGCCAGGTCTCGGTCCTCGAGCGAGCTCCTAGAGGGACTCGACGGGGATCCATGGGGGCGCGCCTACAAGGTGGTGTTGGGCAAGCTTCGGCCCTGGGTGCCCCCCCTGACGAAGACCCTAGATCCCGGACTGCTGCGTCGGGTAATCGACGCACTATTCCCGACGGTCCGGGGTAGTCCCTCAGTCCCCCCGACGGTATCATCGGCACTTTACACCGACTAGTTGGGGGTGACCGAACTGGAGCTGGACCGAGCCGTTAGCCGCTTGCGGGCTCGCAATACCGCGCCCGGCCCCGACGGTATACCGGGGCGGGTGTGGGTGATCACTCTGGCCGCCCTGGGGGACAGGCTGAGGCGGCTTTTTAATAGCTGCCTCCGTTATTCCAAGTTCCCCACGGCCTGGAAGGAGGCTCGCCTGGTCCTCTTGAAGAAGGAAGGCAGGACTGCAGACACACCCTCTGCGTACCGTCCCATATGCCTGCTAGACGAGGCCGGCAAGTTGTTCGAAAGGATTCTTGCCGCTCGTCTCGGCAGGCATCTGTCGCGTGTCGGTCCCGACCTGGCTGAAAGCCAATACGGCTTCCGACAGGGGCGTTCCACGCTAGACGCGATACTTCGCGTCCGCTCTCTGTCGGCGCAGGCTGTGTCCCGGGGTGGGGTGGCGTTGGCGATAAGTCTGGACATCGTCAACGCCTTTAATTCCCTGCCTTGGGGTGCGATCCTGGGGGCGCTGGAACATCATCGCGTCCCCCCATACCTGCAGGCCGTGGTCAGGGACTACTTACGCGACAGATACGTCCAGTACATCGGACAGGGCGGTACATTGCACCGGAGGGAAGTGTCTTGCGGGGTTCCGCAGGGGTCCGTGTTGGGCCCCCTCTTATGGAACCTCGCCTACGATGCAGTCCTGCGTGTCGATCTCCCCCCCGGTGTCAGCGTCGTATGTTACGCTGACGACACTCTGATGTTGGCCGAGGGGGACACCTTCGAGAGGACCATAGGGCTCGCCGAGCTTGGGGCAGAGGTCGTCGTCGCCAAGATCCGCGAGTTGGGCCTGGAGATAGCGCCTCATAAGACCGAGGCGCTATGGTTCCACAAACTGCCAAGGAGCAGGGAACCGCCCGACTCGTGGGTTCGCGTTGGAGACTCGCCAGTCCGGGTGGGGAGGTACCTAAAGTACCTAAGCCTCACCCTGGACAGTCGCTGGGGCTTCGAGGAGCACTTCGAGCGCCTAGTCCCCCGAGTCGAAAGGGTAGTGGGTGCTATGCACAGACTGCTGCCCAACCTTGGGGGACCGTCGGAGGAGGTGCGCCGCCTCTACGGGGGGGTCGTGCGATCGGTGGCCCTCTATGGGGCGCCCGTGTGGTCACACCGACTGTCGGGCGTCCGGCGCAGCAGGATGAAGGTTCAGAGCCTGCAGCGCAAGATGGCCATCCGTATCGCACGAGGATACCGTACCATATCCTTTGAGGCGGCAACACTTTTGGCGCGCTTTCCGCCGCTCGACATCCTGGCGGACATGGACGCGAGGGTCTACGACCAGACTCGCGGCATTCGTCAAAGCGGCGAGAGCGTGCCTGCGCTCGAAGAAGTGAGACGGCGGGAACGACGGCGCGCTCTGGAGGAGTGGCGCACGAGGCTCAGTCAAGAGCATATCGCGCGCAAGCGCGTCGTCCAAGCTATCCTGCCGTCCTTCGAAGCCTGGCACCAGCGGAGGAGAGGGCGAGTCACCTATAGACTTACTCAGATAATCACCGGTCATGGTTGCTTCGGTGATTATCTGAGGAAGATCGGACGCGAGGCGACGACAACCTGTCACCACTGCGGTGGGGACCAGGATTCCGCCCAGCACACGCTTGAAGAGTGCCCGGCGTGGGCCTCCGAGCGGCGGATCCTGGTCGACCGGATCGGACCGGACCTCTCCCTGCCGGCAGTTGTAGCGGCTATGCTGGCAGGGGAATCGGCGTGGGGGGCCGTATCCTCCTTCTGCAAGACTGTGATGTCCCAGAAGGAGGAGGCCGAGTGGGATCGGGAGAGGGCCGATCCTGCTCGACGAAGGCGACGGCGCCGGGGCGGAGGCACAGCCCGCCCAGGCCCCCCAGCCCAATAGCCCGGGGCTTTAGAATACGGCGTCGCCCGCCGTAATATATGGCGGGGGACCCCCCCTGCATCAACATCAGCAGGGGGGCCTTCGGGGTTGCGGACGCAAGGGGCGGGGGCCCTGAGCGTCCTTCACGAGCAACCCCGAGGAGGACGGTGGCGTGGTGTGGCCCACGTCACCGTGAGCACCGCGTCGGTGCGGGAGGGAGCATGTCATCAAGTCTCCCTCCGATGGCGGGCTCTTCGGAGCGAGGCACAAGAGGGGCACCGGTGCGTTCCATACGGAGATCCCGGAGCCCTTCCAAAGTGCTGATGTCGGCCACCCTGGGGTTTTTAGTCGGTAGGAATCCGACACGCCCCGCGAGCTTCCCCCGAGGCTCGCGGAAGTCCTATGCAGGATTTTCCCCAGGAAAAAAAAAAAGAAAAAAAAAAAGTCGGTTACTTGGGAGCTGAACGCCGTTGTCCGCAGACTGCGGACGAAAAAGGTGACACCCGGGTCAGATGGAGTCCCCGGCCGAGTGTGGGTTCTGTCCCACGGTCCGCTCGGCCGCCGTCTCAGGGCTCTCTGGACCGAGTGCCTCAGGCAGGGCCGGTTTCCTCAGCTTTGGAGGTTGGGGAAACTGGTCCTGATCAAGAAGTAGGGGCGCCCGGCAGACTCGCCGTCCGCCTACCGCCCCATTGTGTTGCTCGACGAGGTCTGCAAGCTCTTTGAGAGGGTGATTGCGGACAGACTCGTCGGGCACCTTTCGCAGACGGGGCCGGACCTGCACGAGTGCCAGTTCGGGTTCCGGCGGGGCAGGTCCACAGTGGACGCATTAAAGCGCGTCCAGAGGATGGCGGAGGGGGCCGTGAGTCGGGGGGAGGTTGTGTTGGCGGTGTCATTGGACATCGCCAACGCGTTCAACTCGGTGCCCTACTCCTCGATACTGGCAGCTCTCCAGTACCACGGCGTCCCCGAGTACCTCCACTTGACCATTTCGGATTACCTCGCGGACCGGCGGGTAATTTACCCCGGGCCGTCGCGGTGGCAGGAGCGGAACGTCGGGTGCGGGGTTCCATAGGGGTCGGTCCCCGGACCGCTCCTGTGGAACATCGCCTACGACTGGGTCCTGCGTGGCGCGTTGCTGCCGGATCTGGCAGTGACGTGCTACGCAGATGATACTCTCGTCGCCGCAAGGGCCCGGAGTCACAGGGAGGCGGCGTTGTTGGCCACAGCTGGCGTAGCCCAGGTGGTGGGGCGCATTAGGCGGCTTGGCATGGAGGTGGCCCTAAGCAAGACGGAGGCCGTGTTTTTCCATGGCCCCAGAAATCGGCCTCCCCCTGACGCTCACATCACTGTCGGGGGGCAGCGCATAAATATCTCGGCCCAAATGCGCTACCTGGGCCTAAAACTCGACGGACGCTGTTCGTTTAGGGCCCACTTTGCCGCCCTAGCGCCAAAACTTATGGCGACTGCAGGGGCCCTCTCGAGGCTGTTGCCAAATTTGGGCGGGCCAGAGGCCTCGGCGAGGAGGCTGTATACGGGGGTGGTGCGGTCCCAGGCCCTATACGGGTCCCCAATCTGGGCGGGCGCCCTGACGGCCCGAAACGTGGTGCTGCTGCGCCGCGCGCAGCGAGTCATGGCCGTCAGGGTCGTCCGAGGGTACCGCACCATCAGTTTCGAGGCGGCGACACTCCTCGCGGGTACGCCTCCATGGAAGCTGGAGGCCCAGGCGCTCTCTGAGCTTTATGCCTGGCGCAGGGATCCTAACAACATCCTGGATCCCTGCGCCCCGAGAGCAAGGCGGACAGAGTTGCACCGAGCTGCGCTGGAGAGCTGGCGGATCAAGCTCGCCCATCCCACTGCCGGTCACGCCGTCATCGCTGCGCTGCTGCCAATCTTCTGGGAGTGGCTGGGGTGACGACACGGCATCCTCACGTACCGCCTGACGCAGGTACTGTCCGGGCATGGTTGCTTCGGGCGGTATCTGTGGCGGATCGGTCGTGAGGAGGCGGAGCGCTGCCACCATTGTGCGGCTCCAGAAGACACGGCGGCGCACACGATGCTGGTGTGCCCGGCATGGGATGCCGAGCGGCATGGGCTGTCGCTCCCGACCGTGTTATCATCCATGGTTGGGAGCGAAAGCGCCTGGGCGGCAATGGCGGCCTTCTGCAAGGCCGTCATGACCGCGAAGGAGGAGGCAGAGCGGGTGCGGGAGGAGACGTCCTCCAATCCCGCTCGAAGACGGCGCGTTGGGCGAAGGCGCAGGGAATACGCCCGGAACGACCTTCGCCCACCGTAATCTCGGCCTGCAGGCGTCGGGGAGGGCACCCCGGCGCCCTAGCACTTAGCAGGCCCGTGCCGAAATAGCACTCCGTCCGCGCAGCCTCCAACAGGCGGTAGGGGGAGAACGAACTCCCCCCCACATTTGTCTAGGTCCGTGCCTAACTGCGGACCGAGCCCGCCGGTGCCACAGAGGTCATGCCAGTGACGATTCCTGTGGCCCGGCAAAAGGGCAGTAGGACACCGGGGGGTTTTAGTGGGTGCAAGCCCCACATAAACACCCGGGCCGTGCCCTCGGCCCGGGGGTATGCGCTAGGCATTTCCCCCCGTTAAAAAAAAAAAAAAAGTCGGTTACTTGGGGGCGGGCGAAAGGCTATCCCACCACACGCGTCCTTCAAGGCGCAGTGGCATAGCTTCTCGTCTATTTTGCTTGTCTTTCCGGCAAGCAATTTGGCGTGGTCTTGGGAGTAGCGCATAGTCGCGACTATCCCCAAGGCAAGTGTGACCTTCTCCTGCACGTGGTTGCTGCCTGCTATTGGTCTGGTCCTTCTGAACAGATAGAACAAAAATGGTCATGCGTTTCCCTTCCCAAAATCCCCTACACCCTCCATTCTTTCTTCCTGTTCTCCCTTCAATCCATTGTTCCGCCACGAAAGTGGCAAATCTGCGTCGGCAGCCGGGTTCTCGGTACCTGTCTGATCATCAGATGGGACTGGAGAGACCGGTTTTCTCGGTGGTCCGAAGGGGAAGGTTCAGATTTTGCTCAGTCCTACCGCAGTGGCCTCATTTATCAAATGAGGCCAAATTTATGAACTCTAGCGCCGTCTAAGGGTTCCGTTCGGGCCGAAAACTGACAATCTTCACAGGCCGCGGGTGTTTTTTCGCCTATGGTGGCTATAGTAGGTCGACTACCACTCTGGAATTAATAGGGTATATAGACAGTTATAATAGCTATCAAAAGAGGCCAAATTTATGAACTCTTGCGCCGTCTAAGGGGTCCGTTCGGCCCGAAATCTGACAATCTTCATAGGCCGCGTGTGTTCTTTCGCCTATGGTGGCTATAGCAGGTCGAGTACTACTCTGGAATTAATAGAGTATATAGACAGTCATAATAGCTATAAAATGAAGTCAAATTTACGAACTCTAGCACCGTCTAAGCAGTCCGTTTGGGCCAAAAACTGACAATCCTCATAGGCCGCGGGTGTTTTTTCGCCTATGGTGGCTATAGTAGGTCGAGTACCACTCTGGAATTAATAGGGTATATATACAGTCATAATAGCTATCAAATGAGGCCAAATTTATGAACTCTAGCGCCGTCTAAGGGGTCCCCGTTCGGGCCGAAAACTGACAATCTTCACAGGCCGCGGGTGTTTTTTCGCCTATGGTGGCTATAGTAGGTCGAGTACCACTCTGGAATTAATAGGGTATATAGACAGTCATAATAGCTATCAAATGAGGCCAAATTTATGAACTCTAGCGCCGTCTAAGGGGTCCGTTCGGCCCGAAAACTAACAATCTTTATAGGCCGCGGGTGTTTTTTCGCCTATGGTGGATATAGTAGGTCGAGTAGCACTCTAAAATTAATAGGGTATATAGAGAGTCATAATAGCTATAAAATAAGGTCAAATTTACAAACTCTAGCCCCGTCTAAGGGGTCCGTTCGGCCCGAAAACTGACAATCTTCACAGGCCGCGGGTGTTTTTTCGCCTATGGTAGCTATAGTAGGTCGAGTACCACTCTGGAATTAATAGGGTATATAGACAGTCATAATAGCTATAAAATGAGGTCTCTGCCTGAGGCACTCGGTCCAGAGAGCCCTGAGACGGCGGCCGAGCGGACCGTGGGACAGAACCCACACTCGGCCGGGGACTCCATCTGACCCGGGTGTCACCTTTTTCGTCCGCAGTCTGCGGACAACGGCGTTCAGCTCCCAAGTAACCGACTTTTTTTTTTTTTTTTTTTTTCCTGGGGAAAATCCTGCATAGGACTTCCGCGAGCCTCGGGGGAAGCTCGCGGGGCGTGTCGGATTCCTACCGACTAAAAACCCCAGGGTGGCCGACATCAGCACTTTGGAAGGGCTCCGGGATCTCCGTATGGAACGCACCGGTGCCCCTCTTGTGCCTCGCACAACCTGACAAAAATGCAGGTCCTCATGTCATTAGTTGTGCAATTGTGAAACAGATTTCCCCCCGCTCCATCAAGGCCCTTTATCTGTCCCTTATAAATATAGGGTTCTTGTATAAGTGCTAAATCAAATTTGGCCCTACGCAGCTGGCGATCTAGCATCGCCGTAGCCGCCTTAGAATGGTGCAAGTTTATTTGTACGCACCTTAAGCCAAGCTCCTTTGTTGCCTGGTTGTGTTCAGTTGGTAGTCCACGCTAGGGACTCCCCTCCTTGCAGCTCTCCTCCGGTTCGCTGCGATCTGGGGCTTCATCGTACTCCCTTATTGGGGAAGATGTGATGCCCAGATTGTCGAAGCCACCCGCCCGCAAGTCCATCCGGTCTCATCGACATGGCTGGCGATGGGACCGGACAATCCGCGAGCAGTACCTCCTCCTTGTCAGTTGCAGGGGTGCTTCCCCCCCTGCTGGTGGTCCGGTTGTGTTTCCACCGGAGTAGTGTGGGGTACGACCGCTGGTTTATCGGACTCGACCGCAGCCTCCTTTTTGTCCTCTGACGTTTCGAGGACTTTAAAGTAGCTGCGGTCAAGCCCGGCGTGCAGCATGTACCCGGCTTCTTTGATGGCATCAGCCGAGGACTGATCCATCAGGATGATGCTTCTGGCCTGTCGTCCCTCTGTCTTCGTGTTCACGACTCTCCAGCGGTGAGGATAACCTTATGGAGCCGCTGGAGCATCTGAAGCTCCATAGACAGAGAGACCTTCTCACTTACGCGTGCCCTCTTCCACGCCATTTTGACAGGACGGGGTAAGTCCCTATCCCTGATCACCTTGACCTTGACACCACCGACAGTTTGACCGTCGTAGTGTCTCAGCCAGGTGATCGCCTCGTCGCTGGAGCATGTTAGGCTGATGATGCCGCCCTGGACCTCCTCCCATTCAATGGTGAGGAACGGATCGCTCCACATCCTCCCCCAGATGACCTCCTTGATGTTCCAGGCAGTCTCATCATCAAGCATTGTTTTGGGATAGTCATCCGCAATGATGACCATCCTCGTTGTAGTCAGGGCATCCTTAAAGGAGGATCCGAGGCGAACTCGCTTTAGATCCCCTGCCGTATCGCTGGCTTCATCGCTGACCTCTCTCGCCCGTTTGGAGAGCGTCGCCTCCTGTACGAGCGTCTGAGAGACAGCCGATTGCCCTGCGAGCTCAATTCGCTTCCTCCGCTTGGCGAGCCCGCTGAGTCGTTTGCGTCTCTTAGGGGAGACGTGGTCACGCAGTCCGCCAGCACCGGTCGCCTGGGTGGTTTGGTTTCCGGGTCCAGCAGAGCCAGACGCTTCGCCTCCACCTTGGCAACCGGGGGCAGACCGGAAGACGCTGTGTCTCCTCCAGATCCGCAGCTCATATGTGCAATTTTGGGGACCAGACTGACGCCACCACTGGGGTTCGCTACCGTCACTTGTCCCGCTGCCTTTTTCGTGCCCGAAGGCCTTACATTATGCCCCGAAGGGCCTTGTGTGCATGACGCACTTTGTCCCTTTTTGGGGGCTGGTTTGGGGTTGTTCTTTTTGAAATAAAACTATTTTACGGATTTTATCGCGGTTTATTTTTTGATTTTTAGTTCCCGACGTTTCGAGTGCTTTGCAGCACCCATGGTCACGGGAGGGACTGAGGTGTTAGACGTCCAAAAGCCATAGTTGTTCCGGGGTACCCTCAAACTTCTTAATTCTTTTTGTTGGTCCGATCTACGCAGAATGAGCTCACGGTGTCTTGAGGTCTTGCAGTGTTATGCTTGGTTTTGGATTTGATTATATTAATTACCGGATCCCAAGTCGACGGAAGCGCCCAGCCATCTTCTCTATTGAAATTAGGATGTTTTTTAATTTCAATAGCCTCGCGAACCATCCTTAGTAGGTATCGGTGTTCGTTCACGAGAATTTGTGGTCTATCAAATCTGATGTTATGGCGGGTGCGGTCAAGGACATGTTCACAGACTGCAGACTTCTTTGAGCGACGGTGTTTTAGGTCAGCTACGTGTTCTTTAACCCGAGTTTTTACCGGTCTTTTTGTTTGTCCTATATAAGAGAGACCACATTCACAATCAAGCTTGTATACTCCTGCATCTTGTAGAGGGATCTGACACTTGACAGATGGTAAAAATTGACTGATCTTCTTCGGCGGCTTATAAAATGTTTTAATTGAAGCACGCTTCAAGATGTAGCCAATCTTGTCAACTAAATCAAATGTCAAGAACAAATCATTACGGTGTAACGAAACGCAACCGTGCACCATAGACAACGATTGCCTCCGAATCTTCCCTCCCTATACTATTTTTGGATAGGACGTCTTCAACGGCGCTGATAATTTCCTCATACGGTATCCTTCGAGGTGTTACAGCATAATTTAAACCTTTAGATAGGACCTTTACGATGTTTTCATCCAATGTTTGTTTTGACAGATTGATGACTGCGCGTGATTCGTTGTCTATGGTGCACGGTTGCGTTTCGTTACACCGTAATGATTTGTTCTTGACATTTGATTTAGTTGACAAGATTGGCTACATCTTGAAGCGTGCTTCAATTAAAACATTTTATAAGCCGCCGAAGAAGATCAGTCAATTTTTACCATCTGTCAAGTGTCAGATCCCTCTACAAGATGCAGGAGTATACAAGCTTGATTGTGAATGTGGTCTCTCTTATATAGGACAAACAAAAAGACCGGTAAAAACTCGGGTTAAAGAACACGTAGCTGACCTAAAACACCGTCGCTCAAAGAAGTCTGCAGTCTGTGAACATGTCCTTGACCGCACCCGCCATAACATCAGATTTGATAGACCACAAATTCTCGTGAAAGAACACCGATACCTACCAAGGATGGTTCGCGAGGCTATTGAAATTAAAAAACATCCTAATTTCAATAGAGAAGATGGCTGGGTGCTTCCATCGACTTGGGATGCGGTAATTAATATAATCAAATCCAAAACCAATCATAACGCTGCAAGACCTCAAGACACCGTGAGCTCATTCTGCGTAGATCGGACCAACAAAAAGAATTAAGAAGTTTGAGGGTACCCCGGAACAACTATGCCTTTTGGACGTCTAACACCTCAGTCCCTCCCGTGACCATGGGTGCTGCAAAGCACTCGAAACGTCGGGAACTAAAAATCAAAAAATAAACCGCGATAAAATCCATAAAATAGTTTATTTCATGTGTAATATTCGCGTAAATCTAAGAACTCAGTTGTTCTTTTTGTTTTTGTCCATATGACTTTATGATCCTTTTCATTCTGATGACTCCCCACCCGCCACGGAGCCCTCACCTTTGGAGATGCTTTATAAGCACCAGGGCTATCATCAGAGTATAGGATTCTAGGGTGAGTTGTCCACGAGACTAACGGTGTTTGCTTCCACTCCCACGTAGTGTAGGCTTACACCGCCGCCTGCGGACCCCTTCTTTACATAGCTGGAATGCCCGTGGCCTAAGAACCAAGGCCGGCAACGAGCTCAGAATTTTCGCAGTGTACCGACCACCAGGACCCCAATTGGAGCTGGCCGATGTCCACCAACTGCTGGACTCGCCCATCCCAACGCTCGACGCCGGCGACTTGAACTGCAAGCACCCGGCATGGAACTCCGCAAAAACCTGCAGACAGGGAAGACTGCTCTTGGACGATTCGGAAGCCCGTGATTACACGGTCGGTGGGTCGGAATCCCCGACAAGATATCCGGACGACCGTAGACAGCTACCAAACGTGTCAGACATCACCATCCAGACTAGTCGCTGTCCCATTCTTAAGACCCTTTTTTTTTTTTTTTTGGTGGGGAAATCCTCATGGATACCCGTTCGCAGCGGGGACGCAAACGGGTTATGTTGGACTCCTTGCTCCAGCGACGGTCAGTGTAAACGGCCGGCCGTCGCTGGAGCAAGTCCTTTTTTTTTTTTTTTTTTTTTTACCTGGGGAAAATCCTGCATAGGACTTCCGCGAGCCTCGGGGGAAACTCGCGGGGCGTGTCGGATTCTTACCGACTAAAAACCCCAGGGTGGCCGACATCAGCACTTTGGAGGGGCTCCGGGATCTCCGTATGGAACGCACCGGTGCCCCTCTTGTGCCACGCTCTGAAGAGCCCGCCTTCGGGGGGAGACTTAATGACACACTCCCCCCGCACCAACGCGGTGCTCACGGCGACGTGGGCCACACCACGTCGCCGTCCTCCTCGGGGTCGCTCGTGAAGAACGCTCAAGGCCCCCGCCCCTTGCGTCCGCGACCCCGAAGGCCCCCCTGCTGATGTTGGTGCAGGGGGGGTCCCCCGCCAGATATTACAGCGGGAGACGCGAGTTAGCCCGTATTCTGAAGCCCCGGGCTATTGGGCTGGGGGGCCTGGGCGGGCTGTGCCTCCGCCCCGGCGCCGTCGCCTTCGTCGAGCAGGATCGGCCCTCTCCCGATCCCGCTCGGCCTCCTCCTTCTGGGACATCACAGTCTCGCAGAAGGAGGATACGGCCCCCCACGCCGATTCCCCTGCCAGCATAGCCGCTACTATTGCCGGCAAGGAGAGGTCCGGTCCGATCCGGTCGACCAGGATCCGCCGCTCGGAGGCCCACGCTGGGCACTCTTTGAGCGTGTGCTGGGCGGAATCCTGATCCCCACCGCAGTGGTGACAGGTCGTCGTCGCCTCGCGTCCGATCTTCCTCAGATAATCACCGAAGCAACCGTGACCGGTGATTATCTGAGTAAGTCTATAGGTGACTCGCCCTCTCCTCCGCTGGTGCCAGGCTTCGAAGGACGGCAGGATAGCTTGGACGACGCGCTTGCGCGCGATGTGCTCTTGACTAAGCCTCGCGCGCCACTCCTCCAGAGCGCGCCGTCGTTCCCGCCGTCTCACTTCTTCGAGCGCAGGCACGCCCTCGCCACCTTGGCGGACGCCACGAGTAGGGTCGTAGACCCTCGCGTCCATGTCCGCCAGGATGTCGAGCGGCGGAAAGCGCGCCAAGAGTGTTGCCGCCTCAAAGGATATGGTACGGTATCCTCGTGCGATGCGGATGGCCATCTTGCGCTACAGGCTCTGGATCTTCATCCTGCTGCGCCGGACGCCCGACAGTCGGTGTGACCACACGGGCGCCCCATAGAGGGCCACCGATCGCACGACCCCCCCGTAGAGGCGGCGCACCTCCTCCGACGGTCCCCCAAGGTTGGGCAGCAGTCTGTGCATAGCACCCACTACCCTTTCGACTCGGGGGACTAGGCGCTCGAAGTGCTCCTCGAAGCCCCAGCGACTGTCCAGGGTGAGGCCTAGGTACTTTAGGTACCTCCCCACCCGGACTGGCGAGTCTCCAACGAGAACCCACGAGTCGGGTGGTTCCCTGCTCCTCGGCAGTTTGTGAAACCATAGCGCCTCGGTCTTATGAGGCGCTATCTCCAGGCCCAACTCGCGGATCTTGGCGACGACGACCTCTGCCCCAAGCTCGGCGAGCCCTATGGTCCTCTTGAAGGTGTCCCCCTCAGCCAACACCAATATGTCGTCAGCGTAACATACGACGCTGACGCCGGGGGGGAGATCGACACGCAGGACTGCATCGTAAGCGAGGTTCCATAAGAGGGGGCCCAACACGGACCCCTGCGGAACCCCGCAAGACACTTCCCTCCGGTGCAATGTACCGCCCTGTCCGATGTACTGGACGTATCTGTCGCGCAAATAGTCCCCGACCACGGCCTGCAGGTATAGGGGGACGCGATGGTGTTCCAGCGCCCCCAGGATCGCGCCCCAAGGCAGGGAATTAAAGGCGTTGACGATATCCAGACTTATCGCCAACGCCATCCCACCCCGGGACACGGCCTGCGCCGACAGGGAGCGGACGCGAAGTATCGCGTCTAGCGTGGTACGCCCCTGTCGGAAGCCGTATTGGCTTTCAGCTAGGTCGGGACCGACACGCGACAGATGCCCACCGAGACGAGCGGCAAGAATCCTTTCGAACAACTTGCCGGCCTCGTCTAGCAGGCATATGGGACGGTACGCAGAGGGTGTGTCTGTAGTCCTGCCTTCCTTCTTCAAGAGGACCAGGCGAGCCTCCTTCCAGGCCGTGGGGAACTTGGCGTAACGGAGGCAGCTATTGAATAGCCGCCTTAGCTTGTCCCCCAGGGCGGCCAGAGCGATCACCCACGCCCGCCCCGGTATACCGTCGGGGCCGGGCGCGGTATTTCGAGCCCGCAAGCGGCTAACGGCTCGGTCCAGCTCCAGTTCGGTCACCCCCAACTCGTCGGTGTAAAGGGCCGACGACACCGTCGGGGGGACTGAGAGACTACCCCGAACCGTCGGGAAAAGTGCGTCGATTACCCGACGCAGCAGTTCAGGGTCTAGGGTCTCCGTCAGGGGCGGCACCCAGGGACGAAGCTTGCCCAGCACCACCCTGTAGGCGCGCCCCCATGGATCCCCGTCGAGTCCCTCTAGGAGCTCGCTCCAAGACCGAGACCTGGCGTTCGCAATAGCGATTTGGAGCGCCTTAGTAGCCGCTCGATAGGGCTCTGGCCTTCTCCTCGGTGGCTCGCCTTCTTCGTCGGGCTCGGGTGTACCGGCGTCGCGCGCGCAAGCAGACCTCGCGCAACTGCGCTATCTGCTGCGACCACCAGTACACCGCCTTTCGCTTGGGACAGCTGGCCCGGGGCATGGCGGCGTCACATAGCGCCGTCATCGTGTCCCGGAACCAGGTCGCCTCCCTTTCCGGATCGGGCCAAACCTCATCGGCGTTTTCCGGCCACGCCGCGACGCTGGCTGCGGCCTCGAGAAGATCTCGATCTAGCCGCTTGAGGGACCAGCGTCGCGGGGGGCTGCCTGCTCTGCGGCTGGGGCGGTCGGAGGGTCGGAGGGCCACATCGAAAAGGATGTGGCGGTGGTCGGATAGTGTGAGCACCTCCTCCGCTACGCGCCACCCCGACAGCATGTTAATGACAGCGGGAGTCGCCCACGTTAGGTCGACGATCGACTCCCCCTGCCACCGCACGCACGTGCTCACGGACCCCCGATTCACGAGTCGGAGGTCCAGCCCAGCCGCCCACTCTTGCAGCGTCTCTCCCTTTGGACTGTCTCTGGGGTTGCCCCACGCCCTAGAGTGGGCGTTAAAATCGCCCAGGACAATCAGCGGACGGGGTAGGGTAGGTATCTGCGCACGCAGTTCGCCAGCCCGTCCAGGTACACCTCGTAGTCGGCGAGGGACCTATTGGGAGAGACGTAGCAGCCCACTATGACCATCGTTCCCCACTGCACAGCCACGTACCCCTGCCCCCGTTCTATCAAGGAGCAGGGTGGAGCGCCTTCTCCTCCCCCCCAATAGACGGCGACGGAGCCCGTGTTGTCCCCGAACCAACGAGGATGGTCCGGGACATTGTAGGGCTCGGCGACAATGCCAAGGGCAATAGACCACTCCGCAACGGTTTGCAGCAGCAGGTTCTGCGCGTTACGGCAGTGGTTCAGATTGCCCTGCAAAATCCTTTGGGGAGAGAATTTTAGGCCTCCATTGGCTCTCCCGGCGGGCTATCGGAGCCCGCTTCCGTGGCCGGTGCCTCGGATGCCGCCTGGGGTTGTGTTTGGAAAGGGACCTGCTTTTTTCCATTCCGCGCCGGCCCTATGATTGGGTTCAGCGCATGCGTAGCACTGTGCTCCGGTCCACCCCGTTGGGGCATTTGCTGCCCACGTGGCCCTTTTCGAGGCACCGGAAGCAATATAACGGCCTCTGCTCCAGCGCCTCGACCCTTGCCGACCCCCAGCCCACCTTAACGGTTTTGGCCGCCACAATTTTAGACATGGCGGCCAATGGGCACTGGATCCACACAGTTCCCATTGCTGTGGACGTACGGCGAATAGGCCCAACTCGAATGTCAACCGCCGCACATTCGCCCGCCGCGGCGACCGCTAAAACTACCTCTTCTGGCGTCGCGGCGTCGTCCAGGCCGTAGAGCCGAATCTCGCCCGTTTTTGTTGGGCGCATGATACGCACGTTGAGGTCGGATAGGACCTCGCGCATCCGCGCCGCAAGTTTGTCGGCCTGGTTCTGGCATTCTGGGCCCTCCAGCTGCAGGAGAAGCGCCCCAGTCAAAGCCCTCCTCTGGGCCACCGTCTCGATGCCGAGATCGGCAAGGCGAATGCGACTTTTTGCCGCAGTCATGACCTCGGCATATGTGGTCTTCTCGTCGAGTACGGTGACCGATACCGCTGCCGTCCTAGGAGCCTTTCGCGGTCTCCTCTCACGTTGCCGGTTACGGGTTCGCCATCGGTGGTCCAAGACCGTGTCTGGAGGCGGGGTAAGCGCACACCAGACCCGACAACTAGGAGGGGAAGAGAAAGGATTGGGAAGGAAGTTAGGGATGGGGATAGAGAAGGGGAAGGGAAGGGTTATGTTAGGGCTTCACGCCCTCTCCCGACTGCCGTTACCGCGGAGTCTCGCTGGTCCTCTCTGAAGCCCAGAGAGGTACCTAGAACCCCCGGGCAACGCTTCTCCAATTTTTTGCTGCGCCCCACCCTCTCCGAAAGCCAGAGATTGTGAGGGGCAGCATGGCGACTCCCGTCATACACGTCGGACTATTCGCCGCCGCCAGCAGTCCCATCGGGAAACGAAAGAACTGCTGAAGGCGCCCAGGGTGCACCACGAGGAGGTTGTCCGACCCAGCACCCCCGCTGGAGCAAGTCCTACCAACTAAAACCCCACCGTGTTCCTTCGCCCGCTTAACGACGAGTTACGGGTACGGAGACTCCTTCCACGACCCGCCAGCGGCTGTCCGTTTTCCGGACTCTCCTTATGCAGGGTAACCCCGCCCTGTTCCTCTCCTTGGCGAAGACGTGCCGGAACACTTGGCGCGTCCTCCAACCTCGGGGGCCAGATGGTCTGAGCAGGCAACAACAACCCCCGCTGCTGGTGCCCGCAGGCCCCCCTCACGGCGGCATAAGATCGGCGGCCGCCCGTCTTCTCCGCCCAGTCCTTCGGCGTCGATTCGGAGCAGCGAGGGGATCGCTCTCCCTGCTTCGTTCCGCTGCCTCCTTCAGTGCAATGGTTGCCTCACAGA
Source organism: Phalera bucephala (assembly GCA_905147815.2). Classification (NCBI taxonomy): domain Eukaryota; kingdom Metazoa; phylum Arthropoda; class Insecta; order Lepidoptera; family Notodontidae; genus Phalera; species Phalera bucephala. The sequence continues at coordinate 416,909 of CAJHXA020000006.1, read as the reverse complement.
AGGCTTCCACTGCCTGCCACGATCTCTCGCTGCCGACCATGGCGCGAACCACTGTCGGCAGCGCAAGGTCTCGCCCTATGACGCCCATGACGACGGAGCCCGTGTTGTCCCCGAACCAACGAGGATGGTCCGGGACATTGTAGGGCTCGGCGACAATGCCAAGGGCAATAGACCACTCCGCAACGGTTTGCAGCAGCAGGTTCTGCGCGTTACGGCAGTGGTTCAGATTGCCCTGCAAAATCCTTTGGGGAGAGAATTTTAGGCCTCCATTGGCTCTCCCGGCGGGCTATCGGAGCCCGCTTCCGTGGCCGGTGCCTCGGATGCCGCCTGGGGTTGTGTTTGGAAAGGGACCTGCTTTTTTCCATTCCGCGCCGGCCCTATGATTGGGTTCAGCGCATGCGTAGCACTGTGCTCCGGTCCACCCCGTTGGGGCATTTGCTGCCCACGTGGCCCTTTTCGAGGCACCGGAAGCAATATAACGGCCTCTGCTCCAGCGCCTCGACCCTTGCCGACCCCCAGCCCACCTTAACGGTTTTGGCCGCCACAATTTTAGACATGGCGGCCAATGGGCACTGGATCCACACAGTTCCCATTGCTGTGGACGTACGGCGAATAGGCCCAACTCGAATGTCAACCGCCGCACATTCGCCCGCCGCGGCGACCGCTAAAACTACCTCTTCTAGCGTCGCGGCGTCGTCCAGGCCGTAGAGCCGAATCTCGCCCGTTTTTGTTGGGCGCATGATACGCACGTTGAGGTCGGATAGGACCTCGCGCATCCGCGCCGCAAGTTTGTCGGCCTGGTTCTGGCATTCTGGGCCCTCCAGCTGCAGGAGAAGCGCCCCAGTCAAAGCCCTCCTCTGGGCCACCGTCTCGATGCCGAGATCGGCAAGGCGAATGCGACTTTTTGCCGCAGTCATGACCTCGGCATATGTGGTCTTCTCGTCGAGTACGGTGACCGATACCGCTGCCGTCGTAGGAGCCTTTAGCGGTCTCCTCTCACGCTTGTTACGCAAAGGATTACGCGTCTCGGGCGCCCGTTGCGACGGACCCTTCTGGGCCTTTCTCGGCTTTTTGGTGACCGTCGCCCAGGACCCTCCCCCTCCAGGGGCAGGCGGATCCACCACCTGGACCTCCACAGGGGGAAGCTCAGGAACCGGCGGGTGCACCAAAATACCGGGCCTTCGCGCCTTTCGGGCCCTCTTATTGGCTGCAGGAGCCAGCGGCGCGTGCGGCTGCGCGGGCGACGGTTTCGGTGGTGAGGGCGCAGCCGGCGTCAGTAACGACTGCGATAGTCGCGACGGGGCTCCAATTACCGCCAAGGCACTGGTGCCGTCTGAAGCCAGGGGTGGACGGAGGCGCCTTTCCGGTGGGAGTCTCGCCTCGATGGCGTCCAGCCGCACGTTGACCATTGTGCCAACTTCTACCATAATGGCGCGCATCCTCCGCTCGCACTCCTCCTCTGATGTTTGCGGAGGAGAAACTACCGGCTGACGCGTTTGAGCGAGCTCCTCTCGCAGCGCCACCACTTCGCCCCTCAGCTCCGCCAGTTCAGATTGCAGGCGAGAGTTATCTATCTACCTGTAGCTTGGCGGTCTCTGCCGTTGAAGTTCTCGCCTGTAGCATTTCTGTGGCCGCCTTAATGGAGGCCGCCGCATCCTTAAGATCACGTTGATACGTGCCCTTAAGGTTTCCTGATTTGGCAGCGACCCTCAGGATGATGGCCACATCCTCCTGGACACGCTCTCCAAGCGCTGCCGCAGTAGGGCCCTCCTGTGCAACGTCAATCCCCAGCGCACTTCTTCTCACGCGGGCATCTTCCGACATTTGCGTCAGCTCTGTCTCGATCCCGTTCTTCGGTTTCTTTTTCCGGGTCGAGGTCAGGAGGTTACATTGCGATGACTCCGTGGAGTCTGACTCAACCTCGCTTGCGGCTGGTGTGTCGGTTTTTCGCAAAAAGCGACCTCTTCTATCGCGCTTGGTTCTGGCAGCGCTGGTGCTGACACCGCCTCGCCCTCTTTGCGCTTTTAGCACCTTTTCTGGCGCCGGCATGAGTTTATGGCTGGACGTCGATTTTAATGCTATGCCACCTCCTTTCTCGCACTTGCGATTGAGCCCGCTGCTTTTTGAGAGCTCGGAGCAACGCTCTAAGCTGCCGCCATCATCTTTAACAGACTCTGCACTCGAGCAGCCGGATTCCCCACTGCTCTTTTCCTCCTCCCTAACTTCGAAATTATTTTTATTCGGTTCCATTTTTAGTCCCACGAGAATGGGGGAAATAAATCGTCGACCCGGGCGGAGCCCCCTGCACCCGGGCAAGCCTATATACACCGTGGGGTCGGCCGGTGCCTCGGGTTGCCGCACTAGCGGCTGGTAATTTTTTAAAGTGGTTTTCTTCCACGCGGCCCAGCCGGCGAAGGCAAGGCCCCCGTCCCAGCGTAGAGCCGAAGCTCATCGTTGCCGGTTACGGGTTCGCCATCGGTGGTCCAAGACCGTGTCTGAAGGCGGGGTAAGCGCACACCAGACCCGACAACTAGGAGGGGAAGAGAAAGGATTGGGAAGGAAGTTAGGGATGGGGATAGAGAAGGGGAAGGGAAGGGTTATGTTAGGGCTTCACGCCCTCTCCCGACTGCCGTTACCGCGGAGTCTCGCTGGTCCTCTCTGAAGCCCAGAGAGGTACCTAGAACCCCCGGGCAACGCTTCTCCAATTTTTTGCTGCGCCCCACCCTCTCCGAAAGCCAGAGATTGTGAGGGGCAGCATGGCGACTCCCGTCATACACGTCGGACTATTCGCCGCCGCCAGCAGTCCCATCGGGAAACGAAAGAACTGCTGAAGGCGCCCAGGGTGCACCACGAGGAGGTTGTCCGACCCAGCACCCCCGCTGGAGCAAGTCCTACCAACTAAAACCCCACCGTGTTCCTTCGCCCGCTTAGCGACGAGTTACGGGTACGGAGACTCCTTCCACGACCCGCCAGCGGCTGTCCGTTTTCCGGACTCTCCTTATGCAGGGTAACCCCGCCCTGTTCCTCTCCTTGGCGAAGACGTGCCGGAACACTTGGCGCGTCCTCCAACCTCGGGGGCCAGATGGTCTGAGCAGGCAACAACAACCCCCGCTGCTGGTGCCCGCAGGCCCCCCTCACGGCGGCATAAGATCGGCGGCCGCCCGTCTTCTCCGCCCAGTCCTTCGGCGTCGATTCGGAGCAGCGAGGGGATCGCTCTCCCTGCTTCGTTCCGCCGCCTCCTTCAGTGCAATGGTTGCCTCACAGAAGGCTTCCACTGCCTGCCACGATCTCTCGCTGCCGACCATGGCGCGAACCACTGTCGGCAGCGCAAGGTCTCGCCCTATGACGCCCACGAGGACACTGCGCTGGGACGCCCAGGCTGGGCATTCTTCCAGCGTGTGCTGGGCAGTGTCCTCGGCGGCACCGCACTCATGGCATGAGGCATCAGCCTCTCTCCCGGCAACCTTCCAAAGGTACCTGCCGAAGCATCCATGTTCCGACAGGATCTGCACTAATCGGAAGGTCAGCGCCCCATGTTTTCGGTTCACCCATTCCGCGAGGATTGGGCGAACCGCCCGTATGGTCAAGTGGCCTGCCGTTGGCTCGACCAGCCGTTCCCGCCACTTCCTTAAGGCGCCTTCCTGCGCCTGTCGCCGCCATGCTGCCAGCTCGTCTGGCATGGGACTGCCGCCGTTCTGTCGGAGCTCCGCTCTACGACGATAGACGGTGGCTAACACCTCTGCTTCCAAGTCCCAGGGTGGGGTTCCCGCAAGTACGCACGCCGCCTCGCACGAAATTGTGCGGTATCCGCGTATCACCCTGACCGCCATGACCCGCTGCGGACGTCGCAGCAGGGCCTTGTTCTGGGCGGTCAGGGAGTCCACCCACACCGGCGCACCGTACAGGGCCATCGACCGCACCACCCCAGTATAGAGGCGGCGACAGCTTGCGCTCGGGCCGCGCTGATTTGGTAGGAGCCGACTGAGAGCTCCTGTCCCCTTGAGCAGTTTTGGGGCCAGCGCCTTAAAATGGGGCCCAAAGTTCCATCGCGAGTCGAGGACGAGGCCAAGATATTTCATCTGGGCCCCAACCGCGACTGCAACTCCGTCTATGAACAGGGCAGTGCCAGGCGGCGGCCGCCTTCGTGGCCCGTGAAAGCAGATAGCCTGGGTCTTTTCGAGGGCCACCTTCAGGCCCAAACGCTGGACACGACCGACCACTTCCGCTACTCCTCCCATCGCAAGCCGAACAGCTTCCTCCACACTAGCCCCCTGAGCCGTGACAAGTGTGTCGTCTGCGTAGCATATCAGGCGCAGACCCCTCTCCAAGGAGCCGCGCAGAACCCAATCGAAACCGATGTTCCACAGGAGTGGACCTAGCACCGACCCCTGTGGAACACCGCACTTCATGGGACGGCTTAAGAGCCGCCCGTCGCTCGTCACGCAGACGACACACCTTGCCATTAGGTAGTCGCCGATGATATGGAGCAGGTACCCCGGTATCCTATGAAACCGCAGGGCCTCCACAATACACTCTAATGGCAGGGTGTTGAAAGCATTGGCGATGTCTAACGACACCGCCAACATCACCCCGCGTCTCGCCACACTTTCCTCGGAGAGGGTCTTCACACAAAGCATTGCATCGACCGTGGATCGGCCCCCTCGAAATCCGAATTGGCTGCTGTTGAGGTCCGGCCCCACTGTGCGGAGGTGTTGGATGACGCGGCCAGCGAGCACGCGCTCAAAGACCTTTCCCGCCTCGTCCAGCAAGACTATGGGTCTGTACGCCGACGGCGACCCTGCAGGTTGACCTTCCTTTTGCAGGAGGACGAGCTTTCCCCTCTTCTATGGCGTGGGAAACTTCCCCGCCCTAAGGCAGGAATTGAGCAGGGCCAAATATCTGTCCCCCAAAGAGTCGAGGGCCAAGGCTAAAACTCGACCGGGCACACCGTCCGGGCCTGGGGCTTTATTTTTGGCCCGCATTTTGCAGACCGCAGCAGCAATCTCCTCCGACGTTATCTCCTGCACTCCGTTGTCGGTATCAGACCCCCTCTCTGACAGTGATGCCATTTCCGGCGGCACATGTGCGGTTTGGTCCGGAAATAGAACCGAAACTACTTCCTGCAGGAGGGCAGGTTGCAGGGTATCGGTTAGGGGGGGCGCCTGGCCACGCAGCTTGTTGCGCGCAGCCCGATACGGACGCCCCCGGGGGTCTCTGTCCAGGGTCGCCAAAAACTCCTCCCGCGCTTCCGCCTTGGATCTTAGAATAGTCAGCTGCAGGTCCTCCTTCTTTTGCCGGTATACGGCATACAACCGTTCACCTTCGGCTTCGTCCCGCACGCGCCGTCGGCGTTGCCGTGTGTACACGCGGCGCGCCGCTATGCAAGCCCTGCGCAGTTCCTCAATTTCCGCCGACCACCAGTAGACCGCCCTCTTCGGAGGGCGGGACCTGGCTCTCGGCATGGCGGAGTCACAAATAGCGGTCAGGGCTGCAGAAAACCACGCGGTCTCGTCCTCGACATTATTCGACGGCGCCCCACTTTGTGCTGCCCACGCCTGGACAAAGGCTGCCTCCACTGCTATTTCCAGGTCCAGCCGTGTTAAAGCCCACCTCGGGAAATTTGCCGCCGCACTCCCCGGAGCACGACGCCTGCCATTCCCTCCGAGGGGGGAGACTTCAAACCGTATATATCGGTGATCGGAGAGAGTCTCAACCCCCTCCATCACCTGCCACCTCTGGACTCGCGCTGCGACAGCGGGGGAAGCAAACGACACGTCCACTATGGATCCGCCACGCTGTCGCACGCAGGTGTGGGTGGACCCCCGGTTTAGGATTTCCAGGCCCACGTTGATCGCCCACTCCTCGAGGGTTTGTTCCCGGACATCAGTGGTGGGACTACCCCACGCCGTAGACTTGGCGTTTAGATCTCCCAGGACGAATACCGGTAGCGGTGCTATGCGTTGCACTGCCGCCCCAACCTCGTCCAGGAAGATCTCGAACTCGGCCAAAGTCTTGTTGGGGGAGAAGTAGACGCCTATTACGGCCGTTTCTCCCCACTTTACCACCACAAATCCCCGACCTCTCTCCACCACAGACAGCGCGGTCACTCCCACAATCACGACAGAGCCCAGTGAGTCCCCAGCCCAGGTGGGCCGGTTTGGCACAAAATAGGGCTCTGCGGCTACGGCGATATCCGTCAACCACTGCCGCATGGACTGCAGGAAGAGATCCTGAGCCACGCCGCAGTGGTTGAGGTTAGCTTGAAGGACTTTGTGTATGCGACTACTGTCCATTGGTGAGTCCTTCTGTCTCCATGCTTTCGGGCCTGGCACCAACGGCGGCCTCTTTCCTTACTCTTTTAACAGGGGGCGCTGCACATGCCACGCTCCCCACTCTGTGCGCGGCCGGCCTCCCGGCAGCCTCGCATACCGAACAGTGCGGCGACGCCGAACATGCACTGGCTATGTGGCCGCACTTGCCGCAGCGATAACATTGTTTGCTGCGGTCCGCATCGGTGGGGCACATGGCACTCACATGCCCCGTCCGAAGGCACCGATAGCACCTGGTCGGCTTCAGTCCAAGGAGCCGGACGCCAAATGTAACCCAGCCTATCGCCATGGTACTCTTCTGGGCCGCCTTTTTGGCCGCAGCAATCGGGCAACGCACCCAGGTCGCTCCGAGGCCTGACGGACCTGGACGTATCGGTCCCACCTTTACGTCGGCCGGCGAGCATCCCCCTTCTCGTGCTACTGCTGCGGCAATCTCCTCATCTGTGGTGGCGTCGTCAAGATCCATCAAGCGGAGCTCGGCACACTTGATGGGTCTGGAGATGCGGACGTCGTCGGGGCTGAGCACTTCCCGCAGCTTGCAGGCAAGCGCATCGGCCCTATCACCGCTTTCCGCCCCCGGAATTTGGAAAATCCGAGCGCCGGTCGCTGCTCCTCTCAGGCGAAGGCCAGGAATGTCCACGACGGGCATTTTTGCTTTGGCCTCTGCCAGCACCGACGCGTAAGTAACCCCCCTTGTTTCAGCGGCCGGCAGCATTGTCAGAACGACAGCTGTCGACCGGGGGGGGCGCATCCTTGGCAGACCCGACGCTGGGGCTTGACCTTTGGAAGCCACCTTATTCTTCCGCGCCTTTCGACGCTTCTTCCTGGGAGCAACCTCGGTCCACCTTCCTCTCTTTCCCCTTCCTCTCTCCTTCCGGCATGGATGTCCGCGTTACTTTTCCCTTTCTTATTTTTAAAATCAAAAAAATCAAAATCAAAAGTTTTTTATTCATGTAGACCAAAAGGCACTTATGAATAGTCAAAAACAGAAAATTATTATTACTTAAGACTCTACCACCCGTTCGGAAAGTCATTCCTGTGGAGAAGAAGGGCAAGAAACTCCACGGTTACTCTTTTTTAAAAATGAGGTTTACAATTCTTTTTGTATACATTGCATTTATGGAGTATGGGAGAACAATGCAGAACGAGCTAAATAGATGTGCTTAAGTATAGATTAATCATAAGTGTACTTAGATTCATGATATTGGTCAGTGTCTACATAGTCCTCTCATTTACAAAATAGAGATGTTGTAGAGGTATATAATAAAAAGCATAATAATAATAGTAAGAGAAAGTGTTACTATAAAATATGTAAAGAGCGCGTACAAAACAACTGGTCATAGCTCCAGTGTGATGCCGAACGAGACAAAATTCATCAGCATTATGGTACACGTTCAGTCAGACAAAGGGCAGGGGACGGACCAGTCCCCACCAGCAGCACCCGTTCACGAGTATGACCTGAGAAGCAGCCATCACTCTCCTCAACCATTTTAGAGGGAAAAGAATGACCCGCTCCACAGAGCCGCCACTAGCAAAGACATTTTAGTGAGCATGACCAATCCACAACCCTGTCGACATCGTTCGAGAATAATATTTAAAATCAATGAACGCTCGCTAGGCAGGACACGCTGCACTTAACATTATATTCTTCTAGATTTCAGTTAACTTGTGTAAAGGCATTTTTATCATTTAAAAAATCATTTAGTGTATAATATCCTTTACTCATTAGTGAAGATTTAATATACTTTTTAAATCTGTCAAGTGGCAACTCTAACATGGGCTTTGGTATCTTATTGAAGCAGCGAATACCGACTCCAAGGAAGGAAGTAAATACTTTTTTAAGCCTAACAATTGGTAATACCAGTTTATGTTTATTTCTAGTATTTAATTTATGAACGTCACTCACTTTATTAAATAAATGGATATTCCTACGTATGTACACTATGTTGTCGTATATATACTGTGAAGCGACCGTGAGAATGTTGATCTCTTTAAAAAGTTCTCTGAGGGAAGCCCTAGGTCCAAGATTATAAATGGCACGGATAGCTCTTTTTTGCAGTATGAATACATTTTCCACGTCAGCAGCGTTACCCCACAGTAGGATACCATAAGACATAATGCTATGGAAGTAACTAAAATAAACTAGACGTGCTGTATCCACATCCGTAAGTTGCCGTACTTTCCACACTGCATAAGCAGCGGAGCTAAGTTTACCCGCAAGCGATGAGATATGGGCCCCCCATTGGAGTTTGGAGTCTAGGGTAATGCCTAAAAAGACAGTGGAGTTCACGAGGTCCAGCTTTGTGCCATTAATAAGAATATTCGTAGCATTAACTTTTACATTGGGCATAGTAAATTTAATACACTTTGTCTTGAGTGAATTAAGCAATAGATTGTTTATTTCGAACCAATTTGATATCCGTGAAAGAGCACCATTCACATCGTCAAAATTAAGCTTAGCTCTGTCAACTTTGAAGATCAATGAGGTATCATCTGCGAATAGTACAATGTCACAGACATCACGGACAAAGTTCGGCAGGTCATTAATATATACTAAAAAGAGAAAGGGTCCTAAGATGGAGCCCTGTGGAACACCAATTGAAATATTAACTTCCTGAGACTTGACCCCGTTAATCTCAACACATTGAGACCTTTCACCTAAGTATGAAGCTAATAAATTAAGGGCAGTGTTTTTAATACCGTAATGCCTTAGCTTTTTAATAAGGGTTGCATGCTCAACACAGTCGAATGCCTTAGAGAGATCACAGAATACACCAATTGCATTCTGCGATGCCTCCCAGGCACCGTAAATTTGCTGAAGCAGACCTACTCCCGCGTCTGTGGTTGAACGTCCCTTAGTAAAACCATATTGATCACCGTGTAACAGCTTATTCTCATTAAAGTGGTTAAGCAATTGATTGAGTAGGATCTTTTCATAAATTTTACTCAAGGCCGGCAAGATGGAAATCGGTCTAAAATTGGAAGGCTCGCTTTTTATCCCTGATTTAAAAATCGGTACAACTTTACTAAGTTTCATTAAGTCGGGGAACCTACCCTTCTCTACACATTTATTAAATATCGTCGCCAGCGCAGGTGCTATAGCCATTACTATGCTATCTAGTATTTTTAATGATATACCCCAGAAGTCGACAGTGTTTTTAATGTTTAACGACTTAAAGGTTAAGATTATGTCTGTCGGGGTCACATATTTAAATTCAAACAAGACATTGCATTTTTTTACACTGATTTTTAATATTAGTTCAGCTTTTCGGGAAGAGGAGTTCAAAGAGCCAGTAGTATGAACTGGAATTTCACTAAAAAATTTATTAAAAGCCTGCGCAATATCGAAATCATTTTTCTTCTGCTGCTGCTTTTTTCTCTCACCGACCTTCGCCCCAGGTTTGGCTGAGGCCTTGGCGGCAGTAGGCTCGACCACTGGGGCCACAATTTGCGGTTTCTCTGGCGCCATTACCTTTTCGGATATGTGACCGTACTTGGTGGTCGCCGGGGCCACTGCGCCTGCCACCTTTTCGGCATATGACTGCGCCCTGGTCACCCTCTTATCATCTGCAGCCAGAGGTGGGTGCAGTCTCTTTTCCGGCAGGAGCCGCTCCTCTACTGCCGCGAATCGGGCATCCAGAATCGTGCCCACTGTTCTTAGGACCGTGGACACGATCTCCTCCGTGGCCTGGACCGGAGCAGACTTTTGTTGGCTTGCTGAGGCCCTCAGATCCGCGACGTCTTTGCGGAGCTCTGCCACCTCTTTTCTTAGACGGGCGTTCTCGGCCTGTAGTATAGCCGTCTCCTGGGCTACCGTGCGGCTTCTCAGCAGCTTGCCTGCTTTGGCCACTCGTTTGGCCGCGTCTTTGAGGCCGCGCACGAAAGTCCCCTTAAGGTTCCCCGATTTCGAGGCGATCCTAACTATTGTGTCGGCTTCGTCTTGCAGCTGCTGACACAGCACCCCTGTAGGCATGCCCTGCAAGGCCTCTTCCTCTATAACAAGTTTGTCGAGCTGCACCGCGGCGTGACCCCGGAGCTGCTCCCGCTGGGGTGCAGCTAGACTCATTTTTTCGACGTACTTTGCCACCTCCGTTCTAGTGGAGCACATCGAGACGCTCGACACATCTGTCTCACCTCCATCACTCCTCTCACTCCGTGAGGCCTTAAGGAACCGGCCCTTGGGGTCGCGGAACTGCGAACTCGTAGAGCCCTGAGATCTGCGTCCCCTCTGTGCAGGTAGGAGCTTTGCCGCTGCTGCCTCCGGTTCGTCTTCGCTCGAGGATTCTGACTTCGAACCATTTGTTCTCCTCCTTTTGCAACCGGGCATCTTGAAGAATTTAGATGCCCGTGATGTCGTTTCCGCCTTTTCGGGGACAGATTTGGGGAGGGCAGAACCCCCCGTCTCCTCACCCTTAGCATTAGGACCAGTAATGGCCTTTCCATTTAGCACGTCCACAGCACCCACTGCTGCCGGACCATCTACGTCTCTCTCCCTGTCATCATCAATAAAGGTTTTTCTTATATTTGTAACTTCCATTTAGTTCCCACGAGAACCTAGGTAACTAATCGTCCATCGGGGTAGGGACCCGGTTACCCCGATAACCCTGATACGCCTGGGGGGCGGGAGGTACCCCAGGGTTGGTCGCTAGTGGCTGATCACCTGCCAGCCGCTCGGTCGCATGACCAAGCATCCCGACACCACGTACCGCTGCGCCGGGAGTTCGGGATTTTTTAGGTTTACTCCTCACGATCCAGCCAGCTAAGGCCAGACCCCCGTTCCACCGTAGAGCCAGGCTCATCGTTGGCGGGCTACGGGTTCGCCGTCGGTGGCCCAGAACAGGACCGTGTCTGGTGGCGGGATGAGCACACACCAGACCCAACGTCTAGGAGGGGAGGGGGATGGGATTGGGAAGGACTTTAGGGACGGGACTAGAGGGGGAAGGGTTATGTTTAGGGCTTCACGCCCACTCCAATATTTGTTGCCAACTGGGTACTTTCTTACCCAGACAACACAACACCACCACACCGAGAGACCTCGATAACACCAATAACTCGCGCCCCGCACTCTCTTCAAACGGAGAGTACGAGGAGCGAGCGACTCGACCGACCTTCAAGGATACGAATGAACGGCTCCTCAAGCGAGGAGCGAGCGGAACGACACAAAGGACCCAGAAGGTATGCGCCACTTGCTACACCCGCCTCTCTCCAAAACGGAGATTGACGGGGGCAGCCAGGCACAGCCTCCTTCTCCGGACAAAACCGGACCCCACCCCCCCCGCGTCAGGTTATTTGCCATCGCCAACAAGAACCCCCGAAGGGGAAGTTATTGACGATGCCCAGGGTGCACCGGCAACGAACCCATTGGCTTGCCCGGCCAGTCCGAAGACATGCCAAGGAAAGACAATGGGACGCGCACTCGTGGAGGTTACCCGACCTAGCACCCCTTACCCGACCTAGTCCGATGTGTCCATCCCATTCTTAAGACCCAGCTCAACCGTCTGACGGAGAGGGTAAGGGCCGAGATCCTAGATCACGCCGCCGCGAGCTGGGAGAATCATATAGAAAACATCGCCGATGACTGGCTCTCAATCCACCGTCTCTGCCGCCAGTGCTCCAACACTCCAGCCCCCGTGCGACCATAAATCCACGACGACGGCACTCTTCGGTACGTAGCAGCAGACCGTGCTGAGATCTTCGCCGATTACCTCGAACGCCAATTCCGACCGAACCCAACCGCAGACCAGGCCCATGTGTCAACAGTTGAGCAACACCTTAGAGAGTTCCTGGACGCGCCGATGGCTCCTAAAGAAGATGCCATCTTTTTCTCCCCGGGGATGGTCAGCAAGATGACCAGGAAGACCAAACGAAGAAGGCCCCGGAGCGGACGGAATTACGAACAGAGCGCTGAAGCACCTGCCACACCGCACAATGGCAGCGGTAGCTCGCCTCTTTTCAGAGATCGTCCGCACCGGGAAGTTCCCGAATACATGGAAAATCGGGCACGTCATCATGCTGCCCAAACCGGGAAAGAACCCGCGTAAGCCCGAAAGCTATCGGCCCATCACTCTCTTGCCGACATTCTCTAAGTTATTCGAGAAGCTCGAGTTGGCCCATTTCAACACCAACATCGTTCCCCGCCCGGAGCAGTTCGGTTTCCGGTCGGAGCACAGCACCACACAACAGCTGTCAAAGGTAATACACGATCTGACGGCCTCCGCAAACAAGCGTGAGAAGGCCGTCCTGGTGTCCCTCGACATGGAGAAGGCGTTCGACAGAGTATGGCATCACGGTCTGCTGTACAAGATGTCAAACTCTAGCCTCCCCCGTCGCATCCTGCAGGTGGTCTCCTTCTTTCGACAGGATAGACATTTTAGAGTGGTGGTGGACGAGGCGCGCTCTACCTTGAGCCCCATCGCCGCCGGAGTCCCCCAAGGCAGCTGCCTCTCGCCTGTGCTTTACGTACATTACACCGATGACATCCCCACAGCTCCAGGTAACCACTTGGCCCTCTACGCGGACGGCGTGGCCTATTATGCGTCGTCCCTCAACACCACTCACGCGGCCATCAAAGTCCAGCGCACCCTTGACCTCCTGCCGGACTGACTGTCCAAATGGAGGTTATCCGTGAATGTACGTAAGACACAGGCCATCACCATGGGACGCTTTAACCACCCCCCATCACTCCAACTTCTAGGACAACACATCCAATGGTCGCCCACGGTCAAATACCTTGGGGTGACCATTGACCGGAATTTGACTCTCAGGCCCCACGTTAAGAGTATCATCGCGCAGGCGAGACACGCCCGCGCACTCCTCCATCCAGTGCTCTCCTCCATCCAGTGCTCTCCTCCATCCAGTGCTCTCCTCCAGACTCCCTCTACGAGTGAAGATAGCGGTCTACAAGACCTACATCCGTAGCTGCCTCACATACGCGGCGCCGGCCTGGGCGCTCCTGCTGCGCCCGTCGCTGAGCAAATCGCTGGAGACGCAGCAATTCTCCACTTTGCGCACCATCGTCCGGGCGCCAAGGTACGTGAGAAATTCCACGATCCAGAGGGATCTACGAGTCGAGAGCCTAGCGGAGTTCTCCCGCCGCCTGTCCACTAACATGTTCGCGCGTGCCGAGGCATCGTCCTGGCCTCACATCCGTGACCTAGCGCCATAGCATGCGCGCCCGCCGGGCAGGAGGCCCTACCCACGCGACTGGGCCGTGCCCAGCAATCATATTGTGGGGCCTGCACCGGACTAGACCTCCGCCGCCCACTGCAGTTCGCCCTAACGGCTAGCCGTTGGGGCTTGAGTGCGTGCGCGGCGATGACACTGGACACGACACCGTGGAAGACAGAAGAGGGACTGGACGAAGTCACCGTCGTAGCTGGTCGCCTGCCGGGCTTCTCCAACGAGTCCCACCCGGTAGAGCTTGACCGCACGGCAGTGTGAAGAGCGCCACACCGCATTACCCTCACTATCTTCCACACCACCGGATTTGACTCTCCCAATCCCTAATACCCCATTTCTCCCTTCTCTAAATTCCCAACCCACACAACATACCTTACAGTCTAAATTGCAAAAAGCTAGACAAGGCGATAGGTCTGTAACCGAATTTGGAGAAGAGATCGAAAAACTGTTTGTGGACTTAACTATTTCTCAGGCAAATGGTAACGACGAGGCTTATAGATTATTATGTCCTCTTAATGAAAAGAATGCCAATAAACGTTTTGCCGATGGGTTAAAAAGTCAAAGATTAGGCACAATTATTTCGGCTCGCAATTTATCTTCGTTGAAGGATGCAATTCGTGTGGCGGAAGATGAATCTAGTTCATCTCCGGCCTATCAGGTAATGTCTATATTTAATAATTATTCTTTTAGATTTCGTAGACCACGAGGTCACAGATTTTACAATAATTATAACTCATAATAGAACCTTGAACCATTTCACTACTAATAATTGTTGTTCATCTAGTGAAAATACTGTTCTAGAGCCTTCTAACGAGTTTTTTCGTCCCTAATCAAAGTTTAGCTTGCGATAGTATTAATTGGGTAAATTTAAGTCTAGATAATATACAATTAGAATTTTTAGTAGATACGGGGGCCTCCTTATCAGCGATTGGCTATAATGTTTTAAATATGAAGAAATTAGATTTATATGAGTGTAGCTTAAGTATAAGAGGCATTGGTGGTAGTTTAAATGCAATAGGATATGTATTTTTGACGCTAAAATATAATAATATATTTTTTAAACGTAAGTTCTATGTTTTTGAAGACCTACCTTGCAAAGCTATAGGTATATTAGGTCAAGATTTTATGAAAAATTATAGAGGCATCAGTGATTATGAAACAGATACTATTTCGCTTAGAATAGGTGAAAGTAAGGTAATATTACCTATGAATTATTATGATTATTCTTTGACAATCGGACCACGGTGTGAGGTAATTAAATATATACCGACACGTGTTAATTATGAGTGTGTTGTTTCGCCTAAAGAGGTTTGTGATGGTGTTTTTATAGCTAGTGTAGTTACTCAGACGAAAAATGGAAAAATTCCTATAAGACTTTTAAATACAGCATGCGCTTAAACAGCTTAAACCAAAGAAGAGTGCGGGACCGGACGGTATACCGCCTTACGTATTTAGGGACTGCAGATCCAGTTTAGCTGAACCGCTACTACATATATATAATAAATGTCTAGAAGCAGCTGTATTTCCAGATCGATGGAAAATAACCAGGGTTGTTCCAGTACCGAAGGGAAGTGCGGGATCGAAGGTAGAAGGTTATCGGCCAGTAGCAGTATTATCGACTCCGGCTAAAGTATTTGAGTCGGTGATATATAGAAATATATTTGAGCAAGTAGGAGCTCAGCTGTCAGATGCCCAGCATGGATTTCGACCAGCAAAAAGCACTACTAGTTACCTCGTGTCCTATATGGCTGATGTCGTACCGGTAGTGGATAGTGGGGAACAAGTAGATGCTGCTTACTTCGATTACAAAAAGGCATTCGACTTAGTCAATAATGACATATTGCTCAAGAAGTTAGCAGGGTTTGGCTTCTCCCCACATTTACTTAACTTTTTTGCTAGTTACTTAAAAGATAGACAGCAATATGTGGAGTACGCAGGATATACATCGAACCCATATTTTACGTGGTCTGGCGTAAGTCAAGGCAGCAATCTGGGGCCTTTGCAATTTACACTGATGATAAATGACCTCCCAAACATTGTCACAGATGCAAAGTGTTTACTTTTTGCCGACGATCTTAAGCTGTTCCTGCCGGTGCGGAACATTCAAGACTGCGCAAGGCTCCAGAGAGACATAGACAACATCTTGACCTGGAGCAAGCAGAACCATTTACAGTTCAATACCACTAAATGCATCACTATCACTTTCTCTAGAGCTAGATATCCCGTTAAATATGAGTACAAAATCGACGAAGTGGTTATTGAGAGGGTAACAGGGGTAAGAGATTTGGGGGTGCATTTTATCAGCGGACTAACGTTTCGTGATCATATCACTAGTATATGCAAGAAAGCATATAGGAATCTAGGCTTTACTTTACGTATGGTTCGGGGGTGTACAAATATTAAAGCTATAATTGCCTTGTACAATGCATTGGTTAGAAGCCAATTGGAAGGTCATGCTGTCATCTGGTCTCCGCATGAAGCAAAATACAGCCTTATGTTGGAGAGAGTACAAAATAAGTTTATTAGGTACCTGTACATGAGGATGTATAGAGTTTATCCGTTTTACCCATTAATGTACCCCAACTTGTTTATACTCGGCATGGTAGGATATAACGAACTAAGAGTCAGGAGAGAACTTGCACTTACGCTGTATGTTTTTAAAATCATGAGGGGGAAGGTGCATAACCCGGATATACTGGCGAAGATAGGTCTATTTGTGCCGGACAGGTATGTGTGGCGGCGGCGCCGACCGAAGTTGCTAGCGGAGCCATGCGCGCGCACCAACCTACTGGCACAGGCGCCGCTGACGCGAGCGCTTCGCACTCCTTACCTCATTGCCAATGATATAGATTTATTTTATTGTACTCTGGGTGAATTTACAAAGTTAACATTATATACTTTATGTTATAGGTAGGTTAGGAAGATTTTTTTTTTTATATAGTATTTGTACGTTTTGTTTATTAGTTTTAATTGTTATTTTTTTATAATTTAGAAATGCAACACTATTGTATTGGGGAAACCTGTAAAGATAGTGCTAGGTTTGGATAAATAAATAAATAAATAAATACAACGTCAGAAGGAAAAACATTTAGTTTAAAAGATATTGAGATAGATAGATTAGACAACTATAATTTTTGTACATTTGAAAAATCGGATGTGAGAGTAGATAGAGTTAAGGAATTGTTTTCCTTACTCAAGTTAAATACATATTTAGGAAAAGAAGAGCAATTATCTATAGAGCAAATATGTGCAAAATATTCCGATATATTTCATTTACCAGGTGATAAACTCAGTGTTACAAATGTTTACGAACAGTCGATACATTTAAAAGATCACGTAACGCCTGTGTATAAAAAACCATATAGAATACCTTTTGCGCAAAAAGAGAAACTTAATAAACAGATCGATCAGATGTTAGAAGATGGGATAATAGAAAAAGCTAGTAAGTAGCGATTGGTCTAGTCCATTATTATTAATACCTAAAAAGTTGGATAGAAGCGGTAAACAACAATGGCGCGTAGTTGTCGATTATAGGCAATTAAATGAGCGCGTCCAGGATGATAAATTCCCTCTCCCAAATATAAGAGACATATTAGATTCGTTATCAGGTGCCATGTATTTCAGCCATTGTGATTTGAGTAAAAGTTTTTTTCAGTGTAATTTACAAAAAGAGTCACGAAAATATACGGCATTCACAACTGACAAAGGTCAATTTGAAATGTGTAGATTACCTATGGGATTGCAAATAAGCCCTTCAGCATTTAGTAGATTAATGACAGTTGCCATGTCAGGCCTTAATTATGATAAATGCATAATTTATTTAGATGACCTAATTATTGAAGAAAACCAAGATTATGGTTTTTGAAAGGGAAGAAACCAGAACGAATGTAAGGATTGTGGTTGGTAACGATGTGCTGGAGCAAGTGAATGAGTTTGTATATCTTGGATGCGCCTTAAATAAGGATGGGAAATACACCGCTGACATAGAGAGAAGAGTGAGTGCAGGGAACAGAGTGAATGGTGCGATGGGAAAGCTACTCGGGAGCCGGCACTTAAGCCATAAGGCGCAGCTGGCCATACATGACGGAGTTCTCGTCCCAACGCTGTTATATGGTAGCGAGAGCTGGGTATGTAAGAAGGAGAATGAAAGTAGGATAAATGCGGTAGAAATGCGAGCTCTGCGGAAGATGTGCGGAGTGAAGCTGACCGACCGCATTAGCAACAGCATAGTAAGACAGCGAGTAGATATGAAAGATAGTATCGGTGTAAAGATGAGAAAGGGCATGCTCTGTTGGTTCGGGCATATAGAAAGAATGCCAGAGGAAAGAATGATAAAACAGATATACAATGTGAAAGTGGAAGGATGCAGGTACCGGGGAAGACCTAGACTATCTTACCACGACCAAATAAACCGAGTCTTATCTGATGGAAAAGTCAAGACGTCAAAAAGTCTCCGTAACCGGCGAGCGTGTATGAGACGAACTATGAGAGTCGAGGAAGCCAGAGAGGTATGTAAGGAAAGAACCTGTTGGAACTCTGTACTCTCTGCCTACCCCGCAAGGGATCTGGCGTGAGGTTATAGATAGATAGATAGATAGACCTAATTATTTTTGGTAGAAATTTATCAGATCATAACAAAAATCTCATGTCGGTTTTCTCACGATTACGAAAGGTGAATTTAAAGTTGAATCCATTAAAGTGCGAATTCTTAAAACGACAATGTTTATACCTAGGGCATGTAATATCAGAAGGCGGCATTTTACCCGACCCGGCTAAAGTCAGAGTCATCGAAAGTTATCCGATACCGACTTCGGCGGACGACGTCAAACGTTTTTTTGCATTTAGCAATTATTACAGGAAATTCATTCGAAACTGTGCTGAGATTGTTTTACCTTTGAATAAATTAAGTCGCAAAAACACTACATTTGAATGGACTTTAGAATGCCAAAATGCGTTTGATACTCTAAAAAGGTCATTGTCAAACGCATCAGTTTTAGACTACCCAAATTTTTTGCCAGAAAATGAATTTATTTTGCAAACTGATAGTTCAAATTATGCACTAGGATGTGTTTTTAGTAATTCAAATGGAAACCAGATTGCTTATGCTAGTAGAAATTTGAATAAATCTGAATTAATTTATGCAACTATTTAAAAAGAACTTTTAGCGATTTTTTGGTCCGTAACACATTTTAGACCGTATTTATATGGCAGAAAATTTACTATTAGAACCGATCATAGACCACTGATATATTTGTTTAATATGTCAAACCCTTCAAGTCGTTTAACTAAATTTCGTTTAGCGTTGGAGGAATATATATGATTTCAAGGTAGAATACGTAAAAGGAAAGGAAAATGTAGTTGCAGACGCTTTATCGAGAATCGTTATTACATCTGACGAGTTGAAAGAAATGAATAGTAGATGAGTGTGCGTTTTAACTAGAGCACAAGCTAAAAAGAACAAAGCAAATAATAACCCTGATTTGACGAGTAAACTAGAGACTTCTACTGACGATAGGTCTGATCACCCTAAAGTTGTGGAAGTTCTCAAAATATCGGACACGGATATAGAATTAATTATTTTACCGGACAATACGCTGCTGAAGATAGACAGTACTGATTTATGTTTTTCGAGGAATAGAAACTTAATTTTTAGTAAGAGTAAAGGAAAAATATTTGCAAGCCAACATTCTTTATCGATAAACTCACGAGATGATTTGTTGAAAGAAATGGCTAATTTATGCAAAGATTTTAATATTACGGAAGTTGTAATAATAAAAACGCCAAAAAATAAAAATATTATAAAATGGCTAGCTACGAATATAATGAAAAACAAAACATTAACTTTACCTAGGTTATGTATTGTAAAAGACGTTCAAAGAATTTATACAGAAGACGAAAAAAGGATTATAATGAATGATTTTCATTTATTACCTAGTAGTGGCCATGTAGGTATTAGAAGAATGGTTAAAAACATAAGAAAATATTATTTTTGGCCTACTTTAGAAAAAGACGTTCGTTGTTATATCGAAAAATGCGATAAGTGCTAAAAGTACACTAAAATTCATAAAGAACCATTAATAATTACAATTACAGCATCTTCTTCGTTTGATAAAATATTTTTGGATGTCATGGGTCCTTTAGATAGAGATGAGGAAGGATTTTGTTACATTCTTACTTTACAATGTGAACTGAGTAAATACGTAGAAGCATACCCTTTAAAAACCAAAACAACGACAGAAATTGCGAAGAATTTTACAGAGAACTTTATTTTACGTTATGGCATACCGAGAGAAATAGCGAGTGATAGAGGTACCGAGTTCGTATCCAGTGTAATGTCGGAAATGTGTAACATTCTAGGAACTAAGCAAATTATAGCAACTGCGTACCATCATGAAAGTATTGGATCATTAGAAAATACTCATAAAATGTTAGGAGCCTATTTACGAATCCAAACCAATAATCATCCGTCATCGTGGAATTCATGGCTACAGTATTGGTGCTTTTCTTTTAACACTTCAGTGCACCCTGAGACTAAATACACTCCTTATGAGTTAGTGTTTGGACAAGTATGTAGATTACCTAATAATTTATGCGATGCAGTGGAACCTTTATATAATTTTGATAATTATGCTTTGGAGTTTAAATATCGTATTCCGACGAAGTATTAACGTATATATCGTATTAACGAAACCGGTAATAAGTTAGATGCATTGTACTCAGGTCCTTACGTTGTAATTAAAGATTTACAACCGGATGTTAAAATTATGGTTAAAAATAAACCTATGATTGTTCATAAAAATAGGACTAAGAAATATAAAATGTACTTTGTTTTTTTTGATGTTAGAAAAAAATGTAATTTTTTTATTATTTTAGGGGGATGATGTAGCGTGTAGTATTATGCTATGTAAGCATTAATTGTATAACAGTCATGTTAATCAGACATTAAACGATACTTGAAGTAAGCGGACGTGTTTGTCCCACTATCACCCAATACCACAAAAGCGTACAACGCTATATAGCTGACCTAAAACACCGTCGCTCAAAGAAGTCTGCAGTCTGTGAACATGTCCTTGACCGCACCCGCCATAACATCAGATTTGATAGACCACAAATTCTCGTGAAAGAACACCGATTCCTACCAAGGATGGTTCGCGAGGCTATTGAAATTAGAAAACAACCTAATTTCAATAGAGAAGATGGCTGGGTGCGTCCATCGACTTGGGATCCGGTAATTAATATAATCAAATCCAAAACCAAGCATAACACTGCAAGACCTCAAGACACCGTGAGCTCATTCTGCGTAGATCGGACCAACAAAAATAATTAAGAAGTTTGAGGGTACCCTGGAACAACTATGGCTTTTGGACGTCTAACACCTCAGTCCCTCCCGTGACCATGGGTGCTGCAAAGCACTCGAAACGTCGGGAACTAAAAATCAAAAATAAACCGCCATAAAATCCGAAAAATAGTTTTATTTCATTATTAAGGTTCTATTGTCAAAGACTATACTTCTATAATCACAGATTTCGCCAAGGCTACACTGTTAATTTGCCTATTTTTTTCAAACAAATTAGATGACGACAATTATATGACAACATAATCGAAAATATTTGGGGGTAGTTGTGGTGAGTAGTTTTTTTCGGAGCTCTGATTTAATTGAAATTTAAAATTAATTAATACTCACAGTTTATCTTTCTTATGTATTAAAGTATCTTGTATCTTCTATTGCACTCACTCTCACTATAATTTTTACTCTTCCACCTGATATCACTACTCTTCATAAAGCACAAAATGGACCTCTTCTCGAAGCTATCCAACTGCATGGATGATTTATCAGCAACTTTTTCTACACAAATGGACCAGTATGAGGAGGAAATGAAGGCTGCTGGTGGCAATGATGCACCCCACAAGTCCTTGTCAAGTCTCTCCAAAGACTTCATGGACTTTAAAACTATTATTTGGAGGACTGTTGGAGCCAATAAAAGTCAAATGGAGCTGTTAGTGCTTGGCCTGGATCGCCATGAAATGGCATCCCGTGCTAAAGTGCTGCTATTACATGGTCTCCCAAAGAAGAAGGACGAAGATAGCACTTCCATAGTGGTCCAGACATTGATTACCAAATGCAAAGTTGCCAGCGTCACTGCTACCGAAATAGTGGCTTGTCATCGCCTGGGAGCCGCCACCGGAAAGTCACGTCCCCTCCTTGTACGGTTCCTAAGTCGCGATCTGCGTAGTGAGGTCTGGCGAAGGAAGACTGAGCTGAAGGGCACGGGTCTGACGCTTTCAGAGTTTCTGACTAAGCCCAGGCATGATACATTCCTTGATGCACGCAAGCACTTTGGCGTAAGGCAGTGCTGAACCTCCGAGGGCAAAATAGTAATTTTGCTTCCTAATAAAGCACGACGGAAGATAGAATCTGCGGCTGAATTGCAGCAACTCATTGTCCAGTTTCCAGTGGTGGCTTCAACGTCCGGGCTAGCTGCTGTTCCCAAAAACACCATGGCAGAATTAAGTGAAGCGCATTCGAAGCCAGCTGAAAAGAGATCGCGGAAGCCAGCCAAGTAGTGTATTTTATACACTAACGGGTACTGTATAGATTTATAAATATTTTGTTTTGTTTGTTTAGTTTTTGCACTCTTTTTTGTTTTTGTTTTCTTTTATCACTTTTTTATTATTTTACCGTAAATTTTATTTATACCCCATAATTATTACTTTTATTTTTTTGTTTACCTAATTGAATTGACATTGACAGCACGTTCGGAAATGTCCCATTATTGTATAGAGTATCTGCATATCAGTCTTTTGATCAGTTTGTGTAAAACTGGCGAGTGTAAAGAGAGATTTTTTATTCGTTTTTTTTTTTTTTTAAAGTTTAATATTATTTTTATTTCATATTATTATTTATATTATTGTGTTTTTTTTTTATGTTTGATTTGTCTGATGACAGTTTTTCATTTTGCTCTTCTTCGTGTGCATCGAATGACAGCTTCGCGTCCGCTCTTTCTGATGTTTCCGTTCACCTGCGCGAACAACTTTCCTCCCTTCTATCTCCCTTTAAATAATTCTTCAATGTAGCCCATATAAATGCTCAGAGCGTTCCCGCCCACTATCCTGATTTATTGTCTTCTTTTGACTCTGATATTATACATGCTGTACTTATTTCCGAGACTTTCCTCAAACCGGCTGTTCCTTCGACACAGTATTCTTTGACCGGGTACAAACTCATTCGCAATGACAGAACGGGCAAGGGAGGTGGGGGGGTTGCGGTTTACCTTCGCGAAGATATTGCTTATAAAGTCGTTGACCAGTCTCCGAGTGTTTATTCAAAATTTGCAGAACATCTTTTTGTAGTACTCACGCTCAACCATGCTAAGATCCTCTTAGGTGTTTATTATAGTCCCTCATGTTATATTTATTATTTCCTTTCTTTCGAATCTAATCTATGAAAAATACTCAAGTATTTTTCATCATTATATGACAATACAATTATCTTTGAAGACTTCAACACCTGCTTGCTGAAGGATAATACCCGCAGCCGTAGCCTCAGGTCTCTTGTCTCTTCTGTCAACATGTGTATTCTTCCACTTAACGCTACTCATCATACTCCCCATTGTTCCCCTTCCCTTCTAGATCTAATCGTAGTATCTGACCCTAGTAAGGTAGCCCTACACGGACAACTCCCAGCCTCTTTTTCTTACCATGACCTTATATTCCTTTCTTATAAAATTTGCGCACCTAAACGCAAATCTAAGTTCCTTTTCCTACGTAGTTTTAAGAACATTGATCTGGATCGTTTAAGGGAAGACGCGAGGAATATTGACTGGTCTCCTGTTTACAACTGTAGTGACTTGGACACTAAAGTATCTGGCTTTAATCTAATAGTATTAGACCTTTTTGATGTTCATGCTCCCCTAAAAAAGGTGAAAGTAAAGCACCGTCCGGCACCATGGTTGTCTGACACTATTAAAACAGAAATGTCTAAAAGGGATAAGGCTAAAAGACGCTATAAAAAGTATCCTACAGATGAGAACTGGTCTAGGTACAAAAAGTTACGAAATCGCTGCAATCGTATGTGTAGGGATGCTAAGAGACGCCACATACACGATTCAGTCCAAAATTTCAATACGACTCAGGCGTGGCAATTCCTAAAGTCTCTTGGTATCGGTAAAGCTTCCAACGAGAATACCCTAGATATTGATCTTAATGATATAAATACGCACTTTTCAAAGTCGCCTTAAACAGTGATATTAAAACTTGTACTCTTCATGAACTTTCTCGCCAAACCTTGCCTGTATGCCCACAATTTTCTTTTCAGCGTGTTACAGAGGACGAAATCAGAAAGTCAATTCTATCTATTTCTACTAAGGCTGTAGGTGATGATGGCCTTCAAATTCAAATGCTTCGCCTCCTCATGGATGAATTGATCTCTGTTATTACTCACATTATTAACTGCTCACTTGAGTCTAGCTCCTTTCCCTCAGCCTGGAAGAAGGCCCACGTTCTACCGCTTCCTAAGGTTTTAAATCCTTCGACCGCCTCCCAATTCCGACCAATATCAATCCTTCCTATCCTATCCAAAGTTCTGGAAGGCGCTGTCCAGAAACAACTTTCGTCCTTTCTTTCTTCCAATTACCTGCTTAGTCCTTATCAGTCTAGATTTCGTACTGGCCATAGTACAGTAACTGCTCTGGTCAAGATTACTGATGATGTTCGACTGGCAATGGAAAATAAACTTCTTACTGCTCTAGTTTTGCTGGACTTTAGCAGTGCTTTTAATTCTGTCGATTTTGACATTCTCCTGGGAATCCTCTCTTCACTTAATGTATCTTCCTCTGTAACAGCCTGGTTCAACTCATACCTTCGCGGTCGCTCGCAGTCGGTCCGCTATAATGAGGCCTCCTCAGAATGGTGTGATCTTTCAGCGGGCGTACCGCAGGGTGGCGTGCTCTCTCCTCTTCTTTTCTCGATATTTATCGATGCGATTACTAAAGTTATAACGTCACATTATCATCTCTATGCAGACGACTTGCAGCTATATCGACATTTTAAGGTCGAAGAGTTTTATGCGGCCATTGATGCCATCAATAGTGATCTTGAACGTATCAGCCAGTGGGCTAAGAGTTTTGGACTCTTAGTCAATCCTGTAAAATCGCAAGCTCTCATTATTGGTGGCAGGTATTTCTACAATCTCTTGGACCTTCAGTCTCTTCCTACAGTTATTTTTAACGCTGTTCCTATACCATATTCGACTAGTGCGAAGAATTTAGGTGTATACATAGACTGCAATCTTTCATGGTGCACTCACATCGCGGAAGTCAGCAGGAAGGTATATTATTCATTTCAATGTCTTAAACGGCTCCAGAATTTCCTGCCTTTTCAAACTAAAATAATTCTCGCTCAATCATTTCTTCTGTCACTTTTAGACTACGCTGATGTCTGTTTCCTTGACGCGACAGAGGAACTTCTTAACAAACTCGAACGTCTGCAGAATTTGTGTATCCGCTTCATTTTCGGTCTACGCAAATATGATCATGTCTCCGAGTATCGATCGAAACTGAAGTGGCTACCTATTCGCCGACGTCGAGATTTACATATTCTCTCTCTTCTTTTCTCCGTCCTTCATAACCCTAGCTCGCCTGTATATCTTCGTGAGCGTTTCGAATTCCTTATCCCTAGGGACAAAACTTGTCGTACGGCTACCTCTCTTCTTCTCCGAACTCCTCGTCATTCTTCCACTCTCTATGATGGCTCCTTTACTGTACGTGCGGTGAAACTCTGGAATTCCCTTCCACACTCCATACGCGATGGCTGTTCTCTAGATGTTTTTAAAAGACGAGTTAAAGAGTATTTCCTTTCTAGTTAATATTTATTGTATATATATATATATATATATATATATATATACAAAGGTTAACTGGAAGATAACTCAAATTGAGTTAAGTTCGCCTTTGTACATCTTCTGTGTAAATGTTGTTTCTGTGTTCTATTGTACAATAAAGAATAAATAAAAAAAAAAAATGATTAAAATAAAGAATACCTTTTTTACATGAAATAAAACTATTTTACGGATTTTATCGTACGTCCTACGTCCAATGGTTAGCCAAATCGACACACCAACCTACAGATTGGTTTAGTACGTAGCGAAAGTGCTCTCGCCACTTAAAGGACACACAAGAGCACATGTTAAGGATTCATACCATTTTGTTAGTGAGATCAAAAATCTACATCTTACTGACAATGAAACTATGGTCAGCTTCTTCGATGTCCAGTCACTATTCACATGCCTACCTGTACAAGACTGTGTCAAAATTGTAGAAAGGAAACTAGCGGAGAACAACATGCCAGCGGAATACTCAGAACTATTGAGACACTGCCTTACATCTGGCTACTTATTGTGGAAGGAGCAGTTTTACAAGCAAATAGATGGCATGGCGATGGGTTCCCCTGTATCTCCCATTATTGCCGATATATTCATGGAAGACTTTGAGGAGACCGCCCTTTTATTTATTTCGGATACTTGATCCATAATTTTAGGGTTAGTAATACATTTATTAATATTAATGTTAGTATATTTTACATAAAAAATAAAAAATAAAAAAAAAATAAAAAAATACTTTAACGTCAAAACACTCCGATGCCCAAGATGCTTGATTATTTGACTACATGTAGTCGTATCCAGCGCTTGAGCATCGGCGAGTCCCAACGCTCAGCTAATGCTCTCAGGATGCCATTAGTACTGCCACGCACGCGCTGCATCATGGATGCACATCGCTTTCGCATGATGGTACTGAAGCTATCTGTACAGACCACGGCAAACATGCCAGATGCACTACAAAATCGTGGCAGCCCCATTAGCACCCTAAAAGCATTGTTATATTGGACGCGCAAGTCGCCATAAGCCCTCTGCGTATAGTTAACCCACAGGCTGCACGTATAAAAGGACTGGCAGTACGCCTTGAATAAAGTTACCTTAACGTTATCGTACATCGTGCAAATCTGCGAGCCACCATATTACATCGGACAGCTAGAGACCTGCGCTCCCGTTCAATATCAGTATTGTCACTCAAGTCATCGGTGATCCAGTGACCCAGTTACTTAAACTTTTTCACAACATTTAAGAACGTACCGCAAAGACGAACGTTCGGTATATTATTATATAATTTCTTTGATGATTTGAAAACCATGATTTCACTCTTCTTTGCGTTATACCTGAGTCCGTGGGTCACCGCATATGCCTCACAATTACTGACCAATCTCCTGAGGGCACCGACCGAGGGGCTCAGAAGCACCATATCGTCCGCGTAACTGATATTATTAACACATACACCGCCTATATGACATCCGACGTAGGTACTCCAGAGACCCTCGATCAGTTCATTTACATATAAATTAAAGAGACGAGGAGAGGACAACCCCCCCTGTCTCACCCCACACTTGAGTCCATACTCATCCGAAAGCGAGCCTGCCCATCTTACAAGGTTCTTCTGGTTATTATACCAGTGTCTAAACAAAAATATAATTTCCTCGGCAACACCTGTATTCCTTAACTTCTCCCATAGTATATCATATTGTACTAAGTCAAAAGCTTTTGACAGGTCTAGGAAGCAGGAATAGACTGGTGTATTTTTCGACGTATAATATTGGACAATCTGCTTGAGACACAGGATTGCACTCTGTCGATAAACCCGGAAAAAATCCGAATTGTGCATCACTTAACTTGAGAAATTTCTCCAAGTGTCGGTCAAGCAGACTATCCAATACCTTAGCTATAATAGTAGCTAAGGAGATTGGCCTATAATTAGATACATCGGATGTATCTCCGGTTTTGTTCTTGATCACGGGTACCACAGTGGTATACATTAATTTCTCAGGGAGGTGAGTATGACTTAAACACAGATTAAAAAACAGGGAAAGAATTCTAGGCATATGAACTCCCGCGAACCTTAGATGCTCAATGCTAAGATGGTCGTGCCCCGGAGACTTCCCCTTCACCATTTTCTGTATCACTGAGGCTATTTCTTTCGTTGTAAATCTCACAGTCAAATCCGGTACACGCTTCTCAGCACTAAGCATCTGAGGATGAGGATGCATCAGAGGATGCGCCGGACATGCCGGTCCAATTGGCAAAGCCACTTTAAAGTGTGACTTAAAGATATTAGCTATATCGCGAGGCTCGTGCACCCCGGACACACTCACGGGAAGACTCGGTCTGTGATTCATATTGTTAGTTTTTTTCCACTTCAAAACTTCTGAAAGTTTTTATTAGAATGATGTTCAGCGATAATATTCATTTTAATCTGATCTTCGTTGTTTTGGCACCATTTTAATTGGGATTTAAAAATACGCCTTGATTCACACATTGCATCAAAAACAACTCCGACTCTTGGTTTATTAGATAATATCCACGTCTAATAGCATAACCGGGCCTTCGCGTGAGCATCGCGAACATATTTATTCCACCCTGTAACATATTTAGAGTGCCGTTTCTTATCTACATCAAAGCTACACTCTGCTGCCTCGGTGAGAATATGTACAATGTCGTCACACATTTTGTCTAAAACAAGTTTATGATAAGAATTATTACACATTTTATCTGCACAGGATTTAAAGTTTGCTGGGAAATTAATTTCTCGCAGCTTAGAATTACAGTATTCATGAAAATTATCTACTTGTACAGAGTCACGGTCTCCCCAAATTACTTTATTTTTAATTATATTAGATGTATATATAAGTATATTAGATGATACAATTTTATTTTTCAATATATTTAAATTACATTTCAAAGAAATAGGAAGGTGGTCAGACCAGTATGTTCCATATAAAACGGAACTATTAACAATCGCATGTCGCGCAGCCTCCGTCACTATGCAGTGATCTAACCAGCGACGACTTCCATGTGCATCACAGACAAACGTGTGAGTGTCCGGGGGTAGTAATTGCATGTCGATACAAGTCCATAGTTGGTCAGCACAAAAGCTTAAAAGTTCAGATGCAAACAACTCACCCGGGTGTGCATTGAAGTCCCCAAGAATAAAAACACTTTCCACATTGGTTGTTTCAATTATAGCGTCAATTTCACTCAAACACTGTGTAAACTCAACTAAATTTGCTCTACATTCCGTCGGCATATAAACAGAAAATATCAGTACTGACGAATCACTTAACGTAACATTTACCGCAGCCAGACGCACACTTGCACATTTTATCACGGTAACTTCGGGAAACTTCGCCTTATTCCATAATATAGCAACACCTCCATACGGCCTGCCTCGCAGTACACCAAAAGATGTGTCGACCGCGGATGTACCCGTGTATGCAAAGCTATCTTCTATACTCCCTAGGTACGCCAAGTCATGCGGCAGCAACCACGTTTCCTGGAGTGCTATTATATGGGCTGTGCTACAAAGTCGTCTTATACATTCGACCGATCTCATAACATTCTTGCAGTTAAAGCTTATTAAATTAATCGTATCCATTAAATAAATGTTTACATTTCATTTCATAACCGGTTTTTCACTCCGTCACGTGTTTCATGACTAAAGTCTATAAAATAATTATAGTCATTATATTAATCCTGTAGGTACCTTACAGTACAACTCAGCAAAATAATATAATATCGGTATATAAATATTAGTATATAATTCACTCGTCACTTAAAATTGTAAAATAAAAATCTTTTAAAAAAAAGGTAAACCGACTTCAAAAAGCAAAAAATAAATATTTGAAGTATAACGGAATCTATACATTCGTGCTGTTCGCCGTTAAGGAGTTCCCTCTTGTATCTTTAAAGTTGAAGGTCCAATACCAATAACATTAAAATAGGACCACCTCAAAACTATACTGAACCCAATGCAAAAAGAATCATCAAAATCGGTTCATAAACAAATAAGTTATAAGAAAAGGACGAATAATGAACCTCCTTTTTTTAAGTTGGCTAATATACTGTTTAGTTCTATAGTAAGGTACCTAGTTATGTATACTGGACCAGTACACAGCTCAGTGCAAGTACTTTAAAAGATGATGCAATATAAACAGACTATTGCTCATAGAATATAATTCCAAGTACTGTTTTGCTTAATCAGCTTAACTTGCCTCAGCTGCGTATTTATCAAGTAAACAGATATCAGGTTACTTGTTTAGTCTCAGTCCAATTCTAATAACTGTTATGCTTAATAAGCAATATCAATTAATAAGACGCATAATGCGTGGGTTCCTTCTAGAAACAGTTGTTTACTTGACGATGCCTATAAATAGCCATCGCCAAGCAAAGTACATTCAATATCGACTCAGCTCTCTTACCGTTCGCACTAACGTTAAGTAATATTAATTGACTGCATTAATATTTTGAGTATCTATTATTAATTTGTATTGACGGACGATTTAGCGCAGTGGTTAAGAGCTTGAGCTTGAGCCCACTGTGTCTAATAGTCGCGGGTTCGATTCCCGCACGGGACAAATCTTTGTGTGATCCACAATTATTTGTTACGGTCTGGGTATTTGTGTTTGTGAATTTTCATGTTTGTAAACGCACCCACGACACAGGAATAAATCCTAGTGTGGGGCTACGTTTTTTAAAACAAAACAAAAAAAAAAATTGTTAAATAAATATATTTTTATAAAGTCACGCCGGCCTTTATATTTGACTGGCGCAGCCGAACGGTAGGATTTCAGTCGCGATAAGTGTTGCAGCAGTCATACCAGACAAGCTCAACGCCTTGTAGGAGTACAAGCATCGATTCCGGACCACAATCGCCTGGCTGAATCCTAGAAAAAGGACCTACCCTACCTTCGAACAAAGAAATTTTGTCAAGAAGTGCCTGCAGATACTCAAAGAGCGGATATTCGGCATGAAAAATTGTAGCATTGTGTGAGTTCTGACCTTTCCCACATGTTCCTATTTTTCTGTCTATTCTGAATTTAATTGGACAAGCATCGCTAATTTCATTCAGACCCCGAGCCTGTAATTCCGGTCAAAAATCGCGGGAATTATTTGGATAAAAGGATATCGCATTATTAGACAAGCATCGCTAATTTGTGATTAGAATTTAGGATCTCACGGGATTTAGACACGCATCGCTAAGCCGTAGATCACCACTTAGGGCCGTAAGAATCAGACAAGCATCGCCGAACTTACGTAAAACATTGTCGTATTTTTATTGAAAAAGATATTATTGAAAAGAAATAAATTTTATTGAAAAGAAAATAAATATTATTGAAAAGAAATTAAATATTATTGAAAGAAAATAATAAACGTTGTTCTGCCTATAAAGGCTAAGTTGAATAATAATTGATAAGAGTTATCTTTTCCGACAAAAATCGCCGAATCTATGAACTTTTTCTTTTATTATATAATTATTTTTTTTATCGTAAATTTTTTTTTATGTGTTATTTTTAAATTGTATTTTTTTTGTGTGTGTTATTTTTTATATTGTATTTTTTTTTATTTGTGTGTAATATGTATCTTATTTTTTTTTCAAATTGTAAAATTGAATAATAAGTGTTCAAGATATTCAAAATGAATCAAATTCAAATTATTCCGAAAGAAATTCTCGATTTAATTCCGCGTTACGACGGTAACGATCATTTACTAAATTTTTACATCCAAAGGTGTGAATATGTAGTTAGAAGCTTTTTAAGGGAAAATAATGCCGCGCAACAATTGTATATTTACCATAGCGTTACAAGTAAATTAACCGATAAAGCCGCGATACTAGTAAGCAAATGGATTAATATCAATTCTTGGGATAGCCTAAAGGAACTCCTCATAGAACATTTCGGAGATCCTAGAACAGAAGACTTATACGAGGATTACGTAGATGACACTGGCCTTGAGACTGAATACTTATATGATTATGAGCCAGTAGCAATTAACGAAGTCATAGACGAAAGCCTCGACATTATTAATAATAGGATTTTTCAAAATTAAGTTAACAAATAGATGCCCCTATAATTGATATTGAAGAACCCCCAAGATAGTAAATATAAATTTTACCGATCCTTCAAAATTAAACGAATTAATACCTGTCGAACAGGATAGTAATATAACTATTAGGATAAAAATACTACTTGATTCACTTTATAAAATAAAAGACAGTTTATTAGCGAATAACTCACCAGATAGACATACCCCAACTTCAATAAATATTCCATCTTCCGACGAAGATGAAATACTTATTATTTTAAAAGCTACATTACATACGAATACCCCAAAATTAATCAGATCATTTCTTCAATATATGTATTTTTATTTAATTAAAAGGTTCAGGCATAATAAAATTAGAGTCCGAATGAAATCGATAAAATAAGACAGATTCAAAAAAATAAAATAAATTAAAACCTTGGTTATACAAACCTGACAACCTGAATGCTTAAGATATGAAGCCGATAAACTCGATTATAAAATTTTTAATTTTCTAAATATTATCAGTCAACAACTTAAATTAATAAAATCATTTTTTTTTAATTAAATTAAATATTAAATTCAAAGCTTAATAATAATTCTTATATTTTGACAATTAATTACATGTTTCAAAAACAATCAAATTATTAAAGATGCGAACGTTATTAGAAATACTTTAATATTTTCAATCAAAGACTTTAATCCAAACAAAATAAAAGTTTAAAAGAAACGTAAACATAAAGTAAAACAGGACGATAAAATATTATCAAACCATGGCAAAAATAAACCCCGTTCTAGGAACACAAAAGTCCCAATAAAAGATATAAAACGTCCTACGCAGGTTCGCGCTCGTGATCCTCTTACAGGCAGCCCAAAACCTGGCCCTTCAACTTCAGAAAATTGAAAATAATCCTGGAATCTTCCCAGTTAAGGAAGGACAAGCATATATAAGCACCTATAATTGGAATATAATTAAAATATTAGATTTAAAATTTGTTATGAAATAAAACTGTTTTTTCGGATTTTATCGCGGTTTATTTTGATTTTAAGTTCCCGACGTTTCGAGTGCTTTGCAGCACCCATGGTCACGGGAAGGACTGAGGTGTTAGACGTCCAAAAGGCATAGTTGTTCCGGGGTACCCTCAAACTTCTTAATTATTTTTGTTTTTGTTGGTCCGATCTACGCAGAATGAGCTCACGGTGTCTTGAGTTCTTGCAGTGTTATGCTTGGTTTTAGATTTGATTATATTAATTACTGGATCCCAAGACGATGGAAGCACCCAGCCATCTTCTCGATTGAAATTAGGATGTTTTTTAATTTCAATAGCCTCGCGAACCATCCTTGGTAGGAATCGGTGTTCTTTCACGAGGATTTGTGGTCTATCAAATCTGATGTTATGGCGGGTGCGGTCAAGGACATGTTCACAGACTGCAGACTTCTTTGAGCGACGGTGTTTTAGGTCAGCTATGTGTTCTTTAACTCGAGTTTTTACTGGTCTTTTTGTTTGTCCTATGTAAGAGAGACCACATTCACAATCAAGCTTGTATACTCCTGCATCTTGAAGAGGGATGTGACACTTGACAGATGGTAAAAACTGACTGATCTTCTTTGGCGGCTTATAAAATGTTTTAATTGAAGCACGCTTCAAGATGTAGCCAATCTTGTCTGTGACTCCTCTTATGTAAGGTAGTACAGCAGGGAGACGCTCGACTGTGGCTGGTTTCACTCGGTCACTGTGACGTTGGCGTGGGACTCGAAGCTTATTGTCGTGCAGGACTTGCTTGACATGTTGAAGCTCGGCAGCCAGATGTTTCTTGTCACAGATCCCTTGTGCTCTCTGAAACAAAGATTTACCCACAGTAGCTAACTGTGATGGATGGTGGTGAGATTCACCGTTTAAGTACCTATCAGTGTGGGTCTTTTTTCTATAAACCGTATGGCTTAAGGTGTTGTTGGGGTTACGGATTACTGAGACATCTAGGAAAGCTAGGGAATTGTTTGCCTCCAACTCCATTGTAAACTGAATTTTAGGGTTAATGGAGTTAAGATGATTAAGGAATACATTAATTTTGTCAGATGGTAATATTGTGAAAGTATCATCTACGTACCGCTTGTAGAAACTTGGCTTTACAGGTGAGGTACGAAGGGCTGTCTCCTCAAAGTCTTCCATGAATATATCGGCAACAATGGGAGATACAGGGGAGCCCATCGCCACACCATCTACTTGCTTGTAGAACTGCTCCTTCCACAGTAGGTAGCCAGATGTAAGGCAGTGTCTCAATAGTTCTGAGTATTCCGCTGGCATGTTGTTCTCCGCTAGTTTCCTTGCTACAATTTCGACACAGTCTTGTACAGGTAAGCATGTGAATAGTGACTGGACATCGAAACTGACCATAGTTTCATTGTCAGTGAGATGTAGATTTTTGATCTCACTAACAAAATGGTATGAATCCTTAACATGTGCTCTTGTGTGTCCTCTGAGTGGCGAGAGCATTTTCGCTACGTGCTGAGCCAATCTGTAGGTTGGTGTGTCGATTTGGCTAACAATTGGACGTAGGGGAGCATTCGGTTTATGATTTTTTGGGAGCCCATACAACTGTGGTGGTTTTGCGCACGAAGGTATTAGTGATTTGACGTCCAGATTCAATGTTTCGGAGTGTTTCTTTATTAAATCATTAGATTGTTTTAATATACTGGTGGTTGGGTCTGTCTTGACCTTTTTGTATGTGTTTGCATCCGATAAAAGTTCTTGTATTTTGACATTGTAATCTGACGTATCCATTATGACCGTAGCATTACCTTTATCCGCGCGGAGAATAGTGATATCCTTTCTATTGCGTAAGGTTTTCAACGCTAAATATTGATTTTTAGGAAGATTTAGTTTGGGCACTGAACTTCGACGTAACATGGATGAGACATCCTGACGTATTGCCTCCGAATCTTCCCTCCCTATACTATTTTTGGATAGGACGTCTTCAACGGCGCTGATAATTTCCTCATACGGTATCCTTCGAGGACGTCGGGAACTTAAAATCAAAATAAACCGCGATAAAATCCGAAAAAATAGTTTTATTTCATGTGTAATATTCGCGTAAATCTAAGAACTCAGTATTAAAATTTGTTAGTAACAGTATTGAATATAACGTTAACAAGTATTATGAAGTTAACGATTATTTAAAAGAAAAATTAAATGTATATTTCTTAGACGGAAATATCATAGATGCACAAATGCAATCTGAGTATATTATGAGTTTAACATTAGAGCGCTATAATCAATTAGTCCCAACAATTAGAATTAAAAGAGGTATTTTAAATCCCTTAGGTTCAATAGTTAAAGCCATTACAGGCAATTTAGATAATGAAGATGCAATTAGATACGATTCCTTAATAAGTCATATTCAATCTAAACAAAACGCTATTGATAACAAAATATCATTAGTTTCCGAAACAATTGGAGTATTAGGAAATCTGACAAACTCTACAAGAAATAATTTTATTGAAATAGACAAAACAATGAACGAAATAGAATCCATTCTGAATAAAACTCAATTCCAACATAGTAAAGAAATTGTCTTGAATACTTTCGATTTAATTATCCATAATTTTCAAATTTTGTTAACTAGGTTAGATGAGGTTGAAACAGCTATTGCTTTCAGTAGATTAAATAGTTTACATCAATCCATTTTAGACATAGATGAATTGTTATCAACTCTTAAAGATATAGAGAAAATGGATAAATTAATGTATCCAGTAAATACCGATAATTTGATAAAAATTGAACATTGTATAGACATAAGAGCATATATTAAGGACAAACGAATAACGTTTATTATGTCAATACCAATTGTCCAATTAGATTTCTATAACTATTACAACCTTCATCCTTTTCCAATGTATAATCCTCATTTAAACCTAACATTCCTATTAACGCCTCAATATTCCCAAATCCTGGTCACAGGGTCAGATATACTTCCACTATCACTATCATGCAAAGAAATAGACGAAGGAGAATTCCTGTGTTATGAAGATAATTTATCTGTCACTAATGAAGACTTATGCATTACAGATTTGATTAAATTTTCTTCACAAATTACATCATGTTCTCCACTTACAGTGAAATCCTCAAAAGTCAAGGTCAAATCTATTCGGCCTGACACATGGTTACTATATTCAGGAAAACAGACATTTCTCACAGAACATTGTGAAAATGATTTTAATCAGTACAACATTTTTGGCACCTATATATTAACCCTAGATAATGAATGTGAAGCTACATTAGAGAACATCACATTAAGGAAACTTCTCATACAATTAACTAATCAAGTCTTCCATCAAGTTCCAGTTATAAATTTACCAAGCATCACAGCAGCAGAGAAAATCTACAAGCAGCCAATCAGCCTAGATGAAGTCAACTTAGAAGATCTTCAGTTCCTGTCACACGTATTAAACAGTAAAAGTGATAAAACTCAGTGAAAACCACGTATATTCAGTGAATGTGCATAGCATAAGTTTAGGTTCTATAATCATTATTTAATATTAATAATTGTGCTTTTGATTGTTTTATATATTTATAAGTCTAAAATATTGTCCTTATGTAAACATAAGCAAAATCAACATTCTCAAAAATCGAACGCTGATTTTGAACTTATGGAGGGAGGAGTTATGTATACTGGACCAGTACACAGCTCAGTGCAAGTACTTTAAAAGATGCTGCAATATAAACAGACTATTGCTCATAGAATATAATTCCAAGTACTTTTTTGCTTAATCAGCTTAACGTGCCTCAGCTGAGTATTTATCAAGTAAATAGATATCAGGTTACTTGTTTAGTCTCAGTCCAATTCTAATAACTGTTATGCTTAATAAGCAATATCAATTAATAAGACGCATAATGCGTGGGTTCCTTCTAGAAACAGTTGTTTACTTAACGATGCCTATAAATAGCCATCGCCAAGCAAAGTACATTCAATATCGACTCAGCTCTCTTACCGTTCGCACTAACGTTAAGTAATATTAATTGACTGCATTAATATTTTGAGTATCTATTATTAATTTGTATTGTTAAATAAATATATTTTTATAAAGTCACGCCGGCCTTTATATTTGACTACCTATAATAATAATAATAATAATAGCCTTTTATTCGTCCATTTCCAATTACATGTTTTACATTTGATTATTAGTTTATATAATTATTTACCTTCATTTCCAGTACCTTTAATACAAATTATATTTTTTTTTTTTACATTTTGTTTGGTTTATTTATTTATGGAAGTCGCCTCTTCGGCGTAGGCCTCCCCCAAACTCTTCCATTCTTCCCTATCCGTGGCTTGTCTCATCCAGTTTCGGCCACATCTTTTCCTGAATATATCCTCCCATCGTAGTAGTGGTCTGCCTTTTTGCCTTTTTCTATCGCGCGGTATCCATTCTGTACTTAGCCTTGTCCATCTATTATCATTTATTCTACAAACATGACCAGCCCATTTCCATTTCAAATGGCGAATCCTTTTGACAACGTCTGTCATTTTTGTTCTTTTTCTAATTTCGTCGTTGCTTTCCCTATCCGAGAGCTTTATGCCCAACATGCTCCTCTCCATCTTCCTCTGTTATACACTAAGTTTAGTTTCGTCTTTTTTCCTGAGCGCCCACGTTTGACATCCGTATGTTAGACATGGAAGAATAGCAGTTTCGTAAAGTTTTACTTTTAATTTAATATTAATATCTTTGTTTTCATTATCTCTTTATGCTTCCAGTATTTTTTCCATGCAATAGCTATTCTTCTATTAATTTCCCTTTCTGTAAGATCTTCAAATGAGATTAGTTGGCCCAGATAAATATATTCTTTGACATATTCTATGGATTGACCATCTACATTTATATTGTACAATTCACCATTTGTTAGTATTTTGGTCTTTGAGGCATTCAATGATAAGCCGACCTTCTTGCTTTCGCTGGTCAACTCATTCAGTGTGTTCTCTAACTCTGCGGGGTTCTCAGCAAACACTACAATATCGTCGGCAAATCTTAGGTGACTGAGGTATTCGCCGTTTATTTTTAGACCTTTGTCTTCCCAATCCAAATTCCTGAAAACCATTTCCAATACCGCTGAAAATATTTTGGGTGAAAGTGGATCTCCCTGCCTGACACCTTTCATTATTGGAAATTGTGGCCCTTCCTTTTCTATTTTATTTTAGCTACACTTTTTGAATAAATGCTGTATAGTAGCTCTACATATTTACTGTCTATTCCCTGTTGTAGTAATGCTTTCCAGATAGCGTTAAATTCTAAGGAGTCGAAAGCTTTTGTATAGTCAATGAAGCATAGATATATGGTCTTATTGTATTCTCTACTTTTTTCAATTATTTGTGTAACTGTTTGAATTTGGTCTATAGTTGAAAAGTTTTTGTTTTGTTTTCATCTAAGATTTTTGCTAATCTTCTTAGTATAATTTTTGAGAATATCTTATATA
Source organism: Phalera bucephala (assembly GCA_905147815.2). NCBI lineage: Eukaryota > Metazoa > Arthropoda > Insecta > Lepidoptera > Notodontidae > Phalera > Phalera bucephala. Next base: position 379,032 of record CAJHXA020000006.1, on the reverse strand, counting down.
TATTGGACATAAGGCTTATTGGTCTGTAATTGCCCAGGTCACCTCGATTTCCTTTTTTGTACAGTAGAATGGTATAAGATTTTGACCATTGTTGTGGGGTTTCTCGGTTTTGCAAAATTTTATTAAACAGACCTTGTAGAGGGCGTTGTAGTGGCTGTCGTCAACTTGAGCACTTCGTTTGTTATGTTATCTTCTCCAGGCGTCTTGTCCTTTTTTTGTGTATTGATCGAAACTTCTATCTCTGATATTAATATTTCGGGCAGATTTTCTTCTGAGTTCGCATTTTCGACATACTGTTCCCAGTTCGATATTTCTTTGGACGAGTAGAGTTGTTGATAGAAACTAGTGGCTTCTTTTATTATATTTCTACGATTATAGATCGTTCTTCCGGACTTTGCTACTAGATTTGTGGTCCATTCAGTTGAAGTCTGTAATTCTTTGTGGGCCTTTTTAATAGCTCCCATTTTCCCTATATATTTTTCGAAAGTATTTTGCCTCTGTTTTTTCTTAGTTTTAGTTATTTCTCTGTTTATTTCCTTACTTATTTTTGTGATTCTATCCCTTATGTTCTTACTTCTCGTTTTTTTGTACAATTCTTTCCTTTTTTCTAGTAGTTGTCGTATGTGTGAGTTTATTATGTCTCTTTCTTTTTTTGCCACGGTTTGTAGTTGGTTTAATAGGCGAGTCATTTCTATTTCAAAGCTGTTATATTTTGTTTGTATGTGCTCTGAACTATTTATAGAGGTTATAAATTGTTGTTCCCAGTGCACCTTCTCTTCTATTGTTAAAGTTGGCAAGTCTCTCATAGGTATAGGTTTTGTATAACATCTCTTTTTGTCTATATTTAATTTTATTTTGCACCTTATCATTCTGTGGTCGGTATTAAAGTTGAAGTTCTTTATTATGTCGAAGTTACAGATACCCTGGAGTTTATTTGAGAGAACATAATCAATTTCACTTCGGTATATACCATTCGGTGATTGCCAAGTCCATTTGTTGTTTGATTTTTGTTTAAACATACTGTTTATAAATATATAATTGTTTTCTCTAGCGAACTCTACTAATTTTTGCCCATGATCCGATCTTTTGCCATGTGCGTAGTGTCCTAATATTGCCTCTTCACCTGGTTGTCTTTCACCGATCTGGGCGTTAAAGTCTCCCAATAACAAAACTCGCTTCGCATCTATACCTTCAAGAGCAGTTTCTAGTATTTTATAGAATTTGTCTAATTCGTCATCACTGCACATTTCAGTCGGCGCATAGGCCATAACTATAGCCCAGGGGTGGTTGTTTATTTTTATTTCTAATGTGGCTATTCTATCCGAAAAGCTAGTGAAGGCTATGATATATGCTTTCCAAAGTTTCTTTACTAGGAATCCAACTCCATTTCTTCCTTTGGTTCCTTTGCTATGGTATAATATGAATTCTGGGTATTCTATTATTTTTTCCTCGTATTTTCTTGTTTCGCAAATGCCTATTATATCCCAATTTAGTTTCCTTATGGCATAGTCCAGTTCTATTCTACGGGTGTCAGATAGTAATGTTCTAACGTTCAAACTGGAGACAAACATGTAGCTTTCTTTCTTACTCTTCTTTTTGTGTTTATTGTTTGGGGGGTTTTGGTCATAATCCTCCTCGGTGACCAGCCGGCTTGGAGAATGTAGAGAAAGGGGGAGGGGTGGCTGCTATTCGGGGTTGCTTTTTGTAATATTATTGAGCATATTTCTTGTATTCGTTTTTTTTGAGTTTGTTCTGGTAAAGTAATCTGTCTTGTTCCCACTTTGTTTAGTTAAGTCTAAAGACATTGGCGGTGAGTTAGACACTTCACGTTTTCTTTTATCTCTGTTTGTATTAGGGTTCTCTTTAACCACCAGCTTGTCATGTTTAAAGTAAGCAATTCGACCTTTTCCTCTTTCTTCTTTAAGTTTGGCATGTAGATTTTTTCTTTTTTCTAATAATTCTTTTGATAGGTCTTCTGTAACGTATATCTCTTTAGGTAATTTCTTTTTGTTTTTGAGTACTTCGGTCTTTCTCCAATTTGTATTAAAGCTAACTAAAATAGGACGAATATTCGTGCTCTTTTTTCCTAATCTATACACTTTGTTTATTTCATGCTCTTGTATTGTTATACCCATATTTACCTCAAACAGCTGTTTTAATATTTCTATGTTTTGGACTGTTGTTTCCTCCGGGTTTTCTTTGATCCCAAATATTATTATATTGTTTGTTTTGTTATCTAACACCATAAATTTAATCTTGTTTTGCAGAGTATTTACTTCATTTTTAAGTTTTTCATTTTCTTCCTTTACCAATGTTAATTTTTCATCTAATTTTTCGAGAACACTTTTTGTAACAGTCTCTGAGATAATAATTGTTTGTTTTTCTAGTTGTTCTTTTATTTTCTGAAACCAAGTTTGCATTTGTTCCTCCATTTTATAGTGTTTGTAAACTGTTATTTTATCTGTTTTTGCTTCCGATTTATTCCATTCAATTTACTACTAATGACATCTATCGGGTTTCTCCTGTTTTACTTCGATCCTTAATTGTTATTTTATTAGTGGTTCAGATCTGAATCAATTAGCCAGTTGCTATGGGTATGGTTGTAGTTTGTTCTCAAGTTCGTTACTAGATGTCGCTGTTTCGAGTGTCGGTCCGTTGATTTGTATTTTCTCAAAGGTCATTTCAAGGTTATATGTTTATTTAACAAGCACTTTCTGTGGTTTCTTTTAGTTTTCTGTATTTTCGTCTTTCAGCACTTTAATGATCTCTTTCATTTGTTTTGTTTCACTGATTACAATTCCACAATAACACTAAAGTCACAGTATGGTTTGGCAATTTTTGTTTACCAATTTTTGGTTGTATTACGAACTATTTAGTTTTCCCAGTTTTTGAGTTGCTTCTTTGTGGATTAATTCTTCTTTTTGAACAATTTTTCCAGTATGTGATCACTTTTTCGTATTTTTATTTCGATAAATTCTTTACTTCGGCTCTGTAGAGCCGAAGTAAACATTGGCACACTAGCGCCTACCTATAGGGAGGTACCTATAGGATTGACGTAATACCCACAATATCTCAATTTACACATGCCTATTGTTTGTCGTTAAGGAGTTCCCTGGTGTATCTTCTAAGTCCAAGGTCCAATGCCAACGAAATTAAAATGGGACCACCTTGGAGCTATACTGAACCCAATGCAAGAAAAATCATCAAAATCGGTCCACAATTGACGGAAATAAAATGGCCATCTGGCCAAAACTCTTCTTGTAAAAATTCATCAAGTTTATGTTTAGGTACATATATTTTACATGAATCAAAATCCTTCAAAACTTTCATCTTCATTTTCTCAATTGATACACTTGTTTTTGTCTTTGTTTTAATGTAATTAGAGATGTCAGTCTCCGACACATCTTTCGACACATTATAAATGTAAATCGGAACTTTTATTTCAGCTGCTTTAAATATTGTGTTAGACTCGGTAACAGCTGTCCCTTTCTTGCCCGTAAAACGATTTCTGTATCTCATTCTCTGTACTGTTATCTACTCGTCAGTCTGTGTCTGAGGTTTCCAGCTACCTGCCCGCACAATCTCTGCTAATGGTTTTTGCTGTGAAGATATTGCATTATTATCAACATTTACACTGGGATGACGCATACGCTTCTTATCGCATTCCGATACACCGGTACCCGTCAGCTGTGATGCATTAGTCATTGCACCGCTGGTCTCTGATATATTGTTTATTTTCTTAGCTTATGAATCCGTTATTTTGATTCGGGATGACTCAGTGAATTCGGCCAATTGGGTCTCTTCTAGTAATCCTAAAGCCTGCGATTCTTTTGCAAATGTACCCTCTAACGGATATTTCTGTTGTTGAGTATTACAAAATGCCTTTTTAGGTGATATTATCACATGTTTATTCCGAATGTTTTCATCACATGCAGTTAAAAGCGGCAAGGAGCTTTCATTTTCCTCAGATCTGTCTTCAACATGAACACTAAATCTTTTATCATTCTGCGTATGACTAGAAATATTTATTGTTGGCACACTCGCCTGTGCCATCAAATGAGACTTCAGCACTTCTATCTGCTTATTTGTGGCATAATCTTCACGTATTTGTCTGATGTCTTGTTGTATTTTCAATAAGTCTTTCAGAATTTTTGTTACATCAACGTGATCGAATAAAACGGGGGGTAACTTGTGAAGATCCCTTGCAACAAAAACTGGAATCTCATCGGGATCCATGCTTTTCAAAACGCTCACAATGTTATCAATGTCTCGAAGGGATTTTCCATCACCTTTTCTTGTTTTCTTGCGTTCGGTTGTTGTTATAGACTCAAACAAAAGGTTTTTCGCCGTTACAATTTCACTTTCCGAAAAAGCACTTGCACAGATACGTCCAATGCTAACTTCATCCATTACATCGATTTTGTTACTTACATATGCTAAAACTTCGTTTATAACAATATTACAGTTCGAACACTTTAACAACTTAGTTGCCATTGTCAATTAGAAATCTCGGAACGACCACTCGCGGGACGCGCAGGCGCATACTAAAAGCCAAGTTTCTACAGACGGTACGTAGATGATACTTTTACAATATTACTATCTGACAAAATTTATGTATTCCTAAATCATCTTAACTCCATTAACCCTAAAATTCAGTTTACAATGGAGTTGGATGCAAACAATTCCCTAGCTTTCCTAGATGTCTTAGTAATCCGTAACCCCAACAACACCTTAAGCCATACGGTTTATAGAAAAAAGACCCATACTGATCGGTACTTAAACGGTGAATCTCACCACCATCCAACACAGTTAGCAACCGTGGGTAAATGTTTGTTTCAGAGAGCACAAGGGATCTGTGACAAGAAACATCTGGCTGCCGAGCTTCAACATGTCAAGCAAGTCCTGCACAACAATAAGCTTAGAGTCCCACGCCAACGTCACAGTGACCGAGTGAAACCAGCCACAGTTGAGAGTCTCCCTGCTGTACTACCTTACATTAGAGGAGTCACGGACAAGATTGGCTATTTTGAAGCGTTTTAAACATTTTATAAGCCGCCGAAGAAGATCAGTCAATTTTTACCATCTGTCAAGTGTCAGATCCCTCTACAAGATGCAGGAGTATACAAGCTTGATTGTGAATGTGGTCTCTCTTATATAGGACAAACAAAAAGACCGGTAAAAACTCGGGTTAAAGAACACATAGCTGACCTAAAACTCCGTCGCTCAAAGAAGTCTGCAGTCTGTGAACATGTCCTTGACCGCACCCGCCATAACATCAGATTTGATAGACCACAAATCCTCGTGAAAGAACACCGATTCCTACCAAGGATGGTTCGCGAAGCTATTGAAATTAAAAAACATCCTAATTTCAATAGAGAAGATGGCTAGGTGCTTCCATCGTCTTGGGATCCGGTAATTAATATAATCAAATCCAAAACCAAGCATAACACTGCAACACCTCAAGACACCGTGAGTTCATTCTGCGTAGATCGGATCAACAAAAACAAAAATAATTAAGAAGTTTGAGGGTACCCCGGAACAACTATGCCTTTTGGACGTCTAACACCTCAGTCCCTCCCGTGACCATGGGTGCTGCAAAGCACTCGAAAAGTCGGGAACTAAAAATCAAAAATAAACCGCGATAAAATCATCATTCTCAATTTGAAGTGTGTTGTGTTAAATACATAGTAGTGTGAGTAGTTTTTTTTATTGATTTAATGTATTTTTATGCATAATTTTAAAAAAATATTAAAATTCTGCACTCCTCTATATAAACTATAAGTGTGGGAAATTTCATACTCCTCCGTCCGCGCAATTTTCGTAAAAAGGGGCACAAAGTTTTTGCTTCACGTATTAATATAATGATTATGTAGAAGAACTGTTTCGAGACTTCGTTTACTACTGTCACTAAAGAGACGCCATTCATTGTACTGATAGATCGGTCAAACCCATGAATATCAGAAAACTACTTACATTACAGCAATACACAATTTTTTTATCAGATGAAAAAACTTTAATAAGTCGTTCTCTCGTGCAATATGTAGACACTCGAACATCTGAGGAAAGGCAATTTTTTTTCTTTTAATCTGGACGCTAGTAGCTCAGCACGTTCCTTAGAAAGATCTAAGTCTCTGATGATGTCATTAAGCTTATTCTGCGAAAATGGCTTAGGATTTAATGTGTTTCCGCAGTATTCAAAGTCATCATCTACTTGAGAAGAAATAGGTGTTTCAGCTTTTTCTTCCTGAGATTGCTGCACTACCTGGTGAAAAGCTGGTATTGGAACATTTTCTGAATGCGGAGTAGGTCTTTGTGCTGAAGAAATATTAGGGTATTTCCATTTACGGCGATTGTTTTTGTTGATGCCCACTATATTAGTCATACAAAAGTAACAGTCGCCATAATGATTTTTTTGTTCTCGCCATATCACAGGCACTCCAAACTTCAAAGTCTTACGTGTCCCTTTCTCCCATTGTCGCAAATGTTCAACGCATAGTTTACATACACCATGAGGCGCCCACACTTTATCTTGGTGTCGAATTTCAATACCGAAGTAAGCAAAATACAGACGACTCACAGTGTCTGTTATCGATTTACGCTGATATGTAGTATGCATTCACCACAAACATAACAAAATGTATCAGGATTGTTAATACAACATCTGGACGTACTAGCCATAATGATATAGTAACATAAACTTTATCGATGTTATTGTAATAATGACTATTTACGAAAAAGACCGGGAAAAAATTAAATGAGGGTAGAAGGTAAACTAGAGCTGATGAGTAAAAATAACGTATGACAATATATTGTACATTACCTACTTTATCGAACATAGGCACAAACAGAGCTGCACCAAAAAAAATTTTTTTGTAGGCCTGTTTAACAGCATTGACAACAATAGTTTGCAATAATGCAGAACTTTTAATTGAGCCAGATGAATTGTAGAAAATAGGGGAATATTTTGGAATGAATGCTATGGTAATTTGTTCTGGCAATGCGTTCCTCTATTATAGTATTACTCAATACCATGCCATTAACATGTTGTTGATGATGTACCATAACTATTCTATTGGAAATTGCGAGCTTGCAAAATAATGAGATAAAAATGATATTGTTTACGGAACACAAAAACACTTACATAGCTTTCAGAATTTCAAGGTAGCTTTGATTTATTTACGGATTACAAAACAAATTCTGACCAATAGCTGACGCTACTTTTTTTGAATTCCTGGAGTTTAATTAATCTTGTAATGCTGAATTTCAAAATTAATCCATTGTTGACGCTTATATGTGTTGAGGTCAGTAAGAACACTGCTTTCTGTGTTACAAGAGACAGCGTCTTTCCTATTCTGGATTACACAGTTTGACAAATGAAGACACAATTCTACTTCAGTCGTGAAGAAGGTAGGTAGCGCTTTTAAACGAATATGAAAAAGTCTGTAGATACAAATGAGTAAGAATAATTTCCTTCTTCAAAAAAAGGCAAATGTCAAAAACAAAAAAAAAACCATCAAAGTTTAAAGAATAGGAATTGGCTGTTGTATAAAACAATTGCTTATCGATTTTTGTGGCCTCATTTTATCATTCCTAAAAAACAAATCAAATGGCGTAGCCGTAAATATTTTATTTTTATCTTTGCTACCGACGAATTTAAGGAAATGAAATACTTTCAGTGGGATTTTATTACACGTTTTTTCCGCCCGTACCGGGGAAAATTTAAGAGTGAAAATGAATAAACATAAAAAATGTATTTGCTGAGATAATAATAAAGCTTTATTGCATAGATTAACACTATAATTACAATTATTAAAACGCTGCAATCTGTGTTTAAGTTAGTTTTTAATGTGTTCTACTCAAATGTTCTATTCTCTGATTTTATTTTCTTTTGTTTTGATTCTAACAATAAGAATTTAGCACTTATGCTACCGCCCCGCCTGCACCGTATGCATTCATTGTCCCGCAAACAAAGATATTACGCATATGCCATTAATATGTTGTTGATGATGTACCATAACTATTATATTGGAGATTGCTAACTTACAAAATAACGAGATAAAAATGATGTTGTTTATCGGAAACAACACTTACATAGGTTTTAGAATTTCAAGATAGCTTTGATTATATTTACGGGCGATTTAGCGCAGTGGTTAAGAGCTTAAGCCGCTCCGCCCACTGTGTCTAATAGTCGCGGGTTCGATTCCCGCACGGGACAAATCTTTGTGTGATCCAAAATTATTTGTTTCGGTCTTGGTATTTGTGTATGTGAATTTTCATGTTTGTAAACGCACCCACGGCACAGGAATAAATCCTAGTGTAGGGCAACGTTTTCAAAAAAAAATGTTCCTAATGTTTAATGCGTTAATTGAGGTGCATCAGCTAACATGCTATTTTTAGCGGCTTGTTTAATTTGGCACTAACACTAGCGTTAACACAAGTGGGGCAGAAGCATTAAAATTAAATTAGCTTCAATCACATTAAAGTTTTATAGCGAATGTATCAAAGCAACCTTCATATCTAGATTCGAAAAAAGCAAAACAAATAATTAACATTAAACACGACCCACAACGATACTAATATTAGTATTGAGCCTGTATTGAGTGCAGATAGTATCAAGTTAACGATCGCTATAAAACATTTTTCGCGTGCACGTCACGAAGTACTGGAGTAATTGTGTATATTAATGAATATTCAACGAATCCAATAACAAATGATCCAATTACATCCTTAGTGACAAGGAAATATATCTAATTTTCAAAAGTAATTTAAGATCTTTCAGTACATCAACTTGATGTTCACATTTGAATATGGTAATTTAGTAATAATACCGATACGATGCCTAAAGTGTGATAATGCTAAATTTAGTATCCTGTATATTCATTAATGAAACACCTAATCCAAAAACATTATACAAAGTGAAAACATCCTTTGTACGATGTTAGACACAGAGTACCTACGGCCGAACACAAACTTATTGTAAAAATATTAAAAACACTCTTTTATACAGCCAGGTAATAATGAAAACGGGCAAAGAAAATTAAATGCGTATAATAAAATTTTGTGTGCTGTTGGCCGTTGAGGAGTTAATTCGTCTCGAGCCAATCCTGAGTATATAATCAAATCCTGCTTACTATAAAAATGCATTGTTATCAGAACTGAATTAACATATCTCAACTCCGTAGGATTGGAAGAAGTAAACAAACAAACACTGCAAGTTAAATAAAAGCCTGTCAAAACGATTTTAAAGTTGATAATAAGTTTCTTCTAATACCAATTCTAGGACCATAAATACTAAATTCCTTTTAAAATTGTAAGAAATATAGACGGAACAAACAGCTACATTTACTTTCCTTATACATCAATAAAATACTTTTAAAGACGAAACCAGACAGCAGGTTTGCCGCAGCCTTTCTTTATATTTATTTGCTTAAACAGCAAAGGAATTTTGATTACGCGGATAAGAAAATCCTACTAATACCGCTAACGTTTGCCCAAACCGTCGCAGTGGTCTGACAGCAGAAAAAATCTTCCGGCGAGACCAGTAACCAGTCAAGTTTTAGCTCCGTATTACCGTAATAGGACGCGTAGTGCGAATGCCGCTTTGTCGCCGTACTGTGTTGCCAACCATGGTTTTAAAATTTAGGAGATGTGTGGTGATATCAAGTTCCAAAAAATGGTAAATTGCCGGTCTATCTATATCATCAAGATACCTTGTGGGGAAGGCACAGAGTACAGAATTCCAACCGAATCTTTTCTTACAGACCTCTCTGGCTTACTACTCTTTCATAGTTCGTCTGCGTTCTGTTCACCTTTTTAACCGACTTCTAAAAAGGAGGAGGTTCTCAATCCGACTTTTTTATGTTTGTATGTATGTTACGCGATCATTATGAATCAATTTAGATGATTCTTTTTGCATAGGGTTCAGTATAGCTCCAAGGTCCATTTTAATTTCATCGGTATTGGATCTTGGACTGGGAAGATACACCAGAGAACTCCTTAACGGTAAACAATACGAATGCGTCGATTGAGATATTATGGGTATTACGTCAATCCTATAGGTACCCTGCCATAGAACTAATCAGAATATTAACAGACTTCAAAAAAAAGGGAAGTTGAAAATTCGTCTGTGTTTTTTATAACGTCTTAATTAATGAACTGATTTTGATGACTCTTTTTGCGTTGGGTTTAGTATAGTTTCAAAGTGGTCTCATTTTAATGAAATCGGTATTGAACTTTGGACTTTGAAGATACACTAGGGGACTCCTTAACAGCGAACAGCACGAATGTATAGATTTCGTTATTATGGTTATCAATCCTGTACGTACCTTGCTGTACAACTCAGCAAAATAATATAATATAGGTCTAAAAATATTAGTAAATAATTCACTTGTCACTTAAAATTGTAAAATAAAAATCTTAAAAAAAAACGAACTCAAAAAGCAAAGAATAAATATTTGAAGTCGTTGCCAAGTAACCGACTGCACTAACCAAACTAAAAATGGAGAAAATAACGATTTTAGCGGAATTTTATTCGTAAAATTGGGACCCTGATACGTACACCGTAAGCTATTTGGACGCAGTAATTCTGCAGATAATGCAACATAATTCAATAGATCTTTCGTGAAGGAAAAAATATAAGAAAAGTTTATTTCGTTCTGGTAACAAGGAATTTGTGGCGAAGCTTTGACATCAATACGTTTGTTTGTTGAAGAAAACTTACAGAGGATAATGAATCGGCGCCGATGAATGGAAGCGTTGTGGTACCGACACCTTTACTTACCTGGAAAAGAAAATATAGTGTATTTAATAAAATTCCTTCCGCTAGTCTAATGGTTGAATCAAATCTAGTTTGTGAGCGCAAAGCAAATCAAATCATTTATTTACTCAAACTTCTAAATCCTAGGATCGGATATGTTGTTACTAGTACTCTAGAGAAAAAAATATTTGCATAGTTAATACTAGGTTAAAAACAGGTATATTTATAGTTATCATAGTAATTTAGAAAAACATCTGTCTATACCCCAATGGTTTTCTTTTTGCAGCGCACGTAACAACAACAATTCAACTGGATTATCTTAAATTTAAACTTTATTGTTATTTCATGATCCCAGTATATACTGTCAATGTCCGCCTCGAAGATATCTAGTACTATATTTTGTAGTGGTCTGTAGGTAATCCACCTACAGGTTTGAGTTGTTCTTTTTTTAGGTGTAATTCCAAAGATACCATGGCAGGTGGCCCATCTCGGGTATATGTGATACTGAGACCCCACAGACTCTAGCATCAGTGCAGACTACATCGATCAATGTCTCACTGTGATCTGTGAAATGTGTGGGTTCTGTAACTACTTGATGAAAGTTTGAACACGGTAAAAAAGAGTTTAAGGCTTTGGTCTTGTTATCCGTAACATTTAAAACATTAATATTGAAATCACCCAGAAGGAGAATCTTATCCACTTTTCCTAGAGATGCCAGAGTGTCTGTGATTGCATCGAGAAAGACATTCACATCCAACCATGGTGGCCTGTATGCTGTACCTATTATAACAGTCTGGGAGCCCACATTCAGCCTCAGCCACATTTTTTATTTTTTTATTTTTATTTATTTATTTATTTAAATAATTCAAATTAAGCACATACATATAAAAAATGACTGAGCACATACAGCTACCCAAAATGATATTCATATTTGCATAACATCAAGTAATGGCACTTGAAACTAAACAAAAGAAAAAAATATATATATATTTTTTTTTTTTTGTTATAATTCAGTACCAAGAATGGTCTATGAAAATGTTGTAAAATTCGGGTTATGATAAGCATAATACTAAGAAGAATATCATTAAGATGGTTGTTGGGTAAATCACTGACTCATTTTATAACTGAAATGGTGTTGCGCCCATATACATTTCATACATTTTATAATTCAGCGTTACCTTGTGCAACAATTAATAATTACAAAACAAAAAATAGAAGTTATGATGCAAGGTTATACATGAATTGTTTTAGTTTAAAAATGTTTATGGTTGTTTGATTCAAATTCTACTGACCTCCGTACTAGCGGGTGCTGTATCACGGTAGATCAGGTGTCCTCATCCTCAAAAACCAGTAGTTTTTCACAGGTAGCAAGTATACTTATCACCATTATTTGAATAAACTAATCACTCGTCATACACTAGTTATAAAATTAACTTTGGATATTATTAAGTAATAACTATAAAAGACGGTAGTACAAAAAAATTACACAGTATAAGTAAAAAGGTTAGACAAAAATTGTTTGTCGTGGTTTTTTTTTTTTTTTTTTATAAAATATAAATAAGTTTTTAACTAATGTTAGTGCAATGTATTTATGTGAAGTGTGACTGTGTTAACATGTGTGAGTATGTATGCGATGGAGTAGTTGAGTGTGTATGGAGCATTTATAATTGTAAATGTTTATGTTGACTTTATCAGTCCATGTAATGAGACGATTACATGTAGTGTGCGCGTAGTTAAATGTGTCAATGTATAGTACGTGACTTTAGAGTTACGTCTTTTTAGGATGAGTGTGGGTTCACTTGTGTGAGGAGCTACGCTAGGAGTTTATTGTCAAAAGTTCCTCTGTAGCATCGTAATTTAACTGATAGAGAAACCTTTCAATAGCATCTTTGCAAGAGTACGTAGTTAGATTTCGAAGTTTCACTGTTTTAGATATTTTATTGTATATATGCGGCCCAAGAAAAGGGATAAATCTATTTGAAAATGATTTTTTTTGTGTAGGAATTGAGTATACAATATCACATCTCCGCTTTGATAGAAAATTTGGGCATTTTTTGTGTTGCAATAGTACAGTATTTTTTATGAATAATTGGCGCACCGTTAGTAGTGACAATTGATTGTATAGTAAATGAGTCGGATATATGTATCTCTTGAAGTTCATGACTTTTAAGAGCGCGCGCTGCGCTCTTTCTAAAGTTATAAGAGAAGATTTGTAAGTGCCCCCCCCAGGCTGTGATACAGTATGTTAGTACTGATTGACAGAGGCCAAAGTACACCGATCTTAATAATTTAGGTTGGCAAATATTACGTAAGTTTTTAAATATATATATCATTTTTCTGGTACGCGAAGCCAGGGAGGTTATATGATCATTCCAAGTCAAATTCTGGTCTACCGTCAAACCTAAGTATTTAATTGTTGTTACTTTAGACAAGCTATGACAGGCGCATCTCTGAGATGCTTTACATGTATGGAATCTGATATTTATGGAATCTAGCAGAGGTTGAGTATTATTTCTAATGCTGAAAGCTAGGTATTTAGTTTTTTGGGCATTCAGTGTAAGGAGATTATTATCCAACCATGATGCTACAAGAGAAAATCCGTCATTAGCAATTTCGTTGACCTCGTTCCATGTTCTTTCCCTAAAGAGAAGTACGGTGTCATCTGCAAATGTAATAATCCGGCCATGTGTCATTTGGAGGTTGCATAGATCATTTATATAGACCAAGAATAGCGTGGGACCCAGTATACTGCCCTGGGGTACGCCGAAATGGATACTAGCTTGTTGACTTGTGTAACCAGCCACTCTAGTGCATTGAGTTCTATTTGACAGGTAGTCCGTGAATAATTTGAGTGGTACCCCCCGAATTCCGATGTTCTCCATCTTTTTTAGTAGTAAAGGCACAGTGTCGAACGCTTTGGCCAGATCCAAAAATATCCCAATAACTTTATCACCCTGGTCCAAGCTCTCAACAATAAAATTAGTAAGCTTTTCTACAGCATTTTCGGTGGATTTTTTCTCTCTGAACCCGAATTGGTTGTCTGAAATAATATTATTAGCCTCCAAGTATTTTTTTAATCTAGAATTAATAATGCGTTCAATTATTTTAGACAGCGATGGCAGCAGTGAAATAGGTCTGTAATTTGAAACATTATCTCTATCACTACTTTTGTGAATAGGAATTATTATTGACTTTTTTAGCGCTACTGGAAATATACCAAAATTAAAACATGAGTTACATATTTTAGTTATGGGGTACAAAAAGTTGTCAATGCCTAATTTTAATAAAGTAGACGGTATTCCATCTAAGCCAATGGCGTTCGATGGATTCAAATTAATTATGGTTTGTTTGACCTCTACTTCATCTGTAGGTAATAAGACAAACGAATTCAGTGGTGCATTATTTAAATTAATTTCCTTGACTCGGTCGTTTTCTGTAGCTTGTATCCTAGAAAGTATAGAATTAGCCAGTACAGTTCCTACGTTTGCAAAGTGATTGTTGACAAAGTTTATAGAGTCTTCTGTACTGTTTTTTAGTAACAATAATTCATCACAGTCTTTCACTTTGTTACTTAGGTTACATGTATCTTTCACCAACTGCCATTGCTTTCTTAGGTTATTTTTGTAAAGTTGTAATTGTGATCTTAAGTAGTCATTTTTAAGTTTCTTTAAAATGTTATTGCATGTGTTACGGTACCTAGTGTAGGTGAGTTTTAGCGATACATTTCCGGGATTCCTTCTCAGCTTTTGATGTAAACGGTCTCTGTTCCGCATGCACCGGCAAAGTCCAGGTGTAATCCACGGTTTAATATTACGTTTTCTGTGTGATAATTTCCGTGTAAAAGTGTGTTTATTTATATATTCATTGACGATTGATAAGAATTTATTGGTCATTACATTGGGATCGTCAGTATCTAATATTATTTGCCAATCTATTAGTTTTAAATCATTTATAACCTTATTATAATTAATTTTTGTAAAAGCTTTATTCCTTATTCCTTCATTCTTAGATTTATAAGATAATGATAACATCACCGAATAATGATCAGTTAATGTTGTATGGCAAACAATAGTTTTATAAGAGTTAGTCGTTTTTAAGAAACAATGATCTAGACAGCTGTTTTCCCTAGTTGGAATATTATGAGTCGCAATTAGTCCGTGTGAAGCAAGAAGATCCATATATTTTGTTGATTTAACGTCATTAATGTCTGCAATATTTATGTTTATGTCTCCTATCAAGCAAATATTTCGAAATGATTTATATGTATGGAGTATATTATCTAAAGACAACAGAAAAGCGTCTATATTTTTAAACGTAGGAGGTCTGTAAATAGATATAATTGCCATATCATTTTTAATAGTAGTGGCTAGACAATTTAATTCATCTTCAGCTTTTGTTGGTTCTGTCACTTTAACTTTTATGCCATCCCTAACGTAAATAACTACGCCATCATTTTGGTTTATCTGGTTTGTTGTTGAGAATACCTGATATGAAGTTATTTCTGGTAATGTGGTATTAGATGTGAGCCAACATTCGGTTAGAACAATAAAGTCAAATACCACACCCAACCTACTCATCAAGACCTGCAGTTCATCAAACTTGCGATTCAAACTCCTTATGTTTTGGCTAAGTATTTTATAGTTGTTGTTGTTATGAAATATATTTTTACAGTGTTCTGGAATGTCTACGTCATATGCATTACCTACATTGATACTAAGATCAATGTCGGCAGATAAGTTAATTACTTCAACCATAGTTTTTGTGATATATTAAAGGTACCTTATTTAACATTATAATTGCACAACGTAGATAATCCTGAACACTGCTAACCTTCGCAAATAACCGTGTGTAGCATATCTCACTGATGTAAGTTGAATGCATAGTAGAAGTGATTTTGTGTAAGTGTGTGTGTGGTAAGTGTGTATGTAGGTAGTATATGTGTATGTTAGTTACTAAATTATTAATATAAATGTTAAATAATAAGAAATTAGTACCAAATATAATATGCTCAGAAATGACTAAGAAATGTAACAAGCTCACTAAAAATCATCATCATCATCATCTCAGCCTATACTTGTCCACTGCTGAACATAGGCCTCCCCAATCGCTTTCCAGCGTAACCGGTCCGATGCCACCTGCATCCAACAACTTCCTGCGATTTTCACAAGATCGTCGGTCCATCTGGCAGGTGGTCGTCCCACGCTGCGCTTGCCAATACGTGGTCTCCACTCTAGAATCTTTCTGCCCCAACGCCCGTCCGATCTTCGCGCTATGTGGCCCGCCCATTGCCACTTCAGCTTGCTAATCTTAACGGCTATGTCGGTGACCTTGGTTCTTCTACGAATCTCCTCATTCCTGATTCGATCACGTAGAGAAACGCCGAGCATAGCTCTCTCCATAGCTCGCTGAGCAACTCTGAGCTTTTTTATGAGACCTATAGTAAGAGACCACGTCTCTGATCCATATATCATCACTGGTAACACACATTGACTAAAAACTTTAGTCTTTAGGCACTGAGGTATTTTGGATGAGAAGATGTTGCGCAGTTTCCCGAACGCTGCCCAGCCGAGTTGGATTCGTCGATTGACCTCTCTCTCAAAGTTGGACCTACCTAACCGGACTACCTGTCCCAGGTAAATGTATTCGTCGACAACTTCCAGAGTAGAGTTCCCAACGGTGAGTGCGGTGGGTACGACATGGACGTTACACATTATTTTCGTTTTGTCCATGTTCATTTTAAGACCCACTTGTTGAGATACTCTGTTGAGGTCGCCGAGCATTCGTCCTAGATCTTCCAGCGACTCCGCCATGACCACAATGTCGTCGGCAAATCGAAGGTGAGTGATGTATTCGCCATTGATGTTGATGCCAAGTCCTTGCCATTCCAAGAGCTTGAAGGCGTCCTCTAAGGTGGCCGTAAACAGTTTCGGAGAAATGACGTCTCCCTGTCTTACTCCTCTTTTTATGGGGATCACCTTCGTGCACTGCCCTTGTACTCGGACTGACATGGTGGCGTTATTATACAAGCACTTCAACACTTCGATGTACCGATAGTCAATGCGGCATCGCTGGAGAGATCTAAGAACCGCCCAAGTCTCGATCGAATCGAAGGCTTTCTCATAGTCCACAAACGCCAAGCATAGTGGCCGATTATACTCCTCGGTCTTCTGTATAATCTGCCGCAGCGTATGTATGTGGTCTATGGTACTAAAGCCTTTCCGGAAACCGGCTTGTTCGGGAGGCTGGAAATCATCAAGCCTGCGTTCGAGACGATTCGTGATGACTCTCGAAAACAACTTGTAAACATGGCTCAGCAGTGTGATGGGCCTATAGTTCTTTAATAAAGTGTTATCACCTTTCTTGAAAAAGAGTACCACCACACCCCTGTTCCATGCTTCCGGCGTTTTTCCTTCGAGCAAGACGGAATTAAACAGCCTCTGAAGGACTTTAAGTACCGGCGATCCGCCCGCTTTCAGAAGCTCTGCAGTAATTCCGTCTTCACCCGGCGCTTTGTTGTTTTTAAGTTGGTTGAGAGCCATCCTAATCTCGTACAGGCTGATGTCCGGGATATCTTCAGTGTAGTGTCGGGTTAGCTTGGCTCTTGGGTCTTTTACCAAGTCAACAATAGGTTCAGCTACTGAGGTATACAACTGTCCATAGAACCTCTGTATCTCCCTGAGCACCTCTGACCTATTCGACGTTACGTTTCCGTCCTCCGTCTTCTAAAAATACCTGACTTAAAACCAATAACAAAAAATAAAATAAACGTAAATTATCAACGAACTGCTTGGAATTTAGTCATTCTGCGGATCTATAGAAGGCTTGTATTTCTTCTAAAGTTTTCGGTGAGACTGCGGGTCCATTGTCTTCTTTTCGGAGAAGTACTTTCCCTTTAGATATCCAGCAATGTTTAAATAGGCCATCCTTTTTTAATTTGCGAGCGGCAAAGAATATTTTTTTTGTATTCTGGGTTAAGTAGTCAGACACATATATAGGAATGTTACTGCATTCGTTATCCAACATATTCATAGTTATCTTACCTTCCTTAGTTGAATTAAATCTCTTTACTGCTTTTATGATTTTAATTTTTTGCTCGGTGTCTTTATACTCTCCAATAATTGTGTTATTAGTTCCTCTTTTTATTTTATAAGCTTGTTTTATATCGATGTTAGTGCCCTCAAGTTCCAGGATATTATGCAAATTTTTGATTATTGTTTTAGGTTCGACCTTGGTCTCTGTTGGGATATTATTGATTTCTATCATATTCATTCTTTCCTTTTTTTGAAACTTATCCAGTTGTTCTTCTACATAGTTAAGTCTCGTTAATACTACAGCATGGTCTTTTTCCATAACTTGCACTTGTTTTTTTATTTCAATATGCTCAGAAAAGTATCTCTGTAACGTTTCCTGCAATTCGTTATTAGCAGAAATAATTTGCGCATTTTGTTCAACCGTCGGCACAGTCGGGTGCGGCACGACGCGAACACGGAGATCACGACGCACATAAAAGCCGACCCCACCACCTGGGCCACCTCGCACGTTAGTGGGACGTGGCGTGTGTCTTAAACGGTAGTTTGGAACTGAGGGTGCGCGCCCCTCCTCACCCTCCCTCAGCCAAGTCTCATTTATTGCCATGACGTCAACTGCCGCATTTCTCATAGCCACAATGAACTCCTCGTGGCGAGTCCCCAATGACCCGGCATTGAATAATCCAACTTTTACATATTTACCTTTGGTCATTTCACATGATACATGGGATGGCGCAAGTAACGGTATGATAAACCTGCTGATAGAATATAATATATTTGTAGGTTACCTAATGAACTTTTGTAATTATATATATTATATGATGTACAAACATAGCAAATATATCTATATATAGAGACCGTACTCGTGACATTTATCTCGCCAGTTATTCTCTCAGGTAGCTGAGGCAAGGGCACTAAAGATCCCTCACAACCACTACTCAGGGCTAATATTACAGACATGGACCGAAGACATAAACAAACCATATACACTAAGCAGATAGAAAATACAGACATTGCAAGTTTGAACTTATACTTTAATTTCACCAACAGATTCCGTCCCAAAAACACGGTCGAGGTCTTCTTCCGGCTGGAGACGGTAGACAGGTTTGCCATCCCCTTGCCTAACCAGAATACGACCCCGTCTCTTCCAGACGTACTTCCAGCCTAGTCTACGGGCGGTTTCACGAGCTCGGCCAAAGAGTTGCCTGTTTTGCCGGGTGAGTCGCTCGTTAAGGTAAAATCGGCGCGGGGGCGCCGCGAAACCGAGGTCTGCAGTGGTTGCCTGTCTGCACGCGCACTCCGCAGCGGCTCGTCGCGCAGCTGACGCCGCGTTAGCCGGACCACAATGCGTCGCCCGCGCGCCTCCTCACTCGCGCCGGCTCCCTCGTGCCCGACTCGGGCGCCCACTCGTTCGGCGTATACGATATCCCGTTCGTCCAGCACTACGCCAAGTTTGTTTGCCACCAGTCCAACCGTGTGGACAAACCGGCACCCTCTGGCAGGTTCGATATCTCTAGATCGGAGCTCAGAGAATCCTGTTCTCGATCGTTAAGCTCAAGTCTGAGGGAAGCTATTGTGCGCTCGAGTTGACAAACGTCACCCCCGGGGACACCTATTTCCTGTTCTTCAAGCTTCCCTAATCTGCTCTCCAGGTTGTCTACACGTTTTTTTTTTTTTTTTTTAAACGTAGCCCCACAAGGATTTATTCCTGTGTCGTGGGTGCGTTTACAAACATGAAAATTCACAAACAAATACCCAGACCGGAACAAATAATTGTGGATCACACAAAGATTTGTCCCGTGCGGGAATCGAACCCGCGACTATTCGACACAGTGGGCGGACAACTCAAGCTCTTAACCACTGCGCTAAATCGTCCGTTTGCTACACTCAGTGAAGGCCCCTTTAAGTTCGGCCCTCTCACGCCTAAATTCTTTCAGATCATCCCTCATTCCTCGCAATTCTGATCGGAGCAAACTGATTTCGCGTCCTAAGTCGACTTGTGGTGTCTGCGTCACTCCTTCTTGTCCCAGTATTAACATACGGTTCAAGCTGTAGTCACTGCTCATCCCTTTCACAGGCGTAGCAGCATTGTCCCCTCGAGGTACCTTGCCCCTACACTCAGGGCAGCGCCAGTCACTAGCAACTTGTGTCGTCTCCGGCATAAGTAAGCAGGCTAAATGGTACATTTTAGTGCAATTGCAGCATACAGCTCCACCTTTTGTCGACAGGAACTTTCCGCATGCCGCACACTTATTGCCAGGCATTATTGCAACAAATGTTACTGAGAATCGATAGATGGCAGCAGCGTCTACTTGTTTTGATCCGGTATAATGGATACGAATGACAGTACTAGGTGGAGCTAGCGAACAATTCTAATGCAATTTATCCACTGTTTTCTAATTAACTTTCAGCCTGGCAACACAATCACATAAAAATCATAGAGTTGATAGGTACTACTAAACTTATAAATTTCAAAACTGACGTGAATCTAAAAAATGTTTTGCGATACTGGCTGCTTTTAACACTGGTTTTCGCTCGTTATGCCTTTGGAATAGGCTTGATAACACTTCTACGTTCACTTTTAATGTAAATTTAAATAATGAATGACTCTACACATTAATTACTTTGTTTATTTTTCTTTTTATATGAAACAATACTCTAATCAGTTGACGTGCCGAGACCGTTTTTTTTTTTACAGGGTATCTATTGTTTAGTTTACTTAGATGATATCATTATATTCTCAAGTAGTTTAGAAGAACATTTAGAAAAATTAGAGAAAGTTTTTGAAAGACTGAGCAAACAAATTTAAAAGTAACATTAGTGAATTTCTCAGAAAAGAAGTTCTTTACCTAGGTCACACTATTACAGAAAATTGTCTTCAACCAAATGATGATAGAATGAAAGCCATATTACAATTTCTATTACCTAAAACACCTTCGGAAATATCTAGTTTTGTTGGATTAGTAAGTTACTACCGAAAGTTCATTAAAGATTTTTCCAAATTAACACAACCACCTCACTAAATGTTTAAAGAAAAGACACAAAATTATTATCAACAAAGAATATATTGGCATTTGAGAAGTGCAAAGAAATTCTGACAAATGCCCCAATTCTACAGTATCCAGATTTCACGAAACCATTTTTGCTAACAAAAGACGCATCGAATTATGCCCTTGGCGCTATACTATCACAAGGGCCGATAGGTAGCGATAAACCTGTAGCTTACCTTAGTAGAACATTAAACGACGCAGAAACACGTTATAGCACAATAGAAAAAGAATTATTAGCCATAGTATGGGCGTGTAGAACGTGTAGAAAATTTAGGCCATACTTATATAGCTATAAATTCACCATACTAAGTGACCATAAACCCCTAATGTGGTTAAATTCAGTTAAAGAACCCGGAAATAGACTTACCAATTGGAAATTACAATTAGCAGCATTTGACTATAAAATTAAACACAAATCTGGAAAACAAAATGGAAACGCTGATGCGCTTTCGCGTGCAAAAATTAATATACTAAAAGATAATCTATCAATGAAAGTTAATGCCTCAAGTCCAACAACATTATCTTCCGAAAATTCAAGTAAATCAGAATTAACCAACCCAGTTCCATCTTTAAATAGTAGTACTTTAACAGCATCTGAAAAATCGGAATCATCTTTTATAACTGTCAATTCAGAGGAAAACATGGATTCGTCCGATATTCCTATTTTACAAGAAGCAATTGATACTAAACCTAATCAAATACTAGTGTACACCTGGAATAGAAATGAATTTACTGTTAAAGATTTATCCAGAGATAAACAAAAAGTATTAGAACTTCATTTACCATTCAATAATACCCAGTTAATAAAATCATTCCTTAAAGTATATATTAAGCCTAAAATAAAATATTTCCTATATTTCGACGATGAACGTCATCGTAAACAATTTACAGAAATCATTGTAACTTTATTCAAAAAGGATTCAGTAAAATTCTTTGAATGCACAAAACGTGTAGTGTACGGTGAAGATGAAAATGAGCACCGTGATATAGTCTTAAAATACCATATTGGCAAAACTTGTCACCGTGGCATAAAAGAAACCATTGCTCATCTTAAATGAACATTTTTCTGGCAAAATTTAGAACAAACCGTATCAATTATAATTAATTCTTTTGAAACATGCAAAACCATGAAATACGATAGAAAGCCTCTAAATCCTAAATTACAATTGACTCAAACTCAAACTAGACCCTTTCAGGAAATTTTTATGGATTTATTTTCCATAGAAGGCAAATATTTCCTAACGATAGTAGACTCCTTTAGTAAATTAGGTCAAGCAATTGAAGTTTCAAATAGAACAACACCAGAGATAGTAAGAGCAATAATAAAATATTTTTCCATTTACGGAGTACCCAGAAGAATAAGTTCAGATCCAGGTTCAGAATTCAATAATAATTTAGTTAAAGAAATGTTAATATTTTATAAAATAGATTTACATATTGGAATACCACATAACCCCAACTCAATGGGCATTGTTGAACGTTTTCATTCCACAATAATAGAAATTTATAGACTTGCAAAATATGAAAGAAAAATAACAGATACTGCCTCAGTTATGACATACGCGATAATGTCGTATAACCAGTCCATACATTCAACAACTGGTCTTACGCCATTTGAAGTAGTTTTCGGACATACAGATTCATCCAGTGCATTTGAAGTTGATTTTGAAAAGAATTATACACAGCAACTTGTTTTAGAGCACCGTACAAGAACAAAACACTTATATGATTACTTAACTGATAAAATGATAAATAACAACATTAAAATCAGAGAAAAGCGAGGCGGTGAAGAAGGAATAAAATTCAAACAAGGAGACACCGTCTTCATAAAAGGTGTCAATATTAGACGAAGTAAACCAACCGCGTTATAAAAAAAGCAAAAATCATTGGAACAGTTAATAGAAACACAGTACAAGTAGAGTCTCATCAGAGACACACAAAAGTCCCAATAAAAGATATAAAACGTCCTCCGCAGGTTCGCGCTCCTGATGCTCGTACAGGCAGCCCAAAACCCGGCCCTTCAACTGCAGAAAATTGAAGATAATCCTGGAATCTTCCCAGTTAAAGAAGGACAAGCATTCATTAGCACCTATAATTAAAATACTAGATTTAAAATTTGTTAGTAACAGTATCGAATATAACGTTAACAAGTATTATGAGGTTAACGATTATTTAAAAGAAAAGTTAAATGTATATATCTTAGACGGAAATATCATAGATGCACAAATGCAAACTGAGTATATTATGAGTTTAACATTAGAACGCTATAATCAATTAGTCCCAACAATTAGAATTAAAAGAGGGTTTTTAAATCCCCTAGGCTCAATAATTAAAGCCATTACAGGCAATTTAGATAACAAAGATGCAATCAGATACGATTCCTTAATAAGTCATATTTAATCTAAACAAAACGCTATTGATAACAAGATATCGTTAGTTTCCGAAACAATTGGAGTATTAGTAAATCTGACAAACTCTACAAGAAATAATTTTATTGAAATAGATAAAACAATTAACGAAATAGAATCTATCCTAAATAAAACTCAATTCCAGCATAGTAAAAAAAAAATTGTCTTGAATACTTTCGATTTAATTATCCATAATTTTCAAATTTTGTTGACTAGGTTAAATGAGGTTGAAACAGCTATTGCTTTTAGTCATACGGAACTACCTCGCGAACAGGCGGGTGGTTTACCCCGGGCCGTAGCGGTGGCAGGAGCGGAACGTCGGGTGCGGGGTTCCACAGGGGTCTGTCCTCGGACCGCTCCTGTGGAACATCGCCTACGACTGGGTCCTGCGTAGCTCGTTTCTGCCAGGTCTGGCAGTAACGTGCTACGCGGACGATACTCTGGTCACCGCGAGAGCCCGGAGTCACAGGGAGGCGGCCCTGTTGGCCACAGCTGGCGTGGCCCAGGTGGTGGGGTGCATTCGGCGGCTTGGCCTGGAGGTGGCCCTCAGTAAGACTGAGGCCGTGTATTTCCACGGTCCCAGAAATCGGCCTACCCCTGACGCTCACATCGTTGTCGGGGGGCAGCGCATAAACATCCAGACCCAAATGCGCTACCTAGGCCTCATCCTGGACTCACTGCCGGTCACGCCGTCATCGCTGCGCTGCTGCCAGTTTTCTGGGAGTGGCTGGGGCGACGACACGGCGTCCTCACGTACCGTCTGACGCAGGTACTGTCCGGGCATGGTTGCTTCGGGCGGTATCTGTGGCGGATCGGGCGTGAGGAGGTGGAGCGCTGCCACCATTGTGCAGCCCCGGAAGATACGGCGGCGAACACTTTGCTGGTGTGCCCGGCATGGGATGATGAGCGGCGCCGGCTCGCCGGAGCGCTCGGTGCAGGGGGACAGGCGCTGTCGCTCCCGACTGTGATATCATCCATGGTTGGGAGCGAGAGCGCCTGGGCGGCAATGGCGGCTTTTTGCGAGGCCGTCATGTCCGCAAAGGAGGAGGCAGAGCGGGTGAGGGAGGAGACGTCCTCCAATCCCGCTCGCAGACGGCGCGTTGGGCGAAGGCGCAGGGACTACGCCCGAGACTAACTTCGCCCACCGTAATCTCGGCCTGCAGGCATCGGGGAGGGCACCCCGGCGCCATAGCACTTAGCAGGCCCGCGCCGGAAAAGCGCTGCGTCCGCGCAGCTTCCAAAAGGTGGTAGGGGGAGACCGAACTCCACTACACGTGTCGAGGTCCGCGCCAAACTGCGGACCGAGCCCGCCGGTGCCACAGAGGTCATGCTGGTGACGATTCCTGTGGACCGGCAAAAGGGCAGTGGGACGCCGAGGGGTTTTAGTGGGTGCGAGCCCCACATAATCACCCGGGCCGTGCCCTAGGCCCGGGGGTATGCGTTAGGCATTTCCCCTCTAAAAAAAAAATAAAAAAAAGCTTTTGCTTTTAGTGGGGTGCTGGGTCGGACAACCTCCTCGTGGTGCATCCTGGGCGCCGTCGGCGGTCCCCTTCGTTTCCCGGAGGAATCGCCGGCGGCGGCAAATAGTCCGGCGCGTGTGGCGGGAGTCGCCATGCTGCCCCTTACAATCCCTGGCTTTCGGAGAGGATGGGGCGCAGCGGGCAAATTGGAGAAGCGTTGCCCGGGGGTTCTAGGTATCTCTCTGAGCGTCAGAGAGGACCAGTGAGACCCCGCGGTAACGACAGTCGGGAGAGGGTGCGAAGCCCTAACATAACCCTTCCCTTTCCCCTTTCTATCCCCATCCCTAACTTCCTTCCCAATCCTTTCCCTTCCCCTCCTAGTCGTCGGGTCTGGTGTGCGCTTACCCCGCCTCCAGACACGGTCTTGGACCACCGATGGCGAACCCGTAACCGGCAACGATGAGCTTCGGCTCTACGCTCGGACGGGGGCCCTGCCTTTGCCGGCTGGGCCGCGTGGAAGAAAACCACTTAAAAAAATTACCAGCTGCAGGTGCGGCAACCCGAGGTACCGGCCGACCCCTCGGTGTATATAGGCTTGCCCGGGTGCAGGGGCCTCCGCCCGGGTCGACGTTTTATTTCCCCCATACTCGTGGGACCAAATATGGATAACCTATTTAAAAATAAAAAAGATGAAAGGAAGGAGAAGGAGAAGGTTCTCAAAGGAGCAACGGACACCGAGTTGCAAGTGATGAGGCTCAACGAACCGGTTGTGGTCATGCAACGGTTAGAGCAGGTCGCTTCTGCGGCAGAGAAGGAAAGGGTGGAAAAGGGAGAGCTGGAGGTTAGCGATATGTCCACCTCGGACTCCAGCTTCCGAAGCACCACAGTGTGGCGCAAAAAGCGACCCAGAAGGCCGGAAGGCAGCCGTTCGGGCTCAGGCGAGGGCTCGGACGCTGACGACCCGCCGAGACCCCTACCCAAAGGCGGAAGGGGACGACCTCTTACCACTGGACAGTACGTGGGATACTGGGAGGCGAAAAAGAAGCTGGACCGCAAGCAGAAGGCCGACCAGATGAGCGCAGAGGCCGCACTGGCCGCCGGGAGTAGTTTCCGTGCGGCGTCGCGAGCCTCGTCAAACCCAGACCCGGACGAGCTACTCCTTGAGGGGCTGAAAGGCAAAGTGGCCCATACCCTCGAGAACATACGGGACGTGGCCCACATATCAAAGGGGCTCATGGGAACGTACCAGAAGGCCCTAAACTTGGCAGCTAATTCCATCGCCGAAGTCGTAGAGGAGGCGTTTTCCCGCACCGCCTCGGACGAGGTCCTCCGCCTGCAGGTGGAGAATGCCCGCCTCCACAAACAAATGGCGGCAATGAAAAAGGAGCTGGACGTGGTCAAGGCGATGGTCCTTGGCGACGAGAACAGGCCACAAGTCCAGTCTCCCAAGGCGGCTCCCAAAGCCCCAGACACCGACCTGGCAACGGTGATCAGAGAGGAAATGGGCAAAGTCCTCCAGAGACTCTCGTTCCAGGAGGCCAAAGTTTTGCGCCCTCCCTTGGCCTCGAAGACGCCGACGGTGCCCGTTCCTGCGACGACGTATGCGCAGAAAGCCGCGCAGACGGCAGCGCGGAAAATAATAATAATAATAGTACACTTTATTGTACACCAGCAAAACATTAAATTACAAACAATTTATAAACAGTAAATAAGTACAAATGGCGGCCTTATTGCTGAAAGCAATTTCTTCCAGGCAACCGTTGGGAAAATAACAAATAACGATAGAAAGGGGCAGTTAGTGGCGTACATTATTAATGATATACAATACATACATGTATATATATATATACACATACCCAACTATACATACACACATAACAATACATACACAATTATATACCTGATTATGTAAATATACACACATATTATAATTTAATCTATTACATATTATAGCTAAACACTGAAAAAGATTATATAAAAAAAAAATGCAAACAGTTAAATTATGGATAAGTAGTGATGCTTAACCATTGCTTTAAACGAAAGCAAAGACTTTGCACGTCTAACTGAAATGGGCAATGCATTCCACAAACGAACAGCTTGAATCGTAAAGGATTTGTCGAAGAAATTTGTGGAATGCATCGGCATTTTCAGCTTCAAATTCTCCGATGATCTTAGGAACCTTGAATGTGTCTCATGAAGAAACTCAAACCGATCTTTGAGGTAAGCTGGGGTTATCGGATTAAACAGAACACTGTATAGAAGCGATAATATATGAGAATTCCGGCGAAGGCGAATTGGTAGCCACTTGAGCTTTGTACGAAATTCAGAAACATGGTCATATTTGCGCAAGCCAAATATGAACCTTATACAAAAATTTTGAAGTCGCTCAAGCTTATTAAGTTGCTGCTCTGTGAGGTCAAGATAGCTGGCGTCTGCATAATCGATAATAAGAAGTAGAAGGGATTGTGCGAGTGCAATTTTAGTGGCTGTTGGGAGAAAATTGCGCAACCTTCTTAAAGAGCCTGCGGAGGCAAAAACCTTGCGGCTGAGTTCTTGCAGCTGTGGTCCCCAAGTGAGGTTGGTATCGATGTAGATCCCCAAATCTTTAACACTGTTACTTATCGGTATAGTGATACCATTAAACATGATTTGGGGGAGTTGCGACCAATCAAGACGTGCAGTGAGTCTGGAA
The DNA here is from genome assembly GCA_905147815.2 of Phalera bucephala. Taxonomy (NCBI): domain Eukaryota; kingdom Metazoa; phylum Arthropoda; class Insecta; order Lepidoptera; family Notodontidae; genus Phalera; species Phalera bucephala. The sequence goes on along the minus strand of CAJHXA020000006.1, from coordinate 351,638 downwards.
CTGCCAACAACAATGACTTGTGTCTAAGTTGGGTTGACATTAAGACCGTAGCGCCCACTCCATTCACATACCTTAGACAGATCATGGTTCATTGTGTTTACAGCCTCCGAGAAGTTGGCCAATGGTGCTTGGGTGTAAAGTTGGAGATCATCTGCATAAAGGTGGTATGACGAACGTAGTTGATTGGGAATAGAGTTAATAAAAACAGCGAAAAGTAAAGGAGATAGAACGCCACCCTGTGGTACCCCGGCACTAGTGTTACACCAAGAAGAGTAAGTTTCTTCGATGCGAATGCGTTGCCGGCGACCAAACAGGTATTTACGAAACCAGTCAATTGCCGTTGGAGATATGTTAATAGAGCAAAGGACTCCAAGCAAAATGTCAAGATCTACAGTGTTAAAAGCATTGCTGAAGTCGAGCAGTGCTAATAAAGTCAAATTGCTATTTTCCATACCTAATCTTATATCGTCTGTGATTTTCACCAGTGCAGTAACGGTACTGTGGCCAGGACGAAAGCCAGACTGGAAAGGATTAAGGAGAGAGTTATTATTGAGAAATCTGCTGAATTGGTCATGGACAAGGCGCTCAAGAACTTTGGATAGGAAAGGTAATATTGATATAGGACGATATTCGGAGACAGATTTCGGATTGGATTTTTTAGGCAAGGGCGTTATTTCGGCTTCTTTCCAAGAGGATGAAAAGTCGCCGCTGGATATAGAATGGTTAAAGATATGGCAAATGATGGGTAGGATTTCGTCAAGGATAGGAAGAATAATTTTGCGGCTAATACAATCACTGCCGATAGCATTGGATGTGATCGATTCTATGCTCCTCTTAACATCACAAGCGGAAAATTGACTTAAGACAAAAGGTGAATAATCGGGCGTCGGAATTGATGAAAGATAGTTAAGCGTGCTTAACATTGTAATCTTATCAAAATTAGACGAAGTTGAGAAATGCTTATTGAGGAGATTGATATCTAAATCCTTGGAAAACTTATCTTGACGAGATTTACCGACCCCCACTGATTTCAGAAACTTCCAAACTTTTGTTGGATTACCATTTTGTACAGAACTATGGCTGTGTTGGCGTTGAGCATCCCTACACACCTTGTTGCAGTGATTCCGAATAGCAATATAGTTATTCCGATTAGAATCAGTTGATCGTGCTTTATATTTGGATTTCATTGCCACTTTTTTACTCATTAATAACTTAATGTCCTCAGTCAACCAAGGTGCCGAAAGATGTTTGACTCTTACAGGGCGAATAGGAGCGTGCAAATCATATAGCTGAATTAGCGTGGATGTAAAAATATTAGTTTTGTCATCTAGTGAGTTCGCCAACAACAAAGGCTGCCAGTCAATGTTAGCAGCATCTTCTCGAAGTGTCTCAATATTAATGCCACTAAAATTACGCTGCAGGAGAACTTTTACTTTAGGCTTTGGTGGCCGAATTTTGTAGGATAGATAAACTAGGTCATGATAGGAGAAAGCGTCAGCTGAACACTGGCCGTGTTTGGCTACATGTTCAGTTGACGAAACAAAGATGAGATCTAAAAGTGAAGGAGTAGAATTAGGGAAATGATGAGTAGCATCAAGTGGAAGAATTGATAGGTTACAAGATTCAAGAACGGATTTAAGGTTGGAGGAACGCGTATCATCTTTTTGCAGACAAGTATTAAAATCCCCCATTATAATGCTGTGACTGTAAGAAGGGACAACATCTTCCAAGAGACTTTCAAAAGAAGAAAAGAAATCGATGCGTGATGAGGGACAGTAGTATACACCAAGAAGTATTTTAGAATGACAAAGTTCTATATCTATAAAAAGATGCTCACCAGCGAATGATGGAGGCGGTTGTGGCGATAAATTAAGTACAGAAAAGGGAATATTTGAGCGGAGATATATCGCGACACCGCCACCACCACCAACTGAACGGTCGTTTCTGATAAGATTGAAACCAGGAAGAGAGTAAACTGTAGACTCGGTTTTAACCAAGATTCGGAAACAAGAATTGCGTGAATATCCTTACAGTCAAAGCTTGCCAGCATATCAGAAAAATGGGCCGGAATGCTTTGGGCATTAATATGGACCACATTAAAGTTCTTAGGAACATCAGAAAAAGTTGACGTGAGGGTATCCGTCAGAGACGGAACACTGATAAAACTGTCGTCGTTGCTTTCTAGAGAGAAGAATGTATCCGTATCACTTTCAATATCATATTCGGTCATGGTTTAATGCGTAGCTATTTACGTAATATATAAACAAGTTAAAATATAAACAGGTAAAAATACGGAAAATATATAGGTATATACTAATAAAACTAAAACTTAAAACTAATATAAGTAAAACTTAAAGCTAGTATAGCAATACTAACTATTAAAAATCTATAATTGTAAATTATTAACTAAAAACCAAGATACTAATAAATAACCAACCCACCTGCCGAAAGTGCTACAGCATACAGAGTTTTTTTATATTAATTACAACAAAGCTTATTACAAAACAAGATACAAATAACTCATACATCGATGACATTCGAAACAAAACAAAACGCAATTTCAGAACGAAACGTAACAATGCACAATTTTAGAACGAAAACATCTCATCACGGAAGTTAGACGCAACTGACATTGACATTTGAGTTTGACATTGGAGCTGAAAAACAAAATTTACGATAACAACAGAGGGTATAGAAGGAAAATTCGTGAAACACACAAGAAGAAGAAGATAAATAGGACACATTTAATACACAACATCATTTCTTTGTATTTCCCGCTCGCTTGGATCGACCCGCAGCCCCAGTACTCACCTTCGCTGCCGTCGGTTTGTCAAATGTTTAACTAGTTACAAGTTATAAGTATATATTGTAAGTAAATAACGCAATGTTTAATAATTGCTTCACAAATTCCATCATTTAAATTTTTTTACCCTTTTTTAAATACTTTTATACCTTAATTAACAATGAAACTTACATATAAATGTGTGCGTAATGAGAAATACATTTTAGGAATTCATTTGAAATCTGCGTATTGCTTTGTCACAGACATTGCTGTGCATGTTGTAAAGCACATATCGCGCGCGCCTGCTTTTCAAATCGTTTGCATACGCCAGCGGGTTCAAAGTAAGCTGTCAGTGCGACATCAGCGGCCACCGAATCGGAACTTCACAGTCAATCAACCGGTTTTGATACGGGTTTATGGTCCTGGTGAGAAATGGCAAAAAGCTGTTGTGGAGATGATCGAAGGTCCTAGTGTTTATAGGGTGAGAACGGAAGATGGACAGTTGCATCGCAGACACATAGACCAAATGTTAGCTCGATCTACACCTCAACCACAACTGATCAGACAACCAAGGCTATCATGGGACCGTCCAGATGATGAACCAGGGATATCAGAACATCCCTTGGAACCAGTTATACCCCACCCGGAATTATGGCCTGAAATAATAGGCATACCTGAATGTTAACTTTAGATCTGAATTAATTATATAACTTTGTAATTGTCACTTATTGTGATGAGGGAAAGCTATGTTATGTATGAAGATACCCACAGCAGTTTGATAATTATTATATTTGTAAATGTATTGTGGGTATCATGAAAATAAATCAGTTTTGCTTTGCACCTCAATAATGTCGTATCTTTTACTATGTATGCGGGATGCAGTGGAATTTCCGGAGCTGTCAGAAGCAGAAAGGAACCATGATGATCGACAGCAACCTATGCAAGGTGCGATTGCCGCTAGTGCTACACAAGCTCTTCAAAGAGGGCAGGCAGTGAGAGCTAACCTAGTTAACCAGTTAACTTGAGAGTTAATATACTATTGTAATAAAACTCAATTTGTATTTCCAATAAATATAATATAATAGAACTTACATAATCAACACGTCTCGCACCAACCAACTGTTAATAATAACACCACGATACTGTTAAACGCGTCCGAACTCCACGACAGCCAAAAACCAACTATCGCGCTCAGCATATTCAATCCGTCCAGCTCAACTTCGAACCGCCATCTTTGTTTTACGATTCGGGTTGCCAGCACACAAAGTCGTAATCGACATTAATTATTTGCTCATATAAAATAGTATTTAATATTTTAAACGTAATAGTAATAAAACCAAAACCATTTATTATTTCCGAAACCTAACACTCGCCCATCCTGACCTCGTGCATGTCCTCATGCACGCTTTAAACCTAACACGCAGAGCATATCATGGAATTCGGACTTTTACATTTAAATATAGATTCAACAACATAATTACACTTTTTCTACGCTTATACAATAAGAAGCGAATATTTAACGTGGGTGTCAACCCACCTTGCTATACTTTACTTCTAAAGATGAGTGTCATTCCATCTTGCTACACTTTACTTCTAAAGATGAGTGTCATCCCATCTTGCTACCCATTACTTCTAAAGATGAGTGTCATCCCATCTTGCTACACTTTACTTCTGAAGATGAGTGTCATCCCATCTTGCTACCCTTTACTTCTAAAGATGAGTGTCATCCCATCTTGCTACCCTTTACATCTAAAGATGAGTGTCATCCCATCTTGCTACCCTTTACATCTAAAGATGAGTGTCATCCCATCTTGCTACCCTTTACATCTAAAGATGAGTGTCATCCCATCTTGCTACCCTTTACTTCTAAAGATGAGTGTCATCCCATCTTGCTACCCTTTACTTCTAAAGATGAGTGTCATCCCATCTTGCTACCCTTTACTTCTAAAGATGAGTGTCATCCCATCTTGCTACCCTTTACATCTAAAGATGAGTGTCATCCCATCTTGCTACCCTATACTTCTAAAGATGAGTGTCATCCCATCTTGCTACCCTTTACTTCTAAAGATGAGTGTCATCCCATCTTGCTACCCTTTACTTCTAAAGATGAGTGTCATCCCATCTTGCTACCCTTTACTTCTAAAGATGAGTGTCATCCCATCTTGCTACCCTTTACTTCTAAAGATGAGTGTCATCCCATCTTGCTACCCTTTACATCTAAAGATGAGTGTCATCCCATCTTGCTACCCTATACTTCTAAAGATGAGTGTCATCCCATCTTGCTACCCTTTACTTCTAAAGATGAGTGTCATCCCATCTTGCTACCCTTTACTTCTAAAGATGAGTGTCATCCCATCTTGCTACCCTTTACATCTAAAGATGAGTGTCATCCCATCTTGCTACCCTATACTTCTAAAGATGAGTGTCATCCCATCTTGCTACCCTTTACTTCTAAAGATGAGTGTCATCCCATCTTGCTACCCTTTACATCTAAAGATGAGTGTCATCCCATCTTGCTACCCTATACTTCTAAAGATGAGTGTCATCCCATCTTGCTACCCTTTACTTCTAAAGATGAGTGTCATCCCATCTTGCTACCCTTTACTTCTAAAGATGAGTGTCATCCCATCTTGCTACCCTTTACTTCTAAAGATGAGTGTCATCCCATTTTGCTACCCTTTACTTCTAAAGATGAGTGTCATCCCATCTTGCTACCCTTTACATCTAAAGATGAGTGTCATCCCATCTTGCTACCCTATACTTCTAAAGATGAGTGTCATCCCATCTTGCTACCCTTTACTTCTAAAGATGAGTGTCATCCCATCTTGCTACCCTTTACTTCTAAAGATGAGTGTCATCCCATCTTGCTACCCTTTACTTCTAAAGATGAGTGTCATCCCATCTTGCTACCCTTTACTTCTAAAGATGAGTGTCATCCCATCTTGCTACCCTTTACTTCTAAAGATGAGTGTCATCCCATCTTGCTACCCTTTACTTCTAAAGATGAGTGTCATCCCATCTTGCTACCCTTTACTTCTAAAGATGAGTGTCATCCCATCTTGCTACCCTTTACTTCTAAAGATGAGTGTCATCCCATCTTGCTACCCTTTACTTCTAAAGATGAGTGTCATCCCATCTTGCTACCCATTACTTCTAAAGTTGAGTGTCATCCCATCTTGCTACCCTTTACTTCTAAAGATGAGTGTAATCCCATCTTGCTACCCTTTACATCTAAAGATGAGTGTCATCCCATCTTGCTACCCTTTACTTCTAAAGATGAGTGCCATCCCATCTTGCTACCCTTTACTTCTAAAGATGAGTGTCATCCCATCTTGCTACCCTTTACTTCTAAAGATGAGTGTCATCCCATCTTGCTACCCTTTACTTCTAAAGATGAGTGTCATCCCATCTTGCTACCCTTTACTTCTAAAGATGAGTGTCATCCCATCTTGCTACCCTTTACTTTTAAAGTTGAGTGTCATCCCATCTTGCTACCCATTACTTCTAAAGATGAGTGTCATCGCATCTTGCTACCCTTTACTTCAAAAGATGAGTGTCATCCCATCTTGCTACCCTTTACATCTAAAGATGAGTGTCATCCCATCTTGCTACCCTTTACTTCTAAAGATGAGTGTCATCCCATCTTGCTACCCTTTACTTCTAAAGATGAGTGTCATCCCATCTTGCTACCCTTTACTTCTAAAGATGAGTGTCATCCCATCTTGCTACCCTTTACTTCTAAAGATGAGTGTCATCCCATCTTGCTACCCTTTACTTCTAAAGATGAGTGTCATCCCAACTTGCTACCCTTTACTTCTAAAGATGAGTGTCATCCCATCTTGCTACCCTTTACTTCTAAAGATGAGTGTCATCCCATCTTGCTACACTTTACTTCTGAAGATGAGTGTCATCCCATCTTGCTACCCTTTACTTCTAAAGATGAGTGTCATCCCATCTTGCTACCCTTTACATCTAAAGATGAGTGTCATCCCATCTTGCTACCCTTTACATCTAAAGATGAGTGTCATCCCATCTTGCTACCCTTTACATCTAAAGATGAGTGTCATCCCATCTTGCTACCCTTTACTTCTAAAGATGAGTGCCATCCCATCTTGCTACCCTTTACTTCTAAAGATGAGTGTCATCCCATCTTGCTACCCTTTACTTCTAAAGATGAGTGTCATCCCATCTTGCTACCCTTTACTTCTAAAGATGAGTGTCATCCCATCTTGCTACCCTTTACTTCTAAAGATGAGTGTCATCCCATCTTGCTACCCTTTACTTTTAAAGTTGAGTGTCATCCCATCTTGCTACCCATTACTTCTAAAGATGAGTGTCATCGCATCTTGCTACCCTTTACTTCAAAAGATGAGTGTCATCCCATCTTGCTACCCTTTACATCTAAAGATGAGTGTCATCCGATCTTGCTACCCTTTACTGCTAAAGATGAGTGTCATCCCATCTTGCTACCCTTTACTTCTAAAGATGAGTGTCATCCCATCTTGCTACCCTTTACTTCTAAAGATGAGTGTCATCCCATCTTGCTACCCTTTACTTCAAAAGATGAGTGTCATCCCATCTTGCTACCCTTTACTTCTAAAGATGAGTGTCATCCCATCTTGCTACCCTTTACTTCTAAAGATGAGTGTCATCCCATCTTGCTACCCTTTACTTCTAAAGATGAGTGTCATCCCATCTTGCTACCCTTTACTTCTAAAGATGAGTGTCATCCCATCTTGCTACCCTTTACTTCTAAAGATGAGTGTCATCCCATCTTGCTACCCTTTACTTCTAAAGATGAGTGTCATCCCATCTTGCTACCCTTTACTTCTAAAGATGAGTGTCATCCCAACTTGCTACCCTTTACTTCTAAAGATGAGTGTCATCCCATCTTGCTACCCTTTACTTCTAAAGATGAGTGTCATCCCATCTTGCTACCCTTTACTTCTAAAGATGAGTGTCATCCCATCTTGCTACCCTTTACTTCTAAAGATGAGTGTCATCCCATCTTGCTACCCTTTACTTCTAAAGATGAGTGTCATCCCATCTTGCTACCCTTTACTTCTAAAGATGAGTGTCATCCCATCTTGCTACCCATTACTTCTAAAGTTGAGTGTCATCCCATCTTGCTACCCTTTACTTCTAAAGATGAGTGTCATCCCATCTTGCTACCCTTTACTTCTAAAGATGAGTGTCATCCCATCTTGCTACCCTTTACTTCTAAAGATGAGTGTCATACCATCTTACTACCCTTTACTTCTAAAGATGAGTGTCATCCTATCTTGCTACCCATTACTTCTAAAGATGAGTGTCATCCCATCTTGCTACCCTTTACTTCTAAAGATGAGTGTCATCCCATCTTGCTACCCTTTACTTCTAAAGATGAGTGTCATCCCATCTTGCTACCCTTTACTTCTAAAGATGAGTGTCATCCCATCTTGCTACCCTTTACTTCTAAAGATGAGTGTCATCCCATCTTGCTACCCTTTACTTCTAAAGAAGAGTGTCATCCCATCTTGCTACCCTTTACTTCTAAAGATGAGTGTCATCCCATCTTGCTACCCTTTACTTCTAAAGATGAGTGTCATCCCATCTTGCTACCCTTTACTTCTAAAGATGAGTGTCATCCCATCTTGCTACCCTTTACTTCTAAAGATGAGTGTCATCCCATCTTGCTACCCTTTACTTCTAAAGATGAGTGTCATCCCATCTTGCTACCCTTTACTTCTAAAGTTGAGTGTCATCCCATCTTGCTACCCATTACTTCTAAAGATGAGTGTCATCGCATCTTGCTACCCTTTACTTCAAAAGATGAGTGTCATCCCATCTTGCTACCCTTTACATCTAAAGATGAGTGTCATCCGATCTTGCTACCCTTTACTGCTATAGATGAGTGTCATCCCATCTTGCTACCCTTTACTTCTAAAGATGAGTGTCATCCCAACTTGCTACCCTTTACTTCTAAAGATGAGTGTCATCCCATCTTGCTACCCTTTACTTCTAAAGATGAGTGTCATCCCATCTTGCTACCCTTTACTTCTAAAGATGAGTGTCATCCCATCTTGCTACCCTTTACTTCTAAAGATGAGTGTCATCCCATCTTGCTACCCTTTACTTCTAAAGATGAGTGTCATCCCATCTTGCTACCCTTTACTTCTAAAGATGTGTCATCCCATCTTGCTACCCTTTACTTCTAATGTACCTCAAGTAATATTTTAATCCTAGATAATAAGAATCAATGTTGAAAATTTCTTAATGACTGATTATTCATCTTTACTATTACAATATTATAAGACTTAATATAATATTATAAATTTATTTATTAGTTTATAACAATAATCCACCACCACACAAAATTATATGATAACGATTCGATAACGTATATACTCTATATTAATATTATATATATTTTACATTTGACATTTTGTAACATAATAAATTCTTTATTCCGAATTATCTTCCCCACTTTCCTCCTCATTCACACTCAGAACAGCTACGTTAACCCAGGGCAACATTCTATCGGCAACGACAGTGGTTTTGCGCTTGTTTTTAGAACTATTTAACCCGGGAATAGCCGCTACTCTATAACGATCATTGCCAAGCACTGCCACTACTCGGTAAGGCCCTATGTATGGCGACACAAGTTTCTTACTTTTACCGTCATTATTGAATGAAGTCCACTATAATCTTGACCAATTCCTCTTCGCTATACATACGAGCAGGACGCCGGCCTTTGTCATTTTTGTTTTACTTGCTCTTCGTCAATCTTATCTTTAATAGTCTCGCAAATGATTTCTAAATCGGTATTTTTTTTTTCGTGCCTCCCTTACTATTTCATATATCCTAAGATCAATTTCTGCGTTTATATGTAAACCAAACATAACTTCAGCTGGCGTCCTTTCCGTAGTCTAGTATTATTCACACCCTGAATATTTCCCAGTTTGTCATCCCAATCCCTATCGGCATAGTTTAAGTTATGTGCGGTTAAAGAGCTAAGTACGGTTGTACCGCTCAACCTGTCCATTCGATCTTGGGCTAGCGACCGCGTTTAACATGTGTCTTATCCCTTATCTAGCCAGAACCGTTTAAACGCATGCGATGTGAGACAAGTGTTAACATATTTTTAAATGAATTTGTTTGTTTCCCGGGATCCAGTAAGACTTCTTAATGCTCTCTAATGTCTTTTGGGCTCCAAAATGACCAATTTCATCATGGTTTAGGCGACATATCTGCCACCTTACACCCTCTGGTACTACCTAACGTAAGTTTGATCTATCACCATCAATACACTTATATAGTCTGCTATCCTTTAGAACGTCATTATCTTTAATAAACCTTAACATGATGATGATGATGATGATTGATGCCGATGTCAATATTAGTTGTTAAAATGTCACGAATTTTATTTAAACCTGCATCTCCCAATTTTAAGGTATGCAGCCAATCGCCACTAGTTATTTTTATTTTATTTTTATTTGGGAGGCTTACAGCTAGCAATACAGGTTAGTTTAGTGATTAGCAGTAAGAAGCCATTTACAAGCCACCACAGTTAAAAAGAAAATGTGCTCAATTTAGTCGGAATACTGAATAATTAATTAGTTAGTAGGTTAAATAAATAGCTGCAAAGTCCTATGATAACACGGAGGAAGGAAAAACACTTTTAGTTAAATAGTTTTTGAATGCTGTTGGGCTGCTGGAAAATAAATCTAAAGCTGTATGGGTAGAACCAATCGTTTCATTAAACATTTTAGATGCGCGTATGAGGTAACTATTATGGCGATATAGTGTGCGTGTTTGCGGAACATGGAGCAGATTTCTGGGTCGGGAGTGGCGTGGAGGAACGTTAAGATATACTCGTGCAACAAGTTCTGAGCAATCAATTTTAGATTGAGCAATTTTTGTCAAATAGGATATGTCTGTAATATTTCTACGGATTGACAGTGGGAGCAAATGTAAGCGAGCACAGCGTTCATCGTAATTTGTATGAGGTATTTTAAATTTAAAAAATAAAAACTTGGTAAACTTTTTTTGTACATTTTCTAACCTAGCCGAGTGAATTGAATAGTTGGGACTCCAAATTTGGCTCGCGTATTCCAGATGACTGCGGACATAGGCACAGTAGAGTATTTTGATAGATTTCAGAGTCGAGAAAGAGTTAGTATTACGGATGATAAATCCTAAGGCTGAAGAGGCTTTTATTGCAATAAAATCGAAATGACGCTCAAACGTAAGCTTACTGTCCATGAAAACTCCTAAGTCTTTAATGACGGAAGCACGAAATACATTTTGGTGATTTATTGTGTAACTATAGGTGAAAGCTTGCTTTTTTCTAGTGAAACTAATAACTTGACACTTAGATGTGTTGAGATCAAGGTTATTAGCTTTACAATAGTTGACCACTCTATTGAGGTCGTCTTGAAGTAGTACAGCATCAGAGAGGTCTTTAATGGTCCTGTACATCTTCATATCATCTGCAAATAATTGAAACTTGGAATGTTTGATGCACGATCCAATATCGTTGATAAAAGCCACGAACAGTAAAGGACCCAGCAGTGATACCTCGGGGTCGCCGGAGGGAACAGTCAACCATGCGAACATAAAAACATTTAAAACTACAGCTTGAGATCTATTTAAGATATAGGAAGAAAACCATCTGAAGAGATCACCGCTAATACCTAGTCCAATGAGCTTTTTTAGTAATATATTATGGTTAATTCGATCGAATGCCTTGCTATAGTCGGTATATATAGCATCTGTTTGGTAGCCGTTATCCATATCCTTGGATATATCATCTGTAAATAATATAAGATTGGATACTATTGACCTGCCTTTGAGGAAACCATGTTGGTGCGGGCTAATGTTAGGGGATAGCGCGTAATATAACTGGTCATAAACAATGCGTTCAAAGACTTTAGCCAGGGTACAAAGCTTGGAAATTGGACGGTAGTTATCAATTTTGTTCTTGGGCCCCTTTTTATGGATAGGAGAGATAAATGCAGACTTCCATATTGCTGGAACAATACCCTCAGCTAGCGATCGTTTGAATAAAAGTGTAACTGGTTTAGATAAGTCCTCGGCACATCTGACTATGAACACTGCTGGAAGATCATCAGGTCCAGCGGATTTGTTAATATCAAGGCACTTAAGATGCTTTTGGACTAGAGTGTCATCGACTTTAATAGATCGTATACCGGGAACGGAAACAGAACCCGGTGTACTAGAATCGGATGAAGGGTGTGAGCTAAGAAACATAGATTGAAAATAGTTAGAAAAGAGTTCGCATATACCTTCGCCGGTACTAGAGACATTACCATTGTACGACATATGTGACGGAAAATTGCTATTCGTATGCTTACTTTTTAAATAGGACCAAAAAGCTTTAGGATTTGTATCTATGGCGGATTCAATTTTAAACAAGTATGATTTATAAAGGTTGCGTTCTACGTCGTTAGCTCTGTCACGAAGTAATTCAAATGTAAGTCGATCAGAAATATTGCCATAGGTTTTAAATTTATTAAGGTACTTGTGTTTTTCTTTGAGAATTTTTGTAAGTGCACTATTGAACCATGGTGGATATTTAGAGTTATATGCCAGACGCTTGGGGATATGTAAATTTCTAATTTTAAATATACTCTAGTAGAAAATGGATAGTGCATCATCAATACTATTATTGGTCAATAAATTATCCCAGTCTATCTTGGCTAAGTCGGAGCTGATAAGATCGTAATTGCCTTTGGAGTACTGGTAAACAGTGCGTTTGCGGGCTTTAAGAGGGTGGAATTTTAGAAAATCAACGTAAATTACTAAGGCTGGGTGATAACCATCCTCTTCAATTAAAGGATCAGAACAGGCAGCAACAGAGAGAGTCATTGCATAATACCAAGTCGAGAATTTTGCCATACTTGTTATGAACTAAATTAAATTGTTGTAGGTTGCAGTAATGTATGATATCAATAAAATTAGTTAATAAGTGAGCCGCTGGAGCCGATGCTCCGATACCGTCCGATGAAGTCGTCCATTTTATCGAACTCATGTTAAAATCACCCAGTACAATGAATTTGTCAGTCGGATTGGCTTGCATTAATTGTGACAATTTATCTAGAAATTCAAGTAATTGATTAGAAAAACTGTTGCCTCTATTTTGTTCACAAAGATACAAGGTGCATAAATGGAGTCTACTTAGGCTTTTATTTGCACAGTCGGGTCTAGTAAAAATAGATATCCAGATGTCTTCCGTACTAGATTGCCAGTGAATCTTATCGCAGACGATCAGGTCTCGACGGACCGCCACGAGGACTCCTCCTCCGCGCTGCTGTGACGTAGATGCATAGTCGCGATCACGCCTCCACACTACGTACCTTTCATCGAAGAGTTCACTGTCCAAAATGCCCTCGATTAGCCAGGTCTCCGTTAGGGACAAGACATCGTAATTACTTTTGGCTAAGTTCCTATAGAAAATCTCTGTTTTAGTTCGCAGCCCCCGTACATTTTGGTGGTAGATGTTTAGAGCAGACATAATGGACTCGGAAAACTACCTATAAATGGGTCAAGAATTGGGTTTACCGAATGTACCTCAAGTTCAAATACTATGCTCGTCTCACTTCTTATGTAATCTAATAGGGTTAACAACGCATTAAAATTGTCTCGATAACAGCAAAGGTGTGATATAAAAGTTAGGCGCACCAACCGAGTTCCTCCACGACAATCCCAAAATTTACTAATAATACCTAAGTCTAACGACAGATAGACACAGCACTTAATGAAAAATAAATATAAATAACTTAGTACCATAACATATGATAGTATAACAGTATGGTGAGTATTAAAGATAAGGATTAAACTCACTATTGGCTTAAATACAAAAAAACGGCAGACTAAACAAGTTAACAGAACATAAATAACCGAGGTACTATTAAAACAATAGATAACAATACAAAAGTCGAAAAAACAATGCACCAGTAAAGCAAAACACTTCAAATGTATAATAAATATAAAATGAGTGAGGGTAAAAAAAGGGTCCGAGCGCGGTAAACAATAGCAGGTAATTAGCAAAGGAATGCGGACTATGATTCTCAAAGTATTGGGTATCGCTATTATAATTTCGTTAAATAATAGTGGTTTAGCTTTACGTACATATGAGTAGTAGATTGAGGAAGATATCAACTTATAATTTGCAAGTCTTGATCTGATTTTATGGTCATGATCTTCGAGGTGGTATCTCTTCTCACAAAAATCTTCATATGTTTTACCCACACAAATTGGAAGTTGTGTTCTTTTGCCCTGGTTTTGACTTGAGTGAGGAGTAATTTGTTCTTTAAAGTCAGGTGGTCGTTGACAAAGATCTTTCCAGGACCATTTAAACCGATGTCGTGGGGCGCCAGGGGGTTTTTGAGGAATCGTGCGGCCCCTATAAAATTCTCCTTGATATATCAGTTTATAAATAATATTTTGTGTAGCCTTGCCGCGAGTAACATCTGTGTTGAACCGTTCCAAGTATTTTAACGTACCGCATTGCAATTACAGAAGTGAAGTGGTCAGAATTTTGTTCACATTGAGAACCAAATTGGAAGCTTAATATACACAAATAATCTGATCAATTGTGGTGTATATAAAGCAAATAAATCAATAAACAATAGTGCAGTGATATTTAACTACCCGAAACTTAATATAATACTACATGGTTGAACTAAACGCGTAAGCGACGTGTATTTCCTGGCGCTTACTCCCTTTTTCTCGCTGCCTCCTTAGTGAAGAGACTTTATTAGTGTGCAAATAGTTAACTTATATCCAGTAAATTAATATATTTTTGCAAAGACATTCCTGGGGCATTTATTGCAGAGCGCATCAACTTTTATTATATTGACTTATAATTTGTATCTTAAAAAATGGCCTCAACATCAACGCAATGGGGTTGTTGCTCCACTCGTGACCAGGATGATGACAATATCATGCAATGCTCAAAATGCAAAATTACTTATCATGTGGCATGTGTTTACCCTGGAAAGACTGGAAGCGACACTCTTGGCTCAACAAAGAACTGGGTATGTCCTAGCTGCCGGAACTCCACTCCTAAGTCCGCAAAAAACGATAACACTCCAATCAGACCGTCGCAGAATGTCACATTCCGTCCCACTAAAAGACAGGCGCTATCCTCTCCGCCTGGTAAAGATAGCACCCCTATTACTGCTGAACAGATCAGAGATATTATAGATAAAGTTATTAAGAAAAATATGGCCGAATTCAAGCAACACTTTTCCGAGTCACTTACCTCTGTAAAGGAGGATATGAAAAGTATCCAGCATGCAATGGATCATGTAAATGACCAATTTGAAGAAATAATGAAGATCCATAAAGATACTCAGGCTCAGGTAAAGAGTCTTCAGGAACGCGGAAACAAGATGGAAGCCACTATTCAAAATCTAGAAGACAGAATAAACCAACTGGAGCAAAACGCACGTTGCAGAAACGTGGAAATCCAGTGCGTACCTGAAAAGAAATCTGAAAACCTAATTTCTATTGTTCAAGAGATTAGCAAGGTCGTTGCATGTAATTTAAAAGATGAAAACATAGCGCGTATCACTAGAACGGCAAAACTAAATCGTGACAGCTTACGCCCGCGTTCTATAGTAGTCGAATTCAGTAGCCCGCTTGTACGAGATAGTTTCTTGGCCTCGACGATTAAGTTTAACCAGAAGAACCAGAATGAAAAACTTAACACCTCCCACATTGGTTATAATGGACCTAGGAATCCCATATTCGTTATGGAACATCTGTCTCCAAAAAAACAAAGCCTTACATGCTGCTGCAAGACAGGCCGCAAAAGAGAAGAGTTACAAATTTGTATGGGTTCGGGGTGGTAGAATCTTTATGAGGAAGACCGAGGAGTCCGGGTATATACTTGTGAAAGACATGAGTACTTTGGCGCACTTAAAGTAGGTTATTCATTCTCTTCTATTTCTAAGCATGTTCATAACTATTTTCTATAAAAATGGATACTATAAGTGTTTATTACCAAAATACTCGTGGCTTAAGATCTAAAACTCATGTTTTCTGTCGTAATCTAGCTTTGAACAATTACGATATTATAATCTTGACTGAAACCTGGTTAAATAATAGTGTCTTTGATGCCGAATTATTTGATAATAGATATCTTGTCTTTAGAAGAGATAGATGCACTTCGGGATTTCATAGTGACAAGGAAGGTGGTGGAGTTTTAATTGCTATTTCAAAGCATCTATCTGCCAAACGTATGACAACCTGGGAGAGCATGTGTGAGGATTTGTGGGTTGTAGTCGATGTCTCGCACTCGGGATCAACTAGTCAGTTAGCAATTCGTGCTATATATCTTCCCCCTCCAACACAAAAAATCATGCTAGAACTTTTTATTGAACGATGTAACTCAGTGTTTGAACACTTCGATGGTCAAATTTGTATCTTGGGAGATTTTAACTTAAGCAATATCAATTGGGACTTAATTAATAGAGCTTCAAACTATGGGACATCATCGTTGTGTCAAATGCTCATAGACTTTAGTTATGTGTCGAATCTTAAACAATGCAATACAGTGTTAAACATCAAAAATAAAGTCCTAGATCTAGTTTTTACGGACTTACCCAATTGTACGGTCACACCTTCTATAGATAATCTATGCCCCATAGACCCCTTGCATCCCTCCCTAAATATAGCTATAAGTCTCGATGGTGTGAGTAGTCTTACAAGGAACCCTAATCATCATAAATTTAATTTCTACAAAGCGGACTATGATAAGATTAACAAACGTTTGGCTGAAATCGATTGGAATCTATATTTTTCGGATTGTGAAGATGTGAATAGTATGCTAAACAAGTTCTATGCAATTCTTAGAGAGATATCACAAAACCATGTCCCACTGATTGGCGAGCGGTCAAGAAATAAATATCCACCATGGTTCAATAAGAAATTGATCAGGTTGTTACGTGAAAAATATAACTTACATTGCAGACTTAGGAAATATAATAACCCTATGGATAAGTTGGCATATCGAAGACTTAGTGATAGGTGTAATAAACTGTCATTGTCAAGTTATAACAGCTATTTAGAGGAAATCGAATCGAGAATTAAAAGAAACCCGAAATACTTTTGGTCGTTTATTAAGTCTAAAAGAAGTGGGACTAATTTTTACCCTAGTGCCATGACTGACGGTACAATATGTAAATCTGATGGATTTGGTATCTGCAATCTCTTTGGAACCTCCTTCTCTAAAGTTTATGATGTTAATGACTCTGCGGTTGATCCAACATCACCTTATCTAAATGTAGCTGTTCAGACTGGTTCCTGCTTTCACAATGTGCAGATTGCACAAGCCGTAATTTTGAGAAGGCTGAATGAAATCGATATCTCAAAAGGTGCCGGCCCCGATGGCATCCCGCCAATCTTTATCAAGAGATGTTCCGAGAATTTAGCTACTCCGCTTCACCTTATTTTTAATCAGTCTTTAACGTCTGGAGTATTCCCACATGACTGGAAAACCGCTAAAGTGGTACCTATTCATAAGTCAGATTCGAAAAATAAAGTCTCTAACTATAGGCCCATTTCGATTCTTTCTGTTTTCGGAAAAATCTTTGAATCTCTTGTTTGTCCACTAATTCAAGCTCACTTTCAGCAATATATATCAGACCATCAGCACGGCTTTGTGAAATCCAGATCCACATCCACAAACTTAGTCAGCTTTGTCGAGGATCTTGCCATGGCCATAGATAAGCATGAAGAAGTGGATGTCATCTACACGGACTTCAGCAAGGCCTTCGATAGAGTTACTCATTCATTGCTTGTCAAGAAGCTCTCGTTTTATGGATTTTCTGACCATTTTACTAATTGGATTGAGTCGTATCTATCAAATCGTTCTTTCTTTGTCGTCGTTAATGGTTATCATTCTCAATTGTTTAAAATTAATTCTGGTGTACCACAGGGATCACATCTGGGCCCTATCCTCTTTAACATATTTGTGAATGATATAACAGTGTGTTTCACTTACTCTAGGCCCTTCTTATTTGCTGATGACCTAAAAATCGCACGGAGCATCAATTCTAATCTTGATGTTTTACTGTTGCAAAGTGATTTGGATCGACTATGCGAATGGTGTTGCACTAACAAAATGAGTCTGAATACTGATAAATGCTTTCATATAAAATTCACACGGCGGCGCAATGTCATTCAATCCAGATACAATATTGGGGGTACATACATTCGCGAAGTGGACCATATTCGGGATCTGGGAGTTATACTAGATGCCAAGTTAACGTTTCTTCACCACATCGAAAGCATTGTTAAAAAGGCATCTAACATGTTGGGATTTATTATTAGAAGTGGTAGAATGTTCAGGAAACCGCAGACTAAAATTTTACTATACAATACCATGGTCCGCAGCATTTTAGAATATTGTCCTGTAGCCTGGAGACCCCACTATGCATCCCATATATTAAGGATAGAGAAAATACAGAAAAGATTTTTATGGCATCTATCCTATGCAACTAAAATTGGACGGAGAACTGTGTCCTACGCTGAAAGACTACAACATTTTCGAATATCATCTTTAGAAAAACGTAGGACGCAGTTAGACTTAACTTTTCTGTACAAAATTCTTAATGGTCTTATAGATTGCCCACAACTTTTAAGTAGATTCTGTTTCAGGGTTCCTCGTGTGGCTCCTAGATACCCGATATCTTTACTTATTCCACCTGTACGAGCCACAGTCTTAGGTAGAAATTCACCTATACCTAGGCTCTGTAGATCTTTAAATGCCATTGACTCTATTGACATCTTCACAACCTCGATAAATGGATTCCGCATGCATTTATATAAAAACCTGCCAAACTGACCTCATTTAGGTTTTGATTTTATATTCCTTAGTTATTTCTTTTTTTACATTCACATTATACTTTTCTTATTAAGTTCTTCCCTTATGTTACTCATTTTCATTTATATTAAGGCATGAGGTGTTTATCTGTAATTGGTTAAGCAATTAATAAGTTAATTTTAAGGAGATCACTATGTATATACGAAATATTGTATTAGCCGTAGATAAACCTGATAATAAATAAATAAATAAATAAATAAATGAAACTATAATATTTTTATTAATCGACGAGCCGGTTGGGACTCTGTGGATAAAATTGATTTGATTTTTTGAGATTGGGAAGGAGACACGCTCACCGATCTTGGTGACTATATCGAACAAATTCTCTCGATCCTTCATTGGTACGCCTTTAACTTCTACATTATTACTTCGGAGCCATTGATCGGTGTCTTGCGAGTCCCGCTCCAGCTTTGAGATAACTGCCTTCAAATGAGCAACATCTTCCTGAACCTCATCCAATATCACTACCTTCTCTTCCAAAAGCTGTATTTTAGCAGGTAGTTCGATGGTGGCAGTTTTAAGATCGCTCAGTTCTTTCCGTATGAGTTGCACTTCCGACGTGAGAGAGGAGCAAGTTTGAGGTTAATGCTTGACAACTCACGCATGATTGACTCGAGCGATATTGATGGAGAAGCAATAGGAGTGGGTGACTTGGGTGGAGCCTGGGTGCTGAGACTGCCTGAGCTTTTGCAGTTGATACATTTCCATGTGGCTTGACGGTCACCCAATTTGCGATATCCCATTTCTGTAACGCCAGAACAAGGATAGTCGAAGTGCTTCAAACATACCGTACATTTAATTGCCTCTGCCACTTCTTCACCACATTTACCGCAAACAACCATGACTTAAGATTGAGAACCACTGACTTCAAGCAATAATACGTGCGGTCGCAAGGACGTCTGCGAGCGTACTGGATGGTTATGGTCATTACTTTAGGATACTGTTCGGGGTTAACGGTGCTATCATTTTTACTAGATAGATTTCCAGACAGAGCGTCCACATGAGACATTCTACCTCAATATTCTCTCTCTCATCTCAATATTCTACGGTACATTCGAACTCTTGCAACAATAGCCACCAACGGGCTATCCAGGGAATCAAGTCGCGTTTGAAAACTTTGAACGCAACGCACTACGGCCTGATACAATTTTAAAGTTCAGCCCCAACAAATACACTCGAAATTTCTATAAAGTACATACGACCCCGCTAGTGTCTCGAGCTCGAATGCATGGAATATTTTCTATTCTGGGGATGTTTGTCTGTTATAATATGCTATAGGTCGAAAAGAATCTGATCCTGAAAGGTGCTGTAATAATATCCCACCGACGTCGATCTTATTGGTGTCGGTGTGGAGCTCTGTTTCAGCAGAAGGATCGTATATAGCCAGTATCGGCCTATGAACTAGTATGTCTATGAGTTCACTAAATGCTGAATTTTGCTCCTTGGTCCAGACCTAATCTACGGCTTTCCTAAGTAATTTGTTCAAGGGGTGTGCGAGCGTCGCAAAGTCTCCAATAAACTATCTAAAATATCCTACTAGCCCGAGGGATTGACGCACTGTATGGGGGTTAGTTGGACGGGGAAAGTCCAATACAGACTGTATTTTCTTGTCTTCAGGGCGAACCCCTGAAGCATTAATCTCATACCCTAAGTAGTTGATCTTGTTTTGTAGGAAGCCACACTTAGATAGATTAAAAGTTAGCTTAGCCTTTTAGATGAGTGACAAACCCTTTTATAATCTATCCAGACACTCATCGGCATCTTTTCCATAAATTAGGAAATCACCAATACATGCTGTTGCTTCTGTAAACCTAGGAGAACCTAAAACCCTATTTATCATGCGCTGGAAGACTGCAGGCGCATTAGCTAACCCGAACGGCATACGATTGAGTTCATACTGCCCGTCCGGGCAGTATGAAACAAAAGCTGTCAAGTTCTTTGAGGATCACAACCAGTAACCGAGATCTCTTTACTTCACCCACGGATTCACCAACGTGAATCTGGCTTAAATTTATCTCGCCGTCACCCAAGGTGTCTAATGGTGGTGCGTGAACCAGATTGACTACTTGAACCTTCCTACCTCTGGCTATTATGTTTCCTCTCTTCAATAGACAAGTATATTATATAGGGGTAACTATACTACAAGCAGGTCGCCGTTTAAAATAATACAATCCTCCGCCTACAATAAACTGTTGACTCGGGTTCCCCATTGGTAAACGGTTGGTATGTTTTGGAAAGTTGTACTCGCAGGTGTCAAATTACAATCGTCAACCTTATGACCTTCTGGCACAACGGCTTGATCTACAAGCTCTACCGATTGGGTGTGCCGGACAGACTCGTGCTCATCTTACGAGACTTCTTGTCGAATCGCGCCTTTCGTTATCGCGTCGAAATGACGCGCTCCGCTTCCCACTCCATCAGTGCTGGAGTCCCACAGGGCTCAGTGCTCTCTCCACTCCTGTTTAGCCTCTACACGAACGACATTCCTCGTTCGAGTGACGTTAAACTAGCCTTATTCGCGGATGACACCGCACTTTATTATTCCAATAGGAACAAGGCCCTCATCACGAAGAAACTCCAGACCGCCGCCAATACCCTAGGGGATTGGTTCAGGAAGTGGCGAATCGAGGTGAACCCGGACAAGAGCGCGGCGGTGCTCTTCTCCAGAGGTGCAGCTTCGCACCACTCTCTGCGCCACCCCGGAAGGAACCGAGGTCAAGTGACCATGTTCGACCGACCCATTCCCTGGGTCAAAGAGGTCAAATATTTAGGGGTCACCCTGAACAGTACCATGACCTTCGGCCCGCACATCAAGCGGGTCCGTCACCGAGCATCCTTCGTGCTCGGTCGTCTCCATTCGTTAATCTGCAAGCGGAGTAAAATGTCCCTTAGAAATAAGGTGACGCTTTACAAAACTTGCGTTCGTCCCATCATGACTTATGCGTGTGCTGTGTTCGGGCATTCGGCCCCCTCTCACATCGACAGACTTCAGGCGGTTCAAAACCGCTTCCTCCGTAAAGCCGTAGGAGCCCCCTGGTTCGTACGGAACGTCGACCTCCACTCCGATCTAGGTCTCGAACCTATTCGCGCCTTTATTAAAAAGGCGTCAACACGTCACTTCGCGAACGCATCTTCCCATGCGAATCCGTTAATCGTAGCCACCGCCGACTACGACCTCCCTCGCGACCCCTGCCGCTACCGCCGGCCGAGACATGTTCTCACCGACCCCCCCGATGCTTTGTCATCCCTTCTTTCCGCTCAGAATACGAGCGACGCCGTAGACGCAGACGCAGTAGTAGATCCCCTCCCATAGCCGGCGGTCGACCGGTGCGCTTAGTAGTGCACCCGTCCCCCTACAGCGACTGTCCCAACCGAGGGCGCCTCTCCGAGGCGCCCTCGAGTATGTCGCCTCTTGCCCTTCTGGCTGGCTGGAGCGTAGTGGTTGCACGCTCGCCTTTAAAATCCGGTGAAGCTGTAGAGGCCTCGAGGCCAACAGCGTAGATCATTCACACACACACCTTATGACCTACCTTAAAGCATCTAGTGCATCCAAGTAGGGGCTTAGTATATTTAGAATATAAATGTCAGTTCTCTTTGCAATTAAAGCAGAAGTAGGGTTTTGAAATACTGTTAGTGTACGGCAAAGTCTTATTATATCAGCGTTGAGTATTATTATTCGCAGAGTTTAATTCAAACAACCTATTCTTATTACCTACGCGATCATATATCGGAGAGCTTTCCTTATTACTCATACGAAAGTGCAATAGTTGGTCAGGTCGTGTACAACGCAATGTATTGGCACTAGACCTCATAGTCTTATCGTTTAAGCCATGGATGATGCAATCCACCGCGCGTTTACCCTCAATATCGCACTGGTTAAAGGACGCCAGTTTCTCATAATAATATACTTCGAGGGCTTCGTTAAACAGACTCCTCCTTTTTAACATTTCCTCGAGGGATTGACCATAGTTCTGCAGGTCTACTCGCAAAATCGATAATCGATATATCGCGGCATATGTCGTGTCGAATCTTACTCTTAGTTACGTCGTTTTCACTGTCGAAACGATGATTGAACGAACGATACAATATTCGACAGTATCGTCTGTAACCCTACTCTTAGTAGTAAATGTCAGTTACGAATATTCGAATTCGACAACGATCTAAATGTCACTTTTACGATAATTTCAACGACACCACTTAGGACGTTGTCGGTATTATCGTTTCATATTAAATTCATGATATTTTGTGATTGTGGAGTTAATATCTTTCTTTTGTGCTGTCGACTTCCGCTTACTGTTAAACAATAAGTTATATTAGTGCTCGTTATCATAGTCAAGGTAAGAATTTGATGAATTCACTAAGAAACACAGTTATAGTTACTTTTTATGAATATATGAAGTGAGGGGCGTCTACTCGCACTAATTTTGGATTTTTTTTGAGTTTATTCTATTGACGTACCATGTCGAGAATTTTCCTGAGTTTAGAAGCCATCCGGGAACAAAATATTGCTCGCAGAAGGAGAAGGCAGCAAATGCGGGAAAATTTTAATTATTTAAGTATCCCTGATTATGAATTCGTAAAAAATTATCGGCTAAATAAAAGCCTTTTGGAACAAATATGCAAAGATATAGTACCCTTGCTGCCCTTAAAGAAGAATCGAATTGGAGTTGACCCAGTAGTTAAGGTACAAACAACATCAATTTAAGTATTTATCCTTTTGTTTAAGTGCTTATGCTTATTTGACCACAAGTATTTTTACTAAGTTATTGGGCTATTTTATAGGTATTGACTGCTCTTAACTATTTTGCTCGTGGCAGTTATCAAGGGTCTGTGGGGAACAACAGTGATGCCCCTATGGCACAACAAACTGTCAAGGTGCATCAGGCAAGTCGCATCAGCGTTAAATGAGCCACATATAGTAGACAAATATATTAAATTCCCACAGACCAGAGAAGAACGAATAAAGGTCAAATCAAGGTAATGTTCATATTATTAAAATTAGTTTCTAATAAATATTTTATACTTATATATCAATGTGTGTAATTATAATTTAACAGATTCTATGAAAAATATGGATTCCCTGGAGTGTGGGTGCATTGATTGCACTCATATAGCAATCATTCGACCAACCCAGAATGAAGAAAGATTTTTTAACAGGAAATCTTACCATCCTTTGAATGTGCAAATGGTTAGTTGATTTTTATGTATTATTATTTCATATGGAAAACAAGCAAAACATGAAATAATTTTTTTAAAATACCGTACCTTATACAATTAAAAATTCACAGATTGTGCTATTGCCTTATATTGTATTGTCTTAACTTAAGAGTATACTAATTTAATTGTTGTTTTCTTACAGATTTGTGATGCTAATAATTATATACTAAACGTAGATGCATCTTATGGGGGTGCAACACATGATTCATTCATATGGAATGAATCGGAAATTAAAATGCACTTCGAAAATATAGTGGAGCAAGGAGAAGTTGCATTCCTGCTTGGTGTGTACTTATAAAATTATTAAGCTATACACAACAATTATCACACATACACACACCGTCATGCCTATATTCCCCAAGAGGAGATGGCAGAGGTGTAATGAGTACACCCACGTTTCGCCGACGATGTTAGGTCCCATAATAGGGGGCGAGCCTATTGCCATATACTCATATACTGGGCACAATTCCAGACTCCGGACTCATACTGGGAAGTTTTCATTAGAGAAACTACACTTGTCCGACCTAGGATTTGAACCCAGGACCTCGTGATCACAAAGCGATGCGCTTTGCCACTAGACCAACGAGGCAGTCAGTATAAAAGCAACTGTACACTTACACTGTATACTTAACTATTTATATCACGCCAGATCCCTTGCAGGGTAGGCAGAGAGTACAGAGTTCCAACAGGTTCTTTCCTTACATACCTCTCTGGCTTCCTCCACTCTCATAGTTCGTCTCATACTCGCTCACCGGTTACGGAGACTCTTGACTTGTCCTTCAGATAAGACCCGGTCTATTTGGTCATGGTAAGATAGTCTTGGTCTTCCCCGGTACCTAAATCCTTCTACTTTCGCATTGTATACCAGCTTTGTCATTCTTTCTTCGGACATTCTTTCTATATGCCCGAACCAACGGAGCATACCTTTTCTCATCTTATACTTAACTAATTAAATTATATTGAATTTCAGGTGATTCTGGATATCCACTACGTGAATACCTAATTACACCATTTGGGGAGGTGGCAGATGATACTCCTGAAGGCAGATTCAACTCTATACAAAAAAAAACGAGAGCTACAATAGAAGGTGGTTTTAAAATGCCAAAGGTGCGCCCTTTGGCATTTTAAAAGGACTGTTCCGATGCTTACTGTCAGGTCGGGAAATGCACCACTGTCCAGAAACAGCAGGTAAAATTACAATTGCCTGCTGTGTCTTACATAATCTATGTATGCGGGATGCAGTGGAATTTCCGGAGCTGTCAGAAGCAGAAAGGAACCATGATGATCAACAGCAACCTTTGCAAGGTGCGATTGCCGCTAGTGCTACACAAGCTCTTCAAAGAGGGCAGGCAGTGAGAGCTAACCTAGTTAACCAGTTAACTTAAAGAGTTATTATACTGTGTCCTTCGTTCTCGATATAAACATGCAGCTCTCTCTACTCGCTTGGCAAGCCGCTAAATTTTTTAGAAACGTCAACGCCTCCTCTATGGTATCTGTGGACATAACCTCTGCGACCATTCTTTCTTTTAGCGTGGCAGCCGATGCCTTGTAATAAAGTTTTGGTCGACATTTAATTTAATCAAATAATCGTAGCAGTGAAATTATATAACAAAAGGTTTTTATATACTCAAGTGATGTTGTGAAATAAATTTAAAACATCGTATAGGCAAATTCAGAAATAATTTACGTCTTGACAAAAAAGTACATTCCAAAAAGATCAACTGATAGTTGTTTAATTGTGGCGTTTTCAGCTTAACATGTTTATGTATAATAATATCGAATATTTGGAGACGTGAGTTTTATTATAAAGTAAAGTCTTCACTCGAAAATAAACTTACGAAGTCTCATGTCCCTCTTCGTGTAAAAACAGTTTAACACGCAATATACCTGCAAACAATTATTAACCGTCTATAAATTGGCAAGGTAAAACCTCTAATGAGAGAAATTAGCGGGGACATTAATCAATAATGATTGTTAAGGATCGATGCCAATTTAAGGACACGGGCGATGTACGAGATGCATCGACGTGGTCCGCAAGACTTAACGGTAATTCAAGGACACGAGCGGTGTACGAGATGCATCGGCGTGATCCGCAAGACTTGGGGCCCATACGAGATATGTGCTGAAGGTCATACTACTCATAGGTTTCACCCATGAGGTGCTCCTGTGCAGTTCACATTTCTACAATGGTAAGAAACTAAAATGTTACCCAACATACATACCTTAAACAGTAAATACAAAGACTATTGCTATAAACTATAAGCAATTTGTGATATTATATCTCCTAAAGGAGACTTTCTGAAAGGGTAACTAAAGGGACATTGTTTATGAATTTATGAATAACAATACATTATTAATAACATAAGTCACCCCTTTGCAGAAACAATGTTTTGCATTGATTTCATTATTAGACATACTTGTATAATAATCCTAAAATAGCCCAAAGTGGAGCTTATTACACAAAGAATTGTGCAATATTATGAGCACTTGTATTAAAAAGTTAAACCTTGCAATATTTATCCCTGAACAGGGTTTATAAACAGATGAGCCAAAGTAGTCTCTACTTATAACAATGCCTGTTATAACTGACAAGCAACAGAATTGTGGAAATATTCCAAATATAATATCACAGTCTACCGATGCTGAGACAGGCAAGTTGTACAATAATTTGTGTTACACACATACATCCTTAAAATATAATATAAAATACCTGGTCTATCCAGTTAACATAAAACTAATAATTATCAATATTATCAGCCCAGACCCCTTGCAGGGTAGCCAGGGAAGATGAGTCCTAACAATACAGTCATGAAACATTGATTGGGATAAGAACCTTTGTGGTCAGCAGTATATATTTTGTATTAAATAAGGTTAATATAGTGGAGTACCAAGATGGAATTATAACTAGCTATTCATAAGCAGTAGTTTAAATTTCAAGAAACCACCAGTGTTGTAACCAATATGGAACAACAATCCTCATCCGGTGTGTAAAAATGTACATCTATCCACAAATGTATGTATAAATGTACCTACAGTGTACCTATCAGCCCACCAAAAACAAATCACAATGGACATTGGAAGTCTCCTACCAGAGAATGTGAGGTAAGAAAAGCTTGCTAGGCTTTTTACATAAAGGCTTGTTTTGTTTTTTTTATGTTACTGAAAAAATCAGTTAAACATTCAGGAATACAACATGGCTGTTACAAATAAACCATAATATTGGAGGCTAAAGGTATTCACTGACTTTGGTATGTAACAATGTATCTATGACACTAATAAAAATGTGTGTCTGTCTGCCTTCAACGGCAAACATAACTTTATGGGTTTTGTGCAAATACTGCAAGTAATCCAGACAAGTGAAGGTTAAATAAATCTGGTCCTACATATATTTAACATTATGTATAGAAACATTATTATTAGAAACATAATTTTTAATAATTGATATACAATTTATAGCCATTCTCATTAGAATTTAATTAAAGATGGATGATCACAACTGTGCTATAATCCTTATCCCACAAAGAAACTCAATGCTAATAATAGACATTAGAGTCATATTAAATATACTAATAAAAAATTTATTAGGAGCTATTCAGCTTTCTATTGGGTAATGAGTCCAATAGTTTTGGGTTTTGGTTGCGTCCTGCATCATTTATAGTGTAATTAATACATTAGAAATTTGAGACACACAGAGGAAAGATTATACATCAATTCATGAATTGAAGATTTAGATGTTTTTATTGTACTTTGGTTTGATAATATTTTAATCAATTAATAATATATAATCAAATAAAATTATTCAAGTAATTAATAACTATAAAAAATAGGTTTGTGTTTAGTTTTGAATGTGCACATTTATATTGAGCACCAGTGATGTTTCTGGTACAGTTAGGATATCGGAGATATGACACAAACACAACCTGCTACTATTATGGAAACAGGTGGTTTTAGAGCACTATACATGCTGTAATTTATTTAAAGGTGGTTCAGTGTAAAAGTATTGAATTGGAAATGTCATACAAAAAATTTGCATTTTTCATATTGTTACATTTAAATTATTACATCCACATGTTACATGTATCTTATTAATGTATCTATATATAAAAAGAAAATAAAGTCATGCAAATGACTTAATAATAATACCTATTTAAAAATTGTTGATGAAGTTGATGAAATATTGAGTTACAATATTTAAAAGTATAGATTATCTTAAACAAGAATAATCAAAAGTATATTTTTATCACAGGTATGATAAATATTAGGTAGTATCAGCAATAACCTTAGTCTTAGGGAACTTGATATTATTTATTTATTAATAATTATAAGACCACGCCAGATCCCAAGTGGGTAGGCGAGGGCGCAAAACATATTATTATGATATTAAATGAAATATGAATGATACGTAGGTACTACATGTATAAGTTAAGTGACACTCAATCCTCACGGTTGGAAATCTAGAACTAACTAAAAAGTTACTCACTACAGTTGCTACTTATAAAAAACAACCACATACAAAGAAGCAGAGGAAGTGTGGCATTTAAGGGTATGAAAAAGTTAAGTTATGAATAGGATTCCCAATATCATAAAGTTATAGTCCGTGGTTTGGTCTAGTTGCCTGTGACTTATTCGCTACTTAAGTCATTACTAAATTAGTAAATTTGAGTGTAATTTTCATCAGCAATATAACGGGTCAGGGGTGGCCCGATCGTATTGCCAAAAATGAATGTTCGCGGGCGTTATTGCGCAAGAACGAATTGTTAAGTGATACATAAATATTTAGGTGGACATAAAAATGATATCCGGGATAGTTTCGGAATATATAATAATAATAGTAGTATAGTTTAACAGTGGGGCAGGTTAAATTAGGTTACCACACATCAGCACTGCCCTTCGTTCCAAACCCAAAAATGGGGGAGGGGGGGGGGGCGAGATCATATAGTTAAGGTACATAGCCTTATGTGAGGAATAGCTCTAGATAAGGACATTAGTACAAAGGCCTCTAGTACAAAAATGTTAAATTTTGGTATATGTGCATCTTTAAAGATTATAAATATAACTAACATTAAATATAACCGAACTTTGACATAAAGGAAAATACTTTATCATAAATTAAATAAGTAATTATAGCAAAGCATCCTTATAATCACCAATAGAATTGGTAGCCTTTGTCTGGTACTGTACTCACAAAAGAGAACATTTGACAAAAAAAAAAAAAAAAAAAAAAAAAAAAACACATAAAGCCCCACATGCCACTTGGAAGACACGTTAGTGGGGAAACAGGTTTCCCTGTCTTATTTGTCTTATATTGTTATAGATTGGGTACTAATATAGTTTGTTTCTAGATCTAGTACACAGTAAGAGTTTTCTATCGATCTCTATCTATATCGTCACGCCAGACCCCTTGCGGGGTAGGCGGGGGGGTGCGGGGTTCCAACAGGTTCTTTACTTACTGGCTTCCTCCACTCTCATAGTTCGTTTCGGAAGGGTTTTCTATGATACAAGAATTATTATAAAGGGATTAATTTCATATAAACAAAGTTCTGGATCGGTAATTCCTCAACTCTCGTTATATAAAGGGACATCTATAAAAAAAAAAAAAAAAATCTTTATATAGAAGACATAACAGATGGAGAATGCACTGATATCTTGATAAGTAATGATTGATTATTATTACCCGGTAGTAATGAGTTAAGCACAGGTGTGCTATAACAGGTGCTTTAAAGAATTTTGTTGGGATGGATCTACGCTATATAACATAACATGTTATAGAATTTGATTAAATAAATTTATTTTGAATAAGTTAGACAGACTGGTTGTAAGAAACAATATAGGTGTATATATACTCGTCTGTATATATATATATATATATGTTGTATTTGTGTTGTATAGCAATGCAAACAACGGGAATGTGTTATACAAATGTACTCATGACATATTATGTTTTAGAGCTCACGCTTAAAAATGACATTCATGTGGTATACTTCAACTTTACCCTTATAGCTCTAAACAGCTGCATGTTTATATCGAGAACGAAGGACACAGTATAATAAGTGATCAAACGAACTTACCTGAAGTGAAGTTCGATCATTATTATACGAAGTCCTTCGTTCGAAGATATAAGTACCCAACCCGCCCTGCCCGTTGGTAAAGTTGAAATGTACTACTTCTAAAAGGAATGGTCGCAGAGGTTATGTCCACAGATACCATAGAGGAGGCGTTGACGTTTCTAAAAAATTTAGCGGCTTGCCAAGCGAGTAGAGAGAGCTGCATGTTTATATCTTCGAACGAAGGACTTCGTATAATAATGATCGAACTTCACTTCAGGTAAGTTCGTTTGATCACTTAATATACTATACATATTCAGAATGTATTTTTATTTTTACCAAGATAAAAAAAAGATTATAATTAACAACATACATCGCAAATTCGTAACCGAAACGACATTATAGATCAATTATGGGTTTGGATATAATTCATTCATGGTATGATATTCCACGTCTTTGTACCGGTGTAGATATAAAAAGAGATGGTCTTATAATAAATGACTCAGAATCAATAAAAAAACATTTATATACAAGAAAAATATTTGGTACAGGTAACTATTAAAAGTACTTAATATATGGCATCAAAATTGAGATCTGTATTTTCGTTGTAAATCAAATAAGGAAATATAAACTATTCATATAATTTTTAAAAGTAATCAACTCTATTTATATTTTTTTTAAATAAACATTGTAGTGTGCAACAAAAATGTAGAGTTGAAAAATAAACTACTGTTATAACATGCAATACTCACGATTATTTAATCTGGAAGATGCAGAGGTTTGCTGTTGGGGTGCAGAGGTTTGTTGTTGGGGCTCAACTGGTGCTGGAGAAGGCGGCATTGGTGGTGAAGCAAGGGGCTCTGGCAATAGTCGTGGAATTTCCTCAGTTAGTACAATTTCAGCAATATTACCCACTGTAGGTGGACTCAATTGCTGTAAATTGTACTGAGCCACTTCTTGATTTAGGTTCTGCAAAACAATAAGAATGATTACAAATAGATTAATAATTTTATTATTTAAATTCCTAATTATGATATTATTTAAATTTATTATTCAAGTGTATTAAAATACATACAATTGTGGGGAAGGCTGGCCCTCGGGCTGTGGTTTGTGGCCCACCAAATCCTTCACCCATTATATCCAGCACTCGCAGCTCCCATTGTGAAAGACAAGCAGAAGATGGTCCCCCACCTGTCCCCGTTTGAGATCTGCGTAGAGCTGCAGCATTTTTTTTAGCCATGTGTTTCCTGTCTGTCCACACCTGAAAGAATCATATGGCTTAACTTTATATCAAAACGATGAAAATACATAATGTGAAATTGATGCACTAGATGACCATTTAAACAACATCTTAAATATACATTACCTTTTGCCACCGCTGTACTTTTTTTACACTTCCGCCCAAAGAATTAAGCAGCTGAGTGAGTTCTTCCCATAAGCGTTTTGCACGGGCCCTTCCATCAGATGTCCTTAGAAGGCCCCTCGCCAAGTCTCGATGCTCATTGAGGAAGTCCAGTAATGTATTTAACTGGTCGGTGCTGCACGACTGAGACATCTATAAGTAACAATAAAATATTTAGATACAACTTTGAACTATTCATATACATACGTCTCGCAAACAATTTTTTCTGACTTTGTGAAAAGCAAGATATATATGTATTATTACACTGATTGAACTCATTCAATCACTTATTTAAAAAAAAAATATAAGAAAACAAAAATATGTCTAATCCACACAAGTAACACCATGAATAAACCTCCGTCACTCAGACTAACAAAGCTATGCATTATTTCAAGCAAAAACTTAAAGAGTCAAGTGCACTCGCGATAATAATGATCATATGACTTAAAAAGCCAGAGAGGTATGTAAGGAAAGAACCTGTTGGAACTCTGTACTCTCTGCCTACCCCGCAAGGGATCTGGCGTGAGGTTATAGATAGATAGATATCACTTAAAAAAGGTATTCGAGAAACCCTTAAATTTGAGAAATATGTTTACGTTTCGCGCGGCCTGAGAGACGTATGTTTATGAATCTAAGGTTAAAATATACTTTTTTAAAGTATAAATAATTGTAAAATTTGTACATACCTTATGCACATTCACTAAGGCACAACCAAAAAGTTTCAAATTGAAATAAAAGTATAATTAATTTTGAAATATCGCGCTCTCCAATCACTGTCGTCAAGTTTTGACACTTAAAAACAAACCATAGCAATTATTTTTTTTTTTTTCAAAGTTTTTGACAAGCAACACTTATCATTCACTCCGAACATCGTAAAAGAAACGAAGTTTTTAATCTATGGATACGATAAACGACAAGAGATTCGAACATTTGTTAGAGTAGGGCATGTGCGATACATTCGGAGTAATGTCGTATCGTTTCGAATATGTCGTTGTCGATTTTGAGAGTAGACGCCCTGCTCGCATGGAAAAACGTTTGTTAGTTTTTCTTGCCATTCGGGCCAATTAAACAATATTAAATTCAAGCTCTCATACCAAACTTTGGCCAATCCCTGGAGCTTTTGCATAGTAAAGTGTATTGTAAACCGTGGCACATTCATTCAACCTTTTTCAACCAAATGTCAACTCGCTGACACTTAGAGGAAGGGTCAAATTCGAGTAAAATGTTTATTATGAATCATACTGTTAGAATGCCTTAAAGTAGTCATAACAGACGGCTGATGACAGGACTTAGCATTATTAAAAGATTGGATAATATTTATAATACCTATCCTTAGCAGGCAATGTAGGTTGCCTGGAAGAAATTGCTATAAGCAATAAGGCCGCCAATTGTACCCTATATTGTTTTGTACCTTACATTATTGTTTATTTACGGAGTTCTTAGATTTACGCGAATATTACACATGAAATAAAACTATTTTTTCGGATTTTATCGCGGTTTATTTTGATTTTTAAGATCCCGACGTTTCGAGTGCTTTGCAACACCCATGGTCACGGGAAGGACTGAGGTGTTAGACGTCCGAAAGGCATAGTTGTTCCGGGGTACCCTCAAACTTCTTAATTATTTTTGTTTTTGTTGGTCCGATCTACGCAGAATGAGCTAAACCGCGATAAAATCCGAAAAAATAGTTTTATTTCATGTGTAATATTCGCGTAAATCTAAGAACTCAGTATGTGAACCAGTACGGACTGGAAATCGCAAATAAAATACGCCGGTTAGAAGATCTCAAGACTAAGCGCGCAAGATTTACAACATCCCTAAATTTCTTGAAGAGATGCAGAGACCACAATCTCATTCCTACGTGTGTCAAGATATCCACCAAGAAAGGCATACGAGGAAGCGCTACGATCCTAAACCAGGCAAGTAAAAAGTTGTTACGAACGGTGATTCATCAAACGCGTTCCGATCTACACCACCTCAGCAGAAATATAGAGATTTCATCCAATGAATTAAAGACAGTGTTAAGTACATTTGATTTTAATAAATGCATTGATACTTTAAATAAGCGTGAAACATCTAAATATAATGAATGCAAAAATAAACACATAATAAAATATAATAAATTAACAACTAAATCAAATTGACGGACGATTTAGCGCAGTGGTTAAGAGTTTAAGCCGCTCCGCCCACTGTGTCTAATAGTCGCGGGTTCGATTCCCGCACGGGACAAATCTTTGTGTGAGCCACAATTATTTGTTCCGGTCTGGGTATTTGTTTGTAAATTTTCATGTTTGTAAACGCACCCACGATACAGGAATAAATCCTAGTGTGGGGCTACGTTTTTAAAAAAAAAAAAAAAAAGAAAAGAAATGTCAAGAACAAATCATTACGGTGTAACGAAACGCAACCGTGCACCATAGACAACGAATCACGCGCAGTCATCAATCTGTCAAAACAAACATTGGATGAAAACATCGTAAAAGTCCTATCTAAAGGTTTAAATTATGCTGTAACACCTCGAAGGATACCATATGAGGAAATTATCAGCGCCGTTGAAGACGTCCTATCCAAAAATAGTATAGGGAGGGAAGATTCGGAGGCAATACGTCAGGATGTCTCATCCATGTTACGTCGAAGTTCAGTGCCCAAACTAAATCTTCCTAAAAATCAATATTTAGCGTTGAAAACCTTACGCAATAGGAAGGATATCACTATTCTCCGCGCGGATAAAGGTAATGCTACGGTCATAATGGATACGTCAGATTACAATATCAAAATACAAGAACTTTTATCGGATGCAAACACATACAAAAAGGTCAAGACAGACCCAACTACCAGTATATTAAAACAATCTAATGATTTAATAAAGAAACACTCCGAAACATTGAATCTGGACGTCAAATCACTAATACCTTCGTGCGCAAAACCACCACAGTTGTATGGGCTCCCAAAAATTCATAAACCGAATGCTCCCCTACGTCCAATTGTTAGCCAAATCGACACACCAACCTACAGATTGGCTCAGCACGTAGCGAAAGTGCTCTCGCCACTCAGAGGACACACAAGAGCACATGTTAAGGATTCATACCATTTTGTTAGTGAGATCAAAAATCTACATCTCACTGACAATGAAACTATGGTCAGTTTCGATGTCCAGTCACTATTCACATGCTTACCTGTACAAGACTGTGTCGAAATTGTAGAAAGGAAACTAGCGGAGAACAACATGCCAGCGGAATACTCAGAACTATTGAGACACTGCCTTACATATGGCTACCTACTGTGGAAGGAGCAGTTCTACAAGCAAGTAGATGGTGTGGCGATGGGCTCCCCTGTATCTCCCATTGTTGCCGATATATTCATGGAAGACTTTGAGGAGACAGCCCTTCGTACCTCACCTGTAAAGCCAAGTTTCTACAAGCGGTACGTAGATGATACTTTCACAATATTACCATCTGACAAAATTAATGTATTCCTTAATTATCTTAACTCCATTAACCCTAAAATTCAGTTTACAATGGAGTTGGAGGCAAACAATTCCCTAGCTTTCCTAGATGTTTCAGTAATCCGTAACCCCAACAACACCTTAAGCCATACGGTTTATAGAAAAAAGACCCATACTGATAAGTACTTAAACGGTGAATCTCACCACTATCCATCACAGTTAGCTACTGTGGGTAAATCTTTGTTTCAGAGAGCACAAGGGATCTGTGACAAGAAACATCTGGCTGCCGAGCTTCAACATGTCAAGCAAGTCCTGCACGACAATAAGCTTCGAGTCCCACGCCAACGTCACAGTGACCGAGTGAAACCAGCCACAGTCGAGCGTCTCCCTGCTGTACTACCTTACATAAGAGGAGTCACAGACAAGATTGGCTACATCTTGAAGCGTGCTTCAATGAAAACAT
Source organism: Phalera bucephala (assembly GCA_905147815.2). Taxonomy (NCBI): domain Eukaryota; kingdom Metazoa; phylum Arthropoda; class Insecta; order Lepidoptera; family Notodontidae; genus Phalera; species Phalera bucephala. Next base: position 316,390 of record CAJHXA020000006.1, on the reverse strand, counting down.
TTTATAAGCCGCCAAAGAAGATCAGTCAGTTTTTACCATCTGTCAAGTGTCACATCCCTCTTCAAGATGCAGGAGTATACAAGCTTGATTGTGAATGTGGTCTCTCTTACATAGGACAAACAAGAAGACCAGTAAAAACTCGGGTTAAAGAACACATAGCTGACCTAAAACACCGTCGCTCAAAGAAGTCTGCAGTCTGTGAACATGTCCTTGACCGCACCCGCCATAACATCAGATTTGATAGACCACAAATCCTCGTGACAGAACACCGATTCCTACCAAGGATGGTTCGCGAGGCTATTGAAATTAGAAAACATCCTAATTTCAATAGAGAAGATGGCTGGGTGCTTTCCATCGTCTTGGGATCCAGTAATTAATATAATCAAATCTAAAACCAAGCATAACACTGCAAGACCTCAAGACACCGTGAGCTCATTCTGCGTAGATCGGACCAACAAAAACAAAAATAATTAAGAAGTTTGAGGGTACCCCGGAACAACTATGCCTTTTGGACGTCTAACACCTCAGTCCTTCCCGTGACCATGGGTGCTGCAAAGCACTCGAAACGTCGGGATCTTAAAAATCAAAATAAACCGCGATAAAATCCGAAAAAATAGTTTTATTTCATGTTATTGTTTATTTATACTTTGGTGTACAATAAAGAGTTTTCTATTTCTATTCTATTTTAGGGTTACCTGGCCCATCGCTCGGCTGAGCAATAGGTGCATAGCTGCCGATGCTCCTCTCCGCAAGCGGTCGCTGCTCAGGGGCGCGTGCTCGAAGAGCGCTTCGTTCTCGATGTTGTGGCTGCTTTGCACGGGTCTCACTTCGCTCACGATGGTGACGTGGCTGACGCTCCGAGATGCTTCGGTGCGATCGGCTACGACGCTGCTCAACTCACTTTCCAGAGGGCGCAGTCGCCGACGTTGTTCCTCCAACTCTTGCTCTCGATCTTGCAAGCTCCGGATCCTGCTTCGGTCCCTGCTGTCGCTGCGGCGAGTGCGGCTACGACTACGATAGCCGCGATTTTCCAACATGAATGACTTCGACTACGTCTGTTAGACCGGCTTGCTTCTCGTTGTTGCTGACCAGTTGTAGATAAGATCTGTCGGGGAGACCCAACTTCAACCTCACGTGGCATTTTGAAACACAAAAATAGAGAACAACTATGTATATAATCGACTTCATCGGCAAAAGGGCAAACAAAATCGGTTTACTCGGTAAAACTTTACTACAAATTACCTATTTTCTTAAAAACTAAATCGTTAAAAGTCTCCATTAGCGGTGCAATAACGCATACTTTCTATAATTATAGCATGATCAAGATTTCTCTTCTATTTTGTTTTTTTTTTGGGGCGGTAGCTACCGGATTTTCACTAATTTATAAAAATGTTCACAGCATTAGATAAAAGATTTGATTTTCACAATAACTATTCGAAAATAGTAGCAAAACATGGGCTGTTACCACTTCTGAAATGTAATAAAACTCAATATGTATTTCCAATAAATATAATATAATAGAACTTACATAATCAACACGTCTCGCACCAACCAACTGTTAATAATAACACCGCGATACTGTTAAACGCGTCCGAACTCCACGACAGCCAAAAACCAACTATCGCGCTCAGCATATTCAATCCGTCCAGCTCAACTTCGAACCGCCATCTTTGTTTTACGATTCGGGTTGCCAGCACACAAAGTCGTAATCGACATTAATTATTTGCTCATACAAAATAGTATTTAATATTTTAAACGTAATAGTAATATAACCAAAACCATTTATTATTTCCGAAACCTAACACTCGCCCATCCTGACCTCGTGCATGTCCTCATGCACGCTTTAAACCTAACACGCAGAGCAGTACAATTAGTTAGTACAATTTCAGCAATATTACCCAATGAAGGTGAACTCAATTGCTGTAAATTGTACTGAGCCACTTCTTGATTTAGTTTCTGGAAAACAATAAGAATGATTACAAATAGATTAATAATTTTATTATTTAAATTCCTAATTATTATATTATTTAAATTTATTATTCAAGTGTATCAAAATACATTCAATTGTGGGGAAGGCTGGCACTCGGGCTGTGGTTTGTGGCCCACCAAATCCTTCACCCATTATATCCAGCACTCGCAGCTCCCATTGTGAAAGACAAGCAGAAGATGGTCCCCCACCTGTCCCCGTTTGAGATGTGCGTAGAGCTGCAGCATTTTTTTTTAACCATGTGTTTCCTGAAAGAATCATATGGCTTAACTTTATATCAAAACGATGAAAATACATAATGTGAAATTGATGCACTAGATAACCATTTAAACAACATCTTTAATATACATTACCTTTTGCCACTGCTGTACTTTTTTCACACTGCCGCCCAAAGAATTACGCAGCTGAGTGAGTTCTTCCCATTGATATACATAAAACTAGATTAGCAGTAACAGCGTAAATGCATGTCGGCTAAGAATAAGCCCGCAGCCAAGTTTCAAGCAGCGTTCGGAACCGTACGATAATTATCGTACACATACGATAATTTTGTGCCTACATACGATGTACGATAGCATATTATTATCGTACGCAGATTGTACGATAATTTCTATCATGATGCAAAATTTGAGAATTTATATTATTTCACTCATGCGCTGATAGTCTAAATCACAGTAGCATGATTTTATTTTGTCCAATAAACACTACCCATTCATATCCATTTCTCTTTATAAATACAAAATTTTGGCGTGTTTCATACCCAACTTGCATGGGAACAGTGAAATTTTGACTGAGTGAATTTTAAGCTTGGCGCGTTTATTGAACTTAAAGTGGAAAGGGAATCAGTTCAGGTCTGTACCACGTGTAAAACATTTGGGTTTCAGTGTTCTGTTGATTTGACAGCGGTGGTTTAAAAAAGATAAACTATAGAGTACTTGCATGCATATCAATATTACAATTTATATGATTTATTTATCTATAATAGACATTATCCTAAAAAATACGATAATTTCGATACATGTACGATAATTTTACGCCCCTGGTACGATAGTCAGTCCACTTCAAGTTGCTAACACTGGTTTCAAGCTTCTGTCGTTCATTGGCCTGCCTGACATCTCTCGAGTAACACGTATTAATAAAAAATCACAAAATAGGTAAATGCGTGGTGTAAGAACGCGATTTGAGGTCACAAAATCACTATACCGCAAGCGGAATGACTTTTCATACATAAGTTTATTGTTTTTTCATATATTTACTAGTAAATAAAATAAAAAACCGATTTCATGTTACAAAAATAAATTTGAGACGCAGTGTTGCCAATTAAAACACCATTTGGTGTTCCCGTCTTTATGGGAAAATGTTGGATAATGGTGTCACCTATAATTATGTACCATACGAATATTTATTTTAATCATTTTTTTTGGATCCCAAAGGGTGCAATTTCCGCCAGATCCCTTGCGGGGTAGACAGAAAGTATAGAGTTCCAAAAATTACATTAGAATATTATGAAACTAAATAAGCTATTTTCACAAAGCGAATATTGTCCACAATTCTTTGTGACATAATTGCCTAATGGATCCGGTAAAGAATAGCTCCACCCCATTTTTTCTCACGTGTGTCGTAGAAAGCAATTGGAGAAACGATTTAGCGCAGTGGTTAAGGGCTTAGCCTGCCCCGCCCACTGTGTCTAATAGTCGCGGGTTCGATTCCCGCACGGGACAAATCTTTGTGTGATCCACAATTATTTGTTCCGGTCTGGGTATTTGTGTACGTGAATTTTCATGTTTGTAAACGCACCCACGACACAGGAATTAATCCTAGTGTGGGGCAACGTATTTTTAAGAAAAAAAAAAAAAAAAAAAAAAAATTAACAAAGTCTTTTACTATCCTTTTTTTTTAAAAAGCGCCATCTAAAATAAAACTATTTTACGGATTTTATCGCGGTTTATTATTGATTTTTAGCAACCAAGCATAGCACTGCAAGACCTCAAGACACTGTGAGCGCATTCTGCGTAGATCGGACCAACAAAAATAATTAAGAAGTTTGAGGGTACCCCGGAACAACTATGCCTTTTGGACGTCTAACACCTCAGTTCCTCCCGTGACCATGGGTGCTGCAAAGCACTCGAAACGTCGGGAACTAAAAATCAATAATAAACCGCGATAAAATCCGTAAAATAGTTTTATTTCATGTGTAATATTCGCGTAAATCTAAGAACTCAGTAAGCGCCATCTGTTAATTATTCAATTTCGTGGGTACTGTAGGCGTTAGACGATACTCGTACAGCGTTTTTTGAAGATAATAAATGATACACTTGATATTGTAATAATTAAAAGGTTTATTGATAGTCAAAATTATCACTATTCTATGATTTAATGATAAATGAGAATTAATGTATGATATGATATATGTATGTATGTGAGCACGCGCGCGATTCTCTTGCTAACCGATTGCCAACTGATGATCGTAATCAATATAATGTGCATGTGACGTAAAAATGGTAATGATGCAAACGGACGGGCTGGCCCGTATATATACGTATAGGTATACGTTTACAAACATGAAAATTACACAAACAAATAGCCAGACGTAAACAAAATGTGTGAGTCACACAAAGATTTGTACTATGTGGGAATCGAACCCGCGACTATTCAGCCTAGTAACTGGAGCGGCCTACCACTCTTAACGTCTGGATAAAGAAGTAAAAACAGGAAATAGGCAACGTTTTACTGAGTTTATTGAAGAGATACGTATTTTGTGAATTTGTATTTATTTTACCCACTCTAAATAGACTGCAACCATCCACCTGCATATTTTGATAATAATGCAATAGATAACATTAGGTGTGTTTTGTTTATTACTCATTCAATAATATTTTCATAGTTTGACCACATACCCTAATGGACACTATTAACTAATATCCAAATAATCTGTGTAACAATTCTAATTTCATATAGAATAAAATGAATTAGGTACTATAATAATTTATTTTATTAATTCATGTACTGGATTCTATCTGAAATGTAACAAAGTCAATAAAAAAATATATAATAAAAAATTATATTCATAACATCATTAAAAATTTATATTCATTGTGCATTAAAATTGTGGGAAATAATCATATAGTAAGCAACACTGAGCCTCCTACTACTAATAATATTGCTACCTCTATCGGATCGACGTAATATCGGTATGGTGGGGAACAAGAGTAAAAGAGATGGATATATGTTTACTCCAAATTATTTATTGGATTCAAAGCTACGTCGGCATACTTTTAAGTTGTTACACTTTTTTCGACGCGCCGAAGTGACGTTTGCTTCTCTATGTATTTACCTCATTGGTTCTTCCCATAAGCGTTTTGCACGGGCCCTACCATCAGATGTCCTTAGAAGGCCCCTTGCCAAGTCTCGATGCTCATTGAGGAAGTCCAGTAAAGTATTTAACTGGTCGGTGCTGCACGACTGAGACATCTATAAGTAACAATAAAATATTTAGATACAACTTTGAACTATTCATATACATACGTCTCGCAAACAATTTTTTATGACTTTGTGAAAAATATATGTATTATTACACTGATTGAACTCGTTCAATCACTTATTTAAAAAAATGTATAAGAAAACAAAAATATGTCTAATCCACACAAGTAACACGATGAATAAACCTACGTTACTCAGACTAACAAAGCTATGCATTTTTTCAAGCAAAAACTTAAAGAGTCAAGTGCACTCGCGATAATAATGATCGTATCACTTAAAAAAGGTATTCGAGGAACCCTTAAAGAAATATGTTTACGTTTCGCGCGGCCTGAGAGACGTATGTTTATGAATCTAAGGTTAAAATATACCTTTTTAAAGTATAAATAATTGTAAATTTTATACACATACCTTATGCACATTCACTAAGGCACAAGCAAAAAGTTTCAAATTGAAATAAAGATATTGTTAATTTTGAAATATCGCGCTCTCCAATCACTGTCGTCAAGTTTTGACACTTAAAAACAAACCACATAGGAAAAATAAACAAAGTATTTAGTCTATGGATACGATAAACGATATAAGATTCGAACATTTGTTAGAGTAGGGCATGTGCGATACATTCGGAGTAATGCCGTATCGTTTCGAATATGTCGTTGTCGATTTTGCGAGTAGAGGGCGTCTACTCGCAAAATCGACAACGACGGCGTCTACTCGCAAAATCGACAACGACATATTCGAAACGATACGACATTACTCCGAATGTATCGCACATGCCCTACTCTAACAAATGTTCGAATCTTATATCGTTTATCGTATCCATAGACTAAATACTTTGTTTATTTTTCCTATGTTCGGAGCGAATGATAAGTATAGCTTGTCAAAAACTTCGAAAAACTCTTATTATTGGCTATGGTTTCTTGTTATGTTTGTCAAAACTTGCCGACAGTGATTGGAAAGCGCTATATTTTAAAAGTGATTTTAATATCAATTTGAAACTTTTTCGTGAAAAGAGTGTACCTTAGAAAATGTGCATAAGGTATGTGTATATAATTTACGTTTATTTATACTTTAACCTTAGATTCATAAACATTCGTCTTACAGACCGCGCGAAACGTAAACTTGTTTCTTATTTCTCGAATTTAAGTGCGCCTCGAGTACCTTTTTGTAGTGATACGGTCATTATTATCGCTAGTGCACTTTACTTTCAATGACGTGTGCTTGACAAAATACATAGCTTTGTTCATCTCAGGAAGGGATGTTTATTGATCATGTTACGCCTGTGTGGATTAGACATATTTTTGTTTTGTTATATTGTTTTTTTAAATAAGTGACTGAACAAGTTGTCATTATGTCTTTCTTTTCACAAAGTTATGAAAACCTTTACCTAAACATGTTTGCCTACAAGATAAATGTTTATGAATAGTGTTACCCCCACATATGTTTATGAATCTAGGGTAAAAGAAGGAAACCTAGAAGAAATAAATATATTAGTGAGTTTTTTATTGTAGCTTAGTGTTTAAAGTTGTATTTAAATATTTTATTGTTGTAGATGTATCCGTCTTGCAGAACCGACTAGTTAAACACATGACAAAACAAATGCTGTAGCTCTACGTAAATCTCGTGCAGGGACAGGTGGGGGGCCATGTTCTGCTTCTCTTTCACAATGGGAGCTGCGGGTGCTGAACATAATGGGTGAAAGATTCCATGGACCACAAACCACAGCTCGAGAGCTAGCCTTCCCCACAATGGTATGTATTTTGATAACTTGAACAATATATTTAAAATAAAATAGTAATATTATAGAGTAAAGAATTTAAATAATAAATTTGTTATTGTTTTTTGCAGAACATAATGAAGAAGTGGCTCAGTACAACTCACAGCAATTTAGTCCATCTCCAGTGGGTCATTTTGCTGAAAATAAACCAACTGTGGAGATTCCACCACCATTGCTGGAGCCCCTCGCTTAACCACCAATGCCACCTTCTCCAGCACCAGTTGAGTCCCAGCAAAATAGATAATCAACCCCTGCATCTTCCACATTTATTAATCATGAGTACTTTATGTCATGAAACTAGCTTAACTCTCAACACATTACTAATTTATTTTAATTATAAAGAATACATCTATCAGGTCTATGCTTATGCTTTACTAACGCAAGTGACACAAGTATGATAAATTCTAATGTTCAATTGTTTTTAGGTGCATCCTGGCATTTAACCCACTGTCCAGTCCAAGCTGGGAACAACATCAATGAGAAGTTGCTCCAATTAGTAAAAGATGGGATAATAATTGAATTGTTGGTCCTATTGCAACTCTGTACTCTCTGCCTACCCCGCAAGTAGTCCGGTGTGATGATTACAAAGATAGAATAATAGCTGTCTTGTGACTGTTGTAATATTTTTTGTTGCTTAAATTTATAATGTTTGTTTCTTTAAATATTCTAGAACTTGTTATTAATTACGATACTTATACAGAATTTTATTATAATCTGAGGCTTTTATATTAAAAAATTTTCAATGTTATAATGTTATGGTAACTCCCAACAAGAATATATGTTAGATATTAAGTTTAAATTACAATGAGGGAATGATTTTTATATAAATAAATTTCCTTTAAAAGCATTAGAATAAAAACATTTGATGAAATCTCAATTTTAGAGTATGTTTAATGTTTACCAGTACAAATTAATATGTTTATTTTATTTAATAATAATAAAAAATAGACCATCTATTTTATAATAATTTTTTTTGGCCTTTTTTACTGTAACTTTGTTTACACACGCCTGAGCAAAGGCCTTTATATTCACAACTGTTGATTTTTTGCCATTTCGGGCCACAAAGTACCCGCAAAGGCAATTTTATAATTACACTACAAAAAACGCGGCTAATTATATCATGAATACATTAAAAATAACCAAAATTTCGACTAATAAACACTGAACAACCTATGTTTAGTATTAGTTTAAACTAAAGTCGACAGCATTAAAGAAAGAAAACTCCACAATCGCAAAATATCACAAATTAAATTTGAAACGATAATAGCGACGACGTCCTCTGAGGTGTCGTTGAAATTATCGTATAAGTGTCGTTTAGATCGTTGTCGAATTCGAATATTCGTAACTGACATTTACTACTAAAGTAGGGTTACAGACGATAATGTCGAATATTGTATCGTTCGTTCAATCATCGTTTCGACAGAGAAAGCGACGTAACTAAGACTACTCGCAAAATCGATATATCGCGGCATATGTCGTGTCGAATCTTACTCTTAGTTACGTCGCTTTCTCTGTCGAAACGATGATTGAACGAACGATACAATATTCGACATTATCGTCTGTAACCCTACTCTTAGTAGTAAATGTCAGTTACGAATATTCGAATTCGACAACGATCTAAACGACACTTATACGATAATTTCAACGACACCTCAGAGGACATCGTCGCTATTATCGTTTCAAATTTATAAGTGGTCATATTTTAGTGAGATAGGTATGTACGTAAAAAAATCTTTTATTATAAATATGAAGCGAGCTAGAGTAAGCGATGTTTGGCATTATTTCATAGTTGATTCCGATCAAAATAAGCCTGCAAAATGTACTATTTGTGTCAAAATGTAGCTTTAAAGGAATTGTATCTAATTCAAATAGACATTTGAAAACTAAAAATTGAATTATTGCTACGAATAAAAATGCAATTCAAGAACATAAGCTTATTCCAGTGAAGCCAAAAACACCTCAAATAAAAATATAATAAAAAATGAAAATATCATATGTTGCCAGTTATCTATGAGGGAGCAAACACTTTGCTCTAAGGAGTACATATTAAACAACTTGTTAATCCAATAATACCAATATCAATGTCAAATTAAAAGATAAATATAACCTTCATAATAAAAGATATCAGTAATATTCAAATATTAGTTTAAGTATTATAATATTACTTGACGAATATATTCATATTACTAATACTGAAAAATATCTGTATTAACCCATCTTTAGTATATAATCATTACCAGTGGTTCACTTCCATACATTGAACATGTCCAAATTTTCTTGAACTATGATATGTATGGAGATTGTACTAAATGGGAGGCCACATTTTATACTGGTGTATGCAACATTCTATAGCCAATATTACAAACTCAATAAATTAGTATTAAAATGTTGGTGCGTCTGACAGAATGACATTTGAAGCTAGAATTAATCGAACAAAAATTTCAAAGTTATACCGGCCATTTTCGGATGTTTGTGTATTTCTCTTGTTATTTTACCGTTGTTACTGATTTATACGTGAGCACTCCGTTATCATCGTCGAGTTGAGACCTTTTCCTCCGAATTAGCGTGAAGACTCCGCCCTATCAGTGATACTGCAGTGTGTTATTTATACCACTGCATTTTCGTTTTCGAGACGGGGACTATTTTGCTTATGAATATGTCTAGAAAATCTTTTCAAAAGTGTGTGATATGCAATAGAAGGAGTTCTTCTATACATAGTTTATTTCTTGCCGCCCTGCCCTTAGATCCTTCCAGTTAAGTTCTTATAATCATTTTCCTGTAGTGCATAACAGTAAACTCTGGACGGGGATGTTGTTTCAGTTAATGTTTCTTCTTACTATTTCAACGTATAATATGCTATTATTTTATGTAAGCTGTTAAGAATGCAGCCACATCATTTTGTGAAGTCATGTGTAGGTTTTAATAATAATATTAGAGGAATGGTTGCTTTAATGATTGTCTCATTACCATCAATGTTAAGAAATTAAAACATTTATACTGTACTGCAAAGTTGCCTCCTCTTTAATAACAATAATTTTCTGTAATCTTTAATAAGGTATCTTCTGCCTATGCTCTATGGGATCTGGTGAGGTGACACAAATAGATATTTTATGTTCATGTTAAACCTGTAGATGCATTTAACATCCCTGAGACCCCCTATTGCCTACAGGCATGCCTGGTGTGAGAATTATGGTTAAAAACTTTATAAAAGTAATAAACACAAATCTTGTAAATTGTTTAGATCTCATTTGTTGGAGTTATCAATTTGTACGTAATTATAAAATTATAGTATTTAATTATATATGTTTCAGATGTCAAAAATGGGTTCAAGCAATTGGCCAGCAGGATTTAGTACATTTACCGATAGAAAAACTGCATCAGTTAAAATTTGTATGTGGCATACATTTTGCTGCAGAAGATTTTAACAAAAATGGAAATCGTCTGCCACAAGAGTTGTTTGCTGATTTTCCTCAGACAATCGGATGTCAAAGAACACAATTTCCTAGAGGTGAGTAATTTCAATGCAGGGCTATAATTAGTTTTGGCTCTGGATGTGTCCTTGTCATTTAAGGCCTAGGCCTGCCTAGGCATAAACCTAGGCTAGGAAGCCATGCTTTCTGACCTATGCCATGCCCTGAGCCATGCAAACTCTTAATCTATTTACACACTAAACATTATTATTGTGTGTTTACTACCTAAGACTACAGTTTCTATCTATCTATCTATATCATCACACCAGTTCCCTTGCGGGGTAGGCAGAGAGTATAGAGTTGCAACAGGTTCTTTTTACTTACAAACCTCTCTGGCTTCCTCCACACTCATAGTTTGTCTCACTCATGCTCACCGGTACTACTTTTTTATAGATAATAACCCTAGATATGAGTGATGGTTGACATTGATCATACCCTGTGGTTCCACCCTGAATTATCATTATTTATTATACCACATATTACATCAAAATTGTTATATTTACACACACACACAGCGTCACACCTATATTCCCCAAGCAGGGGTGGTAGAGGTGCACTGAGTACACCCACTTTTCGCCGACGATGTTAGGTCCCATGTAATAGCAATTGTTATAATTATTTATTGTTAATGAGTCTAAAGGTTAACCCCATTCATGTACACAACAGTAACATACAATTAACATACAAATAATGTAATATTGCATAATACTAAATTGTCATGGTTAAAAATGTGCATAGTGATAATGATGTCCTGGGTTCAAATCCTTCTAACATTACACCTCTGCCACTCCTGCTTCAGAAATATAGAAGAGGCGGTGTTTATTTATTTTTATTAATTATTTTTTTAACCAATTATGTGATGGTTAGTATGTTATCGTTATGTACTTACCATAATAATATACTCAAAAAATTAAAATCAAAAGTTTTTTATTCATGTAGACCAAAAGGCACTTATGAATAGTCAAAAAGGGAAAATTATTAATTACTTAAGACTCTATCACCCATTCGGAAAGTCATTCCTGTTTAGAAGAAGGGCAAGGAACTCCACGGTTACTCTTTTTTAAAAATGAGTTTTACAATTCTTTTTGTATACATTGCATTTATGGAGTATGGGAGAACAATGCAGAACAACCTAATAAATATATGTGTTTAAGTATAGATTAATCATAAGTGTACTTAGATTAATGGTATTGGTCAGTGTCTACATACTCCTCTTATTTACAAAATAGAGATGTTGTAGAGGTATATAATAAAAAGCATAATAATAATAGTAACAGAAAGTGTTACTATAAAATATGTAGAGTGCGTACAAAACAACTGGTCATATCTCCAGTGTGATGCCGAACGAGACAAAATTCAACAGCATTATGGTACATGTTCAGTCAGACAAAGGACAGGGGACGGACCAGTCCCCACCAGCAGCACCCATTCACGAGTATGACCTGAGAAGCAGCCATCACTCTCCTCAACTATTTTAGAGGGAAAAGAATGACCCGCTCCACAGAGCCGCCACTAGCAAAGACATTTTAGTGAGCATGACCAATCCACGACCCTGTCGACATCGTTCGAGAATAATATTTAAAATCAATGAATGCTCGCTAGGCAGGACACGCTGCACTTAACATTATATTCTTCTGAATTTCAGTTAATTTGTGTAAAGGCATTTTTATCATTTAAAAAAATCATATAGTGTATAATATCCTTTACTCATTAGTAAAGATTTAATATACCTTTTAAATCTGTCAAGTGGCAACTCTAACATGGGCTTTTGTATCTTATTGAAGCAGCGAATACCGACTCCTATGAAGGAAGTAAATACTGTACTGACTTTGATATTTGATTATTTCATGAGATTTGACGTTGTATTTCCTAATACACACTCCTATCTCGAGATCTTTGCCAGCTAAACCTTGCATATTCTGATGAAAAATATTTAATTCTATTGACTTAGCTGTTGTTGCATTCACTAGTTTAAACAATGGTCATAACTATGATCACCCAACCTAATGTTGCTGCCAGTATCAATAATTATATTTTGGTTTATATTGCATATAACCGCGTCATTTCTTTGTATATTAAATGCTAACAATGTAGCCAACTGTCCTTTAGTTGTAAAGTAATACAATTAACATTATGTTGTTTCAGCAATTCTCAGTGATTGTTCTAGTAGAGTACTTAACCAAAGTATTAATCAGCCCAATGAGAATCCTACTGCAATTGAAGGTATGTAATTATAACTACAATAAACAACTTGATCCTGACATTTCTCAATTCTTCCCATTGTCTGTAACCCTAAGGCAGTGTGAATAATATTAAAAAGCTGTATGATTGTCTACTACTGGTGGCCGATGGGAAGGTTTTTAAAAAGTCATGTCACTGTCCACCAATGGTGGTTAATGGAAATAATTTAAAAAAGTTGTGTCACTGACCACCATTATATTAGTAGACAAGTGAGTGGTGGACAATAGGAATGATCGATTTTCTTTGTATATCATACTACCCAGTGAGTGAGCCATATTTAACTTTTATATTTAGACTCTATTCTATTTTTGGTTTAACAATAACAACTAATATGAGTCAGCCCCAGTGTGTATGGAACTGGATGAACCAATTGCTTCAACATCTGCTATTGTAACAGAAAGTACACCTAGTGTCATTTCAACAGGACTGGGTTTGTATTAATTTATGATGGTATTTCTGATGATCTTCTATTTATTTATACATATAATAAAACTGTAACCAAGCCGAATCTGTACATTGAATATTTTTCGAAAATTTGAAATGGGGTACATTTACTTATCGATATAGAGGCCGAAACAATTTTTTTTTGGAATTCTTGTCTGTCTGTCCGTCTGTCTCTTGGTGTTTCAATCACGCAAAACATACCGCGGGTAACAGCTAGTGATGATATAAAAATTACCAAATTTTTATACATTGATTAAGTGTGTTTTTGTTTGCAGGCACCACTGACTCACAGGTTAAACCAGAACCATCCACCAGTTTGTTTGTGCATAGTTACACACGAAAGGCAAAATCCACCGGTAAGCTTTCTGTATTCTGTTAATAATATAAATGTCTATATTGGCTGGGCCATATTTCAGAATATGACTATGCTATTTTTGAAGTCCAAGATGGTGGCTTGAAAAATTGTAGACCACAAGTATTACAATCGTACATTTTTGTTGCAGTTGGGCAAAAGCATTTAATTGGACCTAAAGAAGAAAGCTTTTGCAGCGTCTCAAGACTGCTAAGGATTCCCTGAAGGTTCTAGCTAAAACATCTATTGATTTAGACAAATTAGTCAAACTTTTTGAGAAATCTACTGTCAGATACTTTAAAGAACCAGAAGCGGAAGCATCATGGAAAACGCTGGGATATAAAAAACAAAATATTGTCTATAGAAATATTTAAACGTTTTCCTAGAACATTTAGATACCTGCAAAAAATAATGCCGCTGCCTAGTGAGTAAACTTTACACCGAATAATTAAAAACATTCCCATAGGAACAGGTATAAATCATACAATTATAGACAATCTTATGAAAAAAATTGCTGATTCACCTGCTCGTGACAAAGTATTCGCGTTACTATTCGACGAGATGGCCTTGAAAAAGCAATTAATTTACAATGAAAGCACAGATAAGGTGGAGGGGTATGTCGATCTAGGAGAGGATATGGGACGATATCCAAATATCGCAGATCATGCGCTAGTATTTATGCTCCAAGGAATTTGTAAATCAGTCAAGCAGCCTTTGGTCTACTATTTTGTAGAAGGTACCATTTCAACTGAAAAATTGGCTGCAATCATAAAAGAAATTATAATAACCCTTAAAAATGCTGGAATTTGCATAGTAACTACTGTATGTGACCAAGGCCCAACAAATGTTGGCGCACTGTATTTATTAAAAAAGTTCTTACATTTAACTGTAGAAACCAATTTTTTCTTAGTAGAGGAAGAAAAAGTTTTTATCATGTATGACATACCACATTTATTCAAATCTGTAAGAAATAATTTTTACAAGGCAAGAGAAATAAATATGGTGACAAAACGGGAAGGTGGCGTCACCTTATAGAAGCAGAAGAAAGAAATAGGAATTTCCTAAATTTTCATAAATTAAACCAAACAGTGGTACCTACCCTACATACAAAATTAAGATGAGGGTCAAATATGCTGCACATGCACTAAGCAACACGATGGCAGCAGTCTTAAAGATGATGGCCCTTAAACATGATACAGAAGAAAAAGAAATAAATGAAACAGCTTCTATTATAGAGGAGCTGGATCGATTGTTCGATGCCACTAATGGGCCATCATCTCACAAAGATGTGAAAAAGGGCATCCGTGAGAATGTCTCCAATCAATCCAACCATGTGGAGAAATGGAATTATTATTTAAAAAAAATGGATACAGTTTAATTTATAAAGTCAGATTCCCAGGTGCAGCTTAGTCATGTCAGATGCATCAATGGCTTTAAGATCTCTCTAAAATCATTAAAAGATATTTGGTGGCTACTGAATACTAAATGAATAAAATATCTAAATCTGCGTTAGTTGAACCAAGATGCTTTGGAAAACCTGTTTGGTTTAATACGTCAGCATGGCGTTACTAATAAAAACCCTACGTGCTCCCATTTTACGGCGGCTCTAAAAACTGTTTTAGTAGCCGGCTATACTGCTTCAGTTAGTCGCGGATCAAACTGTGAAGAGGATCAGAACAAATTTTATTTAAATTTTCAAGATATACTAAGAGATAAAAAAGGAGTTAGTATTGCAAATAGCTCTGTACAAGATCAACACATAGAAATAGAAGAAATAGAATATCCAATAATATCATTACCTGAAGTTTTTCATGAATACGAAAATGACCTAACAAATTTCGAAGAGCAACCAATAGTATATGTAAGTGGATATGTTGCTGCTAAACTTCTGTATAAAAATTCGTGTGACATTTGTAAAGGATGTTTTAAAAATGAGAATCCTAAAAATCAAGATGGACTGTACAATTATATATCACTAAGAGAATGGTGGCATGACAAACAATCTCTTACATACCCTACAAAATACCTTTGCGACACAATTGCAATAGCAACAAATATCTTTCAAAATAATGTTGCTAAAGATTTACATAAACAAAATATTAGCTGCATCACAAGCTTGGAATTGATGGTTCATTGCAATATGAATTGGATTGTTTGTTCTGAACACCGTGAAATAATAACGAAAACTTTATTTAATATAATAAGTAAAATGTTTATACGAAAACAATGTCTAATTTTAAATAACACTGTAAAAAAAGATGAAAATGAGAACGCAGACTTAACAAAACGAGCTCAGCAACAAAGTAAAGAAAAATAATACTTTATATACGATAATTTCTTAACTGCGGGCGGCGCGGTGCGGTGTGTTGTGGGCGGCGCGGTGCGGTGTGCTGAGGGCGACGGGATGCGGTGTGCTGCGGGCGGCGCGGTGCGGTGTGCTGCGGGCGATGGGATGCGGTGTGCTGCGGGCGGCGCGGTGCGGTGTGCTGAGGGCGACGGGATGCGGTGTGCTGCGGGCGGCGCGGTGCGGTGTGCTGAGGGCGACGGGATGCGGTGTGCTGCGGGCGGTGCGGTGCGGTGTGTTGAGGGCGACGGGATGCGGTGTGCTGCGGGCGGCGCGGTGCGGTGTGCTGAGGGCGACGGGATGCGGTGCGCTGCGGGCGGCGCGGTGCGGTGTGCTGAGGACGACGGGATGCGGTGTGCTGCGGGCGGCGCGGTGCGGTGTGCTGAGGACGACGGGATGCGGTGTGCTGCGGGCGGCGCGGTGCGGTGTGCTGAGGACGACGGGATGCGGTGTGCTGCGGGCGGCGCGGTGCGGTGTGCTGAGGGCGACGGGATCCGGTGTGCTGCGGGCGGCGCGGTGTGGTGCTGTGGGCGGCGCGGTGCGGTGTGCTGTGGGCGACGGGATGCGGTGTGCTGCGGGCGGCGCGGTGCGGTGTGCTGCGGGCGATGGGATGCGGTGTGCTGCGGGCGGCGCGGTGCGGTGTGCTGCGGGCGATGGGATGCGGTGTGCTGAGGGCGACGGGATGCGGTGTACTGCGGGCGGCGCGGTGCGGTGTGCTGAGGGCGACGGGATGCGGTGTGCTGCGGGCGATGGGATGCGGTGTGCTGCGGGCGCCGCGGTGCGGTGTGCTGCGGGCGATGGGATGCGGTGTGCTGCGGGCGGCGCGGTGCGGTGTGCTGAGGGCGACGGGATGCGGTATGCTGCGGGCGGCGCGGTGCGGTGTGCTGAGGGCGACGGGATGCGGTGTGCTGCGGGCGGTGCGGTGCGGTGTGTTGAGGGCGACGGGATGCGGTGTGCTGCGGGCGGCGCGGTGCGGTGTGCTGCGGGCGGCGCGGTGCGGTGTGCTGAGGGCGGCGCGGTGCGGTGTGCTGAGGGCGACGGGATGCGGTGTGCTGCGGGCGACGGGATGCGGTGTGCTGCGGGCGGCGAGGTGCGGTGTGCTGTGGGCGGCGCGGTGCTGTGGGCGGCGCGGTGCGGTGTGCTGAGGGCGACGGGATGCGGTGTGCTGCGGGCGGCGCGGTGCGGTGTGCTGCGGGCGATGGGATGTGGTGTGCTGCGGGCGGCGCGTGCGATGTGCTGCGGGCGATGGGATGCGGTGTGCTGCGGGCGATGGGATGCGGTGTGCTGCGGGCGGCGCGGTGCGGTGTGCTGCGGGCGATGGGATGCGGTGTGCTGCGGGCGGCGCGGTGCGGTGTGCTGAGGGCGGCGCGGTGCGGTGTGCTGCGGGCGGCGCGGTGCGGTGTGCTGAGGGCGACGGGATGCGGTGTGCTGCGGGCGGTGCGGTGCGGTGTGTTGAGGGCGACGGGATGCGGTGTGCTGCGGGCGGCGCGGTGCGGTGTGCTGAGGGCGACGGGATGCGGTGCGCTGCGGCCGGCGCGGTGCGGTGTGATGAGGACGACGGGATGCGGTGTGCTGCGGGCGGCGCGGTGCGGTGTGCTGAGGGCGACGGGATGCGGTGTGCTGCGGGCGGCGCGGTGTGATGCTGTGGGCGGCGCGGTGCGGTGTGCTGTGGGCGACGGGATGCGGTGTGCTGCGGGCGGCGCGGTGCGGTGTGCTGCGGGCGATGGGATGCGGTGTGCTGCGGGCGGCGCGGTGCGGTGTGCTGAGGGCGGCGCGGTGCGGTGTGCTGAGGGCGACGGGATGCGGTGTGCTGCGGGCGATGGGATGCGGTGTGCTGCGGGCGGCGCGGTGCGGTGTGCTGAGGGCGACGGGATGCGGTATGCTGCGGGCGGCGCGGTGCGGTGTGCTGAGGGCGACGGGATGCGGTGTGCTGCGGGCGGTGCGGTGCGGTGTGTTGAGGGCGACGGGATGCGGTGTGCTGCGGGCGGCGCGGTGCGGTGTGCTGCGGGCGGCGCGGTGCGGTGTGCTGAGGGCGGCGCGGTGCGGTGTGCTTAGGGCGACGGGATGCGGTGTGCTGCGGGCGACGGGATGCGGTGTGCTGCGGGCGGCGAGGTGCGGTGTGCTGTGGGCGGCGCGGTGCTGTGGGCGGCGCGGTGCGGTGTGCTGAGGGCGACGGGATGCGGTGTGCTGCGGGCGGCGCGGTGCGGTGTGCTGCGGGCGATGGGATGTGGTGTGCTGCGGGCGGCGCGGTGCGATGGGATGCGGTGTGCTGCGGGCGGCGCGGTGCGGTGTGCTGAGGGCGGCGCGGTGCGGTGTGCTGAGGGCGACGGGATGCGGTGTGCTGCGGGCGGCGCGGTGCGGTGTGCTGAGGGCGGCGCGGTGCGGTGTGCTGAGGGCGACGGGATGCGGTGTGCTGTGGGCGGCGCGGTGCGGTGTGCTGTGGGCGGCGCGGTGCGGTGTGCTGAGGGCGGCGCGGTGCGGTGTGCTGCGGGCGATGGAATGCGGTGTGCTGCGGGCGGCGCGGTGCGGTGTGCTGCGGGCGATGGGATGCGGTGTGCTGCGGGCGGCGCGGTGCGGTGTGCTGAGGGCGGCGCGGTGCTGAGGGCGACGGGATGCGGTGTGCTGCGGGCGACGGGATGCGGTGTACTGCGGGCGGCGCGGTGCGGTGTGCTGAGGGCGACGGGATGCGGTGTGCTGCGGGCGGCGCGGTGCGGTGTGCTGCGAGCGATGGGATGCGGTGTGCTGTGGGCGGCGCGGTGCGGTGTGCTGCGGGCGCCGGGATGCGGTGTACTGCGGGCGGCGCGGTGCGGTGTGCTGAGGGCGACGGGATGCGGTGTGCTGCGGGCGATGGGATGCGGTGTGCTGCGGGCGGCGCGGTGCGGTGTGCTTCGGGCGATGGGATGCGGTGTGCTGCGGGCGGCGCGGTGCGGTGTGCTGAGGGCGGCGCGGTGCGGTGTGCTTAGGGCGACGGGATGCGGTGTGCTGCGGGCGGCGCGGTGTGCTGTGGGCGGCGCGGTGCGGTGTGCTGAGGGCGACGGGATGCGGTGTGCTGCGGGCGGCGCGGTGCGGTGTGCTGCGGGCGATGGGATGCGGTGTGCTGCGGGCGGCGCGGTGCGGTGTGCTGAGGGCGGCGCGGTGCGGTGTGCTGAGGGCGACGGGATGCGGTGTGCTGCGGGCGGCGCGGTGCGGTGTGCTGAGGGCGGCGCGGTGCGGTGTGCTGAGGGCGACGGGATGCGGTGTGCTGCGGGCGGCGCGGTGCGGTGTGCTGAGGGCGGCGCGGTGCGGTGTGCTGAGGGCGACGGGATGCGGTGTGCTGTGGGCGGCGCGGTGCGGTGTGCTGTGGGCGGCGCGGTGCGGTGTGCTGCGGGCGATGGGATGCGGTGTGCTGCGGGCGGCGCGGTGCGGTGTGCTGTGGGCGGCGCGGTGCGGTGTGCTGAGGGCGACGGGATGCGGTGTGCTGCGGGCGGCGCGGTGCGGTGTGCTGCGGGCGATGGGATGCGGTGTGCTGTGGGCGGCGCGGTGCGGTGTGCTGCGGGCGCCGGGATGCGGTGTACTGCGGGCGGCGCGGTGCGGTGTGCTGAGGGCGACGGGATGCGGTGTGCTGCGGGCGATGGGATGCGGTGTGCTGCGGGCGGCGCGGTGCGGTGTGCTGCGGGCGATGGGATGCGGTGTGCTGCGGGCGGCGCGGTGCGGTGTGCTGAGGGCGGCGCGGTGCGGTGTGCTGCGGGCGGCGCGGTGCGGTGTGCTGAGGGCGACGGGATGCGGTGTGCTGCGGGCGGTGCGGTGCGGTGTGTTGAGGGCGACGGGATGCGGTGTGCTGCGGGCGGCGCGGTGCGGTGTGCTGAGGGCGACGGGATGCGGTGCGCTGCGGGCGGCGCGGTGCGGTGTGATGAGGACGACGGGATGCGGTGTGCTGCGGGCGGCGCGGTGCGGTGTGCTGAGGGCGACGGGATGCGGTGTGCTGCGGGCGGCGCGGTGTGGTGCTGTGGGCGGCGCGGTGCGGTGTGCTGCGGGCGATGGGATGCGGTGTGCTGCGGGCGGCGCGGTGCGGTGTGCTGAGGGCGACGGGATGCGGTGTGCTGCGGGCGATGGGATGCGGTGTGCTGCGGGCGGCGCGGTGCGGTGTGCTGAGGGCGACGGGATGCGGTATGCTGCGGGCGGCGCGGTGCGGTGTGCTGAGGGCGACGGGATGCGGTGTGCTGCGGGCGGTGCGGTGCGGTGTGTTGAGGGCGACGGGATGCGGTGTGCTGCGGGCGGCGCGGTGCGGTGTGCTGCGGGCGGCGCGGTGCGGTGTGCTGAGGGCGGCGCGGTGCGGTGTGCTTAGGGCGACGGGATGCGGTGTGCTGCGGGCGACGGGATGCGGTGTGCTGCGGGCGGCGAGGTGCGGTGTGCTGTGGGCGGCGCGGTGCTGTGGGCGGCGCGGTGCGGTGTGCTGAGGGCGACGGGATGCGGTGTGCTGCGGGCGGCGCGGTGCGGTGTGCTGCGGGCGATGGGATGTGGTGTGCTGCGGGCGGCGCGGTGCGATGGGATGCGGTGTGCTGCGGGCGGCGCGGTGCGGTGTGCTGAGGGCGGCGCGGTGCGGTGTGCTGAGGGCGACGGGATGCGGTGTGCTGCGGGCGGCGCGGTGCGGTGTGCTGAGGGCGGCGCGGTGCGGTGTGCTGAGGGCGACGGGATGCGGTGTGCTGTGGGCGGCGCGGTGCGGTGTGCTGTGGGCGGCGCGGTGCGGTGTGCTGAGGGCGGCGCGGTGCGGTGTGCTGCGGGCGATGGAATGCGGTGTGCTGCGGGCGGCGCGGTGCGGTGTGCTGCGGGCGATGGGATGCGGTGTGCTTCGGGCGGCGCGGTGCGGTGTGCTGAGGGCGGCGCGGTGCTGAGGGCGACGGGATGCGGTGTGCTGCGGGCGACGGGATGCGGTGTGCTGCGGGCGGCGCGGTGCGGTGTGCTGAGGGCGACGGGATGCGGTGTGCTGCGGGCGGCGAGGTGCGGTGTGCTGTGGGCGGCGCGGTGCTGTGGGCGGCGCGGTGCGGTGTGCTGAGGGCGACGGGATGCGGTGTGCTGCGGGCGGCGCGGTGCGGTGTGCTGCGGGCGATGGGATGCGGTGTGCTGCAGGCGGCGCGGTGCGGTGTGCTGAGGGCGGCGCGGTGCGGTTTGCTGAGGGCGACGGGATGCGGTATGCTGCGGGCGGCGCGGTGCGGTGTGCTGCGGGCGGCGAGGTGCGGTGTGCTGTGGGCGGCGCGGTGCTGTGGGCGGCGCGGTGCGGTGTGCTGAGGGCGACGGGATGCGGTGTGCTGCGGGCGGCACGGTGCGGTGTGCTGCGGGCGATGGGATGCGGTGTGCTGCAGGCGGCGCGGTGCGGTGTGCTGAGGGCGGCGCGGTGCGGTTTGCTGAGGGCGACGGGATGCGGTATGCTGCGGGCGGCGCGGTGCGGTGTGCTGAGGGCGACGGGATGCGGTGTGCTGCGGGCGGCGCGGTGCGGTGTGCTGAGGGCGACGGGATGCGGTGTGCTGCGGGCGGTGCGGTGCGGTGTGCTGTGGGCGGAGCGGTGCGGTGTGCTGTGGGCGGCGCGGTGCGGTGTGCTGAGGGCGACGGGATGCGGTGTGCTGTGGGCGGCGCGGTACGGTGTGCTGCGGGCGGCGGGGTGCGGTGTGCTCTGGGCGGTAGTGGTTTTCGAAGTCTCTAACCTGAATTGCACCTCGGACAGGCTGGACTTTTGGGGTGGTTATATCCTTCGGCAGCCTGGTGAATTCGACGTGGTCGAATGTGACAGGGGGCGGCCTATGCAGCTGCTTAGCCACAAAAGCGTGCACGTCGACAGAATCTGTCACCTTTAGCAATCTGATTATGTCCTTTTCGTCCCTCCTGCGAGACAGTATTCGGTGCTAAACTGAAATAAATCGAGAATTGCAATAATTCGAATATACAGTGTGGCACTTCCGAATTCGAGCGCTCACTGCACTGCACTGATACTACCTAAATATACACTGGTCATGTAATTCCTACTGTAGGTTTCAAACTATACAAGGCCTGAACTAGATATAACTCGTAATTTTGTAATGTTTCACTATCGTTCTATCTGCCAATCTTCAGTTAAATAAGATTTGTATAGAAGTCACCTAACGCCCGGTTTCAATATTTAACTTACGGATAGAAATTTGACGCCTAGCCTAGCAAATCTATCCTTGAGTGGAATATTAAAACTGGCCATAAGTAAAGCTAGCAAAGTGTAGCTTACTGAAGTGACCCTGCCACACTTACACTAATAACCATGTGACCTCAAAATAAATAAACTGTGCATTGCATGGTAGCCCGGTCAAGTTAGACATGCAAGGTTCCAAAAATCATGATTCAAGATTAAGAAGTGTAATGGTAAACGTTGAAGATTACAAAACGTAATTGTAATTATTAATAATTAATACACCATCACGCCTATATTCCCCAAGCGGGGGTGGTTAATCTTTAACCTAATTACATTTTGCTCATCTCTGATTATAATCATATTATAATAATACTATTATAGAAACACGGCGTTATCTTTCTATCTATATCATTACGCCAGATCCCTTGCGGGGTAGGCAGAGAGTACAGAGTTCCAACAGGTTATGTGATGGTGAAACATCACGGCGTGATGTTAAATTCAAGTTACTTTCGGCTATTGTCTATTTTAGATCTAAACATGGTATTAAATATGCGCCAAATATTAATACGAGTATACGCCAAGGGGACTCATTACTAATCGACACAGCCATAACCCGGTAACTCTGTACTCTCTGCCTACCCCGCGTGATGATATAGATAGATAAACAGATAGCCCGGTCAACTTAGCCCAAAAACAGGGGGAAGGTTATAGAAATTCGCAGAGCTGAAAATTTGTACGAGTGTTCGGAACACCATTATAAATTAAATGTATTAAGTTCCCATCGATCCGACATTTGCAAAAAAAATTATTTAAGGTCGAAGTTCGCAAATATGGGTTTTTCAGCCAAACGGTAAGATTTATCACAAAAATAGATCAGACTAAAATTATAGATCATGATTATCTACAACAATTGTCATTACTCTTTTTCTCCTAAGAGTCACCGATTCTGAGATACAACGATTAAAAAAGTTGAAAAAGTTGTGTTCTTCATAATATGCACACGTTTCCACACCACCTGTGAGGTAGTGTACTTGGCGCGTTTTTTTTAACGTGGTTTCCCCGGTAGGCCTATTCCATGATCTATAGTGACCCTGTTAAATTTATGCATATTACGAAGAACACAACTTTTTTAACTTTTTGAATTGTTAAATCTCAGAAACAATGACTCTTTAGGAGAAAAAGTGTAAAGACATTTTATAGATAATTGCATGATCTACAATTTTAGGCTGACCTATTTTTATAATAAAACCTACCGTTTGGCTGAAAAACGCAGAAACCCATATCTGCGAACTTTGACCTTGAATGTTTTTTTTTCAAAAGTCGTATTGATAGGGACTTTTCATTTATAATGGTGTTCCGAACATTCGTACAAATTTTCAGCTCTATGCGAATTTTTGTAACCTTGCATGTCTAACTTGACCGGGCTTCCATGAAATGTAACAATCTTTTAAATGGTTATTAGTGTAGTGTCGCAGGGTCACTTTAGTAAGCTACACTTTGCAAGCTTCACTTATGGCCGGTTTTAATATTCAACTCAAGGATAGATTTGCTTACTGTCAGTAGAATTTTGACAATTTTCCATACAAAATGCGTCAAATTTCTATCCGTAAGTTAAATATTGAAACCGGCCGTTAGATGACTTAGCACATTCTATACAAATCTTTTTAACTGAAGATTGGCAGATAGAACAATAGTGAAACATTACAAAATTACGAGTTACATCTAGTTCAGGCCTTAAATAATTTGAAACCTACAGTAGGGATTACATGACCAGTAGGTTGGTCAGTGCAGTGCAGTGCGCGCTCGAATTCGGAAGTGCCACACTGCATATTCGAATTATTGCAATCCGCGATTTATTGCAGTTTCGCATATTCGAATTATTGCAGTTCCAAAAAACTCATAGCCAACGAAGTGTTGGCTGTAAAAACTTACAGCACGCCATCGATTTCATGAATGATGTTATCAAGCAAATATGCAAGTTTTACTTCAAACAGGAAGAGATCTGCAATGCTAAGGTGCTGCTGTACGAATCGCTCGGTATGAGCCACCGAATACCGTCTCGCAGGAGGGACGAAATGGGATATAATCAGATTGCTGAAGGTGACAGATCCTGACGACGTGTCCGCTTTAGTGGTGAAGCAGCTGCATATGCTGTCCCCCGTTACATTCTACCACGTCGATGTCACCAGGCTGCTGAAGGATATAACCACCCTGAAGTCCAGCCTGTCCGAGGTGCAATTCAGGTTAGAGGCTTCGGAAACTACCACTACCGCCCGCAGCACACCGCAAGCCGCCACCCGCAGCACACCGCAGTTAAGACATGGTATTTTATAAACTATTATTTTTCTTTACTTTGTTGCTGAGCTCGTTTTGTTAAGTCTGCGTTCTCATTTTCATCTTTTTTTGCAGTGTTATTTAAAATTAGACATTGTCTTCGTATAAAAATTTTACTTATTATATTACATAAAGTTTTCGTTATTATTTAAAGGTGTTCAGAACAAATAATCCAATTCATATTGCAATGGACCATCAATTCCAAGCTTGTGATGCAGCTAATATTTTGTTTGTGTAAATCTTTATCAACATTATGTCGAAAGATATTTGTTGCTATTGCAATTCTATCGCAAAGATATTTTGTAGGGTATGTAAGAGATTGTTTGTCATGCCACCATTCTGTTAGTGATATATAATTGTACAGTCCATCTTGATTTTTAGGATTATCAGTTTTAAAACATGCTTTACAAATGTCACATGAATTTTTATACAGAAGTTTAGCAGCAACATATTCACTTACATATACTATTGGTTGCTCTTCGAAATTTGTTAGGTCATTTTTGAATTCATGAAAAACTTCAGGTAATGATATTATTGGATATTCTATTTCTTCTATTTCTATGTGTTGATCTTGTACAGACCTATTTGCAAGCTCCATACTGACTACTTTTTTAACCGACTTCAAAAAGGAGGAGGTTCTATGTTCGGTTGTATGTATGCTTTTTTTTTTATGTATGTTCAGCGATATTTCCGTCAATTGTGGACCGATTTTAATGATTTTTTTTGCATTGGGTTCAGTATAGCTCCGCGGTGGTCCCAACAGACTTCAAAAAGCAAAAAATAAATATTTGAAGTCGGTGCCAAGTAACCGACTGCACCAGCCAGCACCGACTTCAAATATTTATTTTTGCTTTTTGAAGACGGTTTACCTTTTTCCCTTAGTATAATATCTTGAAAACTTAAATAAAATTTGTTCTGATCCTCTTCACAGTTTGATCCGCGACTAACTGATGCTTTATAGCCGGCTACTAAAACAGTTTTTAGAGCCGCCGTAAAATGGGAGCACGTAGGGTTTTTATTAGTAACCTCATGCTGACGTATTAAACCAAACAGGTTTTCCAAAGCATCTTGGTTCAACTGACGCAGATTTAGATATTTTATTCCTTTAGTATTCAGTAGCCACCAAATATCTTTTAATGATTTTAGAGAGATCTTAAAGCCATTGATGCATCTCACATGACTAAGCTGCAGCTGGGAATCTGACTTTATAAATTTAATTGTATCCATTTACTTTAAATAATAGTTCCATTTCTCCACACAGTTCGATTGATTGGAGACATTCTCACGGATGCCCTTTTTCACATCTTTGTGAGATGATGGCCCATTAGTGGCATCGAACATTCGATCCAGCTCCTCTATAATGGAAGCTGTTTCATTTATTTCTTTTTCTTCAGTATCATGTTTAAGGGCCATCATCTTTTAAGACTGCTGCCATCGTGTTGCTTAGTGCATGTGCAGCATATTTGACCCTCATCTTAATTTTGTATGTGTAGGGTTTACCACTGTTTGGTTTAATTTATGAAAATTTAGGAAATTTCAATTTCTTTCTTCTGCTTCTATAAGGTGGCGCCACCTTCACGTTTTGTCACCTCCACATTATGTGCTTTCATTGTAAATTAATCGCTTTTTCAAGGCCTGCCTCGTTAGTCTAGTGGCGCCTGCCTCGTTGGTCTAGTGGCAAAGCGCATCGCTTTGTGATCACGAGGTCCTGGGTTCAAATCTCATGATGCTTCCGCTTCTGGTTCTTTAAAGTATCTGCCTGTAGATTTTTCAAAAAGTTTGACTCTAGTTTGTCTAAATCAATGGATGTCTTAGCTAGAGCCTTCAGGAAATCCTTAGCACTCTTAAGACGCTGCAAAAGCTTTTCTTCTTTAGGCCCAATTAAATGCTTTTGCCCAACTGCAACAAAAAAATTACGATTGTAATACTTGCGGTCTACAATTTTTTTTCAAGATGATGATGAGATGATGATCTTGGGACTACAAAAATAGCATAGTCATATTCTGAAATATGGCCCAGCCAATATAGAAATTTTTAGTATTAACAGAATACAGAAAGCTTACTGGTAGATTTTCCCTTTCATGTGTAACTATGCACAAACAAACTGGTGGATGGTTCTGGTTCAACCTGTGAGTCAGTGGTGCCTGCAAATAAAAAACACACTTAAACATTGTACAAAAATGTGGTAATTTTTACATGATCCAAATTTTTATATCATCACTAGCTGTTACCCGCGTCTACGCATCCGTTTATTCTATAATTTGACATAGGTCTCTAAAGCGCAATCTTATTCAACGCTAACGCCGTCTCATAAAAAAAAATATACAATAAATACTTGGGTACTTTTAAACCTTTTCTACCTACCCTGCCATATATCGTAATCGAGTAAAGGTACATTGTGAACTAAGTATGTAAAATAATTTTGTCAGTACATGTTGTGTCAGTCTTCACGTAAAAATATATAAAGTTCATGCTCATGATCAAAATTATGTTTAGATCTTAAATAAACGATTAGAGAAAATTAATATGTGATTCCAAAGGTAATGAAGCTGCCTGAGACTGATAGTGTAATAATTAAACTACTGTAAGAGTTTATATAAAGTTTAAATAAAAAATGTGTTTTATCTTATTTATTGCTTACGTGACTCCCATCACCCCATTTTCCCTTATACAAAGTTTCGTGTACGGGCCATACATCGTTAAAGATTTTTCTACAGAAGAGACAATCCTGAATGCATCGTCGGTTCATGCACAAAAGTGTTTAATTGGTGTTTAAGTGTTTAAATCAAACGTGTATGTACAATTACAGGTGAGTGCTTTCAACCACCGGAGAGTTTCTCGTGAGGAGACGAACCTGAACCCTATATCAGTTCATAGAGGAATTCATGTGTAGACAAAATCATCGTGATTGAAACACCAAGAGACAGACAGACAAGACAATAATTCCAAAAAAACGTAAGGAAATATACCCCAATTCAAATTTTAGAAAAATATTCATAGTACAGATTCAGCTTGGTTACTGTTTTATTATGTGTATATAGAAGATCATCATCATCATAAATACCATCATAAATTAATACAAACCCAGTCTTGTTGAAATAACACTAGGTGTACTTTCTGTTACAATAGCAGATGTTGAAGCAATTGGTTAATCAATTTCATACACACGGGGCTGACTCATATTAGTTGTTAAACCTGAAATAGAATAGTCTATTTAAAAAAATTTTGGGTAGTAAGCATTAAAAAGAAAATCGATGATTCCCATTGTCCACCACTTACTTGTCTACTAATATAGTGGTGGTCAGTAACACAACTATAAAAAACTATTCCCATTGTCCACCAGTAAGGTGGACAATGGGAATAGTTTTTAAAAGTTGAAACAACTTCTTGAATTATTTCTATTAACCACCACTGGTCAGTAACATGACTTTCTAAAAACCTTTCCATCGGCCACCAGTGGTAGACAGTCATACAGCTTTTTAATATTATTCACACTGCCTAAGGGTTAGGGGACAATGGGAAGGATTGAGAAATTTCTGAATCAAATTGTTTATTGTAGTTATAATTACATACCTTCAATTGCAGTAGGCTTCTCATTGGGCTGATTAATACTTTAAGTACTCTACTAGAACCATCACTGAGAATTGCTGAAACAAAATAATGTTAATTAGTATATCATTATAGTAAGTACAAAACAATAACATACTAATCATCACATGATTGGATGATAAAAGCATTAATACAAATAAATAAACACCGTCTATCCTATATTTCTGAAGCAGGAGTGGCAGAGGCGTAATATGTACACCGATGATGTTAGGTCCCATGTAATAGAAGGTTATCTATTGCCACTTAGCTGGCATAATCCTAGACCCCTTATTGACTGAGAATTTCTCATCAGAAAAACTATATTTTATCTGACCCCAGGATTTGAACCCAGGACATCATAATCGCTATGTGCATTTTTACCATGAGACTGACAAGTTAGAATTATGAAATATTACATTATTTGAATGTTAATTGTACTGTAATTGTAGGTTGCTGTTATGTACATGAATGGGGTTAACCTTTAGACTCATTAACAATAAATAAATATAACAAATTTTGATGCAAAAGTGTGGTAAAATAAATTAGGGTGGAACCAAACGGTATAATCAATGTCAACCATCACACATATCTAGGTTTATATCTATAAAAAAGTAGTACCGGCGAGTGTGTATGAGAAGAACTATGAGAGTAGAGGAAGCCAGAGAGGTCTGTAAGGAAAGAACCTGTTGGAACTCTGTTGTACTGTTTGCCAACCCCGCAAGGGAACTGGCATGATGATATAGATAGATAGAAAAAGTAGTCTTAGGTAGTAAACACACAATAACAATGTTTAGTGTGTAAATAGATCAAGAGTTTACATGGCTCAGGGAATGGCATAGGCCAGATAGCATGGCATCCTAGCCTAGGCATAAAGTTAAATGACAAGGACACATCCAGAGCCAAAAGTAATTATAGCTCTGCATTGAAATTACTCACCTCTAGGAAATTGTGTTCTTTGAAATTCGATTGTCTGGGGGAAATCAAAAAACAACTCTTGTGGCAGTGGAGGATGGGGCAGGTTCATTTTGGGCACAGCAGTTTTTAGCAGACGATTTCCATTCTTGTTAAAATCTTCTGCAGCAAAATGCATGCCACATACAAATTTTAACTGATGCAGTTTTTCTATAGGTCCTGCTTGCTCTAGGTAAATCCTGCTGGCCAAGTGCTTGAACCCTTTTTTTGCACATCTAAAACATATGTAATCAGATACTATAATTTTATAATTACATACAAATCTCCAACAAATAAGATCTAAACAATTTACAAGTTTTGTATTTATTACTTTATATAGTTTTATCCATAATTCTCACACCAGGCATGCCTGTAGGCAATAGGAGTCTCAGGGATGTTAAATACATCCACAGGTTTAACATGTACACAAAATATCTATTTGTATCATTACACCAGATCCTATACAGGGTAGGCAGAGAATACCTTATCGAAGATTACAGAAAATTATTGTTATTAAAGAGAAGGCAACTTTGCAGTATAGTATAAATGTTTTCATCAAAGCAACCATTCCTCTAATATCATTATTAAAACCGAGACCTGAATTCAACAAAATGATGTGGCCGCGTTCTAAACGTCTTAATTATAATAATAGCATATTATACGTTGAAACAACAAGAAGAAACATTAACTGAAACAACATCCCCATCCACAGTTTACTGTTATGCACAACAGAAAAATCGTTATAGGAACTTACCTGGTAGGATCTAAGGGCAGGGCGGCAAAAAATAAACTAGGAATAGAAGAACTCCTTCTGTCGAATATCACACATTTACGAAAAGATTTTCCAGACATATTTATATGCAAAATAGTCCCCGTCTCGAAAACGAAAATGCAGTAGTATAAACAAGCACACCGCAGTATCACTGATAGGGCGGAGTCTTCACGCTAAATCGGAGGAAAAAGTCTCAACTCGACGATGATAACGGAGTTTTAACGCATAAATCAGTAACAACGGTAAAATAACAAGAGAAATACACAAACACATCCGAAAATGGCCGGCATAACTTTGAATTTTTTGTTAGATTCATATTTCATTATAGCTGTCAAGTGTAGCGGTGGAACCAATATATTAATATTCGCTAAGATATTAGTAATATCAGGTGTATTCATGTATTAGTAATCCGACGGATTCTAATAGATAGATAGATAGATAAAAAGTTTATTTGTAACAAAAGGACACACAGTACAAACTATTATCCTAAAACATTAAAGAAAAAAAAAAAAAAAACATGCAGTACAATTTAAATTTATAACATTATTGTAGTAAGTGTGTCACAGTGGTACAAAAGGGCCGCATTTGCTCGAGGAGCAAAACGCTGATTTTCAGCTGCAACCACGATGTTACGCGAGAAACTCGTGCAGCGTTACAGACATGATCCCAAAACTTGTTAATAAAATATATA
Source organism: Phalera bucephala (assembly GCA_905147815.2). NCBI lineage: Eukaryota > Metazoa > Arthropoda > Insecta > Lepidoptera > Notodontidae > Phalera > Phalera bucephala. The sequence goes on along the minus strand of CAJHXA020000006.1, from coordinate 285,832 downwards.
TACATAAAAAGAAGAAGAATACATATAATATTATTTATTCGTGGCAAAAAAATAAAAAAAAAAAATATTTTAGTTTATGCTAGGACTATACGAGCACCGACGACAACTGAAGAACGCTACCAGGACGATCAAAGCGTAAACCTAGTTTTTGAGTTTCCAAAATTGCTGATTTTAACCTTTTTTTAAAAGTAACCCTTGTAGTAACATTTCTTATAGGAGGTGGTATATTGTTCCAACACTTAGTCGCCTGGTAGCGAAAACTGCCATTAAATGCTACTGTTCTGTGCGTGTGAGTCGACAACGGTGGCCGCGCTGACCTGGCCCCATCCGATCCGTAGCGATTGTGGAAAGCGGAAAATTTAAGTTTGCCATACAGATAGTCAGGCTGTTTCCATTTGGTCAGGTCAAACATTAGAGCCGCAAGATGCAACTGCCTGCGTGATTCCATGTTTAGCATGGAGGCCCGATTAATAAAAGGTGAAACGTGTGTACGCGGAGGGATATTAAAACAATATCGACAACATGCATTTTGCACGCGCTGAATTAGCCGCTGAGTCCGAGATAGCAGCCGGGTACCATAAACTAAATCACCGTAGTTGAGCCTTGACAAGATAAGGGATTCGCATAAGGTGATTCGTGCCTTTTCGGAGAGAAGGTCGCGAATCTTATACAGTATTTTTAAGCTGTAAAAACAATTTCTTACAAGACTTAGCACGTGACTCTCAAATCGTAGCATATTATCGAAGGTAATGCCTAGATTTTTGGCTTCGTTGACCAGTTCAATATTTGTATCCAAAATCTTTACTACTGGATTTCTATTAAGTATTTTCCAATTTGCTTTCTTGTACCTAGAACCATGACCTTAGACTTAACGGGATTAAGTACCAATGAATTTTTTGCAGACCAATGAGCGATACAGTCCAGATCCTCATTTAGTGCAATCAGAGCCTTTGTAATATTCACTGGATTGACAGAATGGTACAACTGTACGTCATCTGCATAGCAATGGTATTTGCAGCGTGTTATAACGCTGGGAAGATCTGCAGTGTAAATGATAAAAAGAAGAGGTCCGAGTATAGAGCCCTGAGGTACTCCGCGAGTTACTGACCTGAGCGATGAAGTCACATAAGTGCCATCTGCTCTTTGAAGTTTAACAGCTTGATATCGACAACTTAAATAACCATCGAACCATCTAATCGAGTGATCGTCAAAACCGTAATATGACAGCTTAGATAGAAGCAGTGGTACATTTATACTGTCAAACGCGCGGGAAAAGTCGAGAAGAGCTAAAATAGTGCCATTACCATTATCCACTTCGGTGAGTATATTATCAGTCACGTCCAGTAGAGCTGTAACAGTGCCCCGACCCTTTCGAAAACTTGACTGGTGTGAAGGGAGGATGTTATTAGTGTCAACATATTTCATTACTTGGTCATAGACCGCTTTTTCTAAAATTTTCGATAAAAAGGGCAAAATACTTATAGGCCTTAGTTCACTAACATCACTGGGATGGTCAACCTTAGGTATTGGTGTCACCAATGCCTTTAACCACTGTGAAGGGACCACTCCAGTGGTTATTGACCTATTTATTATCTCGGTAATAACAGAAAGTGTATGTGGAAGCGTGAGTAGCACCATGTCCCTACTAATACCAACACTGCCAGTTGCATTTGACTTTAAAGACATTATATACTTCGAAATGTCACCTTCAGTAACAGAATGTAACTTAAATTTTGGTAAGGCTGTTTCCTGATGATGACGATGATGCTCAAAATATGACAAAGTTGAGATAGGGACCGTATTTGGTCCTGGTACTTTCAGAAAGTGGTCATTAATAATATCGGGATCAGTAAAGTTGCCAGAGAGATATTCCTTATTACAAGGATCAATAAGTATTCGCTCCTTTAGATTTTTCCAGAACACTTTACTATTATCAGTATTAGAATTTATATAGTGATTATAAAAGGCACTTTTCTCACCCTTTATACTATTGACTACTACATTTTTAAGATCTTTATAATACTGCTTGTGAACTTGTGATTTCGTCAGTCGATATTTTTCACCGGCGTTATTACGTAAGCTTATCATAAATTTAATCATATCTGTTATCCAGGGCAGATGTTGATTACATTTGACTCTCATTGCAGTAAGAGGGGCATATAGATCAAAGAGAGTTAGAACACGAGTGTTAAATTCATCAACCATGTTTTCTACCTTACACAATTGAGACACGGAATTCCAATCAATCGCCAAAAGATCTGTATTAAATTTCTCAAGGTCTATGTTTTTAATAGGCCTGTGTATAAAAGTTTTTGGCAGAATTTTATTATTTTTTAGCGTTAGGGTTACATTTATCATTGCATGACCCAAGGACCCAGTTATATTTGATACGGAGATATTACGAATTTGGCAGTCTGTACAAACAAGATCAATAAGAGTGTCGGAATGAGATGAAGTATGAGTGGGCTCATTTACTATTTGTTGCAAATCCAAATATTGTAAAAACTGGTTAATCTTCTCTACGTTTGCACTAGCAATATCAAGCATATTGATATTGAAATCTCCTAATAAAACTAAATAATCGATATTTGAGAAATTTGTTATAGTCTCAGTCAAAGCATCAATAAAAAGGTCGACATTCATCCACGGTGGCCTATAGGCTGTTCCTACCATGAGGTGGTAGCCATTCATGCGTGTAGATAACCATAACTGCTCAATACCGGCATCAGTGTGACTCACAAATCGCACGCGCAGGCTTTGCCTGACATAAAAGCCAACCCCACCACCCCTCCCAGCGCGCATGTGTCTTGGACGGGGGGCGTTGCGCAGTTTGTAGCCAGGCGCTGCAGGCGCGCGAGCCTCCTGGCCAGCTGGCAGCCAAGTTTCATTAATTGCTATTATATCTGCATCAAACCGACTTAATGCGACTAGAAAATCGTCGTGACCAGTATTTAGAGATCCGGCATTGTATAGAGCTAATTTAAGAAAATTGGTATTCGGGTGCATTTTTAATAAAAAATGTATAAATTACTCTCGATAAAACGTGCATACATATCATTAATAAATGCAATAAAATAGTTATAAAAAATAGCAAATAAGTTTGTATAATTTAACATTTCATTCGTTAATATAATAAAATAATTGTGAAGTATATCAAATAGAGACAAATAAATAAAAACATTATTTGTACAATTTATACACCTGTTATAGTTTATAATAATAGCTGTCACACATGGCTGCTCCGGATGACTATATAAAAATATGGGTTCATTTACAACCACTACGCTCCGATACGGCCCAAGTAGTACCACTGTTACACAGTTGTATAAATTACAGGTATGAAATAAAACATTTTTTTCGGATTTTATCGCGGTTTATTTTGATTTTTAAGTTCCCGACGTTTCGAGTGCTTTGCAGCACCCATGGTCACGGGAAGGACTGAGGTGTTAGACGTCCAAAAGGCATAGTTGTTCCGGGGTACCCTCAAACTTCTTAATTATTTTTGTTTTTGTTGGTCCGATCTACGCAGAATGAGCTCACGGTGTCTTGAGGTCTTGCAGTGTTATGCTTGGTTTTAGATTTGATTATATTAATTACTGGATCCCAAGATGATGGAAGCACCCAGCCATCTTCTCTATTGAAATTAGGATGTTTTTTAATTTCAATAGCCTCGCGAACCATCCTTGGTAGGAATCGGTGTTCTTTCACGAGGATTTGTGGTCTATCAAATCTGATGTTATGGCGGGTGCGGTCAAGGACATGTTCACAGACTGCAGAATTCTTTGAGCGACGGATTGTGAAAATCCGAAAAAATAGTTTTATTTCATGTGTAATATTCGCGTAAATCTAAGAACTCAGTAAATTACAGGTATGTATAGCACTCACAGTTAAAGCGAAAAAGAATAAAACAAGTGCAAAGGGAAGTGCAAGGGCTAAGACAAGGTAAAGTAACGCTATAATATAGTTGCTCTTCCATCTATTTATAATAGTACACAACATCACAGTCATGAACAATATAACGAAAAAATATAAATTGTGTATCACAATAAAAATATAAATTGTGTATACATAAAAAAAATCTACTAAACATAACAGAATCAAACGAAATTCATTTTTTTTAAATTGATTTAAAAGTGCGATCGTGATCAAGAAAGAGTAACACAATAATAACAAATTAATCATATGCTTGTTACAGACGCAGAGCAAAATAAGCAAAAGTATAAAGTTATCTAATGCAGAAGTAATTTTTAATTTTTCATGAATATTTATACATATGTAATAGAAATAGATAAACGGTAAATAACCATGCATAATAACTATGTTCTTGACGTTTAAGTGTGTATATAAATATAAAGGATGTTTTATTGTAAATATCACAAGTTTTCGTAATTTGGTGATGTATGTTAGACTGTCGTGCAACGCAGTTTTTTTTGCGTGTGGTGTATGTATACCAGTGTTGATTTTGAGTAGTATATTACAAGAAAAGAAAGTAATCCTAATATGGTGCATTTCACATACAAGGACGTCAAACTGGGACTGTGCCAAAAACACGCTCAATATCATCATCTGACTTTATGATATGGACTGGTTTGCCAATGCCCTGTCTCACATACACGCGACCTCGCCTCGTCCAGGTGTACTGCCACTGCAGCTTCCGGCACATTTCGCGGGCCCGGTAAAAAAGAGAACGATTGACCCGCGTTAATCTTTCATTAATATAAATGCGAGGTGCGGCAATTGCCCGGCCTGTGTCATCGGCCGTGAGCGTACGACGCATACGCGCAGCGCGGAGTAGCTCATCGCGCAGCTGGCACCGCGCCAATCGCACCACCACGCGGCGCGGTCGCTGTGCAGCGCCACCGTCCACATTCGCTGCTGGAGGCGCCCCAACCCTCTCTGCATACACAATGTCGCGCTCCTCGATCCGTACTCCCAACTTCACCGCAAGCACTGATAAAGCGTGTATGACATTCTCTCCTCTTTCCTCGGGCAAATGACCTATCTCTAAATCTGACAGCAGTGTCTCTTGATCCCGGTCGTTTAGCTCGGTCTTGAGCTGGATTACTTGTTTCTCTAGATCCACAGTTCCCGGCGAGCCAGGCGCCTTATGAGACTGTTCAATTGCCTCCAGTCTCAGCTCTAAACTATCCACTCGTTCGGTAACACGCAGGACGGATGCACGAAGTTCACGCATTTCCTTTCGAAAATTACTGACTTCGGATCGAATTTCATCCATATATTCGGCGAGCTCCTGACGCAATTCCCGTATCGCTGCGTCAGTAGCGGTACCAGCGACACATGCCGTGGAGGCACATGCCGTGGAGGCACACGCCTCAGCGTATTCAGAGAGGTCCGCTGATGACTCGCAGGATGTTGTCGTGTCCTGGTCACAGACGTTCCTGACAGGGGTGCTGCTATTATCTCCTCTACGAATCTTGTTTTTACAGTCAGGACAAGTCCAGGCTTTACTTATGACTGATGTTCCAGAGATAAGCACACATGCCTTATGGAATATTGCAGGACAGTTGCTACAACTAGCGGAACCTACCGGCGATAAAAATTTGCCGCACGCACCACACTTTGCCATTATATTGCCGGACAAATTAATGATTTTAACTTTTCAAATTGATTTTATAACGTGCTTATAAAAGTTTCTTAGTACAAAAATAGGACACTTGATGAGATTCGAATCCACGAGCTTTGAGTTCTAAGTGCAGTGTGTTATTCAACACGCTAACTTACTCTGCCGTAGGTCGTCGAATATTGTCTTCAGATGGTTAAACAGGGAACTTTAATAGAACTTGCAACTGCTTATGACCATATAAGGTTTCGATTCGCTGCAATGCGCCGCCGTACTCACCACCAATCAGGAGACAGCGGGAGTTATAAGTCACTGTTGTTGTTGGCGGCGTGATTTTGCAGCTAGAATTCGATTTCTAAGCTTGATTTGTAAACGTAGTCGTGTATTTCACTTGATAATAAATTTCTGATAATAAGAGCTATAGTTATATTAGGTTTTAGAGTATTTATTTCGCAAAATTTTAAGTTCGCTCGCAGAGTAGCACAAGACACGTCTGTCCGCTGCAAGAGCGCGCGCGCCTCTGTCCGCTGCAAGAGCGCGCGCGCTAATATACTAATATTCTGATATTCTCTTTATTCATACAACGACCTCCTAACTACAGTCGATTCAGATTCATATTAGCATACGTATCACTATCGGCACCCGAATACTGGCTTTCGTAAATATTCGTCGAATCTTCGGGTATTCAATATCATAACGGATGCGAGCGAGCGAGAAAGAATACATAATATCTTTACCCCTCGTTCGTAAGAACGCTTATTCAACGCGCGGTGGTGAAGCGCTGTAAGTGCTTTTAAAAAAATGTACTGTTAGCTGTTTGATTCATTTCAGCGTTTTTTTTTTTTTTTTTTTTTATTTAGGAAAACAAACAGTGACAAATTGAAATGTTAAGTACATCATTTTATCACACGTACAAATAAATTTGACACCAGCATCGTTTACCACAAATTACAATATAGACGTATGCGTTCTTGCATGTGATATAATTTTTCGTACATTTTATAAGATTTCTGGATATATATCATATGATTAGTGAGAGCCTAGAAGTTTTAACAAATCATTTTTAAATGTACTCGAACGTGTTGCCATAATGTCAATTGAGTTGAAGGATTCATTATAGGATTGAACTAAGCGACACAAAGGCGATCGCTTGCCAGCATTTGTGCGACTCTTGATAGTTGCGAATAGGTGACACGGGTTACGACAATGCGTTCTAGTAGGAACTTTATAACAGAGTTTATTAACAATAAAAGTGCAGTCGTATCTGTTATGACATAAATCGTATAGTAGCATAGCCCCTAGCTTAGTACGTCTTTGTATCAATTTTAAAATGTTGTATTTGCCTAATAGCTGTTCATATGATAGACGATTTCGGAAACATCTGTAGGACATACATCGTAAAAATTTTTTTTGGACATTTTCAAGAGCGTCAACATATCTGTCAAAATATGGATTCCAAATGGATACAGCGTATTCAAGTTGTGATCTGATTAAAGTTTTATAAAGATAAAGATATGTGGAAGGTTGTGTGAATTTGTTACTTGTGCGCATAACAAATCCATACATTTTTAGGGATTTATTAATGATATTATCTATGTGAAGGTCAAAATGTAATTTCTTATCAAACGTGATTCCTAAGTCTCTTATTGATTCAACAGGTTCTAGATATATACCGTTTAAGTTATATAAATAATTACTAATATGCTTCTTTTTCGTAAATGTAATACTTTTGCATTTGTTAATATTGAGGCTTAATTTGTTATTAGTACAGTAAGTTGAAAGGCGATCTAGATCAGATTGAAACTTTGCGTGATCATCAGAATTGTCTATTACATGGAAGATTTTTAAATCGTCTGCATATAAAAGATAGTTACAAAAATGAAAGCAACTATGTATGTCATTAATAAACATTATAAATAATAATGGACCCAAAATGGAGCCCTGTGGAACGCCGGAACTTACTAAAACATAGTCTGATTCATACCCCTTAATAACTACTTTTTGTGTGCGATTTGATATGTAGGATTTTAACCATCGCCATAAACTACCACGTATACCATTAAATGCTAGTTTATCCAGTAGTATTTTATGATCCACACCATCAAAGGCCTTTCGGAAATCGGTATATACACTGTCTATTTGCTTGTTACCGTCTATACCTTCAAAGAGATGAGTTGCGTACACTAATAGATTAGTGGTAGTAGACCTACGCTTTACAAATCCATGTTGTTCTGGTATTATGACGGTATGTATTAAGGGATATATAGCGTTATGAACAAGCCTTTCAAACAGTTTTGACAGAGTGGGCAATATGGAAATCGGACGGTAATTTTCAACGTTGGCTCTATCTCCACCCTTAAAAACCGGGACAATACGTGCCGATTTCCAAGGTGTTGGAAGCACTCCTTCTTGGAGACACCTATTAAATAAGTAATGTAACGGTTGTTGGATTGTATGTGCGGTAAATTTAAGAAATGATGCCGGTATGTTATCTACTCCAGGACCTTTTGTGACATCTAAAGCTTTTAACTCCTCAAGTATGGTTTTTTCTTGAATCCGTAAACTATCAATTACCAGATGCGATGAGTGGTTGAGATCTGGAATATCGACAATATCGTAATCATCAGGAACGCAGCTGGGTTGAAACACTGATTTGAAAAATAAAGAAAAGAGTCGGCATATGTCAGCCGGGTTATTAGCTTCTTCATTGTTATATGACACTCTAGTCGGAATATCAGCGCGAGTTTTCACATTATTTACATATGTCCAAAAATATTTTATGTTGTCAAGAATACTTGATTCAATTAATTTAATTTAGTTTGTATAGCATTTTTTAGATTCTACTTTAAATCGCGTCCTAAACATAGCAAACATTTCATAGTCTGATTGGTTTTTATATTTTTTCCATTTAATCCACGCTTTATTTTTATCCTTAAATATATGGATCAAAGCTGGCGAAAACCAATCAGGAAAGTGAGAGGATTTAATATTTTTCGTAGGTACGTGTTTTTTTATTATGTTATATATTTGTTCATAAAATATAGATACAGCGTTTACCGCATTGCTATTCATAAATAAAGTCTTCCAGTCGGTGTTTAAAATATTTGTATTTATAACCTTATAATTAGCCTTATTAAAATTAAATTGCTTACTGGACTTGGTCGCAAGTGGAGAAAAGGGTTTAATGTGTAAGGGCAACAATGCATAAAACGCAGGGTGGTTTTGGTCTGGGTGTACCAAGGGTATAGGTGATAATACTGTCGTGACGTCAGAAATATTACTCATAAATAAATCCAAAACACGATTCCTAGTATTTCGAAACCTATTAAATTGATTGCAGTTAAGTGAGTTCATTAAATTAATAAGTCTTTTATTGGCCACACTGTAACTACTTTGAATCATTGGTTCCAAATGTGTTCCACAGTCACGCCATTCAAGTGTTGGTAAATTGTAATCACCTACTATTATAAATTCGTTCACATTTGTCGTCTGCAACATTAAGGAAAGAAGATTAAAATGTGATATATACGTCTCTGGATTTAGATTAGGTGGAATGTATACGGCGCTGATAACACAGCAGTAGCTACGCGCACGTAGTTCTATTAGGACTTGATCGACAAGTGGGTTTTGCACGGGCGGGGCGACCGCGCCGGCGTTGGCGAGCCGTGGCGTAGCACCCAGTTCACGGCGCACCGCCACCACTACACCGCCGCCGACGCTCCGCCCCGTGGCCGCGCAATCCCTGTCACATCGAAATACACGATAGCGATCATCGATGAACTCACTATCGCAGATGCCATTATGTAACCAGGTCTCTGTCAAAATAATGACGTCGTAATTATGGGATAAAATATTCATATAAAGGGTGTATAACTTTGTTCTTAAGCCTCGACAGTTCTGGTAGTAAACAGACAGTATTCGCTTATCCATCAATAGGTAGTAAAGAAAATGCAAGTATTACTTCAATGTAATATGGTTTTATTACGTAGTAATTGATGACTGTTGAATCAATATCAATTAAATCCCAGATATCACACACTGGACTGAATAATAAAGATAGTCCTTGCTGTACCCATTTGAAAATCATTATACATATTAACGGTTTAACAACATATTTCCTATAATATAAATACTTTCGGAAACGAACTCCAACATTAAGTATTTTATTATTATGAAGATAATTTATTAGGAATACGAACAAAGAACAAAAAGTGCATACGTGCTTTATAATAGACTTACAGTAATAGAAAATACCTACCTTGCCTTTAATCCTCTTAAAAAGAATTGGTTTTACACAATAAGTACGAGTATCTTGAATATTGACACATTTATAAAATAGTGGGTATGTTTCATCTATGGGACTTTGCATTAAAAAACGCTGAAAACAAAGTAAATAATTAAATAAATTTCGCGATAACATCTTGAGCCGAACGAATAGCCAAAACAGGGGAAGTGTCTGTTTTTCTTGCCAGGACGGTGCCGTGCTTGACCCAGACGTACTTGTAGTTTTGTTTCCTGGCTGTCTCCCGACATTGTCGAAATAACAGTTTGTTGTTTAACGTTAGGTGCTCGTTAATGTATATGGTAACCGGTGACCCAGATATAGATAGTTTGGCCGAGTCCAGTCCTTTGGCCGCACGATATGCGGAGATGAGATTATCACGTAGCATTACGTTAGTTAATTTAACGATAACTTTCTTCGGTTGTTTAGTTTTGGGGTCGGCGTGAAACGTTGGTTACATATAGAAAGGGATGGGGAATAATTTGTGATTTATTTAATATGACAAGGCGACCGCGGGTGCAGTATTTTTAAATACAACGATGCCGCCTTTAACTTTTTTAGTTTTAAATTATTTAAATTCATTTATATTAATAAAATTATTTACCATATTGTCATATTAGTTTCATTTCATGATTTCTCCAATACGATTGTGTCACAAGTTAACTATGTCTATATCACTATAAGATAAACGGAAGCAATACTTTGTTGTTTAATTATTTTACATATACATAGGGTCATAATACTATCTACATAAATGTTATAAAATATTGAGATAATATTTTTCTGCAACGTTATTATTTTGGTTCTGAAAAGTATCAATACATAATCTATAAATAAAAATATAAGGTCGACAACGGAGTTAAAAGTATTGATACCTCGGGGTTCAAACGGCGTAAAGGACATTTTAGCGGAAATGAGTTTTTAACCTTATCACAATAATGATAATGTTAAAAACTCATCTTCATCAAAATGTCCTTTACGCCCTTTGAACCCCGAGGTATCGAAAGTACACTTGTAAACAGATTCAAGTGGATTTGGTGAACAAAACTTAAACTTTTAATTTTTATTCATTTCTGAGTGCAGTCTTATAGTCTAACGTGTTACATATTTGTTATTATTATAACTATTATATTGTGTGAAAGTTCATACAAAAATAGCGATAGTGTATAGTGTAACAGTTAAAAGTAAAATTTTACTGAAGTTAGGTATAAGTGGTCATATTTTAGTGAGATAGGTATGTACGTAAAAAAATCTTTTATTATAAATATGAAGCGAGCGTAGATAGAGTAAGCGAAGTTTGGCATTATTTCATAGTTGATTCCGAACAAAATAAGCTTGCAAAATGTACTATTTGTGTCAAAATGTAGCTTTAAAGGAATTGTATCTAATTCAAATAGACATTTGAAAATTAAAAATTTAATTATTGCTACGAATAAAAATGCAACAAGAACATAAGCTTATTCCAGTAAAGCCAAAAACACCTCAAATAAAAAAATAATAAAAAAATGAAAATATCATATGTTGCCAGTTATCTATGAGGGAGCAAACACTTTGCTCTAAGGAGTACATATTAAACAACTTGTTAATCCAATAATACCAATATCAATGTCAAATTAAAAGATAAATATAACCTTCATAATAAAAGATATCAGTAATATTCAAATATTAGTTTAAGTATTATAATATTACTTGGCGAATATATTCATATTACTAATACTGAAAAATATCGGTATTAACCCATCTTTAGTCAAGTGTCATTGTGCCAGACGTACCAACATTTTAATACTAATTTATTGACTTTGTAATATTGGTAATAGAATGCGCACACAACCAGTATTAGACATGGGTAACTCAGCAAAATTCCTTGCGTTAACTCAGTAACTCAGGCGCAGGCTACTGCGCCGGCTCATTGTGTTAACTCAAAATTGCGCCATGGCGCAACAAAATGAAACGCGCCGAGTGAGCAGTGAGACGCACGCCATCTGCACGCCGCGCTCACAGACTCTTAGCACAAAGTACAAACGGCGCATGGCGCCCGAACTGCGTTGGCTCATTGTTCCGGAAAATACAGCCTACCTATTTGTACCCTTTCTTCAAATTTACTCCTTCAATTTTATTGATTCCTTCTGATGACAAATTACCTACGATATTATTATTAAATTAAATGGAAAGTTATTTTAAAGTTGTACCTAAAAATAATATTATTTGTATAATTCAATATTTATATATTTTTTCTTTTTCTTTATAAAAAAACGTAGCCCCACACTAGGATTTATTCCTGTGTCGTGGGTGCGTTTACAAACATGAAAGTTCACACACACAAATACCCAGACCGAAACAAATAATTGTGGATCACACAAAGATTTGTTCCGCGCGGGAATCGAACCCGCGACTATTAGACACAGTGGGCGGAGCGACTTAAGCTCTTAACCACTGCGCTAAATCGTCCGTCGCTATATCTTGATTAGGTGATTCTGAATGATGAAGAATGTCGTCATAAAGACTGAAAAACCAAATATGGTTACATTTCACTGCTGTAAATGACGAAAAAAAGGTTAAATGTTTATATTGTGATCAACAATTATCAGTTGCCAATAAATTTACATGTAGTCTTATAAGACAAATTAATAACTAATAGGTATGCATTTAAAAGTTGACTGCTATTTTTTCAGACAGTTTCTATAATATTGTTCACATAAGATGGGTACTGTGACAGTTCTAAGTGTCAAACGAAAACAATCTTTAATGCAATGGGATTAAGGCATAAAACCATATTTAATTATAGAAACGGGTTTCAAACTCTTATTACCATTAAATAAAGTATAATTTCCTTTGACTCTTAGAACTGTTACAGTACCCATCATACATGAAAATACTATAATCCATGTTACGATAGTGATTAGTAATAATCAATTATTCAGTAAAATTAAATAGACGTTGCTTTTAAAAACTAGGTCATATATTTTTAATGATTTCTTATATTAATATTATGCATATTTTTGAAAGTGACGCCTGGCAACACAACACCTTTCTAATCTGGTAGGTATCTAGTTACTATTATTTAATCTGTAATTCTGTAATGGCAATCGAGTCTCTAAGCGAAAACACGAGTGATGGGTGTTTTATGGTTTTCTTGGATCCTGCGGAAACTACTTATCCAAAGAAACAGGTTTCCATACGCCAGCGGGTTCAAAGTAAGCTATCAGTGCGACAAGTCGCTTGGCACCAATGCACGCCCAAAAATGTTGTATTTCAATGGTTTTTTATCTTTGCCGCTTCACTACACTTTGGAATACAAAATAACAACACTTTTGTAAATTAAAACACATTTAATAATAACAAATTAAAAACATTAAAATAGATCAACCATGATTTTCTTTCAACCACTCCTCACAGAATCCACTATAGCACATTCGTTTTGATTTTCGAGCGTAAACGTATTCCGTCAATTATTTTACACGCAGGTGTCAACTCAGCCGTTTCTTAAAATAATAATAATAATTTATTATTGCCAAGTTTAGTGTAAACTCGACCTCCGCCAGCAGTGTGGTGAGAACCTCTTCTGTCGGGTGCCTCTCCGTCAGGATCGCGTATAGGGCCGTCTTCACACTGCGCACCAGTCTTTCCCATGCGCCACCCATGAACGGGGCGCCGGGGGGAATAAAGCGCCAGCTGATGGTTCTTCTCGTGGCCTCTTCTCGGGTGGCGTTGTCCAGCGCCTCCCGTAGCTCTCTGTCGGCGCCGCGGAGATTGGTCCCGTTGTCCGACCATATTTCAGTCGGGCAGCCGCGGCGGGCGATGAACCGTCGTAGGGCCATCACAGCTGACTCGGTGCTGAGTGATGCGGCGACTTCCAGGTGTACGGCGCGTGAAGTCAGGCAGGTGAAGAGGGCTACGTAGCGTTTCTGTGTGCCCCGACCCACTGTCACAGTCAGAGGTCCGAAATAGTCGATGCCGGTGTACGTGAAGGCCCTCTGATGGTGAGCCAGTCTGCAGGGCGGCAAGTTCCCGGTGCTCGGCTCTGGAGGCGCGTCTCTTCTTCGGCGACAGCTGTAGCACTTGTGTATGACCATCCGGGCTACTGTACGTAATCGAGTTATCCAGTACCTTGCTCGACACTCGTTGATGGTCGCCTCTACTCCGGCGTGGTGCAGCTGTCGGTGTACGTGCTCGATGTACAGGCGGGTGACGCGATGATCTCCGTCCAGCACTGCGGGGCACCGTAGCTCGTCGCTGATGTCCGGCGTCGCACTTATTCGCGACTTGATCCTTATCACTCCACTGATAATCTGCGCTGATAAGGGGCGGAGGCGGCCCTTCGATAGTCTATCACTATTACTCAGCTCGCTATAATACGAGTCGTGTTGTACTACACGCACTAACAACGCCTCCGCTCTTATCAATAGTTCTGCACTGAGCGGTAAACACTTAACACTGTCCTTATCACTAAACTTAATTCTACACTTATCGCTACACTTATTCCTATTCTTAACACTATTCCACTGTGGGTCCTTTTCGCGATTCCTAGCCTGTCTCTTATAGTTCACTAATTTCACTAATTCACACTGCACAGGTCGATGAACTGCAGCACGCGCGCCGTCGCTCGTAGCAGGCGCTCCCACGTAGAGAAGCGCGCTGGATCCGGAACAGCTGATCGCGGTGAGACGGGCCGTTGCTCGGTGATGTTGTGTGTCCGCTCCTCGCCCGTCGCTGCGTCGAGTGTCGGTCGCTCCGCCGGCCATGTTGATGGGTGCTCGCGCAGGAACTCGGGCCCAAGGAACCATCGGTGATGAGAGCCGATGTCCCTGGGTACTTCGCGCGTCGCGTCGTCGGCCACGTTTAGCTTCGTGGGCACCCACCTCCAATCATTTATGGCGCTGTTCTCTTCTATCGCGGCGATGCGATGTGCGACGAACGGGCGGTAGGATCGCGCGCCCGTCTTCAGCCACGTCATGACGGTACGGCTGTCCGTCCAGTAGGTCACTGCGCTTGGCTTCTTGTCATGTTCCTCGATGATAGTCGCGCCCAGGCGACTACCCAGTACGGCGGCTTGCAGTTCGAGTCTCGGGATCGATGTGAGCTTGAGCGGTGCCACCTTCGCCTTCGCCGCCACGAGGGTTATATGTACCTCGCCGTCGCTCGTGGTGGCTCTCCAGTACGCCGCTGTCGCGTAGGCTGACTCGCTCGCGTCCACGAACACGTGCAACTCGAGCGTCTCGGCGTGCGTGTACCCGTGGTAGCATCGTGGTATCTTCAGGTCCCGCAGACTCCGCAGGTGTTGGGTCCACTCGACCCACTGTTGTGCTAGGTCATCGTCGATGTTGTCGTCCCATCCTGTGCCGCGCCGCCATATCTCCTGCAGTATCTGCTTGGCCCGTATGGTGATGGGCGAAGCGATTCCGAGCGGGTCAAACAGAGACATCAGTATGCGGAGTGTCTCCCGCTTCGTCGGCGTCGGTTTGTCGAGTATGCCCGGGGGGAGGCGCGCCAGGTCAAGGTTGAACCCGATGTCGTCGGTGTCCGGCCTCCACTCTAACCCAAGCACTCTGTACAGGACGACGTCTGCATAATGTGTATAAATAGATTATAATAGGTTAAGTTACTGTAGTACATTATGTAATTTAAGTTAGAAATAATAATGTCATAGAATCCTAGCGCATAAACACTAGGATAATAGAAGAGTGTAACCCCGAAAGGGATAGCAATAGTAAGAAGAGTGCAACCCCGAAAGGGATAGCGATAGTTGTATTCTGATTGGTTGTTTGATTAATACACTCGGTACAAAGCCCACTAGTTGTGACACACCAAATAGTATTTAAGAGCGCGAAAAATCACGCCAGACACGTTGGATTCGCCACGCGAGTCTACACTGTTGCCGTTCGGATCCACTACACGTACTACCAAGACCCGTGCCGACCATCAACACGGAGAAGACTGCCGCTCGCTGCATAGGATCACGGCAGGCCGCGTTCCAGAACACAGCCACAAAAAAGGCCCTTTTCAGGGCCCGCCCCGGTTTGGCCATGAGGTCAACCCAGGGCTCCCGCTCATTATCGGACCTGTCTGACAGGCGAAGCAGGCCGGTGACCGACTCACCCGCCTCTCCAACTGCGTCACCGTCGCGCCCCAGCGCGACCTACAGCCGCACCACACCAACCGCGCGTCCCCCGTTCGCGACTGCCGCCCGTGCGCAGACCGCGTCCGCGATTGTGACCGCGTCCCGCCCCGCACAGCCTTCAACGTCGAAGGCTGGTGCGATGAGACCGACCGTCGCGAGTGCCGGGAAAAGTGCCGCGAGTGTCACGACAACGTCGCCGAAGTCGGCTCGCGCAGCCGCGCCTCCCGCGCCGCTCCCGCAGCGCTCCGCTGGCGCTTCCGCGCGCCCCTCTACTTCACGCGCCGCCGCCACGCCCGCAGCCGAGGCCGCGCCGCGCGCCGCCGTTCGCCGGGCTCCCCTAGTGCCGCCGGTAGGGTCGAGCGTGTCCGGCAGACACACCGGCCCGCAGCAAACGACAGCTGGCAAATCGATGCCGCCGCTGCGAACGCCGTCTCCCGAACCGCGCACCTCCGCACCCGCGTCACCCGCGCCGTTCGTTCTCTTCACGCCCGTCGCGCGTGACCGCTCAGACCTGTCCTCCGCATCTCTCGCGTTGAGCGACACCGCCGCGAGTGAGTTCGTGCGTCCTTCGGCGGGCCCCTTCCGGAGACCTCGAAACTTCTCCGACGACGAGCTGGACGACGGGGTAACAGAGGAGAGCAAACGCCTCTGCACAGCCCCGCACAGCCCCACGTCACGCCGATACGCAGACGTCGCCCGAAGCCACCACCCACCTCGCCCCGACCCCCGAGAGGAGGAGACAGAAGTCGCAGCAGAGGCAGGAACGGCGCCCAAGGAGAGCCAGGTCAGATACCCACCACTTATTGTAGAACGCTTACCAAACTGGCCAGTGCACTTCAAGGCACTGCGCAACGCTCTAGGCCATGCACCCAACGCACGCCCCTTTGCACAAGGCGTGCGTTTCACACCAAAAACCGAGCACGAGTTCAGGGCAATCCAAAGATACCTGTACGCCCTGGAAAAGAAGGAGAAAATCGCCTGGTTCTCCTATTCTCTTCCGGCGGAGAAGAGTCTTAAGGTGGCAATCCGGGGTCTACCGGCCAACACTGACCCCGAAGATATTCTGGCGGAGCTCACCGACCTAGGGTTCGAGCCCGAATACGTGCGCCAGATCCGGGCTAGACAAGGAAGACCAGGGTGCATTTTCCTTGCCATACTCAAGCGCACACCGAACCTCACGCCGGGCATCTATGAAGTGGAGGAATTACTCTGCATGCCCGGCGTCAAGATTGAGGCCTGGCGAGGCAAAAAAGGCCCCGCCCAATGTCACAGGTGCCAACAGTTTAGGCACTCAAGCCATCAATGCCACAGAAGGCTGGCATGTGTGCGCTGCGGAGGCGAACACCCCGCTAAGGAGTGCGAGCGCCCCAAGGAGGAACCGGCCACCTGCGCAAACTGCGGCGGCCCTCACCCCGCAAACCACGCGAAGTGTCCCGTATTCCGGAGGGAGGCCCGGAACAAGTCGGCAGGCACGGTGGCCATCAGTGGGAGAGCTCGGAGTGAGGCCGGAAGAGGCCCTGCCCCCACTGAACTCGCACACGAAGCCCGAGGAGCCACCTTAATGGCGCCAGCGAACGACCCTAGGGAAAGGGGTTCGCTGCCAAAGAGGAGGAGGAGGAGGAGACGAAGGACAAGCCGCTCCCAACCACCCTCCAGGACCGAGACGCCCTCCGTACCGCCCTCGAAACAGCCGGCGGTACACTTTCAAGCACCGGCGCTCCCGAAAGTGCCCCTACAAAAAAAAGGGGCCAATACCGCCACCAAGAAGCCGCGCACAAAAGCGGCGCCACAAATGAGGGACCAAACCCCGCACCCACAAACGGGTAGCGCCATGCTCACCCTATTCAGTGAGATCATCGGCGTCCTTCACGAGGTCCTACACGCCTACCGGGCAGGAGAGGACATCCTCCCACTGGTCGTGGGAGCTTTGACACGCCTGTTCACCCGCAATGGATAGTTCTCTCCGCATACTTAACTGGAATGCCCGCGGCCTAAGTACCAAGGTCGCCCTCCTCAGACCTCTGCTGCGAGAGCAAGACATTGACGTGGCGCTCATTAACGAGACCATGCTCTCATCGACAGACAAGCCCAAGTTCCCTGGTTTCCATCTCTACAGACAGGACGAGCACACCGGACAGCAAGCTTACAGAGGCTTGGCAGTCCTCGTGAAGAAAAGAGTCGTCCATCAACCCATCCCTCCCACACCCCTGAGCTCCATCTACGGACTAGGAGTCCAGCTGTGCATCGCCGACAGCGAGCTTAGGGTCTTCGCCGCCTACCGCCCTCCTGGACCTCACCTGGAGCTGGCTGACGTCCACCAGCTACTGGAATCACCGATCCCTACACTCATTGCCGGCGACATGAATTGTAAACACCCTTCATGGAACTCAGTGAACACCAGCCGCGAGGGAAGACGACTCTTTGAAGACTCGGAAGTCCGCGGTTACACGGTTAGCGGCCCGGAAACACCAACACGATACCCGGATGACCAGCACACACTGCCCAACGTGCTGGACATAATTATTCACCGCGGGCTGGACTGCCAAATTACACAAGAGACGTTGGACGAACACTTGCTGTCCGACCACGTTCCCGTCCTCATCTCCATCTCCTCTCGTCCTGTCACCAGAGCCAGGGCAGCGCCACGTCACCTCACGGACTGGACAAGCTTTGAGGAAGCTCTGGAGACCACCACCCCATCCCGGCCGATAAAGACCCCCGCAGACGTCGACGCAGCCGCGAACGAGCTGACAGCGGCTATCCAAGACGCCCTCGCAACTGCCAGGCGAGACCGCGAGCAAAGCGCCCGGAAACCGGACCTTCCGGCGCACATACGTGGTCTCCTAGTCAGGAAAAGGCAGCTGCGCCGCAGATGGCAGACTAGTCGCTGTCCCAATCTCAAGACCCAGCTCAACCGTCTGACGGAGAGGGTAAAGGCCGAGATCTTAGATCACGCCGCCGCGAGCTGGGAGAACCACATAGACAACATCGCCGATGACTGGCCCTCAATCCACCGCCTTTGCCGCCAGTGCTCCAACACCCCAGCCCCCGTGCGGCCATTAATCCACGACGACGGGACCCTTCGCTATGTAGCAGCAGACCGTGCTGAGATCTTCGCCGACTACCTGGAACGCCAATTTCGACCGAACCCAACCGCAGACCAGGCCCACGTGTCAACAGTTGAGCAACACCTTAGAGAGTTCCTGGACACGCCGATGGCTCCTGAAGAAGACGCCATCTTTTTCTCCCCGGGGATGGTCAGCAAGATGACCAGGAAGACCAAACCGAAGAAGGCCCCCGGAGCGGACGGCATTACGAACAGAGCGCTGAAGCACCTGCCACACCGCACAATGGCAGCGGTAGCTCGCCTCTTCACAGGGATCGTCCGTACCGGGAAGATTCCGGACACTTGGAAAATCGGGCACGTCATCATGCTGCCCAAACCGGGGAAGAACCCGTGTAAGCCCGAGAGCTATCGGCCCATCACTCTTTTGCCGTCACTCTCTAAGTTGTTCGAGAAGCTCCTGTTGGCCCATTTCAACACCAACATCGTTCCCCGCCCGGAGCAGTTCGGTTTCCGGTCGAAGCACAGCACCACACAACAGCTGTCGAGGGTGATACACGATCTGACGGCCTCCGCAAACAAGCGTGAGAAGGCCGTCCTGGTGTCCCTCGACATGGAGAAGGCGTTCGACAGAGTATGGCACCACGGTCTGCTGTACAAACTGTCAAACTCCAGCCTCCCCCGTCGCATCGTGCAGGTGGTCTCCTCATTTCTACAGGACAGACACTTCAGAGTGGTGGTGGACGAGGCGCGCTCTACCTTGCGCCCCATCGCCGCCGGAGTCCCCCAAGGCAGCTGCCTCTCGCCTGTGCTTTACGTACATTACACCGACGACATCCCCACAGCCCCAGGAGTCCACTTGGCCCTCTACGCGGACGACGCGGCCTACTATGCGTCGTCCCTGAACACTACTCACGCGGCCATCAAAGTCCAGCGCACCCTTGACCTCCTGCCGGACTGGCTGTCCAAATGGAGGTTATCGGTGAATGTACGTAAGACACAGGCCATCACCATGGGACGTTACAACTACCCCCCACCACTCCAACTTCTAGGACAAGATATCAAATGGTCACCCACGGTCAAATACCTTGGGGTGACCATAGACCGGAATCTGACTCTCAGGCCCCACGTCAAGAGTATCATCGCACAGGCGAGACACGCCCGCGCACTCCTTCATCCGGTACTCTCCTCCAGACTCCCTCTACGAGTGAAGATAGCGGTCTACAAGACCTACATCCGTAGCCGCCTCACGTACGCGGCGCCGGCCTGGGCGCCCCTGCTGCGCCCGTCGCTGCGCAAATTGCTGGAGACGCAACAATCCTCCACTCTGCGCACAATCGTCCGGGCGCCAAGGTACGTGAGAAATTCCACGATCCAGAGGGATCTACGAGTCGAGAGCCTAGAGGAGTTCTCCCGCCGCCTGTCCACCAACATGTTCGCGCGTGCCGAGGCATCGTCCTGGCCTCACATCCGGGACCTAGCGCCATGGCATGCGCGCCCGCCGGACAGGAGGCCCTACCCACGCGACTGGGCCGTGCCCAGCGACGATACTGTGGGGCCTGCTCCGGACTAGACCTCCGCCGCCCACTGCAGTTCGACCTAACGGCTAGCCGTTGGGGCCCGAGCGCGTGCGCGGCGACGACACTGGACATGACACCGTGGAAGACAGAAGAGGGACTGGACGAAGTCACCGTCGTAGCTGGTCGCCTGCTGGGCTTCTCCAACGAGTCTCACCCGGTAGAGCTTGACCGCACGGCGGTGTGAAGAGCGCCACATCGCAACACCCCCACTATCTTCCACACCACCGGATTTACTTTTCCTAACCCCCTAATGCCACCCATCTCCCCTTTTGAAACATCCCTACCCCCCATAATACACCTGAAACAGCCCGGTGGCGTTTGATCGCCCGCTAGGTCGCCCTAGTGGAGCTGTATCGCGCTGCCGGGCGAAGAAAGAAGAGGGGCCTCGGGAAGTCGCCGCCTCCTGCTGATCGCTTTGTCGGGCTTCCTATGGTTCGCCATAGGTTCCACCTGACAGGGTTGGTCGCGGAGTGCGGCGTGAACACTCTCATGATGGCCCCCCACGCGGGATCTACGTGTCGCCGCCCCTTCAAGGGACATAAAGTCCCCCCACAACGACCCGGCCATGTTTATGGCCGGCGACAGCCACCTCGGCCAGGGGGCCGTTGCCCCGAAGCCGATTCCCCACACCCTTGCGGGTGTGTGCGAAGACCTCGTGTGCCAGACACGTTCGAGCGACTGGGCATTGGAAGATGTAGGAAGAAACTCTACACGAAGAGGGTCACAACTGGTGGGTGGAGCACTGTTTCAAGACTATTCGGCTTTCATTGAATTCTCCTTCACGACGCATACCAGCCACAGCAGCAACAGGACGCACGACGTACTATTCGTCCTGTTCATTTGGTCCTTCGAGAGCCGGATTATCGTCGTCAAGAGAATATAGAAGACGCAAGAGAAAACAGAAGAATCAAGCTGAAAAAGGAAGAAAATAGAAAAAAGAAACATGCCAGTCACACGCTCCACCACCAGTAGACCAGCAGCATCAGCCCCAGTCGCCGAATCGTCGGGGTCGACTGCAGCGACAGAGTCGACCGCCACGTCAGAGTCGACCGCCACGACAGAATCTACTGTCATGACGGAAACAACCGCTACGGCAGACACTTCCGCGACGGAGAAAACTAAAAAGCCAGTGTCCAAGAGGACTGGCACAAAGAAGACGCTCTCAACAAGGACACGAAGATTGAAGCTCGCCCGCGCCAAGGAGGAGCTACTAGAATTGCAAGTCCAATTAGCAGCCGCGAAGATATCACGAATCGAAGCCGAAGATGAAGAAAGCGAGAGTGACGCAGACACGTGCATATCAGATGACCAAGAAACAGAGAAAAGAGTCGGGAGCTGGCTGAACGACTCGCGACCTCACGTCCTGGCCATCGCCGACAGGCCACACGACATAGACGTGGGGCACACCATCGATGCAGCGCCGCGGGCGACAACGCCGTTGCCCCCTGCACCGATCCAGCCACCACCCATCGCCGTGTCGAAGAATGAAGAAACGACAGTCGCGACGCCGCCACAGCAAATCGACTTGCGTGAGCTGGCGTCCGCAATCACCCTCGCCGCCCGGTCCGGGAGCACCCCGCACCACCGCTTCGCTACTGAGTTGCCGTACTTCAGTGGGTCACACCAAGAGTGGCTCACCTTCAAAGCTGCTTATGAAGAATCTGCGCCGAGCTTCACGGACAACGAGAACGTCGCGAGACTACGAAGAGCGCTAAAAGGTAAAGCTAAAGAAACCGTCGAGAACTTACTCATATACAACGCCAAGACAGCTGACATACTCCGGGCGCTCGAAGCACGCTTCGGCCGACCAGATTGCATCGCGCTGGGCGAACTAGAACGCCTGCGCGCGCTGCCCCGACTCAGCGACAACCCGAGAGACATCTGCGTGTTCGCCACGCGGGTGATGAACATCGTCGCGACGCTACGCGCACTCAACCGCGTGGCGTACCTGTACAACCCGGAGGCTGTCAAGACGACCATTGAAAAGTTCACACCGGCGCTCAAGTATAGATGGTTCGACTACGCAGCGGAAGAACAGACAGAAGAACCCGACCTACTGAGGCTCTCTGATTTCCTCAGTAGGGAGGCCGACAGGTGCGGGCGCTACGCACCTCCCGAACACGTGACACCCGAACGGGAACATACAGCGAACAGAAGACAGACTAACAAGACTTATAGCACCGCTGTATCGAGCCCAAGGAAAGAAAAATGCGCGGCGTGTCACGACACAGAGCACGAGGTAACCAAGTGCAAGAAATTCATTGAGTCAACGGTCAACGACAGATGGGATATCGCGAAGGCACGAAGACTATGCTTCGCGTGTCTACGCTTCAGAACGAAGAGTCATCACTGCAAGAGGATCACTTGCGATACCGACGGGTGCAAATACTCGCACCACAGACTGCTTCACCACGTCAAAAGCGAAAGGGTCGCCGAAGACGACAACGCGGAGAAGCAGACAGTCGCGTCAACGTGGACAAGAGGCTTCGCATCGTATCTCAAGATAGTGCCGGTACACATTTCCGGACCGGCGGGAGGAGTAGACACTTACGCCCTCCTCGACGACGGGTCAACGGTGACGCTCATCGACGCCGAGCTCGCCAACCAGACAGGCGCGCGCGGCCCCCGCGAGTCACTGCACATCGAGGCGATCGGCGATTGTAACGTCCGGTCATCGAACTCCCGTCGGGTCCAGCTGACGTTGAGAGGTACGTCCCAGCGCGCACATCGGATTCAAGCGCGCACCATTGAAAATATGAAGTTGTCACCACAAGCCGTCACCGTGCAAGACATCGCTGATTGCAAGCATCTGCGGGAAATAGAAAGCGATATCACCTACAGAAGAGCGAAACCCCAGATACTCATCGGCCAAGACAATTGGCACCTGCTAGTGACGTCGGAGGTACGCCGGGGACAACGACACCAACCCGTTGCCTCCCGGACTCCTCTCGGCTGGGTATTACACGGCGCGCGCTCACGACTCACTGTACAAGATGCGCACAAAGTCAACTTCATCGCGGACAAGAGCGAAAGCGAAGACATGGACGATCAGCTGAGACACTACTTCGCACTCGAGTCACTCTTCGTCGAGCCCAGAAACCCGAAGAACAGCCCAGATCAACGCGCGCTTGACAAGCTCGACAAAGAAGTCCGTATCGACAGCGGCGGGAGATATGAAGCCCCTCTACTGTGGAAAACCGACACTATTAAGATGCCCGAGAATTATGAAAATACACTGAAGCGTTTACACAACATAGAAAAGAAGATTGACCGCGATTCGACTCTGAAAACGAAGTACACAGAACAGATGGGCGCACTTATCCAGAAGGGATACGCCGAGCCCGCACCGAAAGATAGAACTGAGAATCGAACGTGGTACCTCCCGCACTTTGCAGTACTGAACGCATTGAAACCGAACAAAGTGCGAATAGTCCACGACGCCGCCGCTAAGACGAAAGGAGTGTCACTCAATGACCATTTATTGACGGGTCCCGACTTGCTGCAGTCACTCCCCGGCGTCCTCATGAGGTTCCGACAGCACAGAATAGCCGTGTCTGCCGACATCAAGGAGATGTTCATGCAGATAAAAATCAAGACAGAAGACAGAGACGCGCTGCGGTACTTGTGGCGCGGCGATCGGTGCGATGAACACCCGCCCGAAGAGTACAGGATGACGTCACTCATCTTCGGGGCCACATGTTCACCGTCCATCGCAATCTACGTGAAGAATCACAACGCAGAGAAGTATAGGGACACCCATCCAGAAGCGAGCCGCGCCATCGTTCGCAATCACTATGTCGACGACTTGTTACACAGCTTCGACGACGAAGACAGCGCCATCAACATCTCAAAACAGATCGACGAGATACATCGGGCGGCGCACTATGAGCTGAGACAATGGTCGTCTAATTCCACGGCGGTACTACAGACTCTCGAACCGGGCGCGACACAGCGGGCGATCGGAATTAATGAAGAAAGGAAGACAGAACGAGTGCTTGGGTTAGAGTGGAGGCCGGACACCGACGACATCGGGTTCAACCTTGACCTGGCGCGCCTCCCCCCGGGCATACTCGACAAACCGACGCCGACGAAGCGGGAGACACTCCGCATACTAATGTCTCTGTTCGACCCGCTCGGAATCGCTTCGCCCATCACCATACGGGCCAAGCAGATACTGCAGGAGATATGGCGGCGCGGCACAGGATGGGACGACAACATCGACGATGACCTAGCACAACAGTGGGTCGAGTGGACCCAACACCTGCGGAGTCTGCGGGACCTGAAGATACCACTACCACGGGTACACGCACGCCGAGACGCTCGAGTTGCACGTGTTCGTGGACGCGAGCGAGTCAGCCTACGCGACAGCGGCGTACTGGAGAGCCACCACGAGCGACGGCGAGGTACATATAACCCTCGTGGCGGCGAAGGCGAAGGTGGCACCGCTCAAGCTCACATCGATCCCGAGACTCGAACTGCAAGCCGCCGTAATGGGTAGTCGCGGCCCGCGGCAGTTCTGGCTGTGCCTCTCGCGCGTTCGGTCGTGTCACTGCGCTGCCCGCCCGCTCGCTATTTTCGTGATACGTAATTTTCGATTTCGACTTGCTTTGTTGGAAACGCCTGCGCTTGCGTGGAGTGGTGACCTGGTTGGCTCCTATACGTGTATACGTACGCATATACGGGCTTGCGACGGTACTTCTCCGCGTCTGGCTCGCGCGTAGCAACAAGGCGAGCCGTTAGGCAAACTCGCCGTTCTGACGGCGGTCGGCCTTCCCGCGTTTTTGTAACGGTCGTTTTCCGCGACCTACGTGGTTCGTCGCGGCTGTGCTTGCGTGTGTTGTGCTTGCGTGTTTACGTGTTTGCATTCGCGGCGTATGCTTTTGCGTCCCGTGTAGGTACGGTTCGCGTATAGCCCGGCGTGACCAATCACGTGGGTTGCTAGGCAGCCGCGTCGGCTAACGGCGCGGCCGGCCCTCCCGCGGTTTCTTCTCTAGGGTGAGTTTTTTTAATTCGATTTATCTATTCTCTTTATATCTATTTCTATCCTATTCTCCGTGCGGCGGTTCTCTTCGCCCCGGAGCAGCTAGGGTTTGGTGCCGCCCGTTCGCCCTTAAGGCGAAGGGGCACGCCGCGTCTCCCCGGTAGTGCCACCCCCCCGCCGCTGCCCGGTGGGGGGATCAGGGCATCGTTCACGCCCGGGTCTTAGGGCCCCTTTTGTGTTTTGTTTTTAGTTCACTCGCCCTGCCATTTCCCCTCTGGAAATGGCGGAAGTCTTCCCTCCGGAGTTCGTCCGGGACCTCACCAATTACATCCTCTTTCATTGCCCGGACATAGTCCGGGAATTCAGGGCGACGTACTCGCCCGCCTCGCCCGACGCGTCGCCCGCGCGCGCGTCGGCCCCCGGCCCCGCGCACCCCGCGCCTTCTGCGCGCCCCGCGACTCCGTTCGCCGCGCCGCGAACTGATGTAGGGGCTCAGCCCCAGACCCCCGCCGACCGCCCCGTCTCACCATGCGGGTCCGAGCCTCTCTCGGACTCGGATATGGAGGTCGAGCGCGCGTCCGCGCGACGCGCCGCCCCCGCCCGGTCCCCGTCCCCGTTGCTCTCGTCGGAGGACGACTTCGTTCCCATCGCGAATGGGAAGCGGGCGCGCAAACCGCGCGACTCGCCGCCACCCAAAATCCAGAGGGCCGGAAACGTTTCTGTTTCTCCCGGCCCCACCGGCCCCCGGCCGTCTCCGTCTCCCGACGCGGCCGCGAGGGCCTCCCCCCTCGCGCGCCCCGCACGTCCGAACATCACTCCCCCGCCGCTTGTCATTCAGGACAAGAGCGCCTGGGAGCGCATCTCCAAGGCGATCTATAATCGCCAAATAAATTACACGCACGCGCGTTCCACCGCGCAAGGCATAGCCGTCAAGGTGGCGTCTTCGGACGACCACCGACGGCTATCCGCGTTCCTGCGATCAAATAAGATCGCTTACCACACATACACCCTGGAGGAGGAAAGGGAGCTCAGGGTGGTAATCCGCGGTGTCCCGAGGGAGCTGGACACCGCCGTCATCAAGGCCGACCTCCAGTCCCAGGACCTTCCTGTGCGCCAGGTGCACAGAATGGCCAATGGGCGCTCCAAGGAGGCGTACGACATGGTGCTGGTCGTCCTCGACCGCACCGAGTCCGGCCGCAGGGTCTTCGATCTGAAGGCCGTGTGCCATATATCTGGCCTCTCCGTGGAGGCCCCCCACAAACGTGGCACGCCCGGGCAGTGCCACAATTGCCAACTGTACGGGCACTCTGCCCGAAACTGTCACGCGCGCCCTCGATGCGTTAAGTGCATCGGGGACCACGCGACGTCCCAGTGCGCCCGCTCGAAGGAGACGGCGGCCGAGCCCCCCAGCTGCGTCCTCTGCGGCACCAAGGGGCACACCGCGAACTATCGCGGTTGCCCCAAGGCCCCGAAGGGGAAGCGCGGCCGGGCGAGGCGCGGCGGCCGCCGCCGCCCCCGCGCGGTTGCCCCCCCCTCTGCGCCCTCAGCGCAACACCCCCCCGCGCCCTCAGCGCACCCTCGTCCGGTGCCTTCTGCGCCAGCGACCACGGCTCCCCGCGCTCCCGCGACACTGAAGCTGGCCCCCCCTCCCCCGCCGCTCAGGCCGTCCCTCGGCGCCAACGCGTGGGTGAAGCCGCTGCCCTACACCGCGGCCTCCCACCCTGCGTCAGTGGGCCCCGCCCGCCCCCCGAAGCGCGCGCCGGCGATCCCGCCGGTGGCGGCTTGTCCCCCTCCGGTCACTAACGTCAGTCAGGACGTCGACCTAATTATGAGCGTCTCGGCGGTTATAAGCCCCGCGCTGTTCCCCAGAGTCCGCGAACTCGCCCTTCGTCTCCGCGCCGCCACCAACTTGGCGGACCAGGTTCTCCTGGCCGCGGAATACAGGGACGTCTATGACGTCCTGGCGTCCCTCAAAACCCAACCCCCCCGCACCCAATAATGGATCTACGATCTCCCCGCCAAAAGCCCCACAACCTATCCCTGGCGTTCTTTAACGCCGATGGCCTTCGCTCCCAGCGAGATCAGGTTGCTGATTTCCTCCGAGATCACCAACTTGATATCCTCCTCGTGCAGGAAACCTTCCTGAAGCCCGCACAACGCGATCCTAGGATCGCAAACTACAACCTCGTGCGCAATGACAGAATCGGCTCCCGCGGAGGCGGTACTCTCATTTACTATAGGAGGTCCCTGCACTGCATCCCTCTCGATCCCCCCGCGCTCACCAACATCGAAGCCTCGGTCTGTCGCGTCTCTCTCACGGGGCACCAGCCCATCGTGATCGCCTCCGTTTACCTTTCCCCCACTAAATCCGTTCTCAGGAGTGACTTTGAAGCACTCCTCAATCTGGGAAGCGCCGTCATTCTGGCGGGCGACTTCAACAGCAAACACGTGGCCTGGAACGGTCTCACCACTACCCCTAACGGTAGGAGCCTTGACGCCCTGGTCGACGTTCTCGACTTTGACGTCATCGCACCCATGCACCCTACCCACTACCCTAACAATCCCAATCACCGACCCGACGTCCTGGACACGGCGCTTCTGAAGGGTGTCACCCTACGGCTGCACTCCTTGGAAGTAGTCCAGGAACTCGACTCTGACCATCGACCTGTAGTCATGAGACTCGGTTCCCCCCCTTCCGCCCCTCAGCGACCCAAAAAGACGGTGGTGGATTGGCATGCGCTAAGCACGGCCTTGGCGGATGCCGACCCTCCCCCCCTGCCTCTCAGCTCGGACTCCATCCCGTCCCCTCAGGACACCGATCAGGCCGTAGATGCCTTCACCGAGCACATCCGATCGGCTGTCAGTCGATCGTCCAAGCAAGTCGAGGCGGAAGATCTCTACCTCAACCGCTTTCGACTGCCGGACGATGTTAGGGATCTCATTCGTTCCAAGAATGCTTCCATCCGAGCGTACGACTCCTACCCCACCGAAGCCAATCGGGCCCGGATGCGCGCTTTACAACGAGAGGTAAAGCGTCGTGTCGCGGAGGTCCGGGAGGAACGGTGGGGTGTCCTCCTAGAGGGCATCGCGCCGTCGCATTTGGCCTACTGGCAGCTGGCGCGTAGCCTCAAATCCGACTCCACGACTGACATGCCCCCGCTGTCCCGCCCTTCAGGCGCAGCACCCCCAGCCTTCGACGACGACGAAAAGGCCGAGCTTCTCGCCGACTCCCTCGAGAGCCGGTGCGCCCCCAGCTCTCAGTCCGTCGACCAGTCCCACGTCGACGCGGTAGATAGGGAAGTCGAGCGCAGGGCATCCCTCCCCCCCGTCGATTCCTTCCCTCCTATCACGCAAACGGAGGTCGAAGATCTGATAATGGGTCTTAAATCTAAAAAAGCCCCCGGCCCTGACGGCATTTCGAATCGCGTTCTGAAATGCCTGCCCGCCCAACTCATCTGCCTCTTGGTGGCCATCTTGAACGCCGCCATGACGAACTGCACCTTCCCCGCTAAGTGGAAGGAGGCGGACGTCATTGGCATCCCCAAGCCCGGCAAACCTCGCAATCTCCCCGCGAGCTACCGCCCTATCAGTCTCCTCAACTCCCTGGCCAAGATATACGAGCGCCTCCTTCTGGCGAGGCTCAAGGACTTCATAACGTCCAGGGGTATCCTTATCGACGAGCAGTTCGGCTTTCGAGCCAAACACTCTTGTGTCCATCAGGTGCACCGCATCACGGAGCACATTCTCTCCGGTCTCAATGGGCCCGGAAGACCCGTCTACACGGGCGCCCTCTTCCTGGATGTCGCGAAGGCATTCGACAAAGTCTGGCACAACGGCTTGATCTACAAGCTCTACCGATTGGGTGTGCCGGACAGACTCGTGCTCATCTTACGAGACTTCTTGTCGAATTGCGCCTTTCGTTATCGCGTCGAAATGACGCGCTCCGCTTCCCACTCCATCAGTGCTGGAGTCCCACAGGGCTCAGTGCTCTCTCCGCTCCTGTTTAGCCTCTACACGAACGACATTCCTCGTTCGAGTGATGTTAAACTAGCTTTATTCGCGGATGACACCGCTCTTTATTATTCCAATAGGAACAAGGCCCTCATCACGAAGAAACTCCAGACCGCCGCCAATACCCTAGGGGATTGGTTCAGGAAGTGGCGAATCGAGGTGAACCCGGACAAGAGCGCGGCGGTGCTCTTCTCCAGAGGTGCAACTTCGCACCGCTCTCTGCGCCACCCCGGAAGGAACCGAGGTCAAGTGACCATGTTCGACCGACCCATTCCCTGGGTCAAAGAGGTCAAATATTTAGGGGTCACCCTGAACAGTACCATGACCTTCGGCCCGCACATCAAGCGGGTCCGTCACCGAGCATCCTTCGTGCTCGGTCGTCTCCATCCGTTAATCTGCAAGCGGAGTAAAATGTCCCTTAGAAATAAGGTGACGCTTTACAAAACTTGCGTTCGTCCCATCATGACTTATGCGTGTGCTGTGTTCGGGCATTCGGCCCCCTCTCACATCGACAGACTTCAAGCGGTTCAAAACCGCTTCCTCCGTAAAGCCGTAGGAGCCCCATGGTTCGTACGGAACGTCGACCTCCACTCCGATCTAGGTCTCGAACCTATTCGCGCCTTTATTAAAAAGGCGTCAACACGTCACTTCGCGAACGCATCTACCCATGCGAATCCGTTAATCGTAGCCACCGCCGACTACGACCTCCCTCGCGACCCCTGCCGCTACCGCCGGCCGAGACATGTTCTCACCGACCCCCCCGATGCTTTGTCATCCCTTCTTTCCGCTCAGAATACGAGCGACGCCGTAGACGCAGACGCAGTAGTAGATCCCCTCCCATAGCCGGCGGTCGACCGGTGCGCTTAGTAGTGCACCCGTCCCCCTACAGCGACTGTCCCAACCGAGGGCGCCTCTCCGAGGCGCCCTCGAGTATGTCGCCTCTTGCCCTTCTGGCTGGCTGGAGCGTAGTGGTTGCACGCTCGCCTTTAAAATCCGGTGAAGCTGTAGAGGCCTCGAGGCCAACAGCGTAGATCATTCACACACACACACACACGGGTAGTCGCCTGGGTGCGACTATCATCGCCGAACATGACAAGAAGCCAAGCTCAGTGACCTACTGGACGGACAGCCGTACCGTCATGACGTGGCTGAAGACGGGCGCGCGATCCTACCGCCCGTTCGTCGCACATCGCATCGCCGCGATAGAAGAAAACAGCGCCATAAGTGATTGGAGGTGGGTGCCCACGAAACTAAACGTGGCTGACGACGCGACGCGCGAAGTACCCAGGGACATCAGCTCTCATCACCGATGGTTCCTTGGGCCCGAGTTCCTGCGCGAGCACCCATCAACATGGCCGGCGGAGCGACCGACACTCGACGCAGCGACGGGCGAGGAACGGACACACACTATCACCGAGCAACGGCCCGTCTCACCGCGATCAGCTGTTCCGGATCCAGCGCGCTTCTCTACGTGGGAGCGCCTGCTACAAGCGACGGCGCGCGTGCTGCAGTTCATCGACCTGTGCAGTGTGAATAGACAATTAGTGAACTATAAGAGACAGGCTAGGAATCGTGAAAAGGACCCACAATGGAATAGTGTTAAGAATAGGAATAAGTGTAGCGATAAGTGTAGAATTAAGTTTAGTGATAAGGACAGTGTTAAGTGTTTACCGCTCAGTGCAGAACTATTGATAAGAGCGGAGGCGTTGTTAGTGCGTGTAGTACAACACGACTCGTATCATAGCGAACTGAGTAATAGTGATAGACTATCGAAGGGCCG
Source organism: Phalera bucephala (assembly GCA_905147815.2). Taxonomy (NCBI): domain Eukaryota; kingdom Metazoa; phylum Arthropoda; class Insecta; order Lepidoptera; family Notodontidae; genus Phalera; species Phalera bucephala. The sequence goes on along the minus strand of CAJHXA020000006.1, from coordinate 254,435 downwards.
CCTCCGCCCCTTATCAGCGCAGATTATCAGTGGAGTGATAAAAATCAGGTCGCGAATAAGTGCGACGCCGGACATCAGCGACGAGCTACGGTGCCCCGCAGTGCTGGACGGAGATCATCGCGTCACCCGCCTGTACATCGAGCACGTACACCGACAGCTGCACCACGCCGGAGTAGAGGCGACCATCAACGAGTGTCGAGCAAGGTATTGGATAACTCGATTACGTACTGTAGCCCGGATGATCATACACAAGTGCTACAGCTGTCGCCGAAGAAGAGACGCGCCTCCAGAGCCGAGCACCGGGAACTTGCCGCCCTGCAGACTGGCTCACCATCAGAGGGCCTTCACGTACACCGGCATCGACTATTTCGGACCTCTGACTGTGACAGTGGGTCGGGGCACACAGAAGCGCTACGTAGCCCTCTTCACCTGCCTGACTTCACGCGCCGTACACCTGGAAGTCGCCGCATCACTCAGCACCGAGTCAGCTGTGATGGCCCTACGACGATTCATCGCCCGCCGCGGCTGTCCGACTGAAATATGGTCGGACAACGGGACCAATCTCCGCGGCGCCGACAGAGAGCTACGGGAGGCGCTGGACAACGCCACCCGGGAAGAGGCCACGAGAAGAACCATCAGCTGGCGCTTTATTCCCCCCGGCGCCCCGTTCATGGGTGGCGCATGGGAAAGACTGGTGCGCAGTGTGAAGACGGCCCTATACGCGATCCTGACGGAGAGGCACCCGACAGAAGAGGTTCTCACCACACTGCTGGCGGAGGTCGAGTTTACAGTAAACAACCGACCGCTCACTCACGTACCCGTCGACCCTGAGGACCCAGAGGCGCTGACACCGAACCACTTTCTGCTCTACGGCCCAGCGCGCAACCCGACACCAGGAACCTTCACTGACACTGACCTCATCGGCCGCACCCATTGGAGAGCGGCACAGAGACTCGCGGACATGTTCTGGGAACGATGGATAAGGGAGTACTTACCTGGACTTCAGTACCGGCGGGAGCCCCATGGACGCGGCGCCGCCCTGAAAGAGGAGGACATCGTCCTCATTGTTGACAACGTACTCCCCAGGAACATGTGGCCTCTTGGGAGGATAATAAGGACCTTCCCTGGAGAGGATGGGATTGTACGTGCGGTGGACGTCCGCACCAAGGGAGGAGTTCTTCGGAGGCCAGCGAAGAAATTGATAGTGTTGCCGACATCGTCCCTCCACGAAGACTTACTTATGAACCGTCAGTGAAGCCGACAGTTCACGGCGGGAGAAATGTACAGGACGACGTCTGCATAATGTGTATAAATAGATTATAATAGGTTAAGTTACTGTAGTACATTATGTAATTTAAGTTAGAAATAATAATGTCATAGAATCCTAGCGCATAAACACTAGGATAATAGAAGAGTGTAACCCCGAAAGGGATAGCAATAGTAAGAAGAGTGCAACCCTGAAAGGGATAGCGATAGTTGTATTCTGATTGGTTGTTTGATTAATACACTCGGTACAAAGCCCACTAGTTGTGACACACCAAATAGTATTTAAGAGCGCGAAAAATCACGCCAGACACGTTCGAGCGACTGGACATTAGAAGATAATAGGAAGAAACTCTGCGCGAAGAGGGTCACAACTGGTGGGTGGAGCACTGTTTCAAGACTATTCGGCTTTCATTGAATTCTCCTTCACGACGCATACCAGCCACAGCAGCAACAGGACGCACGACGTACTAATCGTCCTGTTCACACTCTTTCTGTCTTCCTTTCTTCATTAATTCCGATCGCCCGCTGTGTCGCGCCCGGTTCGAGAGTCTGTAGTACCGCCGTGGAGTTAGACGACCACTGTCTCAGCTCATAGTGCGCCGCCCGATGTATCTCGTCGATCTGTTTTGAGATGTTGATGGCGCTGTCTTCGTCGTCGAAGCTGTGTAACAAGTCGTCGACATAGTGATTGCGAACGATGGCGCGGCTCGCTTCTGGATGGGTGTCCTTATACTTCTCTGCGTTGTGATTCTTCACGTAGATTGCGATGGACGGTGAACATGTGGCCCCGAAGATGAGTGACGTCATCCTGTACTCTTCGGGCGGGTGTTCATCGCGCCGATCGCCGCGCCACAAGTACCGCAGCGCGTCTCTGTCTTCTGTCTTGATTTTTATCTGCATGAACATCTCCTTGATGTCGGCAGACACGGCTATTCTGTGCTGTCGGAACCTCATGAGGACGCCGGGGAGTGACTGCAGTAAGTCGGGACCCGTCAATAAATGGTCATTGAGTGACACTCCTTTCGTCTTAGCGGCGGCGTCGTGGACTATTCGCACTTTGTTCGGTTTCAATGCGTTCAGTACTGCAAAGTGCGGGAGGTACCACGTTCGATTCTCAGTTCTATTTTCCGGTGCGGGCTCGGCGTATCCCTTCTGGATAAGTGCGTCCATCTGTTCTGTGTACTTCGTTTTCAGAGTCGAATCGCGGTCAATCTTCTTTTCTATGTTGTGTAAACGCTTCAGTGTATTTTCATAATTTTCGGGCATCTTAATAGTGTCGGTTTTCCACAGTAGAGGGGCTTCGTATCTCCCGCCGCTGTCGATACGGACTTCTTTGTCGAGCTTGTCAAGCGCGCGTTGATCTGGGCTGTTCTTCGGGTTTCTGGGCTCGACGAAGAGTGACTCGAGTGCGAAGTAGTGTCTCAGCTGATCGTCCATGTCTTCGCTTTCGCTCTTGTCCGCGATGAAGTTGACTTTGTGCGCATCTTGTACAGTAAGTCGTGAGCGCGCGCCGTGTAATACCCAGCCGAGAGGAGTCCGGGAGGCAACGGGTTGGTGTCGTTGCCCCCGGCGTACCTCCGACGTCACTAGCAGGTGCCAATTGTCTTGGCCGATGAGTATCTGGGGTTTCGCTCTTCTGTAGGTGATATCGCTTTCTATGTCCCGCAGATGCTTGCAATCAGCGATGTCTTGCACGGTGACGGCTTGTGGTGACAACTTCATATTTTCAATGGTGCGCGCTTGAATCCGATGTGCGCGCTGGGACGTACCTTTCAACGTCAGCTGGACCCGACGGGAGTTCGATGACCGGACGTTACAATCGCCGATCGCCTCGATGTGCAGTGACTCGCGGGGGCCGCGCGCGCCTGTCTGGTTGGCGAGCTCGGCGTCGATGAGCGTCACCGTTGACCCGTCGTCGAGGAGGGCGTAAGTGTCTACTCCTCCCGCCGGTCCGGATATGTGTACCGGCACTATCTTGAGATACGATGCGAAGCCTCTTGTCCACGTTGACGCGACTGTCTGCTTCTCCGCGTTGTCGTCTTCCGCGACCCTTTCGCTTCTGACGTGGTGAAGCAGTCTGTGGTGCGAGTATTTGCACCCGTCGGTGTCGCAAGTGCGCTTCTTGCAGTGATGACTCTTCGTTCTGAAGCGTAGACACGCGAAGCATAGTCTTCGTGCCTTCGCGATATCCCATCTGTCGTTGACCGTCGACTCAATGAATTTCTTGCACTTGGTTACCTCGTGCTCTGTGTCGTGACACGCCGCGCATTTTTCTTTCCTTGGGCTCGATACAGCGGTGCTATAAGTCTTGTTCGTCTGTCTTCTGTTCGCTGTATGTTCCCGTTCGGGTGTCACGTGTTCGGGAGGTGCGTAGCGCCCGCACCTGTCAGCCTCCCTACTGAGGAAATCAGAGAGCCTCAGTAGGTCGGGTTCTTCTGTCTGTTCTTCCGCTGCGTAGTCGAACCATCTATACTTGAGCGCCGGTGTGAACTTCTCAATGGTCGTCTTGACAGCCTCCGGGTTGTACAGGTACGCCACGCGGTTGAGTGCGCGTAGCGTCGCGACGATGTTCATCACCCGCGTGGCGAACACGCAGATGTCTCTCGGGTTGTCGCTGAGTCGGGGCAGCGCGCGCAGGCGTTCTAGTTCGCCCAGCGCGATGCAATCTGGTCGGCCGAAGCGTGCTTCGAGCGCCCGGAGTATGTCAGCTGTCTTGGCGTTGTATATGAGTAAGTTCTCGACGGCTTCTTTAGCTTTACCTTTTAGCGCTCTTCGTAGTCTCGCGACGTTCTCGGTGTCCGTGAAGCTCGGCGCAGATTCTTCATAAGCAGCTTTGAAGGTGAGCCACTCTTGGTGTGACCCACTAAAGTACGGCAATTCAGTAGCGAAGCGGTGGTGCGGGGCGCTCCCGGACCGGGCGGCGAGGGTGATTGCGGACGCCAGCTCACGCAAGTCAATTTGCTGTGGCGGCGTCGCGACTGTCGTTTCTTCATTCTTCGACACGGCGATGGGTGGTGGCTGGATCGGTGCAGGGGGCAACGGCGTTGTCGCCCGCGGCGCTGCATCGATGGTGCGCCCCACGTCTATGTCGTGTGGCCTGTCGGCGATGGCCAGGACGTGAGGTCGCGAGTCGTTCAGCCAGCTCCCGACTCTTTTCTCTGTTTCTTGTTCGTCTGATATGCACGTGTCTGCGTCACTCTCGCTTTCTTCATCTTCGGCTTCGATTCGTGATATCTTCGCGGCTGCTAATTGGACTTGCAATTCTAGTAGCTCCTCCTTGGCGCGGGCGAGCTTCAATCTTCGCGTCTTTGTTGAGAGCGTCTTCTTTGTGCCAGTCCTCTTGGACACTGGCTTCTTTGTTTTCTCCGTCGCGGAAGTGTCTGCCGTGGCGGTTGTTTCCGTCATGACAGTAGATTCTGTCGTGGCGGTCGACTCTGACGTGGCGGTCGACTCTGTCGCTGTAGTCGACCCCGACGATTCGGCGACTGGGGCCGATGCTGCTGGTCTACTGGTGGTGGAGCGTGTGACTGGCATGTTTCTTTCTTCTATTTTCTTCCTTTTTCAGCTTGATTCTTCTATTTTCTCTTGCGTCTTCTATATTCTCTTGACGACGATAATCCGGCTTCCGAAGGACCAAATGAACAGGACGAATAGTACGTCGTGCGTCCTGTTGCTGCTGTGGCTGGTATGCGTCGTGAAGGAGAATTCAATGAAAGCCGAATAGTCTTGAAACAGTGCTCCACCCACCAGTTGTGACCCTCTTCGTGCAGAGTTTCTTCCTAAATCTTCCAATGTCCAGTCGCTCGAACGTGTCTGGCGCGATTTTTCGCGCTCTTATATACTATTTGGTGTGTCACAACTAGTGGGCTTTGTACCGAGTTTATTAATCCAATAAACCAATCATAATAAAGTTATTCCTGTCCCTTTCCGGGGTTACACTCTTCTTACTATTCCTATCCCTTTCAGGGTTACACTCTTCTATTATTCCTATCCCTCTCAGGGTTACACTCTTCTAACTTTATACTAGTGCTTATGCGCTAGGATTCTATGACATTATCTTATTTCTAACTTAAATTACATAATGTACTACAGTAACTTAATCTATTATATACAAATTATACAGACGTCGTCCTGTACAATTATTAAATTACAAAAGTGAAGGACAAGCCTCCGCTATAGACAATGGCTCAATGAATATCCTGCTCTGAATGTGTGTAGTAGGTGCCTACCATCCTTATTATAATTGGTACAAATTGTAAAGAATAAATCTTACTATGGAATACAATAGAAACCACATTGCTATGATGTAATTATATAACATTATAACAAAAAAATGCAATTGATTGTAAGTTTACAATAAAGAAAATTTTTAACAATATTGTTTTAATGTTTTAACTTAAAACTATATCGAATATGAATACTTAAATACTGAGATGTATGGAAGGTAATTATAATAATATACAGTAATTTTAAAATGTGACTATATAGGTAAATAAATAGCACATATAATGCCCCTACAAAACCTTGTGTGGTGCTAGTCAGGACTGCAGACACATGATAATAAAACAGACCACTCCTATATCTTGCAAATGTATAGCAGTTAAAAATAGCTTGAAATAAAATCACCACTTAATTTTTGGGTTGTTCGTGTTTATATTGGTGAAAAGTGCATGTTTACAATAGTAGTGTTTCCATTCTAAATATCTCTGACGATCCCTTGCAATGTAATGGTCGTGGTCATTTATGCATTAGCTAATTTGATTAACATAATACAAATAATAAAGTATTACTTACTGACTACCTCGTTGGTCTAGTGGCGAAGCACATCGCTTTGAGATAACGAGGTCCTGGGTACAAATCCTAGGTCGGACAATTGTAGTCTTTCTAACAAAAACTTCCCAGTATGAGTCCGGAGTCTGGAATAGTGCCTGGTATATGGCAATAGGCTCGCTCCCTATTATATGGCATCTAACATCGTCGGCAATAAGTAGGTGTACACAGTACACCTCTGCCACCCCTGCTTGGAGAATAAAGGCGTGACGGTGTTTATTTTTTTATTTATTACTTATTAACTTAAATACTATGAGAAAATCGAGTTTGATCAGCTTGGCAGCCAAGGTGTACGGTAAAATTATTGAACGGAGAATGCGCGTGAAGTCCGATGGAATGTTGTGCGAGGCACAAGGGGGTTTCAGGTCTGGAAGAGGATGTTCGGATCAAGTCTTCTCACACCGCAACATCGTAGAAGCATCTGGCAGTGGGCCGGAAGGTTTTCTGCGGTTTTGTAGATCTGGAGAAGGCATTTGACAGAGTTGTGCGAAAGAGACTTTGGGACATTTTGCCAGAGTATGGTATAGATGGCACTCTGTTGCCAGCCGTCCAGTCCACTTATGTGGACTGCAAGGCATGCGTACGGGTGGGTGGTAACAGGTCACCCTGGTTTGACGTTAAAATCGGCGTCAAGCAGGGTTGCGTGTTGTCCGCTAGACTGTTTATAATATATCTGGACAAAAGTCTTCAAAAAAAAGTCTTCAAAGACTGAAAGCGATGAATGAAGGTGTACAAATGGGTGACTTAGTGGTAAACCATCTACTTTATGCAGATGACGCGGTTTTAATAGCGCCAACAGCCACTGATCTGCAAACACTAGTCACAGTTATGAAAGACGACTGCATGATCAATGGCTTACACTTGAATGTGAAGAAAACCAAGATTATGGTTTTTGAAAGGGAAGAAACCAGAACGAATGTAAGGATTGTGGTTGGTAACGATGTGCTGGAGCAAGTGAATGAGTTTGTATATCTTGGATGCGCCTTCAGTAAGGATGGGAAATACACCGCTGACATAGAGAGAAGAGTGAGTGCAGGGAACAGAGTGAATGGTGCGATGGGAAAGCTACTCGGGAGCCGGCACTTAAGCCATAAGGCGCAGCTGGCCATACATAACGGAGTTCTTGTCCCAACGCTGTTATATGGTAGCGAGAGCTGGGTATGTAAGAAGGAGAATGAAAGTAGGATAAATGCGGTAGAAATGCGAGCTCTGCGGAAGATGTGCGGAGTGAAGATGACCGACCGCATTAGCAACAGCATAGTAAGACAGCGAGTAGGTATGAAAGATAGTATCGGTGTAAAGATGAGAAAGGGCATATAGAAAGAATGCCAGAGGAAAGAATGACAAAACAGATATACAATGTGAAAGTGGAAGGATGCAGGTACCGGGGAAGACCTAGACTATCTTACCACGACCAAATAAACCGAGTCTTATCTGATGGAAAAGTCAAGAGTCTCCGTAACCGGCGAGCGTGTATGAGACAAACTATGAGAGTCGAGGAAGCCAGAGAGGTATGTAAGGAAAGAACCTGTTGAAACTCTGTACTCTCTGCCTACCCCGCAAGGGATCTGGCGTGAGGTTATAGATAGATAGATAGAAAATCGTGAAATTACAAAGATAATGTTCATTTGATAGCTTCTTCGATACCTGTATACTTCCAGATTTTTAATTCACATTGCCTTTTCATGACTTTTTATTTTGTACATTATAACGCCGTCCTCCACTTCCCGAACGCATCCCTTAGTTCCCGCCGCGCCACCCGCGTCGTGCGCGCATCCCGCGCTCCCGCATGAGCCAGTCGCCAAAAGCTCCTGCATGCGCCGGTCGTGCCGTAGAGATATTAGCCGCCCCGCACGCTACCGGACCTAGACGCGCTCAATTGTTTCGATACGATTATAATTTTAGATACTAGCGCCCTAGGTTACCTACCACGGTTCTGTAAGAATACCCAGGAATATTAAAAGTACGTTACGAAAGGAATGGTTGTAGTTTTTCTTCAAACCAACGGTGAACGAAACCCACGCCGCCCGCCTGAGCTTGCCACAAAATGGCGCCGCAACTGTGAAGCCGTGAAAAACTAGCCGTGACTAAAGAGTGCTACTTGAACTGATAAAAGTATTTTCAACTGTGCAACGTTACTGTGTTATTCAAGATGCCCCTGACAAGGTCTGCTTCCCAAACCGATGCTCATCGTGGACAAGATGAGGCAAGAAGCCTTCAAGACGACACAAGTCGCGAAGACGTATTTAGACAAGAGGAAGTGACCATGATGATCAATACTCTGCAACGCTCGCAGCTTGATGCGTTTCGTGAGCTGCTCAACAGCGTCAGACACTCATCTACACCCATCTTAGACCAAAGGTCCAGCACAAGTAATTTCAGCCGCTGCAAGGCCAGTTTTAGCGGACGCACAGACGAACCAGTGGAAGGATTTATTGATGCCGTGGAGTCATTCCGGGAAGCAGCTAATGTTCCCGACGAAATAGCCGTAAAAGGATTTTCTATGTTGCTCACGCACACCGCTGCAACCTGGTGGCAAGGTATTAAGCACCAGATTTTTACGTGGCAAGATGTCCTTGAAAATTTGCGAAGTGCATTTGGAGACCGCCGTCCGCCCTACAGAATTTATATCGATTTATTTACGGCCGGCCAGCAACCTGATGAAAATGCAGACTTGTTCATCTCCAGAGCACGTGCGCTCCTCGCTCGCCTACCACGAGGCGACCTTAGTGATAAGGTGGAGCTTGACATGGTATATGGCTTATTAGACCATAAGATAAGAGAGCGCCTACGCAGAGAAGAATTTACAACCTTTACTGCTTTGTTAAGTAAAGCTCGGAGTATCGAAGACTCAAATAGAGAGTCGCAATTTTTGCCCACTGCGATATCAAAGGACGCCGCCGCCAATCGCACTCGCTACAAAGCGCCGCCGCCGCGCGCAACTACGCAGTTCCCCGCCGAACGAGTACCTACACTGATGACGCAAACGGCAGCGACGGGAGTTCCCCGCGCCAGCGCACACCTACCCAAGCTACTTCAGTTCCAGAGCAACGTGCACGTCGAACTTCGTTTTGTGTTTATTGTAAAAATTATGGACATAATCGCAAAACATGTCGTAAAATATCTAAAAGTTCCGCGGATAATGTGATTTGTGATAACGTGCAACGCATTCATTGTTATGGATGCGGCGAGAAAGGAGTGATGCGTTCGAACTGTTCGAAATGTAAATCGCATTTTAGTGCAATCGATTGTACTCGTATAAATTTGTCGCGATCGCGAGTACGTAGGTCAACGACCTCCGGTGCATCAGCTGTTGGTAAGCAGTCCACATTGGTAAGTAATTCAAATATTCCTAAGGTTTGTAAGGGAGCTGATCCTAACTTACGTAATGTTCCGCGTTCTAATCATAGTTTTTCGCATACTATACGTAATGCCCCGCGTTCTATTCGTAGCGTCCCACATAACTTTAAAAGTGTAAATAGAATGCCCACTACTAAACCGCTCGTCTTAAATAAAAGAAGTCGGTTTGAATCCGACTCGGTTCCCCGATTTTTAAATGATAAAAATAATAAGCACCCGTATCAACGGTTTGCACGGAATAGGGTGACCACAAAATTTTTGGGACAAAACCCGGAAATTTGTAAATCGGGTAGGGTGACCACATTTTTTTCGGGACAAAAGCAGGAAATTAGTGAACCAAGTAGAGTGACTATAAATTGTAAACATGACAATTATTTCGCCCTTTCGTCACTAAAATCGCACGATGATGGTATCCCACGACGGCCTATTTTAAGTATAGAAATTTTAGGGATTCGTGGAAGAGCTTTGATTGATACTGCGGCGAAGAGATGTATCGCAGGGTCCACGCTCTACGCGATGCTGCAACAGCATAATCATCCATCCGTGCCTGGTTCCATGCACGTTAAGCTCGCTGATGGTTCTACACAAACGCGCCAAATACTGTCAACGACGTTGGATGTCAAGATCATTACAGGTAGGATTGTTACTATTGAGTTTTTGGTTTTTCCAGATGCAAGTGACAATGAAACCTTATTGGGAATAGATTTTTTACAGGCCGCTGGTTTGGTACTTAATTTAGCTTCTTCCGTTTGGCACTTCCATGATACTGAAAAGGTTTACCCATTAGAATTCGAGAGTCCTAATAGTGTCACACTATGTTCTGCTGACTTCCTGAGAGAAGATAAGGGTCCGATGTTGAAGCGGTCCGACCGTGAGTGTCTAGCTTCACTTCTGCAGGATAATGAGGATATCTTCGGTTCAGGGGGAGAACCAACTCCATATGCAGTACATCATATCGACACCGGAGACCACGCGCCCATTTCAGTTCCCCCATATCGCATTACGCCTGCTAAGAAAGAGGTTATGAAAAAGAAACTTGACAAGATGCTTCAAGAAGGCATTATCGAAGAGTGCGAGTCCGCATGGACGTCTCCAGCAGTGTTAGTGCCCAAGAAGGATAACGGCATCCGATTTTGCGTAGATTATCGTAAATTAAATGCCGTCACGAAAACGGATAGTTATCCTCTTCCGCTCATTGATGAGCTTCTTCAATTGACCAAACGTCATTGTTTAATGTCGTCAATTGATTTAAAATCTGGTTACTGGCAAGTCGGACTTAATTCCGTTGATCGCGACAAGACTGCCTTCGTAACACCGTTCGGTACTTATCGTTTTACACGCATGCCATTTGGCTTAAAGAACGCGCCATCGACTTTCCAAAGGTTGATAGATCGATTTCGTTCTGGCGCTAGTTTACAGGGCATTGTTTTACTCGCTTACTTAGATGATATTTTGATCATAAGTGAAACATTTTCTAGCCACCTGGAAGATCTAAGAAAGGTTTTTGATCGTTTACGTCAATTTGGTTTAAAGGCCAATCGTGCAAAATGTTTCTTTGCTCGTCCTGAGATAAATTATCTTGGGCATGTTATAACCTCAGAGGGTATTAAGCCAGATCCCTCTAAAATTGACGCAGTTCTGCAGATGGTTAGTCCTAAAAATTTGAAACATCTTAAGTCATTTCTACAGACATGTTCCTGGTTTCGGAAATTTGTTCCTAATTTTTCTCAGATAGCCCAGCCCTTAACTAAACTCACCCGCAAAAACGAACCCTGGAGGTGGGATCGTCAACAAGAGGAAGCGTTTCAGTGTCTGAAGGACAAATTAACAGCAGCTCTTGTTTTGATTCAAGCTGATTATACTAAACCTTTTGTTTTGCGGACTGATGCCAGCAACTATGCAATAGGAGCTGTTCTATTGCAAGGCGAGGGTAAAGAAGAAAGGCCTATTGAATATGCTAGTCGTCTGTTGGCTCCAGCCGAAAAAAATTATACAACAACTGAAAAGGAGGCCTTGGCAGTTGTTTGGGCAACAGACAAGCTCCGCGGTTACCTTGATGGTCACCCTATTGTTGTGAAAAGTGACCACCAACCGTTAAAATGGCTCCTGACTCTCAAGTCTCCAAGTGGACGTCTTATAAGATGGGCCATAAAGTTTCAAGCTTATGATATACGCTATGAATATACCCCTGGCAAGGCCTACGTTGTAGCTGATGCTTTAAGCCGTCCCCAGTGCAACGATACTAACCTTGACAGTTGTGATGTTTGCAATGTGATCATCGACATGCCACGTGTAAGTTCCGCTGATATATGAGAAGATCAGCTCGGTGATCCTGAACTTGCCAAGATAATTAATAGTCTTGAGGAGAATGATCCGGGTAACTCCCAATGGTTAGATAGAGGTTACATTATGAACCAAGGTGTTCTTTACCGGTACGTACCAGTTTCTGATAATGAGCAACCGCAGCTTGTGGTGCTGGCCTCTATGCGAGATAAAATTCTACAGGAGAACCATGATGCTCCGATAGCCGGACACCAGGGAGTGGAAAGAACATATTACCGAATCAGCCAACATTATTTTTTCGTTGGAATGCGTAAATATATTTCTGATTATTTGAAGAATTGTGAAGAGTGCCAGCGATATAAACCGTCCCATTTGAAACCAGCTGGACTCTTACAGACACCAGTCCTTAATCAGCGTGGAGAAGTACTTGCTGTAGATCTCTTTGGGCCCTTGCCTGAGGGCAAAGATGGTGAGAAATGGGTACTAATAGTCGAAGACACCGCTACTAGGTGGGTTGAGATATTTGCCCTTACTGATGCCAGTGCTGAAGTATGTGCCCCAGTATTACTTAATGAATACTTTCTCCGATATGGATTTCTACGTCGAATTATTTCTGACAACGGTGTCCAATTTGTTTCAGCCACCATGCAACAATGCATGTTTATATTAGGCATAAAACAAAACCTCATACCGCTGTATCACCCAGAGGCGAACCCAGCAGAAAGGAAAAATCGGGACTTAAAAACACAACTCTCCATATTGGTCAAGAACGAGCATCGTATGTGGCCAAAGTTCCTGTCTTCGGTGAGATTTGCTATGAATAGCGCCACGTGTTCCTCTACTGCAGCCAGTCCCGCTCAGCTTATGTTCGCTCGAGAGATGCGTACTCCGTTTGACGCACAACGTGATTTGAGAGCTATATTGGACAAGGAGAATTTCCTTCCTCAGATGACTCCATATCTTCGTCGTTTTCTTAAAAATTGGGATACCATCCGCGATAGTGTTGAATTTCATCAGGACGTTCGTAAGACGCAAGCTGACAAGACCCGACAGATTGGTTTAACTTATGAAGTAGGTGATTTGGTGTTGATCACTACTCATTTACTTAGTGATGCATCCAAAGGTAGGACCCGAAAAATCATGCCAAAACGTAATGGCCCTTATCGTATAAGTAAAGTCCTCAGTCCTACTAGTTACGAGGTCACCGATCTAAATTCTCAAGTATTAGGTAAATTGCATGCTTCCGATTTAAGAATATATCATAACAAGTTTGGTTTGGTGTCAGCTCCAGTACAACCTCGTCGTTTGCGTGGACGACGGCGTCAAATTATTACTGCCGAGTGTCTCACGAGGCGTGTTAGTGACTCGGAGGGGGAGGATATAACGCCGTCCTCCACTTCCCGAAGGCATCCCTTAGTTCCCGCCGCGCCACCCGCGTCGTGCGCGCATCCGGCGCTCCCGCATGAGCCAGTCGCCAAAAGCTCCCGCATGCGCCGGTCGTGCCGTAGAGATATTAGCCGCCCCGCACGGTACCGGACCTAGACGCGCTCAATTGTTTCGATACGATTATAATTTTAGATACTAGCGCCCTAGTTTACCTACCACGGTTCTGTAAGAATACCCAGAAATATTAAAAGTACGTTACGAAAGGAATGGTTGTAGTTTTTCTTCAAACCAACGGTGAACGAAACCCACGCCGCCCGCCTGAGCTTGCCACAACATCTATTATTGTTATTCTAAGGTACATCTCTCCCTTTTTATTCAATCTTTTTCTTAAATAGATGTAAGTAACGGTTGTTATAATAGGTAAACTCTGAAATCAGAATTAGTTTGTTTATTAATTCAGTAATTATTAAATAAATACTATTTCCTCATCTATCTTTCTAGGTCTCTGACCCTCTCCTCTGGGGTAACAGTTGTGATAGTATGTTTTACATGTTTGTAAGTATTTGCTGAAATAACTAATTGAATGCCAATCAATATCAGGATTATGAGTTAGTTTGCTGAATGGATAGACACCACACATTTATTGGTAGAAACATATAAAGAAAATTGAACATAAAAACAATAAAAAGTACAGGCAAATAGGCAAAAAAACTATCATTGTAAGGCCAAACACTTGTAAGTTATTGCATATATTTACATTGAATATCACATTAAACAATGTTTACCTATTTAACTAATATCATGTGAACTAATATCATGATATTTTATAGTTTCTATGTATGTTCATATATCTGAGAATACAAGTGTAAAAAAATATTTTAGGTACAACCTATCTACTATATTATCATGCCAGATAGGCAGAGAGTACAAGACATTTATAAATAATACAACTATATTTTTGTGCTAATTTTAATAACGTAAGGTGTAGTTACTACTACACATTCCCTACTGGGAATGTAGTATTAAATACCTATACTAAATACTGCTGCTAACGTAATATTATTTAATGAGGTACCTCGATTTACTTGTTGCTTACTGAAACATCGTGTGTCCCTAAAGTTCGTATTATTATCCTCCGATGATTATCTACCCGTGTCGAGTAATTTTTACACAATTGCGTTTCTTCTATACATTTCGTTTCACCCTTTTACAGCTCATTTCGCGGTTTTTCAAGTTAAATTATTTATGTTTGATACCTATAATTTATAAGAATAGCCTTGTTAAACTTAAGATAAAAATTCTATAATAATTTTGAATTTCTATAATTGATTTTCTATAATTATGTGGAACGCCTGAAATGGCGAAAATTTCGACGTTTATACCAAGTGGAACGTACTCTTGGTAGAAACGTCGAAATTTTCGCCATATCAGGCGTTCCACTTGGCGCCCGCGATCGATGTGATCGCATCGATGACGTCATGGATTTCGCTCACAAGACGCTCACGGTGACCCACCTCAAGAGGTGGGTCAGTTCTGGCTGTGCCTTGCGCGCGTTCGGTCGTGTCGCTGCGCTGCCCACCCGCTCGCTATTTTCGTATTTACGTACGTATTAGATTTCGACTTGCTTTGTTGGAAACGCCTGCGCTTGCGTGGAGTGGTGATCTCGCCGGCTCGATATACGTGTATACGTACATATATACGGGCTTGCGACATTATTTCCCCGCGTCTGGCTCGCGCGTAGCAACAAGGCGAGCCGATAGGTAGACACGCCGTTCCGACGGCGGCCTTCCCGCGTTTTCGTAACGGTCGTTTTCCGAGACCTACGTGGTTTGTCGCGGCTGTGCTTACGTGTTTTGTGCTTGCGTGTTTACGTAATTGCATTCGCTGTGCGTATGCTTTTGCGTCTCGTGTAGGTCATCATCATCATCATCATCATCACCAGCCCGTATCAGTCCACTGCTGGACATAGGCCTCTCCCAAGGCACGCCATTGAGCCCGATCTTCGGCTCTTCTCTTCCAACCGCTGCCCGCCACCCTCCGTATATCATTGCTCCATCTAGCTACAGGGCGTCCCACACTACGTTTGCCAAGCCGCGGTCTCCACTCGAGAACACGTCTACCCCAGCGGTTATCGGTCCTTCGGCAAATATGGCCAGCCCACTGCCACTTCAGCGTGCTGATCCTGCGAGCTATGTCGATGACCTTGGTTCTCTGTCGGATCACCTCATTCCGGATTCGATCTTTCAGAGAAACTCCGAGCATAGCTCTCTCCATAGCCCGCTGAGCAACTTTCATTTGGTGGACTAGTCTCACCGTAAGTGTCCATGTCTCGGCTCCGTATGTCATGACAGGTAGGACGCACTGATCAAAGACTTTTGTCTTCAAACTTTGAGGTATAGGCGACGAGAAGACTTGACGTAGTTTCCCAAACGCTGCCCAGCCCAGCTGTATCCTCCTGCGGACCTCTCTCTCAAAGTTGTTTCTACCTAATTGTAGTATTTGTCCGAGGTAGATGTATTCTCGTACAGCTTCGAGAGTAGTTCCATTTACATTTACTGGCTCCGGAATGACATGCTCATTGAACATAATCTTGGTTTTATTCATGTTCATCCGGAGGCCAATGCGTTGGGAAGAATCAGCTAGGTCGCACAGCATCTGTTGTAATTCCGGCAATGTCTCTGCCATAATGACGATATCATCCGCGAATCTCAGGTGCGAGATGTACTCACCGTTAATGTTAATGCCGCGTCCTTTCCAGTCCAGCGTCTTAAACATATCCTCCAGTGCAGTCGTAAACAATTTAGGTGAGATAACATCGCCTTGTCTCACACCTCGATGCAAGGGGATATGCTTAGTCCGCCGATTTTGTACTTGGACGGTCATTGTTGCAGCGTCATACAGGCATCTCAGCACTTGGATGTATCGCCAGTCGACCTGGCAACGTTGCAGGGATTCGAGAACAGACCAGGTTTCGATGGAGTCGAAGGCTTTCTCGTAGTCCACGAATGCCATGCACAGGGGCTGATTATACTCCTGGGTCTTTTGCATAATCTGCCGCACTGTGTGAATGTGGTCTATAGTGCCATATCCTGTCCTAAAACCAGCCTGTTCCGTTGGTTGAAACTCGTCAAGTCTTCCCGAAAGGCGATTTGTGATGACTCTAGAAAACAACTTGTAGACATGGCTTAGGAGGGAAATCGGTCGATAGTTTTTCAGAAGGGTCTTGTCTCCCTTCTTGAAAAACAAAACGACTACACTCCTGTTCCATGCCTTTGGAGTTCTCCCAGAGAAGATAACGGAATTAAATATACGCTGAAGTTGTTTGAGCATAGGAGTACCTCCTGCCTTTAGGAGCTCCGTAGTAATTCCGTCATCACCCGGGGGTTTTCCATTTTTAAGTTGTCTTAGAGCCATCTCGATTTCGTCAAGGCTGACTTCTGGCAGCTCGTCTGTGTAGTGGCGTGTTAGGTTGGCTCTTAAATCCCTTATGTCGGGTTCCGGTTGGTTAACTTGCCTGGCGTAAAGTTGGGAATAGAAATTTTCGACTTCCGCGAGAATTTCTGGCACCGACACGACGACTCTTCCGCTTAGAGTGGTCAGCTTCGTCAGATGGCTCCGGCCAAGCTGTTGTGCGAAGACTTTTGACCCCCGATTCCGCTCAATCGCTCTTTCTATTTGGCATGTGTTAGAGCGTCGGACGTCTCGTCTTACCAGCTTCGTGATCTTTTTATTCAATGCCCGTTGTTCTGACGATGTGACTGCGGGGTCTTTGCGTCTTTTCTCCATGAGTTGCAGACATTCCGTTGAAAGTCTCGATTTCTTTCCGTTGCGCCGCATCTTGCAGAACCTTGTTCCCTCTTCCCTTAGGATGTCAACTACCTGGTCGAGTTCCTCATCGATATCGTCATCAATTGTGTTTTCCAGAGCAGCGAATCGGTTCTTTAGTTTCAACTGAAACGATTCGGACCCAACTACGTGTTGGAGCAGGTTAGGTCGGAGTGTGGACTTCATCAAACGGATACGTTCCAGCTTATAATCGATATCCAGAGTGCCTCGCACAAGCCGGTGGTCGCTACCCGTTTTAAACCTTGTAACCACTGAGACATCTCTAAATAAGCGCTTCTTGTCCGCTATGATGAAGTCGATCTCGTTTTTAGTGTTACCGTCGGGACTTTGCCACGTCCACTTCCGTTGGGGCCGTTTCTGAAAGAAAGAGTTCATTAAGAATAGCCCCTCTTTTTCCAGGAAGTTGACGAGCATTTGTCCTCTATGGTTCCTGCTACCGAATCCGTGTCGACCCACTACCGATTCGCTACATGTTTGTACTCCCACTATTGCGTTGAAATCCCCCATGACGACCAGGTAGTTGACATCCTAAGGGAAGAGGGAACAAGGTTCTGCAAGATGCGGCGCAACGGAAAGAAATCGAGACTTTCAACGGAATGTCTGCAACTCATGGAGAAAAGACGCAAAGACCCCGCAGTCACATCGTCAGAACAACGGGCATTGAATAAAAAGATCACGAAGCTGGTAAGACGAGACGTCCGACGCTCTAACACATGCCAAATAGAAAGAGCGATTGAGCGGAATCGGGGGTCAAAAGTCTTCGCACAACAGCTTGGCCGGAGCCATCTGACGAAGCTGACCACTCTAAGCGGAAGAGTCGTCGTGTCGGTGCCAGAAATTCTCGCGGAAGTCGAAAATTTCTATTCCCAACTTTACGCCAGGCAAGTTAACCAACCGGAACCCGACATAAGGGATTTAAGAGCCAACCTAACACGCCACTACACAGACGAGCTGCCAGAAGTCAGCCTTGACGAAATCGAGATGGCTCTAAGACAACTTAAAAATGGAAAACCCCCGGGTGATGACGGAATTACTACGGAGCTCCTAAAGGCAGGAGGTACTCCTATGCTCAAACAACTTCAGCGTATATTTAATTCCGTTATCTTCTCTGGGAGAACTCCAAAGGCATGGAACAGGAGTGTAGTCGTTTTGTTTTTCAAGAAGGGAGACAAGACCCTTCTGAAAAACTATCGACCGATTTCCCTCCTAAGCCATGTCTACAAGTTGTTTTCTAGAGTCATCACAAATCGCCTTTCGGGAAGACTTGACGAGTTTCAACCAACGGAACAGGCTGGTTTTAGGACAGGATATGGCACTATAGACCACATTCACACAGTGCGGCAGATTATGCAAAAGACCCAGGAGTATAATCAGCCCCTGTGCATGGCATTCGTGGACTACGAGAAAGCCTTCGACTCCATCGAAACCTGGTCTGTTCTCGAATCCCTGCAACGTTGCCAGGTCGACTGGCGATACATCCAAGTGCTGAGATGCCTGTATGACGCTGCAACAATGACCGTCCAAGTACAAAATCGGCGGACTAAGCATATCCCCTTGCATCGAGGTGTGAGACAAGGCGATGTTATCTCACCTAAATTGTTTACGACTGCACTGGAGGATATGTTTAAGACGCTGGACTGGAAAGGACGCGGCATTAACATTAACGGTGAGTACATCTCGCACCTGAGATTCGCGGATGATATCGTCATTATGGCAGAGACATTGCCGGAATTACAACAGATGCTGTGCGACCTAGCTGATTCTTCCCAACGCATTGGCCTCCGGATGAACATGAATAAAACCAAGATTATGTTCAATGAGCATGTCATTCCGGAGCCAGTAAATGTAAATGGAACTACTCTCGAAGCTGTACGAGAATACATCTACCTCGGACAAATACTACAATTAGGTAGAAACAACTTTGAGAGAGAGGTCCGCAGGAGGATACAGCTGGGCTGGGCAGCGTTTGGGAAACTACGTCAAGTCTTCTCGTCGCCTATACCTCAAAGTTTGAAGACAAAAGTCTTTGATCAGTGCGTCCTACCTGTCATGACATACGGAGCCGAGACATGGACACTTACGGTGAGACTAGTCCACCAAATGAAAGTTGCTCAGCGGGCTATGGAGAGAGCTATGCTCGGAGTTTCTCTGAAAGATCGAATCCGGAATGAGGTGATCCGACAGAGAACCAAGGTCATCGACATAGCTCGCAGGATCAGCACGCTGAAGTGGCAGTGGGCTGGCCATATTTGCCGAAGGACCGATAACCGCTGGGGTAGACGTGTTCTCGAGTGGAGACCGCGGCTTGGCAAACGTAGTGTGGGACGCCCTGTAGCTAGATGGAGCAATGATATACGGAGGGTGGCGGGCAGCGGTTGGAAGAGAAGAGCCGAAGATCGGGCTCAATGGCGTGCCTTGGGAGAGGCCTATGTCCAGCAGTGGACTGATACGGGCTGGTGATGATGATGATGATGATGATGACCTACACGAGACGCAAAAGCATACGCACAGCGAATGCAATTAACATGAACTGCCTAGGAGCAGGGAACCGCCCGACTCGTGGGTTCGCGTCGGAGATTCGCCAGTCCGGGTGGGGCGGTACCTAAAGTACTTGGGCCTCACCCTGGACAGTCGCTGGGGCTTCGAAGAGCATTTCGAGCGTCTTGTCCCCCGAGTCGAAAGGGTAGTGGGTGCCATGCATAGACTGCTACCCAACCTCGGGGGGCCGTCGGAGGAGGTACGCCGCCTTTACGGGGGGGTCGTGCGATCGGTGGCTCTCTATGGGGCGCCTGTATGGTCACACCGACTGTCGGGCGTCCGGCGCTGCAGGACCAAAATCTATAGCCTGCAGCGCAAGATGGCCATCCGTATCGCACGAGGATACCGGACCGTATCTTTTGAGGCGGCGACCCTCTTGGCACGCTTTCCGCCGCTCGACATCCTGGCGGACATGGACGCGAGGGTCTACGACCGAACTCGCGTCGTCCGCCAAAGCGACGAATGCGTGCCCGCGCTCGAAATCAGACGGCGGGAACGACGACGCGCTCTGGAGGAGTGGCGCGCGAGGCTCAGCCAGGAGCACATCGCGCGTAAGCGCGTCGTCCAAGCCATCCTGCCGTCCTTCGAAGCCTGGCAACAGCGGAGGAGTGGGCGAATCTCCTACAGGCTTGCTCAGATAATCACCGGTCACGGCTGTTTCGGTGATTATCTGAGCAAGATCGGACGCGAGGCGACGGCGATCTGTCACCACTGTGGTGGGGACCGGGATTCCGCAGAGCACACGCTTGTCGAGTGCCCAGCGTGGGCCTCCGAGCGGCGGATCCTGGTCGACCGGATTGGACCGGACCTCTCCTTGCCGGCAATAGTAGCGGCTATGCTGGCAGGGGATTCGGCGTGGGGGGCCGTATCCTCCTTCTGCGAGACTGTGATGTCACAGAAGGAGGAGGCCGAGCGGGATCGGGAGAGGGCCGATCCCGCTCGCCGAAGGCGAAGGCGCCGGGGCGGAGGCACAGCCCGCCCAGGCCCCCCAGCCCAATAGCCCGGGGCTCTATAATACGGGCTAACTTGTGTCCCCTGCCGCAACATCTGGTGGGGGACCCCCCCCTGCACCAATATCCGTAGGGGGGCCTTTGGGGTTGTGGGAAGCTGGGGCGGGGGCCCTAAGCGTCCTTCACGCGCGACCCCGAGGAGGATGGCGGCGTGGTGTGGCCCACGCCGCCGTGAGCACCGCGACGGTGCAGGGGGGGAAGCAAGCTACAAGTTTCCCCTCCCGAGGCGGGCTCTTCGGAGCGCGGCACAAGGGGGGCACCGGCGTGTTCCACTCGGAGATCCCGGAGCCCCTCTGACACGTGCCAGTGCCGGCCACCGTGGGGTTTTAGTCGGTACGAGTCCGACATGCCCCGCCAGCTTCCCCCGAAGTTGGTGGAAGTCCATGAGGATTTCCCCACGAAAAAAAAAAAAAAAAAAAAAAAAAAAAGGGTCCTGGGGGGTGCTGGGTCAGGTAACCTCCTCGTGTGCCCACCCCATCGGTTTCCCTTGGCATGTCTTCGGACTGGCCTGGTAAAGTGATGGGTCTGGGCCGGTGCACCCTGGGCATCGTCAATAACTTCTCCTGCGGGAGTTCTTGTTGGCGATGGCGAATAACCTGGCGCGGGGGGGGGGGGGGATTGCGTTGCGGTGTTGCTTCCCGCCCTCTTCGTATTCGGAGGGAGCGGGGGCAGCGCACGCAACGTTTGCCCAAGAGAGGGGCGTGGAGGAAGCGCGGCGCAACCGAGATTGCCCTGGGGGGGGCTGAGGGGCAAGGTGGCGTCGCGAACGGGCGCGGCACCTCTCGGTGCTGCGTTTCCGTTTGGGTGAGCGGCTTCCCTGATGTCCTCAAAGTCCCCGGGTTCAGGGGGACGGCGGGGCGGAGGCGTGCTCGGGCGCAGCGCTCTTGGGCGTTGTGGGCCCTAGAGGAGGACTGGCGTCACAGTAGGAGCTGCTCCCAGTGCCCGTTACAGAGGGGAATACTGCGCCACCGTAGGTGCTTTTGGCCCTTTTCTGGTTTGGAGGGGGTTGGGAGTAGCATGTGTGATGCCAGTGCCCGTTTAGCTGAGACGGTTGAGTCTGTGACGCGCGGCAGTCGTGCGCGTATAGTCACCCACGCGCGCGCTTCATCTTTATGTCATACCATAGTCGTGCGCGTAAAGTCACCCACGCGCACGCTTCATCTTCACATCACCCCATAGTCGTGCGCGTAAAGTCACCCACGCGCACGCTCCATCTTCATGTCATCCCATAGTCGTGCGCGTAAAGTCACCCACGCGCACGCTTCATCTTCATGTCATCCCATAGTCGTGCACGTAGAGTCACCCACGCGCGCGCTTCATCTTCATATCATCCCATATCATCCCATACCATTATCATCCCTCTTCGCTTTCCTTTTGTCCTTTTCATTCTTCCCCTTTCCCTCCTTTCTTTCCTTTTTGTCCTTTCCTTCTCCTTGTTCACCGGTGCGGCGTTTTGGTTGCGCCTGGCTGCACCCCTCACTCTCCGTTTTGGAGATGGTCGGATGTAGTAGGTGGCGGATTTTTGCGTTGTGGTGTGGTAAGCCCAAACGGCCCAATCCAGTGGGAGGTCTGAAAGGCAGGGGGGCTAAGCCCTGCCACTACTGAGGCGTTTTAGACGGGAGTTAAGGGAAAAAAACAAAATGGAAAAGGCTATTGGAAAAGAATCTACCCAGGGTGGTAGATAGATAGATAGAGTACTCTTTATTGTACACCAGTGATATTAACAATTAATTACATACAAGAAAAAAAAATAGGTACAATTGGCGGTCTTATCGCTAAAAGCAATTTCTTCCAGACAACCAATGTATTGGAAGAAGCAACATACGGAATAGGGCAGTTATGGTGGCGTACACTATAAACCTCAATAATACATACTGTTATCATTTTACTTACATACATATCATAGTTATAATACAACATTATATACATACATATATACACATATAATACTATGCAAATATATAAATATATCTTACACACAATACAGAGAGTGTGCAATGAAAAATTTATAAATGAAGAAAGTGGTGGTGAACCATATTTTTAAAGGACGCCAACGACTGTGCACGACGGACTGTTACAGGCAATGCATTCCACAAGCGAACGGCTTGATTAGAAAAGGATTTATCGACAGTGGTCCCGACAGCGATGTTCCTGTCGGGGAATCCACCACGAGTCCTTCGGGGCTCGTCAGGTCCCCAGCGTATTCTGGGGGGGACCACAACTGCCTTATCGCCGGGGGAGTAGCTCCTCCCTCGGTGCCAACGACAAACTGCGCTGTTTTACTGACACCGATCGAAGCTTGTGTTAAGGAATTTTTTGACGAGGATTTAGTGGCAGATGCCACAGATGGTGCGGTCGAGAAGGAGAGTCAGGGGAAATTTTGGACTAGGTCCCGGAAACGCACTGGTGCGCAACTGCACCCTGCGGGGGAACCAAACCTCTGTTCTAGTGGAGACGAGGAATTGCCGGCACCTAAAGTGCCAGCTACGCGGAAAGGACGCGGGGGTACCACCGCTAGACCAAAATCGACAGTGCAGCCGAAACGCGACGAGCGAGGGCGTTTCCTGCGATACCCTGAGGCGTCATCGAAGGACATCGAGGACGGAAATGAGTCGACGGGCTCATTAATATCAATGGCGTCGATGGCGTCGGTTGCGTCGACGGCTTCGAAAGCGTCGGCGAAACGCAAAAGCCAGAAGGCTCTCGTCGACGCCAACATCGAACAGTTAGTGCGAAAGGCTGAAAAAGGCAGAGAGGAGGCAGGGATTGTGGTTTCCGAGTCGGAGGATGAGCACACTGCATTAACGCTGCAACAGCTGATCGAGAGGGAACTGGAGACGGTGAGACTTGTCTCCCGAAAATCTAGCCATTTGAAGGGGACAAGCCAAAAGGCCTTGAATCAGGCGGCTGCGGCTATCAAAGAGGCTACTCAAAGGCTCTACAGGCGAACGGTGACGAAAGAGACGGCCAAACTGCAGGCGAATAATACTCGTCTGCAGTCAGAGGTGGCGGAGCTTCGAAAAGAGGTAGCCGAACTGCGAGCAGAAACCCGGAAGGCAACTGCCTCAAATAATGGTGGGGAAAACGTCCAAGGAGAGGCCGATCGGATATGGGAAGAGCGGTCGCGAGTCCTCATGTCCCAAGTAGGACAGATGATGAACGCACGTTTGGAAGCAATGGAGGACCGGCTTCTCCCGGAAAAACGCATGCGCCCGCCGCTAGCTGCAGATATCAGGCGCGAGGAGATGGCCAAGCGCAACGCGGTGGAGCCTGCTGCTGCTGCCGGTCCATCAAGTCTCGCGGTAGCGGATATGACCGATGGCGATGCCAGGCCACCGGCACAAAAGGTGGTGACCAAGAAGGACACTACGCGACCTAAAAGGGCGCCCAAAAAGGCTCAGGTGGTGACCAAACAATTGCCATCGGCCCAGAAGCAAGGCGAAGACAGTTGGACCCTAGTCGCCAGTAAGAAGAAGCGGAAGAAGGGGCGCAAGCCCAAAAACTCCAAAGAGCAGAAGGGTGTATCCACAGCGGTCAAAAAAGCTGGACCACCAAAGCTGCGCCCTCCCCGCTCGGCTGCGGTAGTAGTAACGCTGCAGCCTGGAGCCGAGGAGCGAGGGCTCAGCTATGCTGCTGTCCTGTCGGAGGCGAGGACAAAGATAGACATCCAAGGCCTGGGCATTCCAAAGCTTGGAATCAGGAAAACAGCAACCGGCGCCCGGGTCTTGGAGGTATCAGGTGAAGCGGGCCCGTTAAAAGCCAACGCGCTGGCTGATCGTTTGAGGCAGGCACTGAGTAGTGACGTCATCAAAATAACCAGACCTGAGAAGTGCGCGGAACTTCGGATTACAGGTCTGGATGACTCAGTGACTGCCTCGGAGGTGGTAGCGGCTATTGCCAAAAAGGGGGGGTGTGAAGAGGCCAATTGCAGGGTCGGCTCCATTCGCCAGGGATCCTCAGGGCTTGGCGCTGTATGGGTTCGCTGCCCAGTGGCGGCGGCCAAAACGATTGTGGATGGCGGGAAGTTGCTGGTGGGATGGGTCGCAGCCAATGTTACCCTCCTGCAGCCCAGAGGTATCCGCTGCTTCCGCTGCCTACAGAACGGGCACGTTAGGGTCAGCTGCACCTCAGAGGTAGACCGTAGTGATGAATGTTATCGCTGCGGTCGCCACGGGCACAAGGCCAGGGATTGTGTGGCAGCTCCGCACTGCACAGTGTGTGCAGCGGCTAAAAGACCTGCGGATCATGTCGTAGGGGGCGGGTCCTGCAAAGCTCCTCCGGTTAGGTGTAAGGGAACGCAGAGAGGGGCGGCCTCGCAAGCCGCAGCTCCCGGCGATGAGGTGACAGAAATGGCAACGGACCAGAATGTACCGTAGCCCCCCTCTCGAAATACTTCAGGGTAACCTCAACCACTCCACCCGCGCCCAAGATCTTCTGGTGCAGTCTATGGTGGAGTGGTCGATAGACTTTGCGGTGGTGGCGGAGCCCTATTCTGTTCCTCCTCGACCTAATTGGGCGGGGGACGTG
Organism: Phalera bucephala; assembly: GCA_905147815.2. Taxonomy (NCBI): domain Eukaryota; kingdom Metazoa; phylum Arthropoda; class Insecta; order Lepidoptera; family Notodontidae; genus Phalera; species Phalera bucephala. Next base: position 229,389 of record CAJHXA020000006.1, on the reverse strand, counting down.
CTAGGTTTGGTAACAATTGTGAGTGGCGGAACCGCTCTCAATATCCTAGAGCGGGGTCAGGGCTTCGTCGTGGTCAAGTGTGGGGAAGTTGGCTTGATTGGGGTTTACTTCTCGCCGAATAGGACTCGCGCCGAGTTTGAGGTCTTCCTAGACGAGGTTGGGGCGGCGGTGCGACGTATAGCACCGCTGCCGGTATTCGTCCTGGGTGACCTCAATGCGAAATCAAGGGCGTGGGGGGGCGTGGCAACGTCGACGAGAGCCTTCTGGCTTTTGCGTTTCGCCGACGCTTTCGAAGCCGTCGACGCAACCGACGCCATCGACGCCATTGATATTAATGAGCCCGTCGACTCATTTCCGTCCTCGATGTCCTTCGATGACGCCTCAGGGTATCGCAGGAAACGCCCTCGCTCGTCGCGTTTCGGCTGCACTGTCGATTTTGGTCTAGCGGTGGTACCCCCGCGTCCTTTCCGCGTAGCTGGCACTTTAGGTGCCGGCAATTCCTCGTCTCCACTAGAACAGAGGTTTGGTTCCCCCGCAGGGTGCAGTTGCGCACCAGTGCGTTTCCGGGACCTAGTCCAAAATTTCCCCTGACTCTCCTTCTCGACCGCACCATCTGTGGCATCTGCCACTAAATCCTCGTCAAAAAATTCCTTAACACAAGCTTCGATCGGTGTCAGTAAAACAGCGCAGTTTGTCGTTGGCACCGAGGGAGGAGCTACTCCCCCGGCGATAAGGCAGTTGTGGTCCCCCCCAGAATACGCTGGGGACCTGACGAGCCCCGAAGGACTCGTGGTGGATTCCCCGACAGGAACATCGCTGTCGGGACCACCCTGGGTAGATTCTTTTCCAATAGCCTTTTCCATTTTGTTTTTTTCCCTTAACTCCCGTCTAAAACGCCTCAGTAGTGGCAGGGCTTAGCCCCCCTGCCTTTCAGACCTCCCACTGGATTGGGCCGTTTGGGCTTACCACACCACAACGCAAAAATCCGCCACCTACTACATCCGACCATCTCCAAAACGGAGAGTGAGGGGTGCAGCCAGGCGCAACCAAAACGCCGCACCGGTGAACAAGGAGAAGGAAAGGACAAAAAGGAAAGAAAGGAGGGAAAGGGGAAGAATGAAAAGGACAAAAGGAAAGCGAAGAGGGATGATAATGGTATGGGATGATATGAAGATGAAGCGCGCGCGTGGGTGACTCTACGTGCACGACTATGGGATGACATGAAGATGAAGCGTGCGCGTGGGTGACTTTACGCGCACGACTATGGGATGACATGAAGATGGAGCGTGCGCGTGGGTGACTTTACGCGCACGACTATGGGGTGATGTGAAGATGAAGCGTGCGCGTGGGTGACTTTACGCGCACGACTATGGTATGACATAAAGATGAAGCGCGCGCGTGGGTGACTATACGCGCACGACTGCCGCGCGTCACAGACTCAACCGTCTCAGCTAAACGGGCACTGGCATCACACATGCTACTCCCAACCCCCTCCAAACCAGAAAAGGGCCAAAAGCACCTACGGTGGCGCAGTATTCCCCTCTGTAACGGGCACTGGGAGCAGCTCCTACTGTGACGCCAGTCCTCCTCTAGGGCCCACAACGCCCAAGAGCGCTGCGCCCGAGCACGCCTCCGCCCCGCCGTCCCCCTGAACCCGGGGACTTTGAGGACATCAGGGAAGCCGCTCACCCAAACGGAAACGCAGCACCGAGAGGTGCCGCGCCCGTTCGCGACGCCACCTTGCCCCTCAGCCCCCCCCAGGGCAATCTCGGTTGCGCCGCGCTTCCTCCACGCCCCTCTCTTGGGCAAACGTTGCGTGCGCTGCCCCCGCTCCCTCCGAATACGAAGAGGGCGGGAAGCAACACCGCAACGCAATCCCCCCCCCCCCGCGCCAGGTTATTCGCCATCGCCAACAAGAACTCCCGCAGGAGAAGTTATTGACGATGCCCAGGGTGCACCGGCCCAGACCCATCACTTTACCAGGCCAGTCCGAAGACATGCCAAGGGAAACCGATGGGGTGGGCACACGAGGAGGTTACCTGACCCAGCACCCCCCAGGACCCTTTTTTTTTTTTTTTTTTTTTTTTTTTCGTGGGGAAATCCTCATGGACTTCCACCAACTTCGGGGGAAGCTGGCGGGGCATGTCGGACTCGTACCGACTAAAACCCCACGGTGGCCGGCACTGGCACGTGTCAGAGGGGCTCCGGGATCTCCGAGTGGAACACGCCGGTGCCCCCCTTGTGCCGCGCTCCGAAGAGCCCGCCTCGGGAGGGGAAACTTGTAGCTTGCTTCCCCCCCTGCACCGTCGCGGTGCTCACGGCGGCGTGGGCCACACCACGCCGCCATCCTCCTCGGGGTCGCGCGTGAAGGACGCTTAGGGCCCCCGCCCCAGCTTCCCACAACCCCAAAGGCCCCCCTACGGATATTGGTGCAGGGGGGGGTCCCCCACCAGATGTTGCGGCAGGGGACACAAGTTAGCCCGTATTATAGAGCCCCGGGCTATTGGGCTGGGGGGCCTGGGCGGGCTGTGCCTCCGCCCCGGCGCCTTCGCCTTCGGCGAGCGGGATCGGCCCTCTCCCGATCCCGCTCGGCCTCCTCCTTCTGTGACATCACAGTCTCGCAGAAGGAGGATACGGCCCCCCACGCCGAATCCCCTGCCAGCATAGCCGCTACTATTGCCGGCAAGGAGAGGTCCGGTCCAATCCGGTCGACCAGGATCCGCCGCTCGGAGGCCCACGCTGGGCACTCGACAAGCGTGTGCTCTGCGGAATCCCGGTCCCCACCACAGTGGTGACAGATCGCCGTCGCCTCGCGTCCGATCTTGCTCAGATAATCACCGAAACAGCCGTGACCGGTGATTATCTGAGCAAGCCTGTAGGAGATTCGCCCACTCCTCCGCTGTTGCCAGGCTTCGAAGGACGGCAGGATGGCTTGGACGACGCGCTTACGCGCGATGTGCTCCTGGCTGAGCCTCGCGCGCCACTCCTCCAGAGCGCGTCGTCGTTCCCGCCGTCTGATTTCGAGCGCGGGCACGCATTCGTCGCTTTGGCGGACGACGCGAGTTCGGTCGTAGACCCTCGCGTCCATGTCCGCCAGGATGTCGAGCGGCGGAAAGCGTGCCAAGAGGGTCGCCGCCTCAAAAGATACGGTCCGGTATCCTCGTGCGATACGGATGGCCATCTTGCGCTGCAGGCTATAGATTTTGGTCCTGCAGCGCCGGACGCCCGACAGTCGGTGTGACCATACAGGCGCCCCATAGAGAGCCACCGATCGCACGACCCCCCCGTAAAGGCGGCGTACCTCCTCCGACGGCCCCCCGAGGTTGGGTAGCAGTCTATGCATGGCACCCACTACCCTTTCGACTCGGGGGACAAGACGCTCGAAATGCTCTTCGAAGCCCCAGCGACTGTCCAGGGTGAGGCCCAAGTACTTTAGGTACCGCCCCACCCGGACTGGCGAATCTCCGACGCGAACCCACGAGTCGGGCGGTTCCCTGCTCCTAGGCAGTTTATGGAACCATAGCGCCTCGGTCTTATGAGGCGCTATCTGCAGGCCCAACTCGCGGATCTTAGCGACGACGACCTCTGCCCCAAGCTCGGCGAGCCCAACAGTCCTCTCGAAGGTGTCCCCCTCGGCCACTATTAGAGTGTCGTCAGCGTAACAGACGACACTGATGCCGGGGGGGAGATCGACACGCAGGACCGCGTCGTAGGCGAGGTTCCATAGGATGGGGCCCAACACGGACCCCTGCGGAACCCCGCAAGACACCTCCCTCCGGTGCAGTGTACCGCCCTGTCCGATGTGCTGGATGTACCTGTCACGCAAGTAGTCCCCGACTACGGCTTGCAGGTACGGAGGAACGCGATGATGTTCTAGCGCCCCCCGGATCGCGTCCCAAGGCAGGGAGTTGAAGGCGTTGACGATATCGAGACTTATCGCCAACGCCACCCCGCCCCGGGACACGGCCTGCGCCGACAGGGAGCGGACGCGAATGATCGCGTCCACCGTCGAGCGCCCCTGGCGGAAGCCGTACTGGCTATCAGCCAGGTCGGGACCGACGCGCGACAGATGCCCGCTGAGACGGGCGGCAAGAATCCTCTCGAACAACTTGCCGCACTCGTCCAGCAGGCATATCGGACGGTACGCAGAGGGAGAGTCTGCGGTCCTGCCTTCCTTCTTCAAGAGGACCAGGCGAGCCTCCTTCCAGGCCGTGGGGAACTTGGCATGTCGGAGGCAGCTGCGGAACAGCCGCCTCAGCCTGTCCCCCAGGGTGGCCAGAGCGATCACCCACGCCCGCCCCGGTATACCGTCGGGCCCGGGCGCAGTATTACGAGCGCGCAAGCGGCTGACGGCTCGGTCCAGCTCCTGTTCGGTCACCCCGAACTCGTCGGTGTAAAAGGCCGACGAAATCGTCGGGGGGACAGAGGGACTGTCCCGGACTGTCGGGAATAGTGCGTCGATGACCCGACGCAGCAGTCCGGGGTCTAGGGTCTCCGTCAGGGGGGGCACCCAGGGGCGAAGCTTACCCAGCACTGCCCTGTAGGGGCGCCCCCATGGATCCCTGTCGAGTCCCTCTAGGAGCTCGCTCCAAGACCGAGACCTGGCATTCGCGATGGAAGAAGAAGAAAGAAAGAAAGAAAAACCATTTATTCATCCACACAAATACAGACAACAAGATAACAAAGTACACATTTACAAACACTAGATGTTGTGTGGGAGAAAAGGATACTGCCTCAGCATATTGCTGCACCATAACATTGTGTCATGGTGCAGCGCTGGTATTCTGGCAGCACCTATAAGGAGTGACGTCAAAGATGGCAAACCTGAACTAAGGGAGGAATAAACAAACAACATAATTGGATAATCAGAGATATAGATACATTATACTCGTATACATACACAATATATGTGGTCAAAATCTGTTAAGCGGTTTGATCGGAAAAGGTAACAGTCAAACAAATAATAAGTAACAAATTTCAAGAGGTACATATACAAATAGCAGGGTACATAAACATATACAACAAAAAGACAAATCAAACCAAACTAGGGCGAAAAACAAGCTGTACATCTGCATCACATTTAATGTGGTACAAGGGAAGACCATCGCCCTGCCTTACATAGATGCGACCACGCCTCGTCCACGAATACCGCCACTTCAAACTCTTGCACTCCTCACGGATACGGTGGAACAGCTGTCGATTAAAGCGCGTCAGCCTCTCGTTGACGTAGATACGGGAGTCGGGAGCTGCGCCGACGGCGGCGTCGGCCGAGAGAGTGCGGCGCACGCGCGCCGCACGCAGCAGCTCATCGCGCAGGTGTCGGCGCGCCATTCGCACCACCACGCGCCGTGGCCGCACTGCTGCGCCGCCCCTCGCCTCCGTCACCGCGCCCACCCGTTCAGCGAACACTATGTCGCGCTCCTCTAAGCGGACGCCCAGCTTCACAGCGAGTAACGATACAGAGTGCAGGACGTTCTCTCTCTTTTCCTCCGGGAGGTGCCCTATCTCCAGGTCGGACAGCAGAGCCTCCTGGTCCCGCTCATTCAGCTCAATCTTGAGCTGATTGACTTCCTTTTGGAGGTCAGACACATCACCCGAAGCGGGTTCCGCCTGCTGCCGCTCTATTACCTCCAGCCTGACCTCAAATCCGTCAACTCGCTCCGTAACGCGGTGAAGGGACGCTCGAAGTTCGGCCATTTCCTTACGAAATTTGCCGACCTCGGAACGAATTTCCTCCATATATCCGGAAAGCTCCTGCCGAAGATCATGTATGGCTCCAACTGTATCGATGGTGCGTTGCTTACTGTGGACAGAGGGGCCTCCAGATGGCTCGCCGGAAGGTGTTACGCTCGGGCCTGGACTTCTGCATACGCTTCTAATAGGGGTTGAGCTATTTTCGCCCCTACGTAGCTTGATCTTACACTCAAGACAAGTCCAGGCCTTACTAAATACCGACGTTTCGGAAACCATAACACACTGCTTATGGTAAACAGTCGCGCAGTTGATACATGTGGCGGCACCTACCGGCGAAAGGAATTTTCCGCAAGTTCCACACTTTGCCATCGTATCGATCGCCTTTATCGATTTAACGATGGCAATTTGGAGCGCCTTTGTAGCCGCTCGATAGCGCTCGTATGCTCCGGCCCTTTCCTCCTCGGTGGCTCGCCTTCTCCTTCGGGCTCTAGTGTACTGACGTCGTGCGCGTAAGCAGACTTCGCGCAACTGCGCTATCTGCTGCGACCACCAGTACACTGCCGTTCGCTTGGGGCAGCTGGCCCGGGGCATGGCGGCGTCACATATCGCCGTCATCGTGCCCCGGAACCAGGCCGCCTCCCTTTCCGGATCGGACCAGACCTCATCGGCGATTTCTGGCCATGCCGCGACGCTGGCTGCGGCCTCGAGAAGATCTCGGTTAAGCCGCTTGAGAGACCAGCGTCGCGGGGGGCTGCCTGCACGGCCGCTGGGGCGGTCGGGGGGGCGGAGGGCCACATCGAAGACAATGTGGCGGTGGTCGGATAATGTGACCACCTCCTCCGCTACGCGCCACCCCGACAGCGCGCTCATGGCCGAGGGAGTCGCCCACGTTAGGTCGACGACCGACTCCCCCTGCCACCGCACGCATGTGCTAACGGACCCCCGGTTCACGAGCCGGAGGTCCAGCCCAGCCGCCCACTCTTGCAACGTCCCTCCCTTCGGATCGTCCCTGGGGTTGCCCCACGACCTGGCGTGGGCATTAAAATCCCCGAGGACGATCGATGGACGAGGCCGGCATCTGCGAATGCAGTTAGCCAGCCCATCCAGGTACACCTCGTAGTCGGCGAGGGACCTATTGGAAGAGACGTAGCAGCCCACTATGGCCATTCTTCCCCACTGCACAGCTACATAGCCCTGCCCTCTTTCCAGTAGGGAGCAGGGCGGAGCGCCCTCCCCTCCTCCCCAGTACACGGCGACGGAGCCCGCATCATCCCCGAACCAGCGAGGATGGTCCGGGACCCGGTAGGGCTCCGCCACTACCACCAAGGCAACTGACCACTCCGCAACACTCTGCAGTAACAGGTCCTGAGCGTTGCGGCAGTGGTTCAAGTTACCCTGGAGAACTCTTTGGGGATGAAATTTTAAGCCATCTCCATTTCGACTGGCGGGCTGCTAGTGCCCGCAGCCGTGGCATTTGGTGCCATGGTGGTCTCCTGGGTGCCGGCAGGGGAAGAGGCCTGCTTCCTCTTTCCCTTTGGGGGGCTGCACTTCTTGGCGTGCAGCCGATGGTTGAATGCACATCCCTTGTCCACGCATAAGGGACATCGTAGTGCTTGCGCCCGGCACTCGCTGGCCCTATGACTAGAGTCAGCGCACCGAAAGCATCGGGCTCCCCGGTCGACGTTGTTGGGGCACATGGCCCCAACATGTCCCTTTTCGAGGCATCGGAAGCAGTATAAAGCTCTTGCCTCCAATGCCTCGACCTTTGTAGCCCCCCAGCCCACATGGATCTTCTTCGCCGCCACGAGTTTATTCATGGCGGCAAGTGGGCACTTAACCCTTGCGGTCCCAAGGGCTGCGGGTGCTCGGTTAATTGGACCAACTTGGATGTCAGCGACCGAACACCCACCTGCTGCAGCAACCGCAGATGCGACCTCCTCGGCAGTGACAGCGTCGTCGAGGCCTCGCAACCTTATCTCGCCGGTCTTGTTTGGCCGGGCGACGCGGACTTTAAGGTCACTCAAGACCTCCCGCATGCGTCCCGCCAAGCGATCAGCCTTCTCCTGACAGTCGGGGCCTTCGACTGTCAGGAGCAGACCCCCCGTCATCGTCCTCCGTGTACCGAGGTCAGTCGCTTGAATGCCGAGGTCGGCAAGGTTAATCTTCTTACGAGCTCTGCCCATGACCTCGGCATTCGTTGTCCCCTCGATAACTGTGACCGTGACCGCTGCCGTCTTTGGAACTTTCGGCGGTCTCTTTTTGCTTTTCCCTCGTGACCTCTTTTTTTTATTTGTCACGGAGGGCCGGCCAGTGGCCCCCGGTTGAGCGGGTATTGACTGTGGGGCCTTCCTGGGCTTTTTGGCGACTGCCACCCAAGTCCCCGCGTCTGCTACCATTGACTCAGCGCCCCCAAGAACAGGGGCGGGCACTGCTGGTAACTCCAGTACCGGTGCATGCGCTGGGGCCCCCCCGTTCTTTGCCTTTTTAGGTTTGGGCTTGGCGGCCCGCGCTGAAGCCATAGACCCCGAAGCGACAGGAGTAGGCGCAGCCGAGGATCTGCGCAGGTCCGCAACCAACGACGGCCGGACTATGGACGGCGGCAGGAGTCGGTCCTCGATTCCAGCGAACCGGGCGTCTAGCATGTTGCCGACCTGCCGGATTATTGAGGCTGCCAGAAACTCGTTCGTCGTCGGCTCCGAGGCCCGGGGGCGACCCGGTGGAGCGCCAGATGATCCAGCAGGCGGCTGAAGAGCCGTAGGCCGGGGAGTCGGTCCCTGAGGAGCCGGAGGTAGTGAACTCTGCGGCTCCAGCTGGCGTCCGCCAGCCTGCGGGTTTGCCCCTCGGAGGAGTTTGACCTCCTCCGTCAGGCTCCGCACTTCCACCGTAAGGCTGGCCAGCTGCGAACGCAGCTCCGAATTTTCACGCTCCAGTTTGTCCACGTGTGGGTCTATTGGAGCGCGACGAGACAGCTCGTCAACGGCCGCCTTTACCGACCGTGTAGCCACTCTAAGGCCGCGGACGAAGCTGCCCTTAAGATTGCGCGACCTGTCCGCAACCCTTTCTATGACCGCCAGGTTCTCAGTTATACAGGTGCCAAGGTCCGCGCTCGGTCGCGCTACCATCTCTTGGGCCAAATCCTCCGGTCCGGGTAGGGCCTTTTTGGCCCTGGTCATGGTCGGACGTGACGACGAGCTAAGCACGTCGTCGTCGTCCGAGCCTTGCGCGTTTATAGGTCCGGGACGATTCGCTTTCTGCGGTACCCCTGAATCCCTCGACTGCCGGGAGCCGTACGATTCTTCGCTGTCACATGCCGCTGATGACTGTACTGGCGTATCAGCACGCTTGGCAAACCGCCCGTTCTTCATGCGGGCCGGTGCCCTCAGTGAGGGGAGGGTACGGCCCCGCCTTGCAGTCGTTATCTTTGGAGGCGGCAGGCTTCTGTCACTCGCGGACGAGGAACGCCGTTCTCTACGGAGACGTTTTTGCCCCTCCGCTGCGTCTTTTATTAGAGCGCTGCATGGTCGGGTATCCGGTTTGGGTAAGCCGTGGTCGATCGTGTTGTTGTGGGTTCGGGTGTCCGTTATGGATGCGCTTTGTTCGTTAGGTTGATGTAGCATGTTGCCCCCCCCAGAATACGAGGGGCAGCCGGAGCCCAAGGGCTCCGGGGAGGATTCTCCGGGCCGTCCGGTACCTCCCTGGGGTAATATAACTTTACGCTGCGACATCATAATTTTTTGGGTGCTGATCCACAGCTTTGGCTTTGAATGGGTGTGCTCCCTTAGAGCCGGTGGACCTCTCATCCCGGCTGGTTGTGTAGTGTAGGTGAATGTGTGTGAGTGGATGTGAAAGTATGTAAGTGTGTGTTTGTGTGTGGGTATTTTGTGCGTGTGTAGTGTACATGGGCCTTGCGCCCTCTCCTTCCAGTTCGTCGCCTGAAGGGTCTTACTAGTCCTCTCTGATATCCAGAGAGGTACTTAGAGCCTCCCGGGGAACGCATCTCCAACATCTCCTCTGCACCCCACCCTCTCCAAAAGCTGGAGAGTGTGAGGGGCAGCGAGGCGTCTTCCACCACGCGCCAGACTATTCGCCACCGTCAGCAGTCCCTCCGGGAAACGGGGGGGGGCTGCTGGCGACGCCCAGGGTGCACCACGGGGAGGTTGTCTGACCTAGCACCCCACCCCCCAGGACCCTACCTTAACCCATCCCGCTATCCTATTCTCCGTGCGGCGGTTCTCTTCGCCCCGGAGCAGTTAGGGTTTGGTGCCGCCCGTTCGCCCCTAAGGCGAAGGGGCACACCGCGTCTCCCCGGTAGTGCCACCCCCCCCCGCCGCCACCCGGTAGGGGATCAGGGCATCGCTCACGCCCGGGTCTTAGGGCCCTATTTTAGTTCACTCGCCCTGCCATTTCCCCTCTGGAAATGGCCGAAGATTTCCCTCCTGAGTTCGTCCGGGACCTAACCAGGTACATCGTCCGGCATTGCCCGGACATAGTCCGGGAATTCAGGGCGACGTACTCGCCCGCCTCGCGCGACGCGTCGCCCGCGCGCGCGTCGGCCCCCGCCCCCGTGCACCCCGCGCCTTCTGCGCGCCCCGCGACTCCGTTCGCCGCGCCGCGAACTGATTTAGTTGCGCCGCCCCAGACCCCCGCCGACCGCCCCGTCTCGCCATGCAGGTCCGAGCCTCTCTCGGACTCGGATATGGAGGTCGAGCGCGCGTCCGCGCGACGCGCCGCCCCCGCCCGGTCCCCGTCCCCGTCGCTCTCGTCGGAGGACGACTTCGTTCCCATTGCTAATGGGAAGCGGGCGCGCAAACCGCGCGACTCGCCGCCGCCCAAAATTCAAAAGGCCGGAAACGTTTCCGTTTCTCCCGGCCCCTCCGGCCCCCGGCCGTCTCCGTCTCCCGACGCGGCCGCGAGGGCCTCCCCCTCGCGCGCTCCGCACGTCCGAACATCACTCCCCCGCCGCTTGTCATTCAGGACAAGAGCGCCTGGGAGCGCATCTCCAAGGCGATTTATAATCGCCAAATCAACTACACGCACGCGCGTTCCACCGCGCAAGGCATAGCCGTCAAGGTGGCGTCCTCGGACGACCACCGACGGCTATCCGCGTTCCTGCGATCAAACAAGATCGCTTATCACACATACACCCTGGAGGAGGAAAGGGAGCTCAGGGTAGTAATCCGCGGTGTCCCTAGGGAGCTGGACACCGCCGTCATCAAGGCCGACCTCCAGTCCCAGGACCTTCCTGTGCGCCAGGTGCACAGAATGGTCAATGGGCGCTCCAAGGAGGCGTATGACGGCCGTAGGGTCTTCGACCTGAAGGCCGTGTGCCATATATCTGGCCTCTCCGTGGAGGCCCCCCACAAACGTGGCACGCCCGGGCAGTGCCACAACTGCCAGCTATACGGGCACTCTGCCCGTAACTGTCACGCGCGCCCTCGATGCGTTAAGTGCATCGGGGACCACGCGACGTCCCAGTGCGCCCGCTCGAAGGAGACGGCGGCCGAGCCCCCCAGCTGCGTCCTCTGCGGCACCAAGGGGCACACCGCGAACTATCGCGGTTGCCCCAAGGCCCCGAAGGGGAAGCGCGGCCGGGCGAGGCGCGGCGGCCGCCGCCGCCCCCGCGCGGTTGCCCCCCCCTCTGCGCCCTCAGCGCAACACCCCCCCGCGCCCTCAGCGCACCCTCGTCCGGTGCCTTCTGCGCCAGCGACCACGGCTCCCCGCGCTCCCGCGCCACTGAAGCTGACCCCCCCTCCCCTGCCGCTCAGGCCGTCCCTCGGCACCAACGCGTGGGTGAAGCCGCTGCCCTACACCGCGGCCTCCCACCCTGCGTCAGTGGGCCCTGCCCGCCCCCCGAAGCGCGCGCCGGCGATCCAGCCGGTGGCGGCTTGTCCCCCTCCGCCCACTAACGTCAGTCAGGACGTCGACCTCATCATGAGCGTCTCGGCGGTGATAAGCCCCGCACTTTTCCCCAGAGTCCGCGAACTCGCCCTTCGACTCCGCGCCGCCACCAACTTGGCGGAACAGGTTCTCCTGGCCGCGGAATACAGGGACGTATATGACGTCCTGGCGTCCCTCAGAACCCAACCCCCCCGCACCCAATAATGGATCTACGATCTCCCCGCCATAATCCCCACAACCTATCCCTGGCGTTCTTTAACGCCGATGGCCTTCGCTCCCAGCGAGATCAGGTTGCTGATTTCCTCCGAGATCACCAACTTGATATCCTCCTCGTGCAGGAAACCTTCCTGAAGCCCGCACAACGCGATCCTAGGATCGCAAACTATAACCTCGTGCGTAATGACAGAATCGGCTCCCGCGGAGGCGGTACTCTCATTTACTACAGGAGGTCCCTTCACTGCATCCCTATCGATCCCCCCGCGCTCACCAACATCGAAGCCTCGGTCTGTCGCGTCTCTCTCACGGGGCACCAGCCCATCGTGATCGCCTCCGTATACCTTTCCCCCACTAAATCCGTTCTCAGGAGTGACTTTGAAGCACTCCTCAATCTGGGAAGCGCCGTCATTCTGGCGGGCGACTTCAACAGTAAGCACGTGGACTGGAACGGTCTCACCACTTCCCCTAACGGTAGGAGCCTTGACGCCCTGGTCGACGTTCTCGACTTTGACGTCATCGCACCTATGCACCCTACCCACTATCCTAACAATCCCAACCACCGACCCGACGTCCTGGACATGGCGCTTCTGAAGGGTGTCACCCTACGGCTGCACTCCTTGGAAGTAGTCCAGGAACTCGACTCTGACCATCGACCTGTAGTCATGAGACTCGGTTCCCCCCCTTCCGCCCCTCAGCGACCCAAAAAGACGGTGGTGGATTGGCATGCGCTAAGCACGGCCTTGGCGGATGCCGACCCTCCCCCCCTGCCTCTCAGCTCGGACTCCATCCCGTCCCCTCAGGACACCGATCAGGCCGTAGATGCCTTCACCGAGCACATCCGATCGGCTGTCAGTCGATCGTCCAAGCAAGTCGAGGCGGAAGATCTCTACCTCAACCGCTTTCGACTGCCGGACGATGTTAGGGATCTCATTCGTTCCAAGAATGCTTCCATCCGAGCGTACGACTCCTACCCCACCGAAGCCAATCGGGCCCGGATGCGCGCTTTACAACGAGAGGTAAAGCGTCGTGTCGCGGAGGTCCGGGAGGAACGGTGGGGTGACTTCCTAGAGGGCATCGCGCCATCGCATCTGGCCTACTGGCAGCTGGCGCGTAGCCTCAACTCCGACTCCACGACTGACATGCCCCCGCTGTCCCGCCCTTCAGGCGCACCCCCAGCCTTCGACGACGACGAAAAGGCCGAGCTTCTCGCCGATTCCCTCGAGAGCCAGTGCGCCCCCAGCTCTCAGTCCGTCGACCAGTCCCACGTCGACGCGGTCGACAGGGAAGTCGAGCGCAGGGCATCCCTCCCCCCCGTCGATTCCTTGCCTCCTATCACGCAAACGGAGGTCGAAGATCTGATTATGGGTCTTAAAACTAAAAAAGCCCCCGGCCCTGACGGCATTTCGAATCGCGTTCTGAAATGCCTGCCCGCCCAGCTCATCTGCCTCTTGGTGGCCATTTTGAACGCCGCCATGACGAACTGCACCTTCCCCGCTAAGTGGAAGGAGGCGGACGTCATAGGCATTCCCAAGCGCGGCAAACCTCGCAATCTCCCTGCGAGCTACCGCCCTATCAGTCTCCTCAACTCCCTGGCCAAGATATACGAGCGCCTACTTCTGGCGAGGCTCAAAGACTTCGTAACTTCCAGGGGTATCCTTATCGACGAGCAGTTTGGCTTTCGAGCCAAACACTCTTGCGTCCACCAAGTGCACCGCATCACGGAGCACATCCTCTCCGGTCTCAATAGACCCAAACCCATCTACACGGGCGCCCTCTTCCTAGATGTCGCGAAGGCATTCGACAAAGTCTGGCACAACGGCTTGATCTACAAGCTCTACCAATTGGGTGTGCCGGACAGACTCGTGCTCATCTTACGAGACTTCTTGTCGAATCGCGCCTTCCGTTATCGCGTCGAAATGACGCGCTCCACTTCCCACTCCATCAGTGCTGGAGTCCCACAGGGCTCAGTTTTCTCTCCGCTCCTGTTTAGCCTTTACACGAACGACATTCCTCGTTCGAGTAAGGCGCATCTGGCCCTATTCGCGGATAATACCGCTCTCTACGTCTCGCATAGGAATAAGGGTTTCATTACCAGACACCTTCAGGCATCCGCCAATTCCCTAGGGAATTGGTTCAGGAAGTGGCGTATTGAGGTGAACCTGGACAAGAGCGCTGCGGTGTTCTTCTCCAGAGGTGCCACCCCGCGCCATTCCCTGCGCCGCCCTAGAAGTAATCTCGGCCAAGTGACCATGTTCGACCGACCCATTCCCTGGGTCAAAGAGGTCAAATATCTAGGGGTCACCCTAAACAGTACCATGTCCTTCGGCCCGCACATCAAGCGGGTCCGTCACCGAGCATCATTTGTGCTCGGTCGTCTCCATTCGTTAATCTGCAAGCGGAGTAAAATGTCCCTTAGAAATAAGGTGACACTATACAAAACTTGCGTTCGACCCATTATGACTTATGCGTGTGTTGTGTTCGGGCATTCGGCCCCCTCTCACATCTATAAACTCCAAGTGGTTCAAAACCGCTTCCTCCGTAAAGCCGTAGGAGCTCCCTGGTTCGTACGGAACGTCGACCTCCACTCCGATCTAGGTCTCGAACCTATTCGCGCCTTTATTAAAAAGGCGTCAACACGTCACTTCGCGAACGCATCTACCCATGCGAATCCGTTAATCGTAGCCACCGCCGACTACGATCTCCCCCCCGACCCCTGCCGCCACCGCCGGCCGCGACATGTTCTCACCGACCCCCCCGATGCTTTGTCATCCCTTCTTTCCGCTCATAATACGGGCGACGACGACGACGTAGTAGTAGATCCCCTCCCATAGCCGGCGGTTGACCAGTGCACTTAGTAGTACACCCGTCCCCCTACAGCGACTGTCCCAACCGAGGGCGCCTCGAAGAGGCGCCCTCGAGTATGTCGCCTCTTGCCCTTCTGGCTGGCTAGAGCGTAGTGGTTGCACGCTCGCCTTTAAGTCCGGTGAAGCTGTAAAGGCCTCGCGGCCAACAGCGTACATCATTCACACACACACACAAGAGGTGGGTCGCGGTGGGCGCTGTCAATGTGCTGTCAGTGTCAAAATAGGCGGTAAATATTAAACTTTGAAAAATAATTATAGAATTTTTATCTTAAGTTCAACAAGGCTATTTTTATAAATTATCGGTATCAAACAGATAATATAACTTGAAAAACTACGAAATGAGCTGTAAGAGGGTGAAACTAAATGTATAGAAGAAACGCAATTGTGTGAAAATAACTCGACACGGGTAGATAATCATCGGAGGATAATAATACGAACTTTACGGACACACGATGTTGCAGTAGTGCAATAGAAAGTTAAGTAGCAAAAAATAAATCGAGGTACCTTATTAAATTATACTACGTTTACAGCAGTTTTTAATATATACATTAGACTACCTTCCCTACTACTACACCTTATTAAAATGAGAACTTATATTTAGTTGTATTATTTATAAATGTCTCGTACTGTCTGCCTATCTTGCAAGGGATCTGGCATGATGATATAGTAGATAGTTGGACTTAAAATATTTTTTTACATTTGTAGTCTCAAATTTCTTAACACCAACATACATAGAAGCTATAAAAAATTCATGATATTAGTTTTCATAATATTGAAGATAAGTAAGCATTTTTAAATGTGATATTTAATGTAAATATATGCAATGACTTACAAGTGTTTTGCCTCACAATGATAGTTTTTTTTTGGTTAATTTCATACTCAACTTTCTTTGTTTGTTTTTGCCATAAAAGGTCTATCCATTCGGCAAACTAACTCATAATCCTGATATTGATTGGCATTCAGTTAGTTATTTCAGGCAAATACATATAAACATGTGAAACATACTATCACAACTATTACCTCAGAGGAGACGGTCAGAAACCTATGAAGATAAATGAGGAAATAATATTTATTCAATAATTACTGAATAATTAACAACCTTATTTTGGTTTCAGAGTTTACCGATTATAACAAGTGTTACTTACATCTATTAAGAAACAGATTGAATTAAAAAGAGGGAGATGTACAAAATAAAAAGTCATGAATAGCCGATGGGAATTATAAATCTAAAAGCATATAGCTATCGAAGAAGCTACCACGTGAACATTATCTTTGTAATTTCACGATTTTTTTTATAGCAATTGAATTTATAAGTAACTAGCAGTTTCCCGCGACTTCGTACCTGGTCGACACCAGCGCCACCTACCGGGTCTATGTTATATAGCCTATGTTACTAATGGATAAGGTAGCTTTATAATTCTGGAAGAATTTTTAAAATCGGTCCTGTAGTTTTTGTGTTTATTCGTTACAAAAATACAAATCCTTCCTCTTTATAATATTAAGTATAGATAAATAAAAAGATAAACACCGTCACGCCTATATTCCCCAAGCGGGGGTGGCAGAGGTATACTGTGTACATCCACTTTTTGCCGATGATTTTAGGTCCCATGTAATAGGGGGCGAGCCCATTGCTCTATACCGGACATAATTCCAGACTCCGGACTCAAACAGGGAAGTTTTCGTTAGAAAAACTACAATTGTCCGACCTAGGATTTGAACCCAGGACCTCGTGATCTCAAAGCAATGTGTTTTGCCACTAGACCAACGAGGCAGTCGGTAATGATTTATTATTTTTATTTTGTTAATAAAATTAGGTAATACATAAATGACCACGACCATTACACTGCAAGGGAGCGTCAGATATATTTAGAATGGAAACACTACTATTGTAAACATACACTTTTCACCAATATGAACATGAACAACCCAAAAATTAAGTGGTGATTTTATTTCAAGTTATTTTCAACTACTATACATTTGCAAGATATAGGAGTGGTCTGTTTTATTATCATGTGTCTGCAGTCCTGACTAGCACCACACAAGGTTTTGTAGGGGCATTATATGTCTATCTATCTATCTATAACCTCACGCCAGATCCCTTGCGGGGTAGGCAGAGAGTACAGAGTTCCAACAGGTTCTTTCCTTACATACCTCTCTGGCTTCCTCGACTCTCATAGTTCGTCTCATACACGCTCGCCGGTTACGGAGACTCTTGACTTTTCCATCAGATAAGACTCGGTTTATTTGGTCGTGGTAAGATAGTCTAGGTCTTCCCCGGTACCTGCATCCTTCCACTTTCACATTGTATATCTGTTTTGTCATTCTTTCCTCTGGCATTCTTTCTATATGCCCGAACCAACGGAGCATGCCCTTTCTCATCTTTACACCGATACTATCTTTCATACCTACTCGCTGTCTTACTATGCTGTTGCTAATGCGGTCGGTCAGCTTCACTCCGCACATCTTCCGCAGAGCTCGCATTTCTACCGCATTTATCCTACTTTCATTCTCCTTCTTACATACCCAGCTCTCGCTACCATATAACAGCGTTGAGACAAGAACTCCGTTATGTATGGCCAGCTGCGCCTTATGGCTTAAGTGCCGGCTCCCGAGTAGCTTTCCCATCGCACCATTCACTCTGTTCCCTGCACTCACTCTTCTCTCTATGTCAGCGATGTATTTCCCATCCTTACTGAAGGCGCATCCAAGATATACAAACTCATTCACTTGCTCCAGCACATCGTTACCAACCACAATCCTTACATTCGTTCTTGTTTCTACAAGGTTTTGTAGGGGCATTATATGTGCTATTTATTTACCTATATAGTCACATTTTAAAATTACTGTATATTATTATAATTACCTTCCATACATCTCAGTATTTAAGTATTCATATTCGGTATAGTTTTAAGTTAAAACATTAAAACAATATTGTTAAAAATTTTCTTTATTGTAAACTTACAATCAATTGCATTTTTTTGTTATAATGTTATATAATTACATCATAGCAATGTGGTTTCTATTGTATTCCATAGTAAGATTTATTCTTTACAATTTGTACCAATTATAATAAGGATGGTAGGCACCTACTACACACATTCAGAGCAGGATATTCATTGAGCCATTGTTTATGGCGGAAGGGTGCTCTGAAGTGATTGGAAGGGTCCGGCGGCTCGGTCTGAGGGTGGCCCTAGAAAAATCCGAGGCCATTTGTTTTCATGGGCCTCGACGACGCCCGCCCTCGGGAGCGCGGATCCAGGTCGGTGGTGCGGTTGTCGAGATTAGGGTCCACATGAAGTACTTGGGTCTAGTCCTCGACAGCCGCTGGAGGTTTGAGGAGCACTTCCGTCAACTAGCTCCAAAATTGGTGGCGGTGGCCGGGGCTCTGAGTTGGCTCCTGCCCAACGTTGGGGGTGCAAGTGCGAGCTGCCGCTTATTGTACTCTGGGGTAGTGCGGTCGATGGCCCTGTACGGCGCACCGGTGTGGGCGAGCGCCCTTAACGCCCGGACCCGGACCCTCCTGCGAAGGCCGCAGAGGGTCATAGCGATCAGGGTCATACGCGGCTACCGCACCGTGTCATGCGAGGCCGCATGCGCGTTGGCGGGGACCCCACCCTGGGATCTGGAGGCGGTCGTGTTGGCCTCAGTGTTTCGCCAAAGGGCCGAAATCGGAGGGCTGGGAGGAGCCCCACCTGATGAGGTAGCGAGGTGGCGGCGGCGGGCACAGAGGCGTGCCTTCTGTGAATGGCGGAGCCGGCTCGAGGAACCAAGCGCGGGTCACTGGACCATTCGGGCGGTGCATCCCGTGCTGAAGGAGTGGGTGTGCCGAAAGGCAGGCACGCTCACCTTCCGGCTTGTGCAGGTCCTGACGAATCACGGTTGCTTTGGAAGGTACCTGCACCGTGTGGCTGGGAGGGAGGCGGACCAGAGATGCCATGAGTGTGGTTGCGCCGAGGATACGGCGCAGCACACGCTCGAGGTTTGCCCTGCTTGGGCTGAACAGCGTGGCTCGCTAGCTGCGGTTGTGGGGACAGATCTCTCGCTGCCGGCGATCGTTCGCTCTATGGTCGGCAGCGAGAGGTCATGGGACGCGGTGGCCACCTTTGCTGAGGTGGTCATGGCACGCAAGGAGGCGGCGGAGCGAGCCAGAGAGGACGATCCCCTGGCTGACCCAAACCGCCGACGGAGACGCGGGCGCAGGAGGCGACGACATGCCGACCTCATGCCGCCGTAAAGAGGGCGCGCGGGTGACGGCATAGGGGGCCGTCGCCTGCTCGACACTGGTGCCCTCGAAGTGAAGGGGCGTGCCTATGTTCCAGCACGTCCCCTACATAGGAGCGAATTGTGTGGCGTCGCGGCCACAACTAAGTGGGTCCAAACTATGGACAACCGCCAGAGAGGCTGCGGATGAAGTCCCCGTACCTGTAGCCTCTCCTTAAAGCGGAAAGCGGAACACGTGGAGGTTTTAGTCGGTATGCTGCCGCGGTCTCCGCGTCGCGTAAGCGGGGCGGGGACTGCGGCAGAGAGTCCGACACTCCCCCGCCTGCCTACCCGAGGCAGGCGGGGGGCTAGTCTTTAAAAGATTTCCTCCGCGGGACAAAAAAAAAAAAAAAAAAAAAAAAAGTACAGAAAAGGGAATATTTGAGCGGAGATATATCGCGACACCGCCACCACCACCAACTGAACGGTCGTTTCTGATAAGATTGAAACCAGGAAGAGAGTAAACTGTAGACGGGAGACACGGCTTTAACCGAGATTCGGAAACAAGAATTGCGTGAATATCCTTACAGTCAAAGCTTGCCAGCATATCAGAAAAATGGGCCGGAATGCTTTGGGCATTAATATGGACCACATTAAAGTTCCTAGGAACATCAGAAAAAGTTGACGGGAGGGTATCCGTCAGAGACGGAACACTGATGAAACTGTCGTCGTTGCTTTCTAGAGAGAAGAATGTATCCGTATCACTTTCAATATCATATTCGGTCATGGTTTAATGCGTAGCTATTTACGTAATATATAAACAGGTAAAAATACGGAAAATATATAGGTATATACTAATAAAACTAAAACTTAAAACTAATATAAGTAAAACTTAAAGCTAGTATAGCAATACTAACTATTAAAAATCTATAATTGTAAATTATTAACTAAAAACCAAGATACTAATAAATAACCAACCCACCTGCCGAAAGTGCTACAGCATACAGAGTTTTTTTTTATATAAATTACAACAAAGCTTATTACAAAACAAGATACAAATAACTCATACATTAATGTCATCGAAACAAAACGCAATTTCAGAACGAAACGTAACAATGCACAATTTTAGAACGAAAATATCTCATCACGGAAGTTAGACGCAACTGACATTGACAATTGAGTTTGAGATTGGAGCTGAAAAACAAAATTTACGATAACAACAGAGGGTATAGAAGGCAAAATTCGTGAAACACACAAGAAGAAGAAGATAAATAGGACACATTTAATACACAACATCATTTCTTTGTATTCCCCGCTCGCTTGGATCGACCCGCAGCCCCAGTATTCACCTTCGCTGCCGTCGGTTTGTCAGGACCCTGTGCAATACTGTTTAAGTCGGAAAGAGACTTCACAAAATGACGCGCTCCGTCCAGCCCAAGAACGTGCACCTGGCCATCCCTCGTCCAGCACTTGGCGACACCGAACCTAACTCTCGCAGCCACAAACAGGTCGTGGCGGGTCTTTGTGAGGAACTGTGAGATGGTGACCCCCGTACCCTTGAGCTTAGTCTTGACAAACCATACTCTGTTGCGGGTCACTACTTCGCTAAACTTGACAAGCACTGGCCTAGCTGACCTCTGTGAAGCCCGCCCCATCCTGTGACACCGGCGTATGTCAAGTGTTTGAAACTCGCTTAAACCCAAACAATCCTTAGCAAGATTGGCGACAACCTGTGATGTGTCCTCGTTGACCTCTTCAGCGATACCGTGAAACAGAAGGATCTTCTTTCTGCCTCGCATCTCAATATTGTCGACTGTTCGAGCCAATATCTCCGTCTGCAGCGGGAGGGTATTGAGCGCTTGCATAATGAAGGCTCGAAATGTTGTAAATTCAGCAGCCAAGACAGTGATGGTCGAGTCAGGAGTGGTGGAGGACTTCTGCAGCTCGTTTTCGAACTCTGACATTTTCTTGTGGAACATTTCTGTCAATTGTGACATTGAGCTTTGCAGTGATTCCATAGTGATTGTGTGTAGTAGCGTTTCACAGTAAATATAGGAGATAACACTTGTAAGGCAAGTTATTAAGGTTAGTTATCAATTGTTTTCATTAATACTGTTCAATACAATACAAGTTCAAAGTTATATACAATTAATTTAATAATTAAATATAGAGCAAAATAAAACACGTTGTACTTTTTTAACTACCCTAAAAAAAAAAAAAAAAAAAAACCCCGAAACCCCGAGTCGCCTCTCGGGGCGGGACGCCATGCCACCGACGTCGCTGCGGACGCCCGCGCCCTTGCCGCCGACATCAGCGCGGATGTCCGAACCCGTGCCGACCCCAGCTGCATCCGCCGCTCCCAAACCTCCCGCGGTCCAAAAAGCCAGAGGCAATAAGGGGACGGCCGAGAGGCATAAGAAGAAGGCACCGCAACAACATCCAAAGCCTCCTAATGCCAGAGAGGGGGGCCAGTGGAAGGTCGCGGGGGCCAAAAATATCCGGAAGAAGGCGACCAAAAGAGACAAGAAGGCAAGAGCGCGCGAACGTCGGAGGCTCCGCGCTCCGGACACGTCGGCGGTCGTGTTGACACTGGCACCCGGAGCGGAGAAGCGCGAGATA
The DNA here is from genome assembly GCA_905147815.2 of Phalera bucephala. Taxonomy (NCBI): domain Eukaryota; kingdom Metazoa; phylum Arthropoda; class Insecta; order Lepidoptera; family Notodontidae; genus Phalera; species Phalera bucephala. The sequence goes on along the minus strand of CAJHXA020000006.1, from coordinate 207,898 downwards.
ACCTACTCGACGTTACTCCATCTCGCCAGGTCAACCATCGACATCGGGGAGCTCGGGATCGAGGGGCTCAGAGCCAAGCGCGCTATAACAGGTGCGCGCCTCCTCGAAGTCCCGGGCGCGTCCAGCTCCCCGAAGGCGGACGGACTGGCGGAGAGGCTCCGCCAAGGGCTGCCCTCAGAAGATGTCCTAATCTCGCGGCCCTTTAAGTCGGCGAGCCTCCGCATCAGTGAGCTCGACGACTCTGTTCAGTCGAAAGAGCTCATTGCCGCGGTGGCCAAGGTGGGAGGCTGCGACCTGCAGCGGGTCAAGTGCGGCGACATACAGGCGGGTTACAGAGGCCTATTCACGGCCGTAGTGACCTGCCCCGTAGAAGCCGCCAAAAAGCTGGCCGATGCCAGGCGGCTGTTGGTAGGCTGGGTGTCCGCGAACGAGGCCCTCCTGAAGGCAAGGCCGCTGCGTTGCTTCCGCTGCCAGGTGGAGGGGCACGTCGGCGCTCTCTGTCCGGCGGATATCACGGACCACAGAGAGCGCTGCTATAACTGCGGGCAGCCGGGGCACCAGGCGCGGGATTGCGCCGAGGCTGCACGCTGCATGCAATTGCAGCAAGGCTGGCAAGCCCGCCGAGCACCGGGCAGGATCAAAGACCTGTGGGTCACGCCCCACAGGCAAGAAGGCCCCAGCGCGCACTTCCGAGCGGCCAGCGCTGCCCGCGCCGACGCGCCGGACTCAGACGACAGAAAGAATAGAGACTGGCAATGGGTAGTCTCACCCCCATTGTTAGTCTCCTGCATACGAACCTCAACCACTCTGCCAGGGCTCAGGACCTTTGGGTCCAGGTCCTTTGGACCAGGTCGAGAGGCAGAGGGGCTTTGTCGCTGCTCGTGTGGGGGCCATGGTGGTGGTCGGGGTATATTTTTCGCCAAACCGACCGCTACCCGAGTTCGAGGCCCTCTTGTCGCGACTCGGCGAATTTGTTATTCGGTGTCGGCCCCGTCCCACTCTCGTCGTGGGGGAATTTAACGCCAAGTCCTCGGCCTCGGATTCCTCCATCGACGATGTAAGGGGCGAGGCCCTTGAGGAGTGGGCACATGCCCACGGATTGTCGGTCCTTAATAGGGGCACAGCCTTCACCTGTGTCAGGCGGGGCGGCGGCTCAGTGGTCGATATGTCCTTCGCCACCTCGGCGTTGGCAGGCCGGGTGCGAGGATGGAGAGTCGTCGACTCGGTGGGGACCCTATCTGATCACGTCTACATCAGATTTGTGGTCTCCGCCGAGTCTCGGGCCGCCGTGCCGGCTGACGTGGCTGGGGGTGAGCCGAGATGGGCGTTGGCGCGCCTGAACGCAGAGGCCGCAACAGAGGCGGCCGAGGTCCAGGCCTGGACGGCGGCACCGGTCTCCCCATCCGGCATCCAGAGGGAGGCCGAGTGGTTTCAGGCCGCAACCAGGGCAATTGGCGATGCCGCCATGCCCCGTATACGGCATGCAGCACCTCGCAGGCGACAATTGTACTAGTGGTCGCGCGAAATTGCGCAACTGCGACGCGCCTGCGTCGCTGCGCGGTGCCAGTACACTCGACAGCGGAGGAGAAGGCGTTGAAACTCACCGCTTTTGCCAGGACCGACGCCTAGGGAGGAGGTGCTGTATGCCGCCTACCGCACAGTCAAGGTTGCCCTGCAGGTGGCCATTGCGGACGCCAAGGCGCGGGCCCGCGAAGAGCTCTTGGCGTCAATTGATTCCAATCCATGCGGACGCCCTTACCGCCTGGTGCGGAATAAGCTTCGCCACTGGGCGCCCCCCCTTACGCAGACCATGCCGCCGACGTTTGCGGATGGCGTACTGTCGGCCCTTTTCCCGGAAGGAACGGAGCACAATGCTCCGGCAATGTCCCGAACACCCGAACCCAATATGCCGTCGAGCGAAGCCGTTCCTGAAGTCACGGAAGAGGAGCTGAAGGCCGCCGACCGCAGACTTAGAGTGAAGAAGGTGGCACCCGGGCCAGATGGAGTCCCCGGCCGAGTGTGGGTTCTGTCCCACGGTCCGCTCGGCCGCCGTCTCAGGGCTCTCTGGACCGAGTGCTTCAGGCAGGGTCGGTTTCCTCAGCTGTGGAAGTTGGGGAAACTGGTCCTCATAAGGAAGGAGGGGCGCCCGGTAGACTCACCGTCCGCATACCGCTCCATTGTGTTGCTCGACGAGGCCTGCAAGCTCTTCGAAAGAGTGATTGCGGACAGACTCGTCGGGAACCTCTCGCAGACGGGGCCGGACCTGCAGGAGTGCCAGTTTGGCTTTAGGAGAGGCAGGTCCACGGTGGACGTGATAAGACGGGTCCAAGTGATGGCGGAGGGAGCCGTGGGGCAGAAGAAGGTCGTGTTGGCGGTGTCTTTGGACATCGCCAATGCCTTTAACTCGGTGCCCTACTCCTCCATAATGGCGGCACTGGGATACCACGGCGTCCCTAATTACCTCCACTCGACCATACGGGACTACCTCGCGGGCAGGCGGGTAGTTTATCCCGGGCACTCGATGGCAGGAGCGGAACGTCGGGTGCGGGGTTTCACAGGGGTCTGTCCTCGGACCGCTCCTGTGGAACGTCGCCTACGATTGGGTCCTGCGTGGCTGGGTGCTAGGTCAGACCTCCCCGTGGTGAATCCTAATTTGGATTTTCTTTTTTATACTAAAATATTAACTATATAAGTATAACTATTATATATACATATATATATTTACTTCTTAAACTGTACTTCATTGTTATATACATATCTTAAAAGGTATAATAGTATATTATTATGTCTGATTATGACAGTAACAGTGACGCGGAAACTTTTTTCTCAGTAGACAGCAACGATAATAGTTTCGTTAGTATCCCTTCTCTTGCTGACACTAATGACAACGTTTTCTGATGCCCTTAGGAATTTTAATGTTGTCCACATTAATGCCCAAAGTATTCCGGCTCATTTTTCCGATATGCTGGCAAGTTTTGACTGTAAAAATATTCACGCTATTCTTGTCTCTGAATCCTGGCTGGAGCCATGTCTCCCATCGATACTTTATTCCCTCCCCGGCTTTAATCTCATCAGAAATGATCGTTCTGTCGGAGCTGGGGGTGGTGTGGCGATATATCTTCGATCCAATATTCCATTCTCTTTAATAGATTTATCGCCGCAACCACCTCTACCAAATGCTGGTGAACATCTTTTCATAAAATCGAACTTCATCATTCAAGGATACTTCTTGGTGTATTCTACTGTCCCTCGTCACGTATAGATTTCTTTTCCCCTTTCAAGAATATTCTTGAAAGTTCGGTCCCTTCTTACAGTCATAGCATCATAATGGGTGATTTCAACACTAGTCTGCTTAAAAACGACTCCCGGTCTTCCCGTCTCCACACTGTTCTTGATTCCTGTAATTTATCTGTTCTTCCACTTCAAGCTACACATAATTTTCCTAATTCAACTCCTTCACTTCTTGACCTTATCTTTGTGTCGTCAACTGAACATGTCGCTAAACATGGCCAGTGCTCAGCTGACGCCTTTTCTTATCATGACCTAGTCTACTTATCCTATAAAGTCCGGCCCCCTAAGGCCAAGGCAAAAATTCTCATGCAGCGTAATTTTAGTGGTATTAATCTTAGGAAACTTCGAGAAGATGCAGCTAGTATTGACTGGGAGACTTTATTGTTGTCCGACTCACTGGATGACAAAGTTAATATTTTCACATTAACACTGATTTCGGTTATTCGATAAACACGCTCTATATATATATACGCTTATATATATATATATATATATATATATATATATATATATATATAAATATATATATATATATATATATATATATATATATATATATATATATATATAACATTAACTCTTAGCTATTGTGAATCACGAGTCATAAGTGCTAAAACTGCAGAAAATAATTGTTGTGTGATCCGTGTTTTATTCAAACTTTTATCCAGACTCCAACCACGGCTCTAGTGCAAGTGACGACATCTAGTTTAATCATAAAATTCAAGTAAGGTCGGTAAAACAGCCAGAAGTACAGACATACATAAGCAGACTTAATTTTTCAATGCAGAATTACCGACACGATTAGCATATTAAGTAAGGCGTGCGTTCTGATTTTGTTTTCTGTGGTTCGCATCCCGTCGAAAGTGGTCTTTTTGAACTGGTGAATTTGTTCTACGTAATCAAATAACAATTACCAAGAAAAAATTAAATACATTTATTTGATAATATACAAAATGTCCACAGAGAATGTTACTTTTCGCAAACATAAAACAAATGATTCACTTAATTTATCATTTATATCAAACCATTCTGATTATTTATCAAAGAGCCTTCCAGATTTATCATCATGTAACATATTACATAATGATGAAATCCAAGAACTCAGAGAAGAAACTGATAGGTTGCGAGAACAATTGCAGACGGCTCATGAGGAAATAGACAACCTAATATTAGAAAATAAATTATTAAAAAAGGTATCATCTGAACAGGAAAATATTATAAAAACACTAAAAACAATATGTTCGGAATCAACAGATAATGTAAGGAAATATTCAATCAAAAAAAGAAGACAAATTATGTTACTAAAATCTTTGACTCAAACCCCAAAACATGATACAAGCAGTAATGATCTAGGCCTACAACTCGATGAGGAAAGCACAATAGATGACGCTGACGACTATTTATCTAACAATACCCGGGATGCTTCACGAGTTAAGGATAATTACATTATCGTAAAAACAAATAAAGCTCATACTAGTATTTTAAGCGCATGCGAGCAACCAAACTTTTGCACCAAGTTAACGATAGATGGAAGCACGAACACCAAAATTCTAACGAAATTTAATGACAAACATCAGCACCCTAAGATACTCATAGTTGGTGGGCAACAGTGTACTGGATTAGCTTTAGAGCTCATACAATCAAGACGAAACACATGTTATGGAAAATATAGTATCTCATCCATTACAAAACCTTATGCTAATTCAGATGAAATTATAAAGTCTTGCATCGGATTGGAAGATTCTTCCAATAATTACTTGATTTTATGTATGGGTGAAGATGACACAAACCCTATTAGACTACTTATTAACTTAAGTCATGTTCTAAGATCCATAAGTAAAACAAATGTAATTATATTAAATATTATGAGAAACAGGCATTTGAATGAATTAATGTTGAATAGGGAAATAAAAATTATATGTAAACAATTCATAAATTGCACATTTATAGAATCAAAATTGATTGATAGTTATTATTTTAAAGAACAATATTTATTCGAGACAGGTAATAAAATTAATTATGTTATTGACATGAATTATTACACCCAAAATTTTCTGAATTTTAAAAAGAACCCAATCTTTTCTCGTAGTAATAAACAACAACCAAAGTACAAAAAGGGAACAATCCCCTTTTATTTTCCGATTAAAAAGCAGTTTGATTCCAATATTAGTAAAGTAAACAAAAATAATGGGAATTGTGATTTTAGTTGCAAAAATCAAATGCAGGTATACAAAAAGGGCACTATCCCCTTTTATTTCCCTATTATACAATCAGATCCCACTAAAAAGTGTAAAATGAACGGAGGTGAGCAAAGTTCTACCTTTTTTCTTGAGTAATAGTACACCTAGGGGAAAAATCTCTGATAAAATAACTTTACTACATCAAAATATTGCTGGCTTATTGAATAAAATGGATCAGTTACAAATATGTTTGAATGAATTTTCAGCCAGTGGTAGTTCAGTTCAAATTGTATGCCTGTGTGAAACATTTGTACGATTAGGAGATGAATGGAATATTAATATTAAAAACTTCAAGTTGGTAAGCTATTTTTTTAGGCAACGCGAAAAACGCGGAGGTGTTTGCATATTAGCAAGTAAACATCTTGAATGTGAACCCATACAGCTTTGCAATGATATCGCTATGGAAAAATCATTCGAGTGCTGTGGCATAAAGATACCAAAACAGCAGTGCATCGTATTATGCGTACAGAACACCCAATTCAGATACGACAATATTTTCTAATAATCTGCAGTTTCTTTTAAATAAATTGAGCATAGAATCTAAGAAAAAAATTATCTTAGTTGGCGATACGAATATTGATATATTGAAAAATAATTCATCATCGGAAAAATATATGGATATACTCTCGAATCACAACTTACATCTACATATAAAAGAACCCACTCGTCAAAAATCATGCATTGATCATATCGTGAGTAACATCGAAAACGCTGAAGGTAAAATTCATTATGTGTACTTATCCGATCACGAAACAGCACAAACGTTAACTGTTCCAATTTTAAAACAAAAATTGAATTCTTCGTTTTGGTACACTTACAAAAGAGATTTTAACAAAGAACATATATTGAAATTCAGAAAATATCTATCATCTCTAACATGGGCTGACGTTTACAATGAAACAAATTGTGACAAAGCTTTTAATCAATTTCATGAAATATTTACATTGCTGTATAATTTAAGTTTTCCCGTAAATAGAATAAAAATAACATATAACAATACAGGACCTAGATGGTTAACTAAAGGTATCAGAACATCGACAATAACTAAACGGAAATATAGATACTTATATTATAAAAATAACTCTGAAGAAAATAAACTTAATTACACAAGATATAATAAATTACTAAACGATTGTATAAGAACCTCAAAAAAGATTGTATGTAATAACTTTATAAGTAGATCAAAAAACAAATGCAAGGCAACTTGGACGATTATTAAAAATAAACTGGACGAAAACTGTAATAGTAACATCATAGACAGCATAGAATACAATGGGGCAATAATCTATGATGCGACACAAATAGCTAATGCCTTTAATAAGCACTATATTACAGCGTCTAATACAGAAAGTGAATCTAATCCCCAATATTTACAAATTGACTGTTTAGATTCTACAATATTTCTAAAACCCACTTCTGAGGAGGAAGTAATAAAAATAATAAAAGGTCTTAGGAATACCAACGCTGTGGGTTATGACTCTGTATGTACATATATTGTTAAAAACTGTGTAAACGAAATTGCAATAGTACTATCCCATTTAATAAATCTTTCGTTTGTTCAAGGGATATTTCCTGAAAAACTTAAAACTTCTATTGTGAGACCTCTCCACAAAAAGAACTCCAAACAAGATTTAAATAATTACCGACCAATCACACTAGTTCCAGTTTTTTCCAAAATTTTTGAAAGGGCTATGTATCTACGTATTATACAATTTTTAGATAAATTCAATGTTATAGTTCCGGAACAAAATGGGTTCCAAAAGAATAAATCTACCACTCTCGCTGCATTTAATTTAAATAAATATATTACTGAAAATATTGACAAGAAAAATCGTGTTACCGCTGTATTTTTTGATATGAGCCGAGCATTTGATTTTGTAAAGCATGACATTTTATTAAATAAATGTGGTCGGTACGGACTCCGCGGAAAAGCACTGGAATGGATAAGTAGCTACCTCAAAAATCGAATACAATGTGTAGAAATCGACCGAATTGATGACAAACGTTCACTAGCCACATTCAAATCGGATTATGAAATGAACGTAACAGGAGTTCCCCAAGGAAGTGTTATGGGGCCCTTACTCTTCTTGCTCTATATTAATGATATACCAAAAGTAACCGCTCATCAGAGCACGTTGTTTGCGGATGACTTATCTGTTGTTATAGCTGGCAAGAAAGAGGACTCCCAATATGATAGTTACTTACATACGGTTATAGAATCTCTAACAAACTGGTTAAGTAGTAACAACTTAAGTGTAAACTTATCAAAGACAAAAATTGTAGAATTTGAGAATTATAAAGCAAACAACCAACATTTAAACATATCATATAAAGGCATAAAAATTGAAAACGCCACTGACTTTAAATTTTTGGGCATTATTCTAGATAGGCACTGCAGTTGGAAATCACATACACAAATTGTTAGTAAAAAGATAAATAGATTCGTATATGCACTGAGAAGGATACGAAGAACAGTAAGCGAAAGGGCTGCAATAACAGCTTATTACGGGTATGTACAGTCAGTGTTAAGGTACGGGTTATTGTTGTGGGGAAACGCGACGAATGTTCATAAGGTGTTCGTGTCACAAAAAAGTGTATTAGATCGATTGCCAACATAGGACCATTAGATTCATGCAGACAAATATTTAGAAAACTAAAAATTTTAACGTTAACTTCACTTTATATTTTGGAAGTTGGAATATTTGTAAGAAAGCATCCGCGTTTATTTCAAAAAGCCAGTGAATATAAGATTCATCTATCTAGAGATAAAACAAAACTATTATTACCAAGTTCTAGAACCTCACTTCACCAAAAGAACTCCTATTATATGTGTGTAAAAATATTTAATAATGTACCAAAATCCATAAGAGAAATGACAATGAATCAATTTAAAAACACATTGACTAAGTGGCTCATCGAAAAGTGTTTTTATAATATGAAAGAATTTTTAGAAAATAAGTAACCTTGGAGCTTGACAATCTCAGATATACTTCATTAATTATGACGTATTAATCATTGCATCCAGTCCTGACATTTTATTATGGACATTGTGTGTATTGTTTTATTTTAAAATGCCAATTATCGATGATGTAACTGTTATTATTGAACTCAAAATTATTGTATGACATTCATAATAATTATAATTTAATATTGATAATGTAATAATAATAATAATGATAATGTAATAATAATAATGATATTATAATTGTTATGATTAATGTTAGAGATTTTATGAATATGACAAATTTGCATGCCAAGCTCTCGGCGAAACATGTAGCACTGAAATAATAATATTATTATAACAAACACCTTGTATAAAACCATGTTTCAAGCAATAAATGATTTATCTATCTATCTATCTATCTATCTTTATCTATCTACTCAAATCTAAATTTGAAGCTAGAGTCACAGATTCCAATTGGAATAAATACGTCGCCATTCGGAGTCACTGCAACAAGGTGTGTAGAGATGCTCAGCGCCAACATATTCATAGTTCTGTCCAAAACAGTAACCCAGCAAAAGTCTGGAAATTTCTGAAATCAATGGGGATCGGTAAATCGCAACAAGAAAACATTCCTAAAAATTTAGATATCAATCTTCTTAATAAACATTTCTCTGCTTCGTCTCACTTCGATAAGACTACAAAATTAAATACGTTAAACTATCTTTCTTCCATACCGATGCCCGATTGTTCTCCATTTTTCTTTAGTCAATTTTCCGCTTGCGATGTTAAGAAGAGCATAGAATCGATCACATCTAACGCAATCGGCAGCGATTGTATCAGCCGTAATATTATCCTCCCTATCCTGGATGAAATCCTTCCTACTATTTCCCATATTTTAAACCATTCCATATCCAGTGGCCACTTTCCATCATCATGGAAAGAAGCCCAAATAATCCCATTACCTAAGAAATCCAATCCTCCTTCCCTCTCCGATTATCGTGCCATATTACCTTTCCTATCCAAGGTCCTTAAGCGGCTCGTCCATGATCAGATCAGTTGGTTCCTTAACAAAAACTGTCTCTTTAATCCTTTTCAGTCCGGTTTTCGCCCTGGTCATAGTACTGTTACTGCTCTGGTGAATATTACGGATGATATCAGACTTGGAATGGAATACTTACGTTGCTCGACTTCAGCAATGCTTTTAATACAGTGGACTTTGATATTCTACTTGGAGTGCTATGCTCTATTAACAGTGTATGTGAATTTTCATGTTTGTAAACGCACCCACGACACAGGAATAAATCCTAGTGTGGGGCTACGTTTAAAAAAAAAACAAAAACAAAACAAAGAACAAAGTAAGACCGCCTTATGATTACTAAAACAAAGTTTTTTTTATTTACAGGTAGGTAACTGATACGAAACATGGCTGAATCTAAGAAGAAATGTCGACAGTATAGTGTTGATTAGTTAAAATTTGGTTTTCTTCCATCAAAGGCAGACAAGCGATTGTACATTTGCCTTTTCTGCAACAAAGTTTTGAGCAATGACTCTATGAAACCATCGAAGCTCGAAGATCATCTAAGAAGTTGTCATCCTAACAAAATAGGTAAAGATTTGCAATATTTTTTATTTTTATTTATTTTTTTTATTTTTATTGATACAAAATCCACAGCTCTTAAATATATTACAATCTCAACTTATACTCTAAGCTTACAGCCAAGAAAGGATTTACATTTTTCAACTTTTTTTTTTATAACCCAACAACCAGTAGAGTAATATAAAACATTATACACTAAATAAGAAAATATCTTTGTGAACGAATATTACATATCGATAAGAAAAAATTACATATGTTGTGTGTGTTTGTATATGTGTGTGTGCGCGTGTGTGTGTGCGTGTGCGCGTGCGCGTGTGTGTATGCGCGAGTGTGTATGCGTGTGTGTGTGTGTGTTGGTCGCGTATATATGTATCGTTATTATTTGCCCTCCCGCTTTAAAAACTGCATAATATCTCTTTTAAATGCACTCTTATTACTGTGGAATATATCAGTGAAGTGAAATTTCTTATTATAGACTTTTTGAAAGCGGTTAATAACAGAATTTTGTGCATAATGTGTTGATGATCTAGCAACAGCAAACAAACTTGTGTGTCTAGTTCGAGTTTTAGGAGCACAGAAACAGAGGACTCTATCAATCAACTGCACAATCAATGTGCCCATTACACAATCCATGTAAGAAAACCATACCGCTACCCGAGTTCAAGGCCCTCTTGTCGCGACTCGGCGAATTTGTTATTCGGTGTCGGCCCCGTCCCACTCTCGTCGTGGGGGAATTTAACGCTAAGTCCTCGGCCTGGGGTTCCTCCATCGACGATGTAAGGGGCGAGGCCCTTGAGGAGTGGGCACATGCCCACGGATTGTCGGTCCTTAATAGGGGCACAGCCTTCACCTGTGTCAGGCGGGGCGGCGGCTCAGTGGTCGATATGTCCTTCGCCACCTCGGCGTTGGCAGGCCGGGTGCGAGGATGGAGAGTCGTCGACTCGGTGGGGACCCTATCTGATCACGTCTACATCAGATTTGTGGTCTCCGCCGAGTCTCGGGCCGCCGTGCCGGCTGACGTGGCTGGGGGTGAGCCGAGATGGGCGTTGGCGCGCCTGGACGCAGAGGCCGCAACAGAGGCGGCCGAGGTCCAGGCCTGGACGGCGGCACCGGTCTCCCCATCCGGCATCCAGAGGGAGGCCGAGTGGTTTCAGGCCGCAACCAGGGCAATTGGCGATGCCGCCATGCCCCGTATACGGCATGCAGCACCTCGCAGGCGACAATTGTACTAGTGGTCGCGCGAAATTGCGCAACTGCGACGCGCCTGCGTCGCTGCGCGGTGCCAGTACACTCGACAGCGGAGGAGAAGGCGTTGAAACCCACCGCTTTTGCCAGGACCGACGCCTAGGGAGGAGGTGCTGTATGCCGCCTACCGCACAGTCAAGGTTGCCCTGCAGGTGGCCATTGCGGACGCCAAGGCGCGGGCCCGCGAAGAGCTCTTGGCGTCAATTGATTCCAATCCATGCGGACGCCCTTACCGCCTGGTGCGGAATAAGCTTCGCCACTGGGCGCCCCCCCTTACGCAGACCATGCCGCCGACGTTTGCGGATGGCGTACTGTCGGCCCTTTTCCCGGAAGGAACGGAGCACAATGCTCCGGCAATGTCCCGAACACCCGGACCCAATATGCCGTCGAGCGAAGCCGTTCCTGAAGTCACGGAAGAGGAGCTGAAGGCCGCCGACCGCAGACTTAGAGTGAAGAAGGTGGCACCCGGGCCAGATGGAGTCCCCGGCCGAGTGTGGGTTCTGTCCCACGGTCCGCTCGGCCGCCGTCTCAGGGCTCTCTGGACCGAGTGCTTCAGGCAGGGTCGGTTTCCTCAGCTGTGGAAGTTGGGGAAACTGGTCCTCATAAGGAAGGAGGGGCGCCCGGTAGACTCACCGTCCGCATACCGCTCCATTGTGTTGCTCGACGAGGCCTGCAAGCTCTTCGAAAGAGTGGTTGCGGACAGACTCGTCGGGAACCTCTCGCAGACGGGGCCGGACCTGCAGGAGTGCCAGTTTGGCTTTAGGAGAGGCAGGTCCACGGTGGACGTGATAAGACGGGTCCAAGTGATGGCGGAGGGAGCCGTGGGGCAGAAGAAGGTCGTGTTGGCGGTGTCTTTGGACATCGCCAATGCCTTTAACTCGGTGCCCTACTCCTCCATAATGGCGGCACTGGGATACCACGGCGTCCCTAATTACCTCCACTCGACCATACGGGACTACCTCGCGGGCAGGCGGGTAGTTTATCCCAGGCACTCGATGGCAGGAGCGGAACGTCGGGTGCGGGGTTCCACAGGGGTCTGTCCTCGGACCGCTCCTGTGGAACGTCGCCTACGATTGGGTCCTGCGTGGCTGGGTGCTAGGTCAGACCTCCCCGTGGTGAATCCTAATTTGGATTTTCTTTTTTATACTAAAATATTAACTATATAAGTATAACTATTATATATACATATATATATTTACTTCTTAAACTGTACTTCATTGTTATATACATATCTTAAAAGGTATAATAGTATATTATTATGTATGATTATGACAGTAACAGTGACGCGGAAACTTTTTTCTCAGTAGACAGCAACGATAATAGTTTCGTTAGTATCCCTTCTCTTGCTGACACTAATGACAACGTTTTCTGATGCCCTTAGGAATTTTAATGTTGTCCACATTAATGCCCAAAGTATTCCGGCTCATTTTTCCGATATGCTGGCAAGTTTTGACTGTAAAAATATTCACGCTATTCTTGTCTCTGAATCCTGGCTGGAGCCATGTCTCCCATCGATACTTTATTCCCTCCCCGGCTTTAATCTCATCAGAAATGATCGTTCTGTCGGAGCTGGGGGTGGTGTGGCGATATATCTTCGATCCAATATTCCATTCTCTTTAATAGATTTATCGCCGCAACCACCTCCACCAAATGCTGGTGAACATCTTTTCATAAAATCGAACTTCATCATTCAAGGATACTTCTTGGTGTATTCTACTGTCCCTCGTCACGTATAGATTTCTTTTCCCCTTTCAAGAATATTCTTGAAAGTTCGGTCCCTTCTTACAGTCATAGCATCATAATGGGTGATTTCAACACTAGTCTGCTTAAAAACGACTCCCGGTCTTCCCGTCTCCACACTGTTCTTGATTCCTGTAATTTATCTGTTCTTCCACTTCAAGCTACACATAATTTTCCTAATTCAACTCCTTCACTTCTTGACCTTATCTTTGTGTCGTCAACTGAACATGTCGCTAAACATGGCCAGTGCTCAGCTGACGCCTTTTCTTATCATGACCTAGTCTACTTATCCTATAAAGTCCGGCCCCCTAAGGCCAAGGCAAAAATTCTCATGCAGCGTAATTTTAGTGGTATTAATCTTAGGAAACTTCGAGAAGATGCAGCTAGTATTGACTGGGAGACTTTATTGTTGTCCGACTCACTGGATGACAAAGTTAATATTTTCACATCAACACTGATTTCGGTTATTCGATAAACACGCTCCAATTCGCCCTATTAAAGTTAAACATCTTCCGGCACCTTGGTTGACTAATGATATCAAGCTATTAATGAGTAAAAGAGTGGCACTCAAATCTAAATTTGAAGCTAGAGTCACAGATTCCAATTGGAATAAATACGTCGCCATTCGGAGTCACTGCAACAAGGTGTGTAGAGATGCTCAGCGCCAACATATTCATAGTTCTGTCCAAAACAGTAACCCAGCAAAAGTCTGGAAATTTCTGAAATCAATGGGGATCGGTAAATCGCAACAAGAAAACATTCCTAAAAATTTAGATATCAATCTTCTTAATAAACATTTCTCTGCTTCGTCTCACTTCGATAAGACTACAAAATTAAATACGTTAAACTATCTTTCTTCCATACCGATGCCCGATTGTTCTCCATTTTTCTTTAGTCAATTTTCCGCTTGCGATGTTAAGAAGAGCATAGAATCGATCACATCTAACGCAATCGGCAGCGATTGTATCAGCCGTAATATTATCCTCCCTATCCTGGATGAAATCCTTCCTACTATTTCCCATATTTTAAACCATTCCATATCCAGTGGCCACTTTCCATCATCATGGAAAGAAGCCCAAATAATCCCATTACCTAAGAAATCCAATCCTACTTCCCCCTTCGATTATCGTCCCATATTACCTTCCTATCCAAGGTCCTTAAGCGGCTCGTCCATGATCAGATCAGTTGGTTCCTTAACAAAAACTGTCTCTTTAATCCTTTTCAGTCCGGTTTTCGCCCTGGTCATAGTACTGTTACTGCTCTGGTGAATATTACGGATGATATCAGACTTGGAATGGAATACTTACGTTGCTCGACTTCAGCAATGCTTTTAATACAGTGGACTTTGATATTCTACTTGGAGTGCTATGCTCTATTAACAGTGTATGTGAATTTTCATGTTTGTAAACGCACCCACGACACAGGAATAAATCCTAGTGTGGGGCTACGTTTAAAAAAAAAACAAAAACAAAACAAAGAACAAAGTAAGACCGCCTTATGATTACTAAAACAAAGTTTTTTTTATTTACAGGTAGGTAACTGATACGAAACATGGCTGAATCTAAGAAGAAATGTCGACAGTATAGTGTTGATTAGTTAAAATTTGGTTTTCTTCCATCAAAGGCAGACAAGCGATTGTACATTTGCCTTTTCTGCAACAAAGTTTTGAGCAATGACTCTATGAAACCATCGAAGCTCGAAGATCATCTAAGAAGTTGTCATCCTAACAAAATAGGTAAAGATTTGCAATATTTTTTATTTTTATTTATTTTTTTTATTTTTATTGATACAAAATCCACAGCTCTTAAATATATTACAATCTCAACTTATACTCTAAGCTTACAGCCAAGAAAGGATTTACATTTTTCAACTTTTTTTTTTATAACCCAACAACCAGTAGAGTAATATAAAACATTATACACTAAATAAGAAAATATCTTTGTAAACGAATATTACATATCGATAAGAAAAAATTACATATGTTGTGTGTGTTTGTATATGTGTGTGTGCGCGTGTGTGTGTGCGTGTGCGCGTGCGCGTGTGTGTATGCGCGAGTGTGTATGCGTGTGTGTGTGTGTGTTGGTCGCGTATATATGTATCGTTATTATTTGCCCTCCCGCTTTAAAAACTGCATAATATCTCTTTTAAATGCACTCTTATTACTGTGGAATATATCAGTGAAGTGAAATTTCTTATTATAGACTTTTTGAAAGCGGTTAATAACAGAATTTTGTGCATAATGTGTTGATGATCTAGCAACAGCAAACAAACTTGTGTGTCTAGTTCGAGTTTTAGGAGCACAGAAACAGAGGACTCTATCAATCAACTGCACAATCAATGTGCCCATTACACAATCCATGTAAGAAAACCATATCCAGTAATGTACGGCGGTTCTCCAGCGTTGCGAGATGGTGATACCTACATGATGCTTCGTAGTCTTTGGAATTTCTGAACTTTTTAAGTTTAAATATTTTATAAACTTATGTTGAAATTTTTCCAAACCATGCGTTATGTAATGAGGGTTCCATATCGTACTGCAATATTCGAGAATACTTCTGACATATGAGCAATAAATTAGGTATATGCAATTAATCTCAGAAAAAGGTTTACTAACACGCAAGAAAAAACCAAGGCTTTTGTAGGCTGAGCGCGTTATAGCATCGATATGGTCAGAGAATTTTAATTTAACATCGAGTAGGATTCCTAGATCTTTTACTAGCTTTTCTTTATTTATATTAAATTGATTTATTTGATATTTAAACGGATGCATCTTTCTTGTAAAAGAGATATAATGATATTTACTGACAATAATTCCTATACGATTGTCTATTTAATAATTTCCAAGCCTATTAAGATCGGCCTGCAGTTTTCTACAGTCAGAGTGATCCTTAATTTTCAAAAATATTTTGTTGTCATCAGCGTACATTAGGAACCTAGACTGATGAAAACACTTTTTTACGTCATATAAGTAACACGCGTACAGAAGGGGGCCCAAAATGGAGCCTTGAGGGACGCCAGAGGTAATTTCTACAAAGTTAGAGCAAAAACCTCCCACAACTACTGCTTGAGACCGTTTTTTTAGATATGATTCCACCCACCTCAACAGATTACCTCGTATGCCCAGTTCATGTAGCTTACGTAATAGTATGATGTGGTCTACAACGTCAAAAGCTTTCTCAAAATCAGTATAGACCACATCCACTTGAGAACCACCGTCCATGTTCGTGGCTACGTAATCAATTAATGTACCCAAATTTGATGCTGTAGAACGTCCTTTAATGAATCCATGTTGTTCTGAGGGTGTTGAAGGTGATACAATGGGATATGGGTGAGTGTGAACAACTTTCTCTAATAATTTACTAAGTACGTTGATAGATAGATAGATAGATAGATAGAGTATTCTTTATTGTACACCAGCGAACAGAAAAATACAATGTGATATTAACTTAAGATAGAGTAGTATTGATATCGGCCGGTAGTTCTCAATACCGGTTCTGAGCCCTTTTTTATGTATAGGAACAACATGTGCTTTCTTCCAAATATTCGGAAAGAAACCATCATGAAGACATCTGTTAAAGAGTAATGCTATCGGGAAAGACAAAGATTTTGCGCACTTAACAAATAATATGGGTGGTAGTTTATCATGTCCAGCTCCTTTTGTAGTATCGAGCTTACTAATTAGCTTTTCGATTTCCTCTGAAGTAATTTGAATATCATGTATAATATCATATATTATATGAATGTGTATAATCATTATGCACAGATCAATAATTATTATTTGGTAAACTAAAATTTGTCTGAAAAAACTGGTTAAAAGCTGAACAAATATCTTCCCCGTTGTTCAGTTCCATGTCACCATATGTCATATGTAAAGGGTAATCGGAACAATTTTTGCGTTTAGATTTAACGAAATTCCAGAACGCTTTAGGGTTGGATTTTATTTTTTGTTGAGTGTGTGCTAAATACGATTTATAACATTCTTCTTGTAATATTTTCTGCCGTTTCCTTAATTCCGAAAAGTCTACAAAGTCTGTCGGATTTCCATACTTTTTCCAGTTACTGTGTATTTTATTTTTTTCCTTTATTAATTTAATAAGAGCTCTGCTATACCAGACTGGATACGAATAAACACCACTGCAACATACTTTTGGCACATACCTATCGATCAAGTCATTAATTAACAAGTAATTTTTTTTAACAACATCGTCTAGGTTGTTGTCATTTGTGATAAAGGACCAGTCCTGTTTAATAAGTAAGTGATTTATACTAGAGTAGTCTGCCCGTCCAAACTAATATTTTATCCTGGAACGAGGCTTGAGTGAGTGTACCAATATGTCAGTGGCAGTTATGTCAAATGAAGGATGATAAGCGTCCTCGGTGACAAGCATAAAGTTAGATTTCTGAGTTTTAAGAGGAAAAGTTGAAAACACCAGGTCAAGAGTGTTATTGCAACCCGCGGACATTTTGATAAAACAAGGTTAAAACTATTTTACGGATTTTATCGCGGTTTATTTTTTTATTTTTAGTTCCCGACGTTTTTTCAAAGCACTCGAAACGTCGGGAACTAAAAATAAAAAAAATAAACCGCGATAAAATCTTTAAAATAGTTTTATTTCATGTGTAATATTCGCGTAAATCTAAGAACTCAATATGTGAACCAGTACGGACTGGAAATTGCTAATAAAGTACGCCGGTTAGAAGATCTCAAGGCTAAGCGCGCAAGATTTACAACATCCTTAAATTTCTTGAAGAGATGCAGAGACCACAATCTCATTCCTACGTGTGTCAAGATATCCACCAAGAAAGGCATACGAGGAAGCGCTGAGATCCTAAACCAGGCAAGTAAAAAGTTGTTACGGACGGTGATTCATCAAACCCGTTCCGATCTACACCACCTCAGCAGAAAGAGACAGTGTTAACTACATTTGATTTTAATAAATGCATTGATATCTTAAATAAGCGTGAAACATCTAAATATAATGAATGCAAAAATAAACACATTATAAAATATAATAAATTAACAACTAAATCAAATGTCAAGAACAAATCATTACGGTGTAACGAAACGCAACCGTGCACCATAGACAACGAATCACGCGGAGTCATCAATCTGTCAAAACAAACATTGGATGAAAACATCGTAAAGGTCCTATCTAAAGGTTTAAATTATGCTGTAACACCTCGAAGGATACCGTATGAGGAAATTATCAGCGCCGTTGAAGACGACCTATCCAAAAATAGCATAGGAAGGGAAGATTCGGAGGCAATACGTCAGGATGTCTCATCCATGTTACGTCGAAGTTCAGTGCCCAAACTAAATCTTCCTAAAAATCAATATTTAGCGTTGAAAACCTTACGCAATAGAAAGGATATTACTGTTCTCCGCGCGGATAAAGGAAATGCTACGGTCATTATGGATACGTCAGATTACAATGTCAAAATACAAGAACTTTTATCGGATGAAAATACATACAAAAAGGTCAAGACAGACCCAACCACCAATATATTAAAACAAACGAGTGATTTAATAAAGAAGTACTCCGAAACATTGAATCTGGACGTCAAATCGCTAATACCTTCCTGCGCTAAACCGCCACAGTTGTATGGGCTCCCAAAAATACATAAACCGAATGCTCCCCTACGTCCAATCGTTAGCCAAATCGACACACCAACCTACAGATTGGCTCAGCACGTAGCGAAAGTGCTCTCGGCACTCAAAGGACACACCAGAGCACATGTTAAGGATTCATACCATTTTGTTAGTGAGATCAAAAATCTACATCTTACTGACAATGAAACTATGGTCAGTTTCGATGTCCAGTCACTATTCACATGCCTACCTGTACAAGACTGTGTCGAAATTGTAGAAAGGAAACTAGCAGAGAACAACATGCCAGCGGAATACTTAGAACTATTGAGACACTGCCTTACATCTGGCTACTTATTGGGGAAGGAGCAGTTCTACAAGCAAGTAGATGGCGTGGCGATGGGCTCCCCTGTATCTCCCATTGTTGCCGATATGTTCATGGAAGACTTTGAGGAGACAGCCCTTCGTACCTCACCTGTAAAGCCAAGTTTCTACAAGCGGTACGTAGATGATACTTTCACAATATTACCATCTGACAAAATTCATGTATTCCTAAATCATCTTAACTCCATTAACCCTAAAATTCAGTTTACAATGGAGTTGGAGGCAAATAATTCCCTAGCTTTCCTAGATGTGTTAGTAATCCGTACCCCCAACAACACCTTAAGCCATACGGTTTATCGTAAAAAGACCCATACTGATAGGTACTTAAACGGTGAATCTCACCACCATTCAACACAGTTAGCTACCGTGGGTAAATCTTTGTTTCAGAGAGCACAAGGGATCTGTGACAAGAAACATCTGGCTGCCGAGCTTCAACATGTCAAGCAAGTCCTGCACGACAATAAGCTTCGAGTCCCACGCCAACGTCACAGTGACCGAGTGAAACCAGCCACAGTTGAGCGTCTCCCTGCTGTACTACCTTACATGAGAGGAGTCACGGACAAGATTGGCTACATCTTGAAGCGTGCTTCGATTAAAACATTTTTTAAGCCGCCGAAGAAGATCAGTCAATTTTTACCATCTGTCAAGTGTCAGATCCCTCTACAAGATGCAGGAGTTTACAAGCTTGATTGTGAATGTGGTCTCTCTTATATAGGACAAACAAAAAGACCGGTAAAAACTCGGGTTAAAGAACACATAGCTGACCTAAAACACCGTCGCTCAAAGAAGTCTGCAGTCTGTGAACATGTCCTTGACCGCACCGGCCATAACATCAGATTTGATAGACCACAAATCCTCGTGAAAGAACACCGATTCCTACCAAGGATGGTTCGCGAGGCTATTGAAATTAAAAAACATCCTAATTTCAATAGAGAAGATGGCTGGGTGCTTCCATCGTCTTGGGATCCGGTAATTAATATAATCAAATCCAAAACCAAGCATAACACTGCAAGACCTCAAGACACCGTGAGCTCATTCTGCGTAGATCGGACCAACAACAACAAAAATAATTAAGAAGTTTGAGGGTACCCCGGAACAACTATGCCTATTGGACGTCTAACACCTCAGTCCCTCCCGTGACCATGGGTGCTGCAAAGCACTCGAAACGTCGGGAACTAAAAATAAAAAAATAAACCGCGATAAAATCCGTAAAATAGTTTTATTTCATGTGTAATATTCGCGTAAATCTAAGAACTCAATATGTAAAACAAGGTTAGTTTATTACTAGTTTTATCCATTTTCAATGATGTAGCTATATTGAAACTGATAATGAAACATAAAGGTAGATTTTATTAGGCAATATGTGCGTATAAAATGCTTGCACTTTGTATTGCAATAGTTTTTTTTTTTTTTTTTTTTTTTTTTTAAAACGTAGCCCCACACTAGGATTTATTCCTGTATCGTGGGTGCGTTTACAAACATGAAAATTCACATACACAAATACCCAGACCGGAACAAATAATTGTGGATCACACAAAGATTTGTCCCGTGCGGGAATCGAACCCGCGACTGTTAGACACAGTGGGCAGAGCGACTTAAGCTCTTAACCACTGCGCTAAATCGTCCGTCAAACGGATTAGGAGACTAGTATGAGTTCTGCGAAAAAGGGCAAAGTATTTGTGACGTAAATAAAAAAAGAGTGATGCGGAGAAAAATGTGTATATGATGTATTTGTGTAATGTTGTGTTATGAGGCGTGTTAAAAATGCTCCGAGTATGCAGTCTACTTTTTAATTTAAAAATTTGTAAATAGTAATTTTCTTTAAAGCAATTTAAACAATCCTGGATATATCCACCGACGATGATATTGGAATGGGCGGCGAGGTCTCGTCTTTTCGTACAAAGACTCGACAGTTTTTTGTACAGATAAATTTATAATTTGCTTCTCTGGCTCTTTGTTTGCAAGTATTTAATGGAATTTTGTTTTCTTTCGTAAGATGTTCGTTTATGAGTTTTCATATTTTCAAGCATTGAAGGAAAAATATGAAAAGAGACCCACCGTGCACAGTATGTTCGCTTTAACATCTGAAAGTAACGATGATGGCTTGCGGGCATCTTACAATATCTCATTACTTATAGCGAAATCTGGAAAACCGCACACCATTGGAGAACAGTTAATTTTACCCGTTGTTGAAGAGGTTTTTAAAACTGTTCTGCACAAATCTCCATTTGACATACTCAAAAGAATTCCTTTGAGTAACAACAACTGTACAAAGACGTATTGATGAAATGAGCTCTGATATTGAAAGTTTCTTGTGTAATTATCTGCAAACAACTCATTTTTCTGTTCAACTGGACGAAACAACTTTACCTGATAATGAAGCATTATTATTGGCATATGTTCGATTTGTAATGGACGAAGAAATTCATGAAGAGCTACTTACTATTCGCGAAAACTTTGGAGACGGACACTAAAGATGAATCAATATTTAATGTCCTGCGTGTTTTTTTGAGGAAAAATCGATTCCATTCACAAACGATATTTCGGTGGCAACAGGTAGAAATGTAGCTGCAGGGGGTCCACCGGAACCAGCTAAATTTTGAAAGTGGTCTATGAGAAAAAAAGCCTGGGAACCTCTGCGGTAGAAGCATAGGTAGTGTTTAGTTTTATAAGCGCCTCCAATATTCTAAAATAAATTTAGTAGCTCAGCGTTTGTTGCTATTTGTTTAGTTAAGGGACTTGTTCCTAACGTCCCAATTTCAAATGTTCTTTTTTAATACACTCTTTCACCGTACACCGTCTTGTCATTATTCAATTAAACCTTTTCCCAAAAATTCACGTTTAATACCTGGAGTTAGCCAAAACATGGTCCTAGTCGAAGCCAGATGACCCAGGCGAAGATTTAGATACGCTGGAAAATTAATGTATTGGCATTTTTTGGAGTTTGGATAATGAAATTTGAAGGACACCAAAGACCAAGCCACGTACCATTACGAGGATTCCCAGTTGTGAGGATTTGAGGATCTGAGGAGTTGAACCTTCATTTAGGACTAGCTTTCTATCGATTTCTACCCAAGACTCTATTCACGTATTAAATAGGTCTAATGCAAAATAGTGGAAAAGGTGAGACTTAATCACGTGTGTCTACCGTTATGTTAAAATTATATGTTAAATTGTAATCTAAGTTCAATTAATCGATAAAGTGTTGTAAATTTTCATTATATACACTTATTATTGCATAAGTCAATTAAAACTGAGATACTAATGATTAGGTAGCGTGATCGCTCATTAATTTGTTACTTACACCTTGCTAAAAATTGTTAAATTGGGAAAATAAATTTAAAAAAAAATATTGTTCGTATTTAAAATTTATTATAATTATTCGTTTATATTAAAATTTAAAACGCATATTGTTAAAATAACTTATTGTGAAAATAGATTATTAATGCACCCTCTTTATTAAAAAATATTTATATTGTCTGCTATATTATCAATATTACTGCAATATAAACTTTATAAACATAAAATAACAATAATTATTAGAATTAAGGGTAATTTTTAACTGGATAAATTTCAGGTCGACTAAATAAAAGCCTTTGCAATGTCTGATGAAAAATTAGTTAGGAAACGTGCTAGTTACAAGGGACAGTTAACTTCCCTTAACACTTAAATGGAGTCCCTTGATGTTTCGTCATTGAAGCCCCCCGAGGTTAATGAATTACAGCTTCGCATCAGTAGTATGAAGAACATGCTCAACCGATATGATGAAGTACAGTTATCTATAGAGTGTTCAAGCGATGACATCGAAGATCAAATGTCTGAACGCAACGAGTTTGAATCTAGGTACTTTAAAATATTGTCCCAAGCAAATCCTTGCTGATTGTAGGGCTGACGAAAATGCATGTCGTGAGGCAGGTTCACGAAGATCTACCGGTCATAACGCGGTTAAGTTGCCTATCATAAAGTTACCTAAGTTTAGTGGCTCCTACGACAATTGGCTAGAGTGCCACGACACTTTTTGTAGTTTAATTCACCAAAATGACGACATAGACAACATAAATAAGTTTCATTATTTAAGAGCTTCGTTGGAAGGCTCTGCTGCGGTCTATTGAGTTCTCGTCAGCGAATTATTCTGTTGCGTGGCAATTACTTTGCGATCGTTACGAAAACAAACGGCTTCTGATACAAAATCATGTATCAGCCATATTTAATCTTCAAGCCGTAACTAGAGAATCATCTGCCAATCTAAAACGTATCTTGGACGACGTAAACAAAAAATTACGGTCATTAGAGTCTCTATGTGAACCAACTAAACACTGGGACACACTGCTCATCCACATTATTACACATAAACTTGATAGCAAGACCTATCGAGAATGGGAGGAGTTTAAAAGTAATTGCAGCCGTGATGAAAAAATAACCTTTGATATGTTTATAAATTATATTAAAAACCGTGCTGATCTGCTGGAAACCATAGAAATGACTACTGATGCTGGCAACAAAGGTTCTAGTTATCCTAGTGAGCCTATTAATACTAAAATAAGGTCCATGGTTTCAGTTTCGGATGGCTCTAGTAACAAACATGTCTCACGGTCAAAATATTGTCCGAAATGAAACAGTGATCACAAGCTGGTTAATTGTCCTGAGTTTTTAGCGCTCACAAATGAAACACGGCTCAAACTATTGCCCGAATATAAACTTTGTTATAATTGTTTAAATCACGGTCACTACGCTAATAACTGCAAAAAACAAGGATGCAAGGTCTGTCGTCGTAAACACAATACATTAGTTCATGTATCGGATGGTTATAACAAACCGGTTTCGGCGATCACTCCAGCGCTAACCGATAATAGCAACATTCCTTTTGATAGGCAGGGCAGGCACATCGATCCGTGACACAACCTCCCGCTCCCAATGCAGATTTATCTTAGCATACGTATCACTATCGGCACCAGTGTTCGGAACTTGAAGTGGACTGACTATCGTACCAGGGGCGTAAAATTATCGTATTTTTCTTTCTTTCTTCTTTAAATTATCGTATTTTTTAGGATAATGTCTATTATAGATAAATAAATCATATAAATTGTAATATTGATATGCATGCAAGTACTCTATAGTTTATCTTTTTTAAACCACCGCTGTCAAATCAACAGAACACTGAAACCCAAATGTTTTACACGTGGTACAGACCTGAACTGATTCCCTTTCCACTTTAAGTTCAATAAACGCGCCAAGCTTAAAATTCACTCAGACAAAATTTCACTGTTCCCATGCAAGTTGGGTATGAAACACGCCAAAATTTTGTATTTATAAAGAAGAAATGGATATGAATGGGTAGTGAAATAAAAAATGAAAGAATTTCTTTTATATATCAATATACACTTATATTCATAAAAACAGAAAATATAATTTTTATATTTTAATATAGTTATGATGATGATGAATATAGTTTTTAAAAAATAATTTAATATAATTAAGGTATTCATAAAGATTAATTATTTGTGTTATCACTTAGATTCTTTCTTCACTTAATTTGAATAATTCCTTTTGTCAGAGCGAATACAGACATCATCATCATCAACATCATCTCAGCCTATACTTGTCCACTGCTGAACATAGGCCTCCCCAATCGCTTTCCAGCGTAACCGGTCCGATGCCACCTGCATCCAACGACTTCCTGCGATTTTCACAAGATCGTCGGTCCATCTGGCAGGCGGTCGTCCCACGCTGCGCTTGCCAATACGTGGTCTCCACTCTAGAATCTTTCTGCCCCAACGCCCGTCCGATCTACGCGCTATGTGGCCCGCCCATTGCCACTTCAGCTTGCTAATCTTAACGGCTATGTCGGTGACCTTGGTTCTTCTACGAATCTCCTCATTCCTGATTCGATCGCGTAGAGAAACGCCGAGCATAGCTCTCTCCATAGCTCGCTGAGCAACTCTGAGCTTTTTTATGAGACCTATTGTAAGAGACCACGTCTCTGATCCATATATCATCACTGGTAACACACATTGACTAAAAACTTTAGTCTTAAGGCACTGAGGTATTTTGGATGAGAAGATGTTGCGCAGTTTCCCGAACGCTGCCCAGCCGAGTTGGATTCGTCGATTGACCTCTCTCTCAAAGTTGGACCTACCTAACCGGACTACCTGTCCCAGGTAAATGTATTCGTCGACAACTTCAAGAGTAGAGTTCCCAACGGTGAGTGCGGTGGGTACGACATGGACTTTAGACATTATTTTCGTTTTGTCCATGTTCATTTTAAGACCCACTTGTTGAGATACTCTGTTGAGGTCACCGAGCATTCGTCCTAGATCTTCCAGCGACTCCGCCACGACCACAATGTCGTCGGCAAATCGAAGGTGAGTGATGTATTCGCCATTGATGTTGATGCCAAGTCCTTGCCATTCCAAGAGCTTGAAGGCGTCCTCTAAGGTGGCCGTAAACAGTTTCGGAGAAATGACGTCTCCCTGCCTTACTCCTCTTTTTATGGGGATCGCTTTCGTGCACTGCCCCTGTACTCGGACTGACATGGTGGCGTTATTATACAAGCACCTCAACACCTCAATGTACCGATAGTCAATGCGGCATCGCTGGAGAGATCTAAGAACCGCCCAAGTCTCGATCGAATCGAAGGCTTTCTCATAGTCCACAAACGCCAAGCATAGTGGCCGATTATACTCCTCGGTCTTCTGTATAATCTGCCGCAGCGTATGTATGTGGTCTATGGTACTAAAGCCTTTCCGGAAACCGGCTTGTTCGGGAGGCTGGAAGTCATCAAACCTGCGTTCGAGACGATTCGTAATGACTCTCGAAAACAACTTATAAACATGGCTCAGCAGTGTGATGGGCCTATAATTCTTCAGTAAAGTGTTATCACCTTTCTTGAAAAAGAGTACCACCACACCCCTGTTCCACGCTTCCGGCGTTTTTCCTTCGAGCAAGACGGAATTAAACAGCCTCTGAAGGACTTTAAGTACCGGCGATCCGCCCGCTTTCAGAAGCTCTGCGGTAATTCCGTCTTCACCCGGCGCTTTGTTGTTTTTAAGGTGTTTGAGAGCCATCCCAATCTCATACAGGCTGATGTCCGGGATATCTTCTGTGTAGTGTCGGGTTAGCTTGGCTCTTGGGTCTTTTACCAAGTCAACAACAGGTTCAGCTACTGAGGTATACAACTGCCCATAGAACCTCTCTATCTCCCTGAGCACCTCTGACCTATTCGACGTTACGTTTCCGTCCTCCGTCTTCAGCTTCGTCAACTGGCTTTGCCCAATAGACGCGTCTCTTGCAAACACTTTGGAGCCCTTGTTCTGCTCTATGGTCTCCTCAATACGTCTTGTATTTAAGGACCGTAAATCGTGTCGCAAGGACTTCAATATCTGTCCATTGAGCTGCCTATAGGACTTAGCATCATCGGAGGTTTGGAGTGTCATGGTACGTCGCTCAGCCATAAGGTGGGCTTAAAATGGTTGGACCCGACCGTATGGACAGTCTCTACCAACCTATTGTTGATTTCGTCCACTGATGCGCTGCTGTCTAGCAATTCGAAGCGGTTTGACAATTCGAGTTGAAAGTACTCGGGGTTTTGGATATGTGCATTAGAAGGTCGGAGCGTAGACTTCATCAGACGCGATCTTTCCATTTTGACATTAATATTTAATGTGCCTCTGACCATTCGGTGATCACTGCCGGTTTTTACCCTGTGAATCACGGAGACATCATTAAATATTTGTCGCTTGGTGCTCATGATGAAGTCTATCTCATTTTTTGTGGAACCATCAGGGCTCATCCAGGTCCATTTCCTATGAGGCGGCTTCCGGAAGAAAGAGTTCATCATAAAGAGTCCCTCCTTCTCCAGATATTCGGCCAGCCTCTGACCCCTGGGGTTGCGTTGCCCATATCCAAATTGCCCCACTCTCAATTCATCATCGCCCCGTTTGCCCAGCCGCGCATTGAAGTCACCCATAACCACTGTAAAGTGTGCTTTGGAAGTATGTATGGCTCTACTAATGTCCTCATACATTACTTCGACGTCATCATCTGAGTATGCCGAGGTCGGTGCGTAGACCTGTATGACCTTCAGCGAATATCTTTTGGATATTCTGAGTATCAGGTACGCTACCCTGCTCGACACACTAGTGATGGACACAACGTTGTCTATGAGTGACTTGTGGACGATAAATCCGACACCACCTTGTTGACTGCTGTTCGCCCTCCCGGTAGTAAAACAAGTTGCCGGATTTTAAGGTTATCGTGTCCTCGCCCTTTCTTCGGACCTCCGATAAACCAACAATATTCCACCGCAACTTGTTTATCTCTTCTTCCAGCTCAACAAGCTTCTCATCTGTCCTTAACGTGCGTGCGTTGTATGTCACCAGGGCCAATTTTCGGTGTTGGTGGTAGCCGAATCTCTGCCGGAGATTCTTAGCACCCCTTGTCCTGTCGTTACCATGGCTGCTACCGTGGCCAGGACGAACAGGACCGCCGGGGACTAGGGGCCTGGTTTTCTTACATTCTTCCATAATTGGGGGTGTTTGCCATACTCGCCACGCTTGGCAGGCGGGTTGGCGAGAGCAGTTATTGGTCGTCGAAGTGCTAAGGGAACGCTGCTGCCCATTCCCTAGTTTTCCCTTAGTCGCCTTGTACGACACCCAATGGGATGAGATGGGTTGGTCCTATTCTAAGCCGGGAACCACGCGGCAATACAGACATATAATCATAATAATATAACGAAATGACTGCCAACTTTTCTACACAAAATATACGATACATATGAAGTGTGAACATAATCGAAATATCGAACTTATATTCTCTTGTTCGCATTGGTAGATGCTATACTAACCAATAAGAAAGCGTGTACAGCAGGCGCTGGATAAAGTTACAGTATCGGCAGTGGTGAAACTTAGCAGAGCGGATCGTAAGAACCAATAGGAATAGAGAACTTGTATTTCCCGGTATTTTCCCAAGATTTTATTGGACAAAATAAAATCATGCTACTGTGATTTAGACTATCAGCGCATAAGTGAAATAATATAAATTCTCCAATTTTGCATCATGATAGAAATTATCGTACAATCTGCGTACGATAATAATATGCTATCGTACGTAGGCACAAAATTATCGTATGTGTACGATAATTATCGTACGGTTCCGAACGCTGATCGGCACCCGAATACTGGCTTTCGTAAATATTCGTCGAATCTTCGGGTATTCAATATCATAACGGATGCGAGCGAGCGAGAAAGAATACATAATATCTTTACCCCTCGTTCTTAAGAACGCTTATTCAACGCGCGGTGGTGAAGCGCTGTAAGTGCTTTTAAAAAAATGTACTGTTAGCCGTTTGATTCATTTCAGCGTTGGTTACATATAGAAAGGGGTGGGGATTAATTTGTGATTTATTTATTATGACAAGGCGACCGCGGGAGCAGTATTTTTAAATACAACGATGCCGCCTTTAACTTTTTTGTTTTAATTAATTTATATTCATTTATATTAATAAAATTATTTATATTTATGATGAATGTGAAAGTGGAAGGATGCAGGTACCGGGGAAGACCTCGACTATCTTACCACGACCAAATAAACCGAGTCTTATCTGATGGAAAAGTCAAGAGTCTCCGTAACCGGCGAGCGTGTATGAGACGAACTATGAGATTCGAGGAAGCCAGAGAGGTATGTAAGGAAAGAACCTGTTGGAACTCTGTACTCTCTGCCTACCCCGCAAGGGATCTGGCGTGAGGTTATAGATAGATAGATAGATATATTTATGATTTCTCCAATACGATTGTGTTACAAGTTAACTATGTCTATATCACTATAAGATAAACGGAAGCAACACTTTGTTGTTTAATTATTTTACTATCTACATAAATGTTATAAAATATTGAGATAATATTTTGCTGCAATGTTATTATTTTGGTTCTGAAAACTATCAATACATAATCTATAAATAAAAATATAAGGTTGACAACGGAGTTAAAAGTATTGATACCTCGGGGTTCAAACGGCGTAAAGGACATTTTAGCGGAAATGAGTTTTTAACCTTATCACAATAATGATAATGTTAAAAACTCCTTTTCATCAAAATGTCCTTTACGCCCTTTGAACCCCGAGGTATCGAAAGTACACTTGTAAACAGATTCAAGTGGATTTGGTGAACAAAACTTAAACTTTTAATTTTTATTCATTTCTGAGTGCAGTCTTATAGTGTAACGTGTTACATATTTGTTATTATTATAACTATTATATTGTGTGAAAGTTCATACAAAAATGGCGATAGTGTATAGTGTAACAGTTAAAAGTAAAATTTTACTGAAGTTAGGTATAAGTGGTCATATTTTAGTGAGATAGGTATGTAAGTAAAAAAATCTTTTATTATAAATATGAAACAAGCTAGAGTAAGCGATGTTTGGCATTATTTCATAGTTGATTCCGAACAAAATAAGCTTGCAAAATGTACTATTTGTGTCAAAATGTAGCTTTAAAGGAATTGTATCTAATTCAAATAGAAATTTGAAAACTAAAGATTGAATTATTGCTACGAATAAAAATGCAATTCAAGAACATAAGCTTATTCCAGTGAAGCCAAAAACACCTCAAATAAAAATATAATAAAAAATGAAAATATCATATGTTGCCAGTTATCTATGAGGGAGCAAACACTTTGCTCTAAGAAGTACATATTAAACAACTTGTTAATCTAATAATACCAATATCAATGTCAAATTAAATATTACTAATACTATTGTAAACATTATATTTCTATTAACTAGTTTTTATTATTAGATCTGTGGTTTAGTGGTTGGTAGCACTGTCGTGCGAATACAGTTGGCGGCTCTGATTGGACAAGAGCATTCTGGCGGGATTTGGAGAAAAATAGCGTACTTATTAAGGTTTAAGATTGTAATGAGCAATTGTAATGATTTAATGGAATAATACAGTAATAACACTTCCGCACTTCTGGACTAGTTTTATTATAGTTCAGAAGTGGGATTGAACAGAAATATTATTTAATATTTACATCACGTCCACTATTAGGCCTTAAGGTAACTTAGGATAAAAGCTAAGGATAAAGGTAACTATAAAAAAAATACAAGAAAAAAAAGGTGAGTCGCATATTGTTTATTTAGTTTAAAAGTAATCTATCTATCTGTATCATCACGCCAGTTCCCTTGCGGGATAGACGAAAAATAATCAAATCAAAATGTTAAGCTATTTCGAATCACTGCTGCTGGAATCTTTATTTTAATATGGGCACAAATAACTTTAATTTGACAACAATTTGATACCTACTTGTAATTAAGATAATATTATATGTATAAAGACGTCCACGCCGCTTAAGAACATTGATGTAGTTAAAGGATTAATATTCCCCTTAACATTTTTGGTGAAGTGACTTATGTAATCAGTTAATACATAAGATGAATGCTCTTAATTTTAAATAGTGATATAAATGTCATGATTGTTTATCCAACTTACGAAGTTTCATGTGTTATATATTATAAAATACATATCTGTTTTTTGTGACTAACGTATCCACCCAAACTGATTTCAGAAACGATGTCAAAAGATTTTGTAGAAGAGCGAATTTTCGATTTGCGTTGGAGTTCTGACGGAATACAGGCTACGAAAGATCACAGCACGTTAGGATCATCGCGTAGCCGCAGCCGTGCACGGCGTGAGTGGAGGCGCTGTAGGAGGAGTCGCTGTAGGAGTAGTCTCTCTACAGCGCGACACTTACGAAGGTCACGGCTGCGCTCGAGCTCATCATCCAGTAGCCGGTCGAGAGGCCGATCGCGGCGTAGGCGGGTGAACAAAGAAGAGAGGTTAAAATACCATCGCCGACGTCAGGATAAGTCGTCGGGATCGCGTTCACGCTCACATGATGCCAACATAAGTAGGTCGAGTAGACAACGTGGTAAAAGGCAGTCCGAGCAAAGACGTTGTGAAACTGTAAGTTCGTCTATATTATGTTCTAGTATAAATAACAATGACTATACTTCGAATAGTAGAAATAGGCATAACTCTAAAGAATATACACATATACATGACAACAATAGCAATGAAAATAATTTTACCATACAAGACGTAATGGAATTAATTAAGTCATTGCCCTCTTCAGCATCTCAAATACAAAATCATTTCACAATGACGACTAATGCTGTACCAGAATTTGATCCCGCTAATAAAGAACAAACAATAGATTTGTGGCTTTCAAAGGTCGAAGAATGTGCTGCATTATATAAGTGGTCTGAGATTCAGCTGATTCACTATGTCTTGCCTAAACTGACCGGTGTAGCGAAAGTATGGTACCAAGGGTTGCCTTCTTTAAATTTTAGTTGGTCCGAATGGAAGGAAAAATTAACTAAAACCTTTCCAACGGTACAAAATTATGCCCAGCTTTTGCATGAAATGTTAGGAAGGAGGGTAAGGCATAATGAATCTTTAGAGACTTACTTTTATCACAAAATTAATTTACTTAACCGTTGTGATATATCTGGTAAACGGGCCGTAGATTGCTTGATTTATGGGTTAGAAGATAAGGGCATGCGTTTAGGAGCTCAAGCCGCAAATTATTCCCAACCCGAAGAACTGCTTTCCTACTTTAAGTCCATAAAGGTAGAGGATGTAAAGGATAAATCATACCATTCCGTTTTAACTCGTAAACGCCCAGATGTTCAAACCGATACACAAAAGCCCGGTATAAGATGTTTTAATTGTAATGAAACAGGACATCCTAGTTTCAAATGCTCTAAGCCATTGTTGACTTGCGGTGTGTGTAAGCGGCTTGGACATCAGAGCGCCAATTGCAAGCGACTCACGCGCACAAACATGGAAAATACAAAACGAAATGAATTTGACAAAACGTTATCCGAGATAAAGTTGGCGGGTAATTTAGATGAAAAGTATGTTTTGACAATTACAGTTAATGGGAAATTAAAATCGTGTTATGTCGATTTAGGTAGTCAAAGTACTCTGATACGATTGAGTGACTTTATTGATTTGAATGTCGCTTATAGTACGGATAATTTACCAAAATTAAAGGCATTTGGTAACTCAATTATCGAACCCTTGGGTAAATCAACGGTTCTGATGCAAGTACAATCGGTTAGTACTATGGTTGAAGTACTAATAGTACCAGATGGCATACTAAAATACGCAATTTTGTTAGGGCATACTTTCACTGAACAAGCAGGAATAGTTATTATAAAGACCGATGAATGTTTAATTTTTCAAAAGCAACCAGACATATTACAAGAGGAGAATAAAAAAAAAGTTAAGCTAATTATTAGTGCGGATTCGCACATTACCAATTTCGATTCCGTACCGGTACAGATTGACGAAGACATTACGTGCCAGGTATTGGTAAGGGAATCGGTTAGAAACGTGGGTATCGTAACGTATTACGTTCTACCCGGTTTGTACTCAATTGTGAATGGTAGTGGCTGTGTTTTAATGGTGAGTTTGAATTCTAATAGTGTGAAATTTCGCAAGGGAGAATTATTAACTAGAGCGTACAAATTTGATGTAAATGATTATTTAACAGTAAATAAATTAGAAAACAAGGATTGTGATCAAATTTTAAATAATATTAAAGTAGGTGAAGGGTTCTCAAGTGATAATATGAAGGAATTAGAAAATATACTGTATAAGTACAAGGATTGTTTTTCGTTTAATTTAGTCGACCTAGGTCTTACGAATTTAACCGAGATGACTATTACTTTGAAAGATGCGACACCAGTTGTTTACAGGCCATATAGACTTGCTTATTCTGAAAGGGATAAAGTGAAGGGGATGATACAAGAAATGTTGGATTGTGGCATAATAACTGAATCAACCTCCTCGTATGCGAGTCCGATTATATTAGTACAAAAGAAAACAGGTGATCAGAGGCTTTGTGTGGATTACAGGGCTTTGAATGCTAAGACAGTAAAGGAACACTATCCATTGCCTAGAATAGAGGATCAGATCGATCAGTTAGGAGGGTATGAGTATTTCATTACACTGGATTTAGCATCGGGCTACTATCAAATTCCTATCGCTCCATCATCCCAGGATAAAACTGCATTCGTAACACCCGATGGACAGTATCAATTTACGCGTATGCCATTTGGTCTTGCTAATGCACCATCAGTTTTTCAAAAGACTATCAATAAAATGTTAAAATCTGAGAAAAATAATATAGCATTCGCGTTCATGGACGATATAATAATTCCAGCAGATAGTGTAGGGCAAGGGATGG
Source organism: Phalera bucephala (assembly GCA_905147815.2). Lineage (NCBI taxonomy): Eukaryota > Metazoa > Arthropoda > Insecta > Lepidoptera > Notodontidae > Phalera > Phalera bucephala. The sequence continues at coordinate 174,625 of CAJHXA020000006.1, read as the reverse complement.
AGCGATTAGAAATGATACTAAAACTAATTAGGGAAGCAGGTTTAACATTAAAGTTGTCAAAATGTACATTTTTCGCTAGAAAAATAGACTACTTGGGATTTGAGATAAGTAAAATGGGCGTATGTCCTGGGTTAAAAAAAACCGAAGCAGTAGACAATTTTAAGCGTCCGTCTAATCAACATGAGATACGACAATTTATAGGTTTAGCTAGTTTTTTTCGGCGTTTTGTTAAAAATTTTGCCATAATCGCTAACCCTCTAACGGCCTTATTGAAAAAGGATACTAAGTTTGAGTGGGGTTCCGATCAAGAAAAGGCGTATTTAACGCTTAAGTCTGAATTAATTAAACGACCAATACTCGCATTGTATAACCCAAGTGCCAAAACTGAAATACATACCGACGCTTGTAAAACTGGTATAGCAGGTATATTGCTCCAAGAAGATGATACAGAGAGACTAAGAGCTGTTGCATACTATAGTAGACAAACTACACTAGAGGAGCAAAAATACCATTCATTTGAACTTGAAACGTTGGCAGTGGTAGCCTCACTGCAACGTTTTCGCGTATATGTTTTGGGTATTAAGTTTACAATTTTAACAGATTGTAGTGCTTTACGTACTACGTTGTCTAAAAGAGATATGATACCGCGCATTAGTAGATGGTGGCTCCAGCTACAAGAGTATGATTGTAATATTGAGTACAAACCAGGTACCCGAATGAGGCATGTAGATGCTTTAAGTAGAAATGCTATTCCGATGCTCGAGGAAACTCAGCCTGTATTTGATGTGTTAGCCGTTGAGACAGAGGATTGGTTAACTACAATACAAGGAATAGATGAAGAAGTACAGAGGATCAAAAATATTTTAGAAGACGCGGAAACGCCTAAAATATCTGAGATTTACCAGAGCTATCGATTAAAGAATGGAAAGGTGTATAGGATAGTGGATAGTCAACTAAAATGGCTTGTGCCAAAAGGTTTTAGATGGCAGTTGCTCAAGAAATGTCATGATGAACTTGGTCATTTTGGAATAGATAAAACTTTAGAAAAATTAAAATCCCTTTATTGGTTCCCTAAAATGAACAAGTTTGTAAAGAAATACGTTCAATCTTGTTTAGAATGCTGCTATCATAAGGTACCAGTCGGAAAAAGACAAGGAATGCTTCACCCCATTCCTAAAATTGAAAAACCTTTCCATACTATACACGTGGACCATCTCGGTCCATTTGTGAAGAGTAAAGCTAAAAATACTTATCTGTTGGTTATAGTTGAGGCTTATACAAAATATGTCATTTTATATGCCGTCAAAAATACCAAAACTAATTCTACAATAAAAAAATTGAATCAGTATTTTAGTTTATTTGGAACTCCTAGTCGTCTAATAAGTGATAGAGCCACGTCGTTTACTATCAAAAACTTCAAGGAATTTTGAAATAGATTGGGTATTAAACATGTTTTAAATGCAGTAGCAACTCCGCGGGCTAATGGCCAAGTAGAACGATATAATCGGACCATTTTGGCATCACTCGCAGTGAAAAATCACAATTGTATGGAAAATGAGTGGGACACACATTTAGAAGAAATTCAGTTAGGCCTCAATACAACTATAAATAAAGCAACTGGGAAAAGTGCGTCTGAGGTATTATTTGGGACAAGGTTGAGATCTAAAAGTGACGGTATAGTAACTTCGTTGTTAGATCAAGATAATGCTACAACGGAAACCATTGATGATATACGAACGGGTGTAAATTTAAAAATTGCTGAAGAACAAAACAAGCAGAAACAGATGTTTGATAAAAATAGGACCATTGCTAGGAAATACGAAGTAGGTGATTTAGTAAGAATCGAAAGAGAAATAGGAAGTAATAATGGACAGTCTAGAAAACTTCTTCCTAAATTACAAGGCCCTTATAGAATTATTAAGGTTTTAGACAAGGACAGATATGTAGTTGCAGATACACCTTTGACGCGAAAACCAAACAGAAAGTACGAGGCTGTAATTTCTGTCGATAAGATTTACCCTTGGTTAGCTTTTACTCGAGAAAGCTCATGTGACTCGGATGAGGAAAATGATGAGTATAAAAATCTTGTATAGAAGATCATACTTAGGTTTTGACAGATGTTGAGGAGGGTAAAGAGGGTTCATGAAAAAAAAAAGATGATATGAGAACATTAGTGACTGACATGAGATACTAAATTATATTCTTCTATTTTGTTATTTGCCTTGATTATTTTGTTATTTTAGTTAATAAATTGTTTTTTTTTTATGAACTTTCATAAAGGTATGAATCCTCTGGAAAAGGATACACACAACGGAGTCATAAGACAAATATGAGTGTGTTGTATTAGATAAATTGATTTTCTTATGAACTTTGATAAAGGTATGAATCCTCTGGAAAAGTACATACACGATGGAGTCGAAAGACAAATTTGATTGTGTTGTATTATTATGAATTGGATCTGCCTTATGGAAATTATTTTATATAATTGAAAAATTGAGATGTCATTTCATTGGAGAAATCTTCTTACAAATGAGTCATAAAACAAATATGAGTGAGTTAGATTTCGGGGAATTGGCTCTAAGCAGGATTATGCATTGTTTAATTGATTTTGGGAACCTACCTCTGTTAATATGATTTTGGTTAATCCACTGGAGAAATCTGTACACAGAGGAGTCCTAGAGCAAATGTGAGTGTATGAGATTTCAAGGCATTGATTTATATTGAAACATAATGGCTAAGCAAGGAAACTTACGTTAAAAATGTAATTGTAATGGTAGAGTAATGTGTTAGTTAGTTAGTAAGTTTATTCATTGATTATTAAAATAAAAAAGAAATTGATGGAACAATTAATGTATCAGATGGCCGAACGTGTTAATTCGATAGAGTTCAATTTAAATGAACAATAAGATAGTGTATTTCGGCTATTGTGAATAATATATGTTGAATTTTATTTATGAGCAAAGGGTACATATATCCGATGCATTAATTTAAGTCTGATAATTATAGTTATAGGTACCTTGTTGATTTAGTGTGTGTTCTTTGTTTATTGAGTCTCTAAAAGTTTTGTCTAAGGTGTCAAGTCAAATTTTAATTGTTAACGAGAGGACTCTGTTTTTTCAGAATGGCCGACTGTAAACATTATATTTCTATTAACTAGTTTTTATTATTAGATCTGTGGTTTAGTGGTTGGTAGCACTGTCGTGCGAATACAGTTGGCGGCTCTGATTGGACAAGAGCATTCTGGCGGGATTTGGAGAAAAATAGCGTACTTATTAAGGTTTAAGATTGTAATGAGCAATTGTAATGATTTAATGGAATAATACAGTAATAACACTTCCGCACTTCTGGACTAGTTTTATTATACTATTTTTCAGTATTATTACTAATACTGAAAAATATCGGTATTAACCCATCTTTATTTATCACTATCGCTGTCTGCAAGTGTAGCGGCGATGCATGATTCTCAACACCGGGATGTTTTTTTTTTTTTTTTTTTTTTTTTTTTATAATTAGACACTGCGGGCCCGGTTTGTCCCGCACCTTTTTTTGTGTAATTTATGTGTTGTTAATAGTTGCTTTTATATGCACTTGTATGGTACATGCCATTTATTTTTTTGTTTTTGTTGTTACAGTGCTTGGTATTTGTTTGTAGCGGTACTTCAGTAGAGGTTTTTTTTTTTTCCTATAATTTTTTTTTTTTTTTATTTATATTAATGATTTTGTAAGTAATGAGGCTTTCTGTTTTAGCTTGCCTTTGAGCGAGAATGCCTCAGTTGTGTAGGTGTTTGGCTGCTTGTGAGGATTTCCTTTAGGCCTCCGCCTCCAGCAGCTTTTTAACAACTACCATGTCTCGACTGCGAATAGCCATCTTTATGTTGTATTCTTTTATTTTTTTGGTCGCAGCTGCCCTCGCCCTGCTTATTAGTGTAGCCGTTGCGTCCCCTTCACAGCTGTCTGTGTAGTAGACGCAACTTCCAGTGTGGCGAGATATAGCTACGACCGCGTGTGGATAGCTTCCGTGGAGCTTCAGTCTCTTGGGGACCGCTCGCACTATCACCACGTTTTCACTCGTTAGTCCCTGAGACTCATGCACGGTGAGGATGCGCGACCCGTTTCCCGACGCATAGCCCTGACCGAGGAGAATTTCCTTCTCGGCCTGGGTGTGCACCAGAAACAGGGTGTTCTCCTGGTGTTTCGGAATTTGCGCTCCCGTGTACTTACTGAGGCTCAAGGACCTCACGAGGGATTTGGACGAGTATATGCCCCCATATATCTCGTTGAGGGCATACGCTACGTCCATTGGATTTCTGTGAGTGCAGAGCAGCTCCCTGTTGACACGCGCCACGGAGTCTGGGCGGTTGTAACGCAGTCGAAACAGGTTCTCCCTATCAATGAACGGCAGTTGGTTGCAGTCGCCGACGAGAAGAGCCTCTCTCGCGCCAGTTATCTTGATGGCCATCACTACGGCTCCAAAGTGGTTCATGAGTGCCTCGTCGATGATAATACGTGTGCACTCTTCACCTTCTTTCAATCCGTTGACCAGCATTGAAGCCATAGTGCGGACCCTCCTCTTGGTGTTTGTTTTAACTTTTTGCGCGAGTCTCTCCCTTAAGTCATTCGCTGCCTCGGTTGTAGATGTTATTAGGATATCGCTTTCGATGTTGTAATTTGCGATTATCCATGTTGTTTTTCCGCATCCAGGAACCCCGTTGACCCATGTTATTTTGGGTACGGTCCAGTGCTCGATTGCAGGCCCCCGACCCCGGCCACTTGAGACAGTTTCTGCCATCTAAAGTATCCGGTCGTCGAGCACCACCCTCGTGCACTTCGCCGCAACCACTATTGGGTCGTTAGGGGGGGTTCTGAACTTGTGTTTCCGGTCCGCCGGGACCCCTCCTCATCGTATTCGACGAAACCGCTGGTTCCACTATAGGCCGCCATGTACTTCCCCGACATTTCTCCTCTTAACGTGGTGGAGTTGTCGTTGTCGTACACCGCCGCTTCTGCCTCCTCGAGCTTCACCTCTAGCAATCCTTCATTGCCCAGGTGATAGGTTTGCAGGATGGATCTACAGGTCTCACTATTGACCCTTCTTGTTGCTTTGGTGATTGCTTTGAACTCGAGGAACGCGTTTTTTGTGTGTTGCAGCGGCTCCGTCGCCTCGCTGAGCTCCGGCGGATCGACAAGCCCCATCTGGGCTCTTGTTCGAGCCTTTTCCGGCTGCTTATGACTTTTGGGAGGGGGCTCCCTCAAGAACGCTTCGGCGGCGACTGCCACCCCCTCCGCCCGTTGGTTCCCCCTGATTTTTTTCCCCAGCACACTTGGTATGCCGAGGACCGCCTTCCCGAGCGCCGTTGTGAAAGACGCGAGTTTTTTGGCACCTTCCTTTGGCTTCTGCTTCGCTGTGCTCTCCTCGAGAGCTGCCCTCATTTGTAGGCGTTCAGACCCGCTGAGCCCGTCTTGAGTCGCTGTGGGATGTCCCCAGATGTCAGTTGGGGTTTTTGTGGTGAGGTTTTCTGGCTGTCGTGGCCGTAGGAAGTCGAGGTTTTGTCCTCTATCCTCATAGGCCACTACCTCGTGGTGTTGAGGCTTCTACTATCCCGATGTGGTCGGCGGCCTCACCTTCCTCAAATTCCACCACCATAGCGTCTACGCTTACTTTTGTTGGCTTGTCACCCTTCCCCGCTAGGCTGATCAGAAAACTGCATGCTTGGGCGAATTGGGAGGTGTTCTCGCCCGCTTGGAATAGTGCCACGGTCTTGTTCTTGGTTTGCACTATTCTGCACGCTGTGTTTCCGATCCCCGCGTTCTGCAGCTCGTTGAACTTCTTACGCTTCATTGTATTCTTAAACGAGCTGCCATGAAGAAGGGAGGCAAGCCCGGGCGAGATTGTTACCCGTTTGGGGCCGCTTGCGTTGCAGTAGCCGATGCCAATGCGCTCGGAATTATTGTCCATAAACAGGGCGACTGATTTTATTTGAATACCCGGCTTCCCACGTTCGCCTCTCCCAACAAAATTTATGCTTTTGGGAATGGCGACTGCCAGAGGTGACGTAGGGTTTTGTGTTGGTGTGTAGGTGTTGTTGGTGGCTGTGTTTGTATCTCTTGGGGAAGTTTTTGATGCCAGAGTGCTGTTCCTTCTGAGGCAGATGCGGATAACCTTATCTGCACCTACCGGGATGTGTTATGGTCCACTGCTTTAATCAAAGTTATAAGTATAGATAACCAGCAAATTATTGCCCGTGCGTTATTGGACAGTGTCAGTGTCAGCGAGTCTTTGTTTAAAAAGTTAGGATTGCCGACTACCACAGTTAATAACTCTGTCTTAGGTATTCACAATGTTACGTCGCATATAAACAAATTATGACGTTTACAAATAAAATCTTTACATGAGAGTTATTTTAGTAATATTCAGTGTTTTATATTGTCAACAATTACGGATTATATTCCATGTAAACAAATTAATTTAAATAATATTAATATTCCTTCAAAACTTTGCCTTGCAGATCCACATTTTCATACCCGCCCCAGTCGATTTAATAATTGGTTGCGATATTTATTGGGACGTTGTAGGATCGCAGAGGATCAAGTTAGGAGACGGACTACCGACACTCTGTGACACGAGACTAGGGTGGAACGTGTCAGGCCCTATTTAAAGAGGCTATGTGTCGCAGTCTCCAATTAAGTGTCATTTTACTAATATTAACCCCGATCAAAGTAATGATGAGCATGATGAAATCCAAAACAATCTCGTTCGGTTTTGGCAACTGGAACAGGTTGGTATAAGTTCCCAATGTTCTCCAGAAGAAAGTTTGTGTGAAGAGCATTTCATTAAAAACACCACACGTCTGAAAGATGGTCGTTTCTGCGTTAGGATACCTTTAAGACATTCACCTGAATTATTGGATGAGTCTTTGCCACGTGCAAGGCAGTAATTCCTTTCGCTGGAACGTAGACTTAACGTTAAAGCTAACCTATTAAGCTTGTATAAGGATTTCATGCTAGAATATGAAACCTTAGGTCGCATGACTAAATGCCAACCAAAACCAAACGCACATTACATACCTCGTCATGGAGTCTTGCGTGAAAGCAGTAGTACCACAAAATTACGAGTGGTTTTCAACGCAAGCAGACCTACTACCTAGAAAGAAAGAAACGTATATTTATTAGCCCAGCTAACAGCAATACACTACAGATTATAAGATATAACAATAACACAAAAAAAAATACAAATAGGTACATACTACGTAGCCGCACTAATGGGGTAACACTCAGCGTAAATCTGTGTTGCAGCGTGAACCACAATACAGCACTGATTTTCAGTGTTATCCCAAGTGACGTGCGCCGCGTATGAAGTCTAGCTACACACAAGCTAATTGCACAGCAATGAGTGCTGAAGTTAAAAAAGACAAAGTCAGCACAAACTTGGAGTTAAAATAGCTTCTATGTATACTTATCATATGAACCTGTATATATACATACAGTCAGTGCATATGCTCCGTCCCGCTCAGCCTTGCTCGCGCACTCAGTGCGCGCGCTCGCGCCGTTAAAATTATGATGCAATCGATAACACGTCGATTGCATCACTCTCCACTCCACGGACGTAAGCGAGCGCCCGACCGGGGCGTGCAGTCAGCAGTCTTGAGCCGACTCCAGTATACTAAGCGCGTGTTGATCGACAAGTTAACGATACGAATAAAGAGGAAAAAAAAACATTGCCAGGTCAATCACAAGAAAAAATAAAGTATAAAATACAATAACAGTAATATATATAGAATACAATAGTGATAACAATGTACATGTGATGAATAAGAAATAAATCTGGTACATACTATAATTCAGCCAGAGCTGTGTCTGATAGTATTAATTAGCCTACGTACCCACACTTAAACATGTTATTTATTTTTATTGTTTTAAGCTTACACACGGAATACGCATTATAAGGTTTTGTGCGTATCAATTGGCTAATAACACCTCGAGGCAGACGCCCCGCACGCCACTTAAGAAAAAAATATTACGAAGAAATAAAAAATTAGATCGTTTTCTTATGACAAGAAACCGTACTAGCGAGAGAACCAAACCAAGAATCAGTCAGAAATTTTTTAAAAGCATATGGTTTACAATTGAACAAATCAAGTTCAGGAAAGACAACCAGTTTGTTTAATTCATTAACAGACCTAACAAAAAATGAATTCTGTCTGTAATTAGAAGAACTTTGAGGAATATCCAAGTATATCGGCCGCCTCATTATTCTACTTGGAACTTTAACATTGATTTTAGACAACAAGAGCGGCGAGTCACACATATTCTGTGCAATTATTACTAATGTCACTATATCAGCTATTTTTCTGCATTTACGGCAACGAGATTCATAATTAGAGTCAAAACTTTGGCATTTGAACTGCAAGAATCTAAGAAATTGGCGTTGTATGGATTCAAGCCTGTTTACATAAATATTATATCGCGGGTTCCATACTTGAGAGCAATACTCGAGGATGCTACGCACCAAGGAACAATAGAGGATTTTGATCACTTTTATGTTATTAAATTGTGAGATAGATCTAATAACAAATCCTAATGCTTTGGAGGCTTGCTTAGCTACGTAGTCGATATGTTTCTTATATGTTAATTTAGTATCATTTATGACGCCGAGGTCCCGGATTCTATCCACCTTTTGCAGCTCCTGTCCTTGTAAAAAATATTTACTATGGATAAATTTAATTGTGCGGGTAAAAGATATGAATAAGCACTTATTAATATTTAAGTCCAATTTAATTGAATAGCAGTAACGTTCAAAGCTGTCTAAATCTTCTTGCAAGAGCCGACAATCGTTAGAGCTACTATTTTTTTTGAATATCTTTATATCTATCTATCTATATCATCACGCCACCTCCCTCGCGGGGTAGGCAGAGAGTACAGAGTTCCAACAGGTTCTTTCCTTACATACCTCTCTGGCTTCCTCCACTCTCATAGTTCGTCTCATACACACTCGCCGGTTACGGAGACTCTTGACTTGCCCTTCAGCTAAGACACGGTCTATTTGGTCATGGTAAGATAGTCTAGGTCTTCCCCGGCACCTACATCCTTCCACTTTCGCATTGTATATCTGTTTTGTCATTCTTTCTTCTGGCATTCTTTCTATATGCCCGAACCAACGGAGCATACCCTTTCTCATCTTTACACCGATAGTATCTTTCATACCTACTCGCTTTCTTACTACGCTGTTGCGAATACGGTCGGTCAGCGTGACTCCGCACATCTTCCGCAGAGATCGCATTTCGACCGCATTTATCCTGCTTTCGTTCTCCTTCTTACATACCCAACTCTCACTGCCATATAACAGCGTTGGGACAAGCACTCCGTTATGCATGGCCAGCTGCGCCTTTTGGCTTAAGTGCCGGCTCCCAAGTAGCCTTCCCATCGCACCATTCACTCTATTACCTGCATTCACTCTTCTCTCTATATCAGCGGTGTATTTCCCATCCTTACTGAAGGCGCATCCAAGATATACAAACTCATTCACTTGCTCCAGCACATCGTTACCAACCACAATCCTTGCATTCGTTCTGGTTTCTTCCCGTTCAAAAACCATAATTTTGGTTTTCTTCACATTCAAATGTAAGCCATTGTTCATGCAGTCGTCTCTCATAACTGTGACTAGTGTTTGCAGATCAGTGGCTGTTGGCGCTATCAAAACCGCGTCATCTGCATACAATAGGTTGTTTATCACTAGATTACCAATTCTTACCCTTTCAGTCATCGCATTCAGTCTTTGAAGACTTTTATCCAGATACACTATAAACAGTCTAGCGGACAACACGCAACCCTGCTTGACGCCGATTTTAACGTCAAACCAAGGTGACATGTTACCACCCACCCGTACGCATGCCTTGCTGTCCACGTAGGTGGACTGGACGGCTCGCAACAGGGTGCCGTTTATACCATACTCTGGCAAAATGTCCCAAAGTCTCTTTCACACGACTCTATCAAACGTCTTCTCCAGGTCCACAAAACCGCAGAAAACCTTCGGGCCTACTGCCAGATGCTTTTCTACGATGTTGCGGAGGGAGAAAACTTGATCCGAACATCCTCTTCCAGACCATCCGCATAAAGAAGAATGTTTGAGTTGTTGATACAGAGGTTAACGTCATTTATGAATATATTGAAGAGTAAAGGTCCAAGTAAAGATCCCTGTGGGACACCGGAAGGGACATTATTCCAGACAAAAGTAAAGCCGTTAATGACTACTGCCTGAGAGCGATTTTCAACGTATGAGGTAAAACCATGGATACCTGCAGAAATCAGCTTTTGATTATCAATGCGGTCAAATGCTTTGCTGTAGTCGGTAAAAATAGCATCAACCTGCCCCCCAGAGTCCATACCTGAAGTTATAAAGTCTGTGAAACAGAGTAGATTAGATAGTGTTGATCGCATTTATAAAAAACCGTGTTGCTCAGGTATAAATGTTGGAGAAACCGTTTCATAAACTTGAGTATATATTATTCGATCAAATAGTTTGGCAAAAATACACAATTTAGATATTGGTCTGTAATTTTTAACGTCGTTTCTGCTACCATTTTTATGTATTGGAGAGATGAACGCGGATTTCCAGATTTTGGGTACATTTCCTTCAGAAATAGAGCGCTTAAAGAGAATAACGAGAGGTTCAGTTAAACACTCTGCACAGGCAACAATAAATTTGGGTACGATTTTATCAGGTCCCGGGCCTTTAGTCAGATCGAGAGTTTTTAACAGTTTACAAACTGTATCGGCATTGACCTCAATGTCACTAATATAGTTGGATGTATTACTAACAATTGATGAGTTATCCGAAGGAGATTGAGCACATTGAGAGGTTCAGGGACGGAAGGTAGAGTGGAAATAGGATGCAAAAAGATTGGTAATTCCTTCTCCAGTGTAAGCAGATTCGCTATCATTATAGAGTGTCGAAGGTAGTGAATTGTGACCACGTTTATTCGATTTAATAAATGACCAAAAAAATCTGGGATTGCTAATAATTGAATTTTCTGAATGTTGTATATAATTTTTATAGCACTCATGCTCCAATTTTTTAGGGCGTTCACGAAGTAAACAGAAAGTATCGTAGTCGCTACTATACCATATATTTGGTGTTTTTTTAAATATTTATACTTCTCCTTTAATATTTTTTTTAAGGGAGCGCTGTACCAAGTTCGGAAAGTCGAAGTGGGAATTAATTTATGGGGGATATATTTATTGCGCAGATCATACAAATAACTATAGAATATATTAGTGACATCATCTAGTGTAATATTGTTTAAACAAACCTTCCAATCGACAGCTTTTAAAGAAGATTTGATGGTTTCATAATTAGCCTTGTCATAATAATATTTGAGCCTAGAGCTATTTTCTAACAAATTCTCCTTAGTAACGTGTAATGTAATTTCTAACGATTTATGATGCGGATCTTCCGGAACCAATGGGTCATTACATGAGTTTACAGTCACTTCCTTGTTACATAAAACATAATCCAATAACCTGCTGTTTATATTTCTACTTAAATTATATTGATTTAAGTTACACTCAATTAATGTATCAAAAAAGTACACCTGCGGCTCCCCAGTAACCCCCAATGGCTGTAGAGAGCTTAACTCGCCGTACCAGTCAATATTACTCAGGTTAAAATCGCCTAATATTAAGAATAAATCATTGGGACAAGAATTAATTACAAACGAAAGATTTTATGTGAAATTATGTAGCTGTGCATTAAAAGAATTGCCAAGATTTTCCTTACAGAGATATAAAGTACAGATATGAAGCTTATTTTTAAGTCTGTTAAGATTTTTATTATTCAATGTAACAGTCACCCAGATATCCTCTGCGGAGAAACGCCATTCAGGGCGTTCCACCTCCGTACCTCTCTCTCGTAGACAAGTACTTTATACTATATATATATATATATATATATAAAGACTGAATGCGATGACTGAAGGGGTAGAAATGGGTGATCTAGTGATAAACCACCTATTGTATGCAGATGACGCGGTTTTGATAGCGTCAACAGCCACTCATCTGCAAACACTAGTCACAGTTATGAGAGACGACTGCATGAACAATGGCTTACATTTGAATGTGAAGAAAACCGAAATTATGGTTTTTGAACGGGAAGAAACCAGAACGAATGCAAGGATTGTGGTTGGTAACGATGTGCTGGAGCAAGTGAATGAGTTTGTATATCTTGGATGCGCCTTCAGTAAGGATGGGAAATACACCGCTGATATAGAGAGAAGAGTGAATGCAGGTAATAGAGTGAATGGTGCGATGGGAAGGCTACTTGGGAGCCGGCACTTAAGCCAAAAGGCGCAGCTGGCCATGCATAACGGAGTGCTTGTCCCAACGCTGTTATATGGCAGTGAGAGTTGGGTATGTAAGAAGGAGAACGAAAGCAGGATAAATGCGGTCGAAATACGATCTATGCGGAAGATGTGCGGAGTCACGCTGACCGACCGTATTCGCAACAGCGTAGTAAGAAAGCGAGTAGGTATGAAAGATAGTATCGGTGTAAAGATGAGAAAGGGAATGCTCCGTTGGTTCGGGCATATAGAAAGAATGCCAGAAGAAAGAATGACAAAACAGATATACAATGCGAAAGTGGAAGGATGTAGGTGCCGGGGAAGACCTAGATTATCTTACCATGACCAAATAGACCGTTTCTTAGCTGAAGGGCAAGTCAAGAGTCTCCGTAACCGGCGAGTGTGTATGAGACGAACTATGAGAGTGGAGGAAGCCAGAGAGGTATGTAAGGAAAGAACCTGTTGGAACTCTGTACTCTCTGCCTACCCCGCGAGAGAGCTGGCGTGATGATATAGATAGATAGATAGATATTGATTTTTCTATCTATCTATCTATAACCTCACGCCAGATCAGAGAGAGATAATTTTACCGTACACCTTGGCTGCCAAGCTGATTAAACTGATGGCTCTGTAATTGGCGCAGTCATATTGTGAACCCTTGCCTTTATACAAGGGTACTATGACTGCGCGGCGCCAATGTGTAGGGACTCTACCGGTCCTCCAGCAAAGGTTTGCAAGGGCCCGGAAAGCGTCCCGGACGCAAGTTCCACCATATTTGATTATCTCGGCAGATATCATGTCTACTCCCGCAGCTTTACCGTTTTTCATACTTCCTATCGCCCATTCAACTTCTTCCATAGTGATGTCCTCCGTTGATTCTGGTGCCGCAGTCTCGCCTTTAGGCACGTCTGCGGCATCAGCATCCGGGTCATCTCCATACATTTCTCCAAAATATTCACTCCACCGGTTTAGCACAGCTTGTGTGTCTGCAAGAATGTCACCATCTTTAGATTTTATCCTTTCCATTCTGGAGCCTGACGAATCACCTCGAGCCTTTCTCACCTTGCTCCAAAAGAGTTTGGTGTTGTTCTCGAAGTTCTTCGCCAGCCTCTCCTCCTCAATCATACTGGCTCTTTCACGCTTTTCTTTCACTAAAGTTTTAGTGGCATTCTTGCATTGCCGGTATATTTCTTTCCTCATCTCTGGCATTTAGGTTCAAAGAAGATACATAGTCCTGCCACGCTTTCTTCTTACTTTCTGCGGAGCTTTGCAACTCCGCATCCCACCATGCATCACCTTTTGCTGTAATATGCTTCTTTGAGCAACCACATACTTCTTTCGCGGATTCCACCAAACTCTCTTTCAGGCTATTCCAGCATTCATCTACATTTGAGTCCGAAGAGCCTGCTGTCAAAAGCTTGTCTCGGACTCTGTCTTCATACATTCTCCTCACGCTCTCATCTTGCAACTTTTCAACCTTTAATCTTTTAAGGTCTCCGAAGGGGATACGCTCTCGCCAGTGTCTCCACTTCCTGAACAGACCACTAAACCGCGCAACTACGAGATAGTGGTCTGATTCCAGAGTGGGGCCTCTATACGCACGCGTATCTTGTAGTTTGCTTCGGAGACGGTTATCAACCAGGATCAGATCTATTATGCTTTTTTGTTCATTCCTTCTCCACGTATACAAATGTATGTCCTTGTGCTGGAATATCGTATTAGACACAAGGAGACCCCTTTCCAAACAAACATCTACAATGAGCTTACCTGCATCGTTCACTCTCTTATCACCATAAGGACCCAGAGCAGCGTCGCAAGTTTGCCGCCTGGTTCCTACCCATCCGTTCAGATCGCCACACAGAATCACCTTTTCATTAGCCTCAGCCAAATCCAGAACTTCCCTGACATTATCCCAAAACTTCTCAAGGTCCTGGGGTGTCGACGAGCTTACGGGAGCATACGCTGCGATCAAAAATACTCTAGTGACACCCAGTTTTAAACGGACCCAGAGAAGTCTCGCATCGCACAGGCCATAATCTCTCACTCCAGAGGCCAGGCGACGGGACAGCAAGATACCCACCCCCATGCTGGCACGACTGCTCTGCGGTACCCCAGACCACAGAGCCATCGTTCCATCAGGAAGATCACAGGTTTCACTGCCCCTCCGCTTAGTCTCTGTTACACACAGAGCATCCAGGCGTCTCTCTTTCATTACATCAATCACCTCATGCATCTTATCTTCCATACCACCTCTTACATTCCAAGTGCCTATTCGGCACTCTGCACCCCACGACTCGCCAGTTCGGGCCCGGCGTGATGGGTGGCGGCCCCCATCGCCGCTTCCACCTATATTCGTACCGACGGGGGCGTGCCGGTACGCGTCGCCTCGGGGGGACGCCTTAGCCCGCACTGCGGTACGTCTTCGGTCCAAGATTGCAGCCATAATGACTGGCAGGGGTCGCAACGAGCACGCTCTTCGACAGACCCCCAATTTTTGTACATTTTTGTAGTTGTAAGAGATGTTTTTTAAGGTTGGCTGTAGTTTTATATCGAGGCACAGACAGCGGATTCGACGTAGAACGAGTCGAATAGCTATAGTAATCAAGTCGCCAACTTAGCTTGCTAAAAAGGTAGCCCGGCTTTTATAACACCAAATAGTAAACTGGCGAGATGCAGCTTACGACGCGCTCTCATTTTCAGAACATCATTGTGATTTAAGTACGGTGTGATGTAACTTTTCCGGGGGATACCGTAGCAAAATCGAGCACACGCATTCTGTACGCGTTGTATCAATTTTTTCGTACGAGACAAAAGACATGGGCCATAAACAACGTCATAATATTTAAATTTCGATAATACTAGGCTTTCTACCAATCTTTTTCTTGTTGTAACGCTAAGGAACTTCCTAACCCTTTTTTTTTTTTTACGAGGGGAAATGCTTAACGCATACCCCCGGGCCTAGGGCACGGCCCAGGTGATTATGTGGGACTCGCACCCACTAAAACCCCTCGGCGTCCCACTGCCCTTTTGCCGGTCCACAGGAATCGTCACCAGCATGACCTCTGTGGTACCGGCGGGCTCGGTCCGCAGTTTGGCGCGGACCTCGACACGTGTAGGGGAGTTCGGTCTCCCCTTACCACCTTTTGGAGGCTGCGCAGACGCAGCGCTTTTCCGGCGCGGGCCTGCTAAGTGCTAGGGCGCCGGGGTGCCCTCCCCGATGCCTGTAGGCCGAGATTACGGTGGGCGAAGGTCGTTTCGGGCGTAGTCCCTGCGCCTTCGTCCAACGCGCCGTCTGCGAGCGGGATTGGAGGACGTCTCCTCCCTCACCCACTCTGCCTCCTCCTTTGCGGACATGACGGCCTCGCAAAAGGCCGCCATTGCCGCCCAGGCGCTCTCGCTCCCAACCATGGATGATATCAAAGTCGGGAGCGATAGCGCCTGTCCCCCTGCACCGAGCGCTCCGGCGAGCCGGCGCCGCTCGTCATCCCATGCCCATCACACCAGCAAAGTGTGCGCCGACGTGTCTTCCGGGGCTGCACAATGGTGGCAGCGCTCCACCTCCTCACGCCCGATCCGCCACAGATACCGCTCGAAGCAACGATGCCCGGACAGTACCTGCGTCAGACGGTACGTGAGGACGCCGTGTCGTCGCCCCAGCCACTCCCAGAAAACTGGCAGCAGCGCAGCGATGACGGCGTGACCGGCAGTGGGATGGGCTAGCTTGCTCCGCCAGCCCTCCAGCGCGACTCGGTGCAGCTCCGTCCGCCTCGCTCTCGGGGCGCAGGGATCCAAGGTGTTGGTAGGATCCCTACGCCAGGCATACAGCTCGGAGAGCGCCTGTGCCTCCAGCTCCCACGGAAGCGTTCCGGCGAGGAGCGTCGCCGCCTCGAATCCGATGGTGCGGTATCCTCGGATGACCCTGACAGCCATGACTCGCTGCGCGCGGTGCAGCAGCACTACGTTTCGGGCCGTCAGGGCGCTGCCCAAATTGGGGACCCGTATAGGGCCTGGGACCGCACCACCCCCGCATACAGCCTCCTCGCCGTGGCCTCTGGCCCGCCCAGATTTGGCAAGAGCCTCGAAAGGGCCCCTGCAGTCGCCATTAATTTTGGCGCTAGGGCGGCAAAGTGGGCCCTGAATGACCAGCGTCCGTCCAGGATGAGGCCCAGGTAGCGCATTTGGGTCTGGATGTTGATGCGCTGCCCCCCGACAACGATGTGAGCGTCAGGGGTAGGCCGATTTCTGGAACCGTGGGAATACACGGCCTCAGTCTTACTGAGGGCCACCTCCAGGCCAAGCCGCCGAATGCGCCCCACCATCTGGGCCACGCCAGCTGTGGCCAACAGGGCCGCCTCCCTGTGACTCCGGGCTCTCGCGGTGACCGTACGTGCTACGCGGACCGCGGTGACCGCGGTCCGCGTAGCACGTTACTGCCAGACCTGGCAGAAACGAGCCACGCAGGACCCAGTCGTAGGCGATGTTCCACAGGAGCGGTCCGAGGCCAGACCCCTGTGGAACCCCGCACTCGACGTTCCGCTCCTGCCACCGCGACGGCCCGGGGTAAACCACCCGCCTGTTCGCGAGGTAGTTCCGTATGGTCAGGTGGAGGTATCCGGGGACGCCGTGGTAATCCATTCCCGCCATTACCGAGGAGTAGGGGACTGAATTAAACGCATTGGCGATGTCCAAGGACACCGCCAGCAGCACCTCCCTCCGACCCACGGCCTCATCCGCCATCTTTTGGACGCGCTTTAGTGCGTCCACCGTGGACCTGCCCCGCCTGAAGCCGAACTGGCAACTCTGTAGGTCCGGCCCCGTCTGTGATAGGTGCTCGACGAGTCTGTCCGCAATCACTCTTTCAAAGAGCTTACAGACCTCGTCGAGCAACACAATGGGGCGGTAGGCGGACGGCGAGTCTACCGGGCGCCCCTCCTTCCTGATCAGGACCAGTTTCCCCAACTTCCAAAGCTGAGGAAACCGGCCCTGCCTGAAGCACTCGGTCCAGAGAGCCCTGAGACGGCGGCCGAGCGGACCGTGGGATAGAACCCACACTCGGCCGGGGACTCCATTTGGCCCGGGTGCCACCTTCTTCGTCCTTATCCTGCGGACGGCGGCGTTCAGCTCCTCTTCCGTGACTTCCGGAACGGCTTCGCTCGACGGCATGTTGGGTCCGGGTGTCCGGGACATTGCCGGAGCACTGTGCGCCGTCCCCTCCGGGAAGAGGGCCGACAGCACGCCATCCGCAAACGTTGGCGGCATGGTCTGTGTAAGAGGGGGCCTCCAGGGGCGGAGTTTGTTCCGCACCATGCGGTAGGGGCGTCCCCAGGGGTCGGCGTCGATGCTGGCCAGGAGCTCCTCGCGGGCCCGCGTCTTGGCGTCCGCAATCGCCACCTGTAATGCGGTCTTTGTCGCCCGGTAGACAGCATACAGCTCCTCCTCCCTAGGCGTCAGGCCCGGTAAAAGCGGTGGGTTCCGACGCCTTCGTCCCCGCTGTCTGGTGTACTGGCGGCGCGCAGCGACGCAGGCGCATCACAATTGCGCAATTTCGCGCGACCACCAGTACACCTGTCGTCTGCGAGGAGCTGCATGCCGTATACGGGGCATGGCGGCATCGCAGATCGCCGTGGCTGCGGCTCTAAACCACTCGGCCTCCCCTTGGATGTCGAATGGGGAGACCGGCGCCGGTGTCTAAGCCTGGACCTCTGCTGCCTCGTTTGCAGGCTCCACGTCCAGGCGCGCCAAGGCCCACCTCGGCCCACTCCCCGCTACGTCAGCCGGCACGGCGGCCCGGGACTCGGCGGAGACCACAAATCTGATATATACATGATCAGACAGGGTCTCCACCGAGTCGACGACTCTCCATCCTTGTACCCGGTTCGCCAGTGTCGAAGTGGCGAAGGATACGTCCACCACCGAGCCGCCGTTCCGCCTGACACATGTGTAGGCCGTACCCCTGTTGAGGACTGCCAGTCCCTGCGCATGCGCTCACTCTTCAAGGGCCTCCCCCCTCACATCGTCGACGGGGGAACCCCAGGTCGAGGACTTGGCGTTGAAGTCCCCCGCCACGAGAAACAGGACGCGGCCGAGACCGCACAATAAAGTCGCCGAGTCGCGACAGGAAGGCCTCGAACTCGGGTAGCGGTCGGTTTGGCGAGAAGTACACCCCGACCACTACCATGGCCCCCACACGAGCGGCGACAAAGCCCCTCTGTCTCTCAACGCCTTCGAGAGACAAGGAGCCCCCACACCTCGCCAGCAGAATCGCCACCGTTCCCTCAACATGTGAGCGAGAGAAACATATTGTAATCGCGGGTATACCGGAAAAGTTAGATAAAAATTCTACCGTCAGACGTAAATATCATGACGATAAAATTAGCGAATGTATTGCACTGTTAAATGAAAACTGTCCCAAACATGTTAAAAGTATGCGTATTGGAAAATATAACCCCGGAAAAACCGTCTATTAAAGGTGTACTTCACAAACCCAGACGTTCCGAAGTATTTGTTGAAAAATAGATCAAAACTACCAGAAAATATAAGTGTTTACCCTGATCAAACACCAGCTCAAAGAACATTCATGCAAAAACTAAAACACGAACTACAAATACGTAAAGATAACGGAGAGAAGGATCTTGTGATTAAATATATAAAGGGAATACCTAGGATTGTCGAGAGTAAATCCATTCCAAAAAACTAAAGAATACCTCTCTTATCAGAGATATTGGTTGCAATAATGTTAAAGTAAATTATCACAGAATAAACAGATATGAAGACATTCCCTTAACTGCCTCCTCTCTAAAAATATTTTACGCGAACTTACGAAGCATTAGAACGCCAGGCAAGTTCGACGAGATCAAGTGTATTCTTAAGGCAATTCCTGAGGAGCCTCAAATTTTTATTTTTACCGAAACGTGGATAAGGTCAGAACAGGATGCTAATTTATACCAATTAACTAATTACGTACATCTGTATAATTTTAGACCTGATAGAAAAGGAGGCGGAGTATCAATCTTTTTACACAATAACATTCCATATGAGGTAACTGATCAATTATTCGAAAATGGCAACCATTATTTATGGATTAATATAAAAAAAATTGGTTTGAATATTGGTGGAATATACAAACCAGGAGATACGGATGTTAAGAAATTTTTAGATGTCTATACCCCCCAATTGGAGAGAAGAAAAAGGGCCATTGTTTTCGGTGACTTTAATATTGATCTACTCAACTCAGAAAATAATATCATGCGAAATTACGTAGACACAATAAAGGAGGCGGGATATAACATACTAAATAAAATACATGAAGAATACTGTACCCGCGAAACAGATAAAACGAAGACTATCCTTGACCATGTGTGTTCTAATCTTAGCAATGACACATTCAGTATTTCTGTAATTGAGTCCTCACTTTCAGACCATAAACAAATACTCGTAGAACTTCTGAAATCTGTACCGCAACCAAATAAAAAAGTAGTGTACGAAGCGCTCGACTATGATGGACTAAGTAAAAGTATAACTGAAGCAGAGTATAAGAACGTTGACCACCAGTATCATCACTTGGAAAGATATCTCCAACACCACATCTCAAGAAATAAGATAACTAAAACAAAGATTTTAAACCTACCGAGAGGAGATTGGATAAATAAAACTATTATTGATTCGATCAACAAAAGAAATATTTTATGGCAGCAAAGAAAGGCAGATATACAAAATATGGATATAAACAGACAATTTCAGGACGAGCAAGGAAAGGTTAATACAATGATTAAAGTTGCTAAAAGAAAATACTTTTACGAAGCATTTCATAAAAATTTGAATAAACCTAAGAGAATGTGGGACTTAATAAATACATTAGCCAGGAACAAGACGAAAGATAGTTGTGCTCCCCCCAAGCTTGTTGTTCACTCCAATATTATAACTGAAGGTAAAGAAGTTTGCAATACATTTAATCGCTTTTTCTCTACTATAGGCGCTAACCTTGCAAATGAAATACCATACAGATATCATGCCAATACACTTAACACTCTTATGTACAAAGTCGATCATATACATGATAAAACACTTTCTGTATTCTTACCGTGCTCTGTAGAGGAAGTTACAAAGATAATAGACAATTTGGATAGCAATAGTAGTGTCGGTATTGACGGGATTAGTACCAAAGCAATTAAATCAGTTAAAAATTTTGTAGCACACAATTTTACAGACTGTATAAATAAATGTATATACGAAGGTACTTTTCCTGACCCTCTTAAAGTGGCGAAGGTCAAACCTATTTACAAGTCTGGTGTGAAAACAGGTCCCGGTAACTATAGGCCAGTATCGGTGCTCCCAGTCATGTCCAAAATATTCGAAAGAATTTTATATACTCGCTTAGATAAATACCTCAGTGAAAAAATTTTTTTGATTAAACAACAATATGGATTTCGTTCAAAATCAAGTACACTCTCGGCGGCTGTAGATTTGGTTACAAAAATAAAAACAAGTATTGATCAAAAACAAATTGTGTTAGGTGTTTTTATAGATTTAAAAAAGGCATTTGACACTGTTAGTCATGTAAAATTAATTCAAAAATTAAATAATATAGGTATTACTGGTCAAGCCTTGAATGTACTAACTTCATACCTCCAAAATAGATACCAAACTGTGAAGATTGGGGATAAATTTCAAAGTCACCCCGAATGCATAAATTGTGGAATTCCACAGGGATCTGTACTAGGAACTTTACTTTTTTTGATCTATATTAATAACATTAAAAATACGGAAATGACTGGTCACCTTACTGTCTATGCTGACGACACCTGTTTGTTTTATTTTGGGAACTCCATCCACGCTATCATATCAGAAGCTCAAAAAGATCTTGACAAAATTAATGATTAGTATCTATATAATTTATTGACAGTTAACATTTCGAAAACTTACTACATGATTTTTACTTCTAAGAATAAGAAGATCCCCAGTTACACACCACTAACGATTAACCATAAGATAATAAAGAGATCAAATCATCAAAAATATTTAGGACTATATCTAGACGACCAGCTTACGTGGAAGACGCACATTGAGCACATCAGATCTAAACTGAGCTCAGTTCTGGGTGCACTGAGGAAGGTGGAAGTGTGCACCCTGATATATAATTCATTAATAAATACACACCTAGAATATTTGATCGAAATATGGGGAGCAGCGTCTAAGACAAACCTTATCCGGCTACAAACATTACAAAACAAAATTATTAAAATACTTTTCCATTATAACTATTTTACACCCACAAAAGAGCTATATATTAAAACAAAATTATTTAATCTAACCCAGCTGTATAAATTTAAAACATGCATTTTAGTTAAAAAAATTATCACAGGCAACATACATTCGAACATAACATTTACCACAAGAAAACAAAAGCACTACTTAAGGAATAGGAACAAAATACAACTCACTCAACCACGTACAATAACTTACGGGAAAAGAACCATACGGTTTGAGGGAGCGCAACTATACAATAACTTACCAAATGAATTAAAAGAGTGCAGCAGGATTGATGTGTTTAAAACTAAACTTAAGAAATATATATACGAGAAATATTAATAAAACAGGAAATAATGACATACAAGGACTTGGATATGACTGGATAAA
Organism: Phalera bucephala; assembly: GCA_905147815.2. Taxonomy (NCBI): domain Eukaryota; kingdom Metazoa; phylum Arthropoda; class Insecta; order Lepidoptera; family Notodontidae; genus Phalera; species Phalera bucephala. Next base: position 152,657 of record CAJHXA020000006.1, on the reverse strand, counting down.
TACGAAATTTGTGTAGTGTCTGAGACTCGATAACGACGTCAAAGTGATAATTATAGTCTTAAGTTTTCACATTATAATCTCATTTAAGTGAACTATGTATGTTCTTATGAGAAATAAAGTTCTTTAAACCTAACATCGCCGGCCCAGTTGCTGGCGGGCAGCACAAAATACGGTTCGGCGGCCACCGCCACGTCGATCGACCACTCTGCCATGCTCTGAAGCAGGAGGTCCTGAGCCCTGGCAGAGTGGTTGAGGTTCGTTTGTAGGAGACTAACAACGGGGGAACGACTACCCATTGTTAGTCTCCATTATTTCCACCGCCTCGGTCTGGTGCGTCCTGAGCGGTGCTGGCTGCTCGGGAGCACGCGCTGGGGCCTTCTTGCCTATGGGGCGCGACCCACAGGTCTTTGAACCCGCCCGGTGCTCGGCGGGCTTGCCGAGTGTGCCGCAACTTAGGCAGTGTGCGGCCCCCGCGCAATCTCGCGCCTGGTGTCCCGGCTGCCCGCAGTTGTAACAGCGCTCCCTGATGTCCTTTATTCCCGCTGGACAGAGAGCGCCGACGTGCCCCTCCACCTGGCAGCGGAAGCAGCGCAGCGGCCTTGCCTTCAGGAGAGCCACGTTTCGGACACCCAGACCACCAATAGCCGCTTGGCATCGGCCAGCTTTTTGGCGGCTTCTACGGGGCAGGTCACTACGGCCGTGAATAGGACTCTGTAACCCGCCCGTATGTCGCCGCACTTGACTTCTCGAAGGCCGCAGCCCCCGTATTTTACCACCGCGGCGATGAGCGAGACGGACCGAGTCGTCGAGCTCACTTATGCGGAGGCTCGCCAACTTGAAGGGCCGCGAAATAAGGACATCTTCGGCCGAGAGTCCTTGGCGGAGCTTCTCCGCCAGTGCGTCCGCCTTCGGGGAGCTGGTCGCGCCCGGGACTTCGAGCAGGCGCGCACCTGTAATGGTGCGTTTGGCTCTGAGCCCCTCGATTCCGAGCTCCCCGATGTCAATGGTTGACCTGGCGCGATGGAGCAGCGCAGAGTAAGTAATGCCGCGCTTCTCTGCCCCGGGTGCCAGGGTCAGCACGACTGCCGCCGAATCCGGAGCGCGGAGCCTCCGGCGTTGACGCGCTCTTGCCTTTTTGGCCTTTCTGGCCTCCTTCTTGCCCCCGCGACCTCCCACTGACCCCCTACCCTGGCATTGGGAGGCGCTGGTTGCCGCTGCGGCGCCTTTTTCTTCCGCCCATTGGCCGTCCCCTTAATTCCCCTGGCTTTTTGGGCTGCAGGGGGTTTGGGGGCGGCGGGTGCAGCTACGATCGGTATGGGTTCGGGCGTCTGCACCAACGTCGATGGCATGGCATCCTGCCACGAGCGGCGACTCGGGGTTTTCCACGGTGCCTTCGGCGCGGCCTTCTGCGCGTACATCATTGCAGGGGCGGGCGGTGTCAGCGTCTTGTTGAGGTTCGTGGTTAAGGGTGGGCGCAGGACTTTGCCCTCCAGGAACGACAGTCTCTGGAGGACTTTGCCCATCTCCTCCCTAATCAAAGTCGCCAGGTCACTGTCTGGTGCTTTAGGAGCCACCTTAGGAGCTGGATCTTGTGGCCTGTCCTCAGTGTCAAGGACCATGGCCTTAACCACGTCCAGCTCCTTTTTCATCTCCGCCATCTGCTTGCGGAGACGGGTGTTCTCCACCTGCAGACGGCGGACCTCGTCCGAGGCGGTACGGGAGAACGCCTCTTGCACCACCTCGTCGATGGTGCTGGCCGCCAACTTCAGCGCCTTCTGGCACGTGCCCTTGAGCCCCTTTGATATGCGGGCTACGTCACGTATGTTCTCGAGGGACTGGGCCACTTTGCCTTTTAGCCCCTTGTTACGTCGTAACATAGTTTTAAAAATATAAAATAAAAATAAAAAATCTTTACACACAAACAAACAAAATAACTAGTTGTTACATCGAATGGAAACCGCGCGCCTTAACTAGTGATAGCATCATAATGACCATATAAGGTATTCGTTGACACCGGAAATCAAATTCCTTCTAGAACACCTAATAAGAAACGCCCACAACATAGAAGGATCTAGAAATAATACAATAGCGAACAACGGGACAATAATCCTATCTCGCTCGGTTCGGTTATTGCTAACTTAGTCCCACAAGAATTTTATAAAAAACAGACAATAGTTTAGGGCGTGCCTTGCTTCGGTTGAGCCGTTCTTTCTATATCTCTGTCCTCGTCTCAGACGAAGGATCAAGAGATCTGGGGAGTGCGCACTGTTGCCAGGCAGGAAGTAGGCCGTCCTGGGGGGCAGTATATAAAAACGAGTTCGCGCAGGAACAAGCTTTTTTCGACGCCAGAGCTCGCACGACAACAATTCATTTCAGTTCAAACAGTGCTTTATTAAAATAAAAAAAAAATAAAAAAAAGTTTAGATTAGCAACATTCTTCAACCCCCTTGAAAACTGGGGGTCCACCGTACGGGTTGACAAAGTACGGTTTGGGAGACAGCAGGCCTCACTTCTGCCCGTCGACTCCCGCTGACCTCGGCGGCTGAGGGCCTTCTACAGGGCACCTCCAAATTCCCCACCTAGCCGGTGGAGGCTGTTTACCGAAGACCCCCCACGCGTCACGGGATCGAGCGGCCTAAAGATAAGTCCCCAGCGCCCATAGGTTTTTTTGTGGACCCGAAAACTCCCCTGTGCCGGGAATTCACGCCCCATTTAATATTATTACTTATTTTAATTTTCTGGATTGTTCTTATTACGATTTTTAATTGTTTGCTCAATTAAATATATTTTTTCCTGTTAACAATAAACAATTGTATTTTTTTTTATAATTGTGTGTTTTATTTGTACCCGCCGTCAGGCGGTCGTAACAAAGTGGCGCCCAACGTGGGGCCTGCTGTCTCCCAAACCGTTCTTTGTCAACCCGTACGGCGGACCCCCAGTTTTCAAGGGGGTTGAAGAATGTTGCTAATCTAAACTTTTTATTTTTTTTATTTTAATAAAGCACTGTTTGAACTGAACTGAATTGTTGTCGTGCGAGCTCTGGCGTCGAAAAAAGCTTGTTCCTGCGCGAACTCGTTTTAATATACTGCCCCCCAGGACGGCCTACTTCCTGCCTGGCAACAGTGCGCACTCCCCAGATCTCTTGATCCTTCGTCTGAGACGAGGACAGAGATATAGAAAGAATGGCTCAACCGAAGCAAGGCACGCCCTAAACTATTGTCTGTTTTTTATAAAATTCTTGTGGGACTAAGTTAGCAATAACCGAACCGAGCGAGATAGGATCATTGTCCCGTTGTTCGCTATTGTATTATTTCTAGATCCTTCTATGTTGTGGGCGTTTCTTATTAGGTGTTCTAGAAGGAATTTGATTTCCGGTGTCAACGAATACCTTATATGGTCATTATGATGCTATCACTAGTTAAGGCGCGCGGTTTCCATTCGATGTAACAACTAGTTATTTTGTTTGTTTGTGTGTAAAGATTTTTTATTTTTATTTTATATTTTTAAAACTATGTTACGACGTAACACCCTCAAGGAGCAGCTCGTCCGGGTCCGGATTCGACGAGGCTCGCGACGCCGTACGGGAACTGCTCCCGGCCGCCAGTGCGTTTGAGGGCCCGCCTTCCCGTGGTGGGGGGTCGTCCTCTGCCGCGTTTGGACTGCGGTTTTGGCGGTTCGTCAGCATCCGAGCCCTCGCCCGAGCCCGAACGACTGCCTTCCGGCCTTCTGGGTCGCTTTTTGCGCCACATTGTGGTGCTTCGAGTGAAGCTGGAGTCCGAGGTGGACATTTCGCTCACTTCCAGCTCCTCCTTTTCTGTCGCAGAAGCGACCTGCTGTAATCGTTGCAAGACCACAACCGGTTCGTTGGGCCTCATCACCTGCAACTCGGTGTCCTTTGTTCCTTTGAGAACCTTCTCCTCCTTCTTGTCGTTATTTTTGTTTTAGATAGGTTGTCCATGTTTGGTCCCACGAGTATGGGGGAAATAAAACGTCGACCCGGGCGGAGCCCCCTGCACCCGGGCAAGCCTATATACACCGAGGGGTCGGCTGGTACCTCGGGTTGCGCCTGCGCGAACGAGGGGTTAGTCTTGGATTGCACGTCGCCCCATTCTGTACCACTTTCTTTGACACCATCTGGGTCTATAACATTCGTCAAGATAACTCTAAGATTCAGAATCAGAATATTTTTTATTCATGTATACCATTACAATATTGAAATAAAACAATTTTTGGAATTTTATCGCGGTTTATTTTGATTTTTAGGTTCCCGATCACCCATGGTCACGGGAAGGACTGAGGTGTTCACGTCCAAAAGGCATAGTTGTTCCAGGGTACCCTCAAACTTCTTAACTATTTTTGTTGGTCCGATCTACGCAGAATGATCTCACGGTGTCTGCACGCATGCAAGACGCCCGCAAGTGTTTGAAAAATGGATCCCAATTTTGCACCAGAATGACAAACACACATACGATTAAAAAAAGTGTAATAAAAACTTCAAAAATGAAATTCATTGATATATCGATAATTTCAAAGCGATGTTTTTATACAAAACCCCAAAACATACGTCAATACATCGACAATAAAACAAGCATAATAAAAGATTGATGTTTCGATACATCATCAATCACTTTAATTTTCACATTATGTTTTTACATGACAACAGTATCATATTATATCGATACATTGATATTTATCATAACGATGACTGCATCACTAAATGTCCTTTGTCGCAGTCGCGGTTAAGTATAATCACGGCTTAGGGGCCGTTCGCACGAGCGGTTTTTTGCAGCGCTGGAATAAATCACCGTAGGCGATATTTAAACGCTTGCAAAATAAGTGTTCAAACGAGCGTTAAAAAATCACTTGAAAATGTTATGGCTTCACACTAATTTTAAGTGTATTTTGCCAATGGTTAGTGAAATGCTTAATCGTGTATGTAAGATTTCTAAAAGAATTCAACTCCCCGATGAACAATAATTAAAGATGATCGACTTCATAGATTACAAAACCAAACCATTCCGGGTTAGACGGATTTGAGAAAAGTGGGCAATATAAACCTAAATTGAATAAGATAATTAAAAAAACAATTATAGATATACACATTACTAATCCGTTTATACAGTATAGGTGTATAAGTTATTACAAAACGTTCATGATGGTATAATTGTACAAAATTATTATTATACTGTTTGCTTTGACTGACAACACAGCTCTTTCAGTTCTAACAAAATTTTTGCCAATCAAAATTTTCTCAAGGCATTCTGTGAAAATATTTAAATTCAAATTTACAACATCTGTCATGGTTATGTGTACCAGTAGAGAGATTATAAAAAACTAAAACCTAATTGCAAACCATTTGGTTCAACAATTATGATGTACAATAAACTTTACAATAGCTTAAATATATCAATTGTTAGATTATGACAGAATAGTTGATAAATTCTAAGCAAGAGGAGCTTCACATTCAATAAGGAAATGGTGTAAGGATGAAAACCTTTAACGAGGACAGGAAAATAAAATGTGGCTAAGGTCGCCAATTACTTGGCCACACAACTCACACAACGGCGAGTTTCTTATATTAAAATTATATGATAATAAAGATGTACAGCACTGTAACAATGATTACATCTAAGACGGAAAAGGATAGAAGTCGTTTTCTTAGTCAATTTTAATTTGGAGAACCAGGGTTGATTTGGACTACGGATTAAATTGTCCGATAAAATTTGGCCTTGTATAAATTTGCTTTCACATAATCACGATTTCAATTTTCAAATACCTGTATATGTGGAAGTAATAGAATGCCATTACAATAAACAGTACTATCTAAACGGCCTTGGGGGCTTGCTAGTTTTGCCAGACCATCCACAGTTTCATTGCTCTGAATACCCGAATATCCAGGAATCCAGGCCAACAAAAGGTTTTACCGGATACATATGTTTGCTATATGGATTAGCATGCAGAGATTGCAAGCAACTAAAAAAATCAGTAAATATAATGGAGTAGTTTATAATGTTACGTTAATTAAATGCCAACTAACGTGCGAAGTACTATATTAGGCGCTGTACGCACAAAACAGTTCGTCAAACACTAGTACACACGAGCACTAAACACACACTAGTACTTCTCTCGTTAGTACTCAAATACTCAAATACACAACATCTTGGATTTCCTAATTAACCCCATATTCTTAATCAGCATCACCTAAAACTCTAAAAATGATACCCATATTGATTTTACACAAAAAGTCGCGTCTACCATCTTGGATTTCAAAAAAAGAATCATCAAAATTTATTTTATTTTACTTTATTGGGAACATAAACAGTAATACATTGGGTGTTACTTAATAGTATGAGAACTAATAGACAACTTAAATGTACTACCCACTACAATCCACAAATTACTTTAGTGATATACGTATATCTTAAACTTAAACTAGAGAGCTATATAAACAAATATGAAAAGATAAAGAGATAGAGAAGTTAAAAAAAAAAGAAAAAAGTTGAAAAGAAATACTCGCTCAAAGGCAACATACAATAATAGCAATAGGCCAATGCCAGAAGCTATTGCCGTTGATCGAGTACTTCTATAATTTGTGTTTTAAATTGTGAAAGTGAAAGAGAAAATATATCAACATTAGTGAAGTATTTATTATAATTATTTGTTACGCGTTTAATTGGGGACCTATCCCCAGATACGCTTCGTGACAAACTGACAGCAAACAATTGAGGCGTGCGTGTTTGTCGTAACTGGGCAGATCTCGGAACAGCGTAACACAATCCTCTCACAAGCTCACAACAATCGAACTTGTTGTGAATACTACCATGCAACATTGTAGCTTCTAAAAATAGTCGTCTTTATTTTAGTGACATCAGATTATATTTGATTAATAGTTGCGGGTACGAAAGTTTTGAATTGTTTAGTCTGAAATGCAGGGCCCTCAAAAATTTCTTTTGTACGTTTTCTATTTTTTTTACATATATCTCGTAGTGTGGATCCCATATTGATACGGCGTATTAAAGTTCAGGGCGAATTACTGATTTGAAAAGATGTAAGTATGTATTAATGAGCTTGAAATCCACCGAGACCCTCAGTACAAAACCGAACATCTGGTAAGCCTTGTTAACTATACTATTAATATGACAGTCTAGAGGTCAAGCTCTATTCCGAGATCGCGAACACAATGTACCTTACACAAATGGACTCGCTTGAGAGAGTAGTTGAAGTTTACGATATTTATCTTTTTTGTGTATGAAATATATTTGCACTTAGGCAGATTGAGATGTAGTTTATTCGAGTCACAATATTCAGAGAGACGTTCCAGATCTTCTTATGATTAGATTAGATTAACTCTGAAGACAGAGCCATAAAGGCATCATTTGGTTCTCCTGGCTGTATGTGTTTCTTTTGTGTAACATTGCCTTCGTGATCTGACGAGGAATCTCCTTGGATTTGTTGACTTTTTGAGCGTCGCATATTGGTGGAATCAATAGGTGGCTCCCTCGGATATTAGATGTATGCAATAATATGATTGATAGATCGCTTAACTTAGTTGTGTTGGATAAACTAAGGAATTCAATATTTAAGCAAAATGCAAATGGTGGAGCAAAATGTGTATCTGCTATACGGATGATTTGCATAATTTGAATCAATATTGTAAACATTAAATGCGCACTTAAGTTTTGGCCTTTTTTTTAAAGTTATATATAAGGATCACATAGGGATAATGTCTATGTATACACCGATTAAACATGTAATAAACGGTTTATACACACTCGGAACACACTATTTACTTGGTCTAACTGTTTTAGATTTCTTCACACATTTGACTTCGAAGCACTTGTCAATTTCACGTGCCTTCATGTTATGTTTAGAATTAGCACTAGTACCAAACTATACTTATTGAATTTTAGCAGTTAGTTAACTAAAAGTATTTAAAAAGAATGTTATAGATGCACTATCTTTTCATTAGGTAGTTGCCGGTTAACGCCCTCTAGCGGCAAATGATTCATAATTGGAGGAATGTTCGAGTAACATACATACAAAAAAAAACATGCAGTCGAATTGAGAACCTCCTCCTTTTTAGAAGTCGGTTAAATAATACCCCTTTATTCTTAATGATCGATATAAAATAAAAGTGATAGGTGATGTTTCGAAACATCAATCTTTTATTAAACTTTCTTTATTGTCGATGTATGATTTGAGCTTTTGTAAAAAAACATCGCTTTAAAAATATCGATAAATCGATATTTTAGAAGTTGTTTATGCACTTATTTTTCGGATGTCTGTTTGTCATTCTGGTTCAAAAGTTGTGATCCATTTTTCAAACACTTGCGGGCGTCTGCATGAGTTGAAAGTTAGCATACGAATATAAATTCGGTGACAATGCAATAATATAGTTCCTTAGAGGTATGTATGCCAACACTACATCTGTTTACTGCATTGTACTAACCTAAAGCGAAATCGAAACATAACTAACTCGCAATTTAAAACGTCGATGTGTTGCCTATTATAACACCGATATATCGTTTTCACCCTTAGTGCTAAATTCCATGTTGCTGCACGCTATTCGTCCCTCTGTGAAGAAGCGCGCGCGCTGACTGATCTAAACTAATTATTTGTCAATCTACCTATTTCTTTATTGATCCGGACAGGAAAGATGAAGAGACATACGAATAAAGAAAGCCCAATAAAAGGTTGATTTTTCGATACATCATCAATCACTTTCATTTTCACATTATTTCTTTACATGACAACAATATCATATTATATCGATACACTGATACTTATCATAAAGATCACTGCATCACATAAAAAACCTTGGTCGCAATCGGGGTCGGGTGAAGTTGAATCGAACTCTAACTCCGACCTGACTGCCTTGTAATGGCGTCTCAAGGCAGTCAGGTCGGAGTCGGAATCGGCAAGTGTGATCACGGCTTAATGGCGTCTCAAGGCTGTCAGGTCTGAGTCGTGGTCGCGAAGTGTGATCACGGCTTAAACGTCGAGCGTTGAAAGTTGAATAAGCGCGACTAAAATCGGTCGCGATAAAAAATCGCTCACGTGTGAACGCATGTACTGTTTTCCATTTGTTTCATCTAGACGGTTTTTTCCAGCGCTGCAAAAATACGCTCGTGCGAACGGCACCTTAGAAGCGTTGATTTTTTTTCTGTATTATAGCTATATGCACCGTCAAACGGGGCGAATAGGCACAGAATTGAACTTTGGGTAAATTTATCATTAATCATGCCTGAAAATATTATATTGATTTTGGTATCAAAACTTGAGTCGCATCCTGAAGATTCTTAAGGACTTTACACTAAATTATGTAAAGCAGCCAGTTTTAAATATTTCTTCAAATTATAGGTCGTCCCTATTTAAACACGGAATGGGGTTAATAGGGACGGTGATTGGCCTTATAGGGAAACACCTTCAGGGCTGTCACTCATACATATTTGTAAAATAGGTAAGTAGACAGTATAGAGTAGTAGAGGTTTTTTGCAGCGCTGGAATAAATCGCCGTAGGCGATATTTAATCGCTTGCAAAATAAGTGTTCAAACGAGCGTTGAAAAATCACTTGAAAATGTTATGGCTTCACACTAATTTTAAGTGTATTTTGCCAATGTTTAGTGAAATGCTTAATCGTGTTTGTAAGATTTCTAAAATAATTCAACTCCCCGATGAACAATAATTAGAGATGATCGACTTTATAGATTATAAAACGGAATGGTTTGACGGATTTGAGAAAGTGGGCAATATAAACATAAATTGAATAAGATAACTTGATAAACAATTATAGACATGTTATAAAATTAAATATAGATATTATTATTATGGGGTGTCTGATACCAACAATGTACTTTACTTAAATTAGTTTGCTTTAATATAATAGATGGCGCCACTGTGTCGCCTGTGAATCGCGGTATGGTTCAGTAGCAACCATCTTATATGTTATTGACATAAGTTCGAATAAAAAAATCCAGCAAATCAGATCAATAGATCAGTACACAAAAGTGGTTTTATTTACAACCCTTTTGGTGTGCACACCTCAGTTATTAAATTGAGGGATTTTTGTTCATGGTCCATCTCGCTGGATGTGGTCCACTATTTTTGGAAACAAAAAACGGTTCAAGGCTTGAACTAGCCCGTACTCGCAGTGGATCGCTGCGGCAAAAGTACTGGGAGCCCACAGCAGCAGCGGTAGTAGCAGCAGCAGTGGACGAGAGCAGCGCGAGCATTTTAGTTCAGCATGGCAGCCACAGAGGGCGCCACTTGCAGTATCACCGTGATTGTTTGAGTGAGTGAAGTGAAAACGTGAGTACATTTACATTATACCTTTGTGTTTCCATTAAAGATTTTCAAGCAATTTTGAACTTTATTTCAATGAAGATTTTAACTTGTAATAATCGAGTAGCGAGTAAGAACTTTATAAACTCTTGTGCATGTTAGTTAAGAACTTAGAATAGTTTCGTAAAAAAACGAAGGAACGGGGAACCTACGCCCGATTTTTTGCTAATTTATAAGTGATTTTAAAAGACTTGTAAATTTTTAAGAATTTGCCCATAATTGCATTGACTTAGAAAATTTAATATTATTTATTAACTTGTAATTTTTTAAGATTTGGAACTTGGAGTTGATTGTTTGTTTACATTGTTATTATTGTTTTAAAAGTTTATAAACATTTTACATAGTTAGGAATAAGTTAAATAGGTAGAAGTGGTTATTTTCATTGGTTTACAGTTGTTATTTTTCATTTTACTTTTGTTGTTGTTTATTTGTAACATGGAGGGAATAATTAATATTCTAAGAAACACGCAAGAAGTGATAACTAAAGGTTTGACTAATTTTAAAAAGAGTCCTAAGGATAGGTTGACTGTAGAATATATAGAAGCAAGGTTAGAGTTATTAGAGAAAGACTGGCTTTTGTTTACAAATACAAATTCTAAACTTTATGAGAGTTTCAACCTAGGAGATATTGGACAAAAAATAAGTGATATTTATGAAAAAACCGAAGATACTTATATAACGTATAAAAGTTTGATGAAATCTATGCTTAATACGAAGAAGCCAACACAGCAGAGTCGTGACTCACCTAGTTGTGAACCGAAAGCGACTACTTCCTTTGTCAAATTACCAAAGATCAGTATACCGATATTCTCTGGCAAATATTCTGAATGGACAACTTTCCATGATCTATTCACATCTTTAGTACATAAGAATGTTGCGATAGATAATGTTCAAAAATTGCATTATCTAAAAGGTCATCTCTCTGGCGAAGCCGAGCAATTGATACGGCACACCCCAATAACAGACGCTAATTACGGCCAATGTTGGTCTCTGTTAGAAAAACGGTACAGTAATAAAAAATATCTTAGTAATAGTATTTTACAAAGATTATTCGGTCAAAAACGTATGCAATTAGAATCAGCTTCATCTTTGAAGGATCTTATAGACACAACATGTGATTGTTTAAATGCGCTTAAGAACTTAAATATCGACGTAAGTACATGGGATGTTATTATCATTCATATTGTAACGTTCAAATTAGATACCGAAACACGAAAACAGTGGGAGTTAAGTGTTTGCAGTAACGAGTCAAGCAACGATTTGCCAACCTTTGAGCAATTCAAGCAGTTTATGGAAAATCGTTTCCGAGCGTTGGAATGCGTAGAACCCAAAAGGGCAATGGTTCATCAGGTCAATAATAGTTCAAAGATTCATAAACCGAGGGCGATGTTAGCTACCAGTTCAAATATCCCGTGCGAATACTGCTCAGAGTCGCACAAACTCTGTTTTTGCAAGAAGTTTGTTAAAGAGTCCACAGAGAATCGACGCCAATTTGTGGCAAAGAACAAAATTTGTTTTAATTGTTTGGGCAGTAATCACACGGTATATGATTGCAAAAAACGTACCACTTGCAGAATTTGCAACAAGCGCCATCATTCTCTACTGCATCCCGCAGAAGATCACGAGGCTAAGGGTCGCGACAACTCAACGAAGCCTGCTATCGATAGCATCGGTGCTTCAGCCAGTACTAATCAGATAGTGTCATGGATATCAACAGGCAAGGTACCCAAACCTAGACAGGTTTTATTAGCCACAGCACTAATAAAAGCCGAGTCGAAGACCGGTCAATTTCAAACGGTTAGAGCTTTACTCGACCAAGGCTCACAAGCTTGTTTTATCACGGAGGCGACAGTTCAATTTCTCAGACTGAAAAGAATCCCAATTAAGGGTTTCTTTTCGGGACTGGGAGATAATAGGTCAACTGTTGTAAAATACATGGTACATGTTACAGTTCAATCACAATTAAACCCCGATTTCAAATCGCACTTGAAGGCTTACGTGTTAAGTAACATAACGTCATACTTACCTGAGCAGAGCGTAGGTACAGATGCTTTTGATTGGATATGTACTGATGATCATCGCTTAGCAGATCCAGAGTTCAACACACCTAATAAGATAGATGTTTTGTTGGGTGCAGATGTTTACAGTAGCATTATTCAGGAAGGGATATTGAAGAGTCCTTCTGGTAATCTGATAGCACAGAACACTGTTTTAGGCTGGGTTCTGACTGGTGCTGTTGATTCTGTAAGTGAGAAATCTAATAAAATTATTACCATGCACGTAAATATGATGGAAGAAAATATATTAGAGAAGTTTTGGTTAATAGAAGAGCAAACTAGTTCAATAAAAATACTTACTCCAGAAGAGAAGAAGTGTGAAGACTTTTACAGAGCGACTACAAAAAGAGATTCCACTGGTAGATACGAAGTAAGGTTACCTTTTCAAGACGAAGATCCTCCATGCCAAGGTGGAAGTTCCCGCGCTATCTGTGAAACAAGGTTTAGAACACTGGAAAGAAGGTTAGAAAGGAACAAGGAATTAAAGGAAAAATATACAGAGGTAATCAACGACTATTTACAGTTAGGACACCTAAGACCGGTTTAGGAAGATGATAGGAAGAAGGAAATAGCTGTCTATCTACCACATCACGCCGTGATACGGGACGATAAATCAACAACGAAGGTTCGTGTTGTGTTTAACGCCTCGGAAAAGAATAAAAAGGGAGTGTCATTGAATGATACGCTAATGATCGGACCCACCTTACAGGCTGATTTAAGGCACATCGTGTTAAGTTGGATGGTGCATTCTATAGGAATAGTAGCGGACATCATTAAAATGTACCGTCAGGTTAACATAGCGGACAAAGACACAATGTTCCAGCGGATTCTTTGGCGCGACAGTACTGATAAGGAAATCATGGATTACGAGCTTACCACGGTGACATTTGGAACAGCATCTGCACCGTATCAAGCGGTCAGGACCCTACATCAGGTAGCATATGATGAAGGCGAGAGATTTCCTCAAGCGGTGGATATGGTCTTAAATTGTTTTTATATGGATGATTTGATGACAGGGTGTGATAGCGTAGAAACCGGTATAGAAATATACAAACAAATGACAGCATTATTAGGAAAGGGTAAATTTACCCTACAGAAGTGGAATAGTAATAACAAGGAAATATTAGAAAGGATAAGGTCAATGGAATTAAAAGAACCTACAAGGCATGCATCATCATCATCATCATTTCAGCCTATACTTGTCCACTGCTGAACATAGGCCTCCCTAATCGCTTTGCCGCGTGGTTCCCGGCTTAGAATTGGACCAACCCATCTCATCTCATTGGGTGTCGTACAAGGCGACTAAGAGACAACTAGGTAACGGGCAGCAGCGTTCTCCTAGATACTTCCACGACCACTGAACTGCGCTCGCCAACCCGCCTGCCAAGCGTGGCGAGTAAGGCAAATCCCCCAATCAACATGAAAGAAAAGTACAAACCCAGGCCCCTAGTCCCCGGCAGTCCTGTTCGTCCTGGCCACGGTAGCAGCCATGGTAACGACAGGACAAGGGGTGCGAAGAATCTCCAGCAGAGATTAGGCTACCACCAAAAACGACAAAAATTGGCCCTGGTGACATACAACGCACGCACGTTGAGGACAGATGAGAAGCTAGTTGAGCTGGAAGAAGAGATAGACAAGTTGCACTGGAGTATAATTGGTTTATCGGAGGTCCGAAGAGAGGGCGAGGACACGATAACCTTAAAATCCAGCAATTTGTTTTTCTACCGGGAGGGCGAACAACAGTCCCAAGGTGGTGTCGGATTTATCGTCCACAAGTCACTCATAAACAACGTTGTGTCCATCACTAGTGTGTCGAGCAGAGTAGCGTACCTGATACTCAGAATATCCAAAAGATATTCGCTGAAGGTCATACAGGTCTACGCACCGACCTCGGCATACTCAGATGATGAGGTCGAAGTTATGTATGAGGACATTAGTAGAGCCATACATACTTCCAAAGCACATTTTACAGTAGTTATGGGTGACTTCAATGCGCGGCTGGGCCAACGGGGCGATGATGAGCTGAGAGTGGGGCAATTTGGATATGGGCAGCGCAACCCCAGGGGTCAGAGGCTGGCCGAATTTCTGGAGAAAGAGGGACTCTTTATGATGAACTCTTTCTTCCAGAAGCCGCCTCATAGGAAATGGACCTGGATGAGCCCTGATGGTTCCACAAAAAATGAGATAGACTTCATCATGAGCACCAAGCGACAAATATTTAATGATGTCTCCGTGATTCATAGGGTAAAAACCGGCAGTGATCACCGAATGGTCAGAGGCACATTAAATATTAATGTCAAAATGGAAAGATCGCGTCTGATGAAGTCTACGCTCCGACCCACTCATGCATATATCCAAAACCCCGAGAACTTTCAACTCGAATTGTCAAACCGCTTCGAATTGCTAGACAGCAGCGCATCAGTGGACGAAATCAACAACAGGCTGGTAGAGACTGTTCATACGGCCCGACCGTATTTTAAGACCCACCGTAAAAATAGGCCTCAAAAACTATCTGACTACACCCGAAACCTCATGGCTGAGCGACGTTCCATGACGCTCCAAACCTCCGATGATGCTAAGTCCTATAGGCAGCTAAATGGACAGATATAAAGTCCTTGCGACACGACTTACGGTCCTTCAATGCAAGGCGTATCGAGGAGACCATAGAGCAGAACAAGGGCTCTAAAGTGTTCGCAAGAGACGCGTCTATTGGGCAGAGCCAGTTGACGAAACTGAAGACGGAGGACGGAAACGTAACGTCAAATAGGTCAGAGGTGCTCAGGGAGATAGAGAGGTTCTATGGACAGTTATATACCTCAGTAGCTAAACCTGTTGTTGACTTGGTAAAAGACCCAAGGGCCAAGCTAACCCGACACTGCACTGAAGATATCCCGGAGCCTGTGCGAGATTAGGATGGCTCTCAAACAACTAAAAAACAACAAAGCGCCGGGTGAAGACGGAATTACTGCAGAACTTCTGAAGGCGGGCGGATCGCCGGTACTTAAAGTCCTTCAGAGGCTATTTAATTCTGTCTTGCTTGAAGGGAAAACGCCGGAAGCATGGAACAGGGGTGTGGTGGTGCTGTTTTTCAAGAAAGGTGATAACACCTTATTGAAGAACTATAGGCCCATCACACTGCTGAGCCATGTTTATAAGTTGTTTTCGAGAGTCATTACGAATCGTCTCGAACGAAGGCTTGATGACTTCCAGCCTTCCGAATAAGCCGGTTTCCGGAAAGGTTTTAGTACCATAGACCACATACATACGCTGCGGCAGGTTATACAGAAGACTGAGGAGTATAATCGGCCACTATGCTTGGCGTTTGTGGACTATGAGAAAGCCTTTGATTCGATCGAGACTTGGGCGGTTCTTAGATCTCTCCAGCGATGCCGCATTGACTATAGGTACATCGAAGTGTTGAAGTGCTTGTATAATAACGCCACCATGTCAGTCCGAGTACAGGGGCAGTGCACGAAGGTGAGCCCCATAAAAAGAGGAGTAAGACAGGGAGACGTCATTTCTCCGAAACTGTTTACGGCCACCTTAGAGGACGCCTTCAAGCTCTTGGAATGGCAAGGACTTGGCATCAACATTAATGGCGGATACATCACTCACCTTCGATTTGCCGACGACATTGTCGTCATGGCGGAGTCGCTGGAAGATCTAGGACGAATGCTCGGTGACCTCAATAGAGTATCCCGACAAGTGGGTCTTAAAATGAACATGGACAAAACAAAAATAATGTTTAATGTCCATGTCGTACCCACCGCGCTCACCGTTGGGAACTCTACTCTTGAAGTTGTCGACGAATACATTTACCTGGGACAGGCAGTCCGGTTAGGTAGGTCCAACTTTGAGAGAGAGGTCAATCGACGAATCCAACTCGGCTGGGCAGCGTTCGGGAAACTGCGCAACATCTTCTCATCCAAAATACCTCAGTGCCTAAAGACTAAAGTTTTTAGGCAATGTGTGTTACCAGTGATGACATATGGATCAGAGACGTGGTCTCTTACAACAGGTCTCATAAAAAAGCTCAAAGTTGCTCAGCGAGCTATGGAAAGAGCTATGCTCGGCGTTTCTCTACGTGATCGAATCAGGAATGAGGAGATTCGTAGAAGAACCAAGGTCACCGACATAGCCCTCAGGATTAGCATGCTGAAGTGGCAATGGGCTGGCCACATAGCGCGAAGATCGGACGGGCGTTGGGGCAGAAAGATTCTAGAGTGGAGACCACGTATTGGCAAGCGCAGCGTAGGACGACCGCCTGCCAGATGGACCGACGATCTTGTGAAAATCGCAGGAAATCGTTGGATGCAGGTGGCATCGGCATTCATACATAAAGGATAACACAGGGGAAGAAAAGGAATCAGTGGAAATCAAACTAGATAATACTATAAAAATTGTAGGACTTACCTGGAATCGCATCGAGGACACCTTCCAGTACTCGGTAAATCTCCCGCCGTTATCAACTGCAACGGTAACTAAAAGATCAATAATTTCGGACATAGCTCGACTGTTTGACCCATTAGGTTGGCTAGCACCTAGCGTGGTCTTAGCTAAGGTCTTCATTCAAAAATTATGGCTTGCAGGTGTTGGTTGGGACGATGAACTTAGTACAGTACTAATAAAGGAGTGGAGTACATACCGCGACCAACTGTCTCTACTTACCAGACTCCGGATACCCCGCTGGCTTGGCATGAAGCCGCACGATGATCTGGAACTGCATGGTTTTTGTGACGCATCTAAAGCAGCCTATTCGGCAGTAGTTTACGTAAGGATAATAGACGCAGAAGGAAAAACACACGTGTCTCTCGTAGTTGCAAAAACTAAAGTAGCCCCCGTCAAACAGCTTAGTATTCCGCGCTTAGAGTTGTGTGGAGCAGTACTGTTGTCAAAACTTTTGACTGAGGTCGCAGGTATTTTAAATATTCATAATGACAAAATTAAAGCATGGACTGATTCGACTGTTGTGTTGGCTTGGCTTAATAGTCACCCAAGTAAATGGAAGACATTTGTAGGAAATAGAACCTCTGAAATTCTGATGACGATGAAGGCGTCTCAGTGGTGTCACATTTCGACAAAAAATAACCCTGCTGACTGTGCCTCGAGAGGAATGCTACCAAGTTTATTTATCGATAACACATTTCTCAAGGGGAAAGCTATAACATATTCAAGACCGAAGGACTTTAATACAGATTTAGAGGAGTCTTTTAAGGTGCTTACTGCAACTGTAGTCCCTGAAAGTGAATTTTCATTATTCGAACGCTTTTCTACCTTACAAAGATTAATAAGAGTGATTGCATATTGCCGACGGTTTTTAAAGAAGGACACTACAAGTTTTACTAAGAAATATTTAGGAAAATTAGAACTACAACAAGCATTAAACTGCTGCATAAAGAAAACACAAGGAGACATATTCACCACAGAGTATGTACAATTACAGAAGAAGGGATATTTACAATTGAAGTCAAGTAAACTAAAATCACTCAGCCCCTACCTTGATGATAAGGGCTTGATAAGAGTTCGAGGTAGACTTGAGAAGGCACAATTAGACGCCAGTGCGAAGCATCCAATAGTTCTACCTAACCGTAGCCATCTGACTCACCTTATAGTTGCCGATGCTCATCACAGGACTCTACATGGGGGTCCTCAGCTGATGATAAATTATTTGAGGACGGCCTACTGGATTATAGGGGTAAGAAACCTAGTAAAAACCTGCGTTCATAAATGCGTAATATGTGCAAAACACAGAGCTTGTACCAAACCGCAATTGATGGGTTCTCTGCCAGCCGTTCGTTGTACCCCGGCTAGACCCTTTTTGCATAGCGGTGTGGACTACGCTGGTCCTATAAATATCAGAACAGCGAAAGGTCGCGGGCACCGGTCTTACAAGGGCTATATATGCTTATTCGTATGCATGTCCACGCGTGCGATTCACTTAGAGGTAGTTAGTGATATGACCACGCAAGCATTTTTAGCCGCCTTTAGACGGTTTGTATCTAGGCGAGGACACTGCGCCAAGATATGGAGCGATAATGGTACGACGTTTGTAGGTGCTTCCCGAGAGCTTCAACAGTTGGCTTCAATTCAGCCGGAAATGGTTGAACATCTAGAGGCAAATGGTACCGAGTGGCATTTTATCCCCCCTTCCAGCCCGAATTTTGGCGGCCTTTGGGAAAGGGGAGTGCAATCCACGAAGTTTCACCTTAAACGCGTCATTGGTGAGGCTGCTCTTACCTTTGAGGAAATGACCACACTACTCAATCAAGTGGAAGCGTGCTTGAACTCACGGCCTATGAGCGTTATAGATACTACAGACCCTGGTGAATCATTGCCTTTAACCCCTGGACATTTTCTTATCGGAGAGCCGATAGTAAATATACCAGAGTATAACTACGAAGGTTCAAATGTAAATTGCCTGACCCGCTGGCAATTTCTTCAAAGGATGGTGCAATCGTTTTGGAGACGCTGGTCCCAAGAATATTTGGCAACCCTAATGAATCTTATCTATAAATGGACTTCTCGCGTTCCAGAACCAAAAATTGGAGACATAGTTTTAGTGAAGGAGGATGACTTGCCGCCAAGTCGTTGGTTATTAGGTCGCGTAATCGAAAAGCACCCGGGGGATGATAATATCACCCGTGTAGTTACGTTGCGCACAAAGTCATCCACTATCAAGAGGCCAACATCTAAATTATGTATTTTGCCAGTAACTCATTAATTAGTTTTAACTGATTATTTATTATTTTGTTTTACATATATGTTAAGGTTGCCTTATGATATTTTCTGTATGGTATGTTAGTTAATTGTATAAATCACTAGATCAAATTATACCACTTTGTTTTACCTTTCTACAATTTAAGTTCCAGGTTTATATTTATATTTGTTTTTTTTTTTTACTATTTATAAGTCGTTACATTGTTTACATTTTTATATTGAATATTTCAAAGGTTACAAACAAGTACAACAAACTTTCCTAAACTGAGCTATTGAAGATCAACGTGTTATAGTTTTTACCACGAATTTTACAATTTAGTTCATATAGAATATATTTTATCATCCTTTGTAGAGTGTGCTACAAACGGATATAAAGTATCAGTTTCCGTTGTAACAAGGTAAAGTGCAAGGTTGATGGTCAGATTTTACCATTCAGTTCTGGAAGGACATTTCGTCAGTAATATCCTTGGTGGGCGGTATGTCTGATACCAACAATGTACTTTACTTAAATTAGTTTGCTTTAATATAATAGATGGCGCCACTGTGTCGCCTGTGAATCGCGGTATGGTTCAGTAGCAACCATCTTATATGTTATTGACATAAGTTCGAATAAAAAAAGCCAGCAAATCAGATCAATAGATCAGTACACAAAAGTGGTTTTATTTACAACCCTTTTGGTGTGCACACCTCAGTTATTAAATTGAGGGATTTTTGTTTAGGGGGGCCAACAGCAAAGGTTTATTTATTTATTCTTTATTGTACAAAGTTACATAAATTAGTAAGTACATTTACAGATATGATGTACAAAGGCGAACTTAACTCAATTTGAGTTGTCTACCAGTTAACCTTGGAGTGCAAAGAGAATATTTAACGTATACGTGAAGGCAATTGTACAAATGTTCGTAGATCCTTATTGTTTAACAGGATCAGTTTCTCTGCTCACTCTAATGCGCAGTGTAAGAGAAATCCTTTTTAAGGGAAGCTTAAAATAAAAAGCTGGAACACTTCACGGTATACACATTATTAATCCGTTTTTACAGTATAGGTATATAAGTTATTACAAAACTTTCATGATGGTATAATTGTACAAAATTATTATTATACTGACAACACAGCTCTTTCAGTTCTAACAAAATTTTTGCCAATCAAAAATTTTCTCAATTCATTCTGTGAAAATATTTAAATTCAAATTTACAACATCTATCATGTGTACCAGTAGTGAGATTATAACAAACTAAAACCTAATTGCAAACCATTTGGTTCAACAATTATGATGTACAATAAACTTTACAATAGCTTAAATATATCAGTTGTTAGATTATGACAGAGTAGTTGATAAATTCTAAGCAAGAGGAGCTTTACAATTAATAAGGAACTGGTGTAAGGATGAAAAGCTTTACGAGGACAGGAAAATAAAATGTGGCTAAGGTCGCCAATTACTTGGCCACACAACTCGCACAACGGCGAGTTTCTTATATTCAAATTATATGATAATAAAGATGTACAGCACTGTAACAATGATTACATCTAAGACGGAAAAGGATAGAAGTCGTTTTCTTAGTCAATTTTAATTTGGAGAACCAGGGTTGATTTGGACTACGGATTAAATTGTCCGATAAAATTTGGCCTTGTATAAATTTGCTTTCACATAATCACGATTTCAATTTTCAAATACCTGTATATGTGGAAGTAATAGAATGCCATTACAATAAACAGTACTATCTAAACGGCCTTGGGGGCTTGCTAGTTTTGCCAGACCATCCACAGTTTCATTGCTCTGAATACCCGAATATCCAGGAATCCAGGCCAACAAAAGGTTTTACCGGAATCATATGTTTGCTTAATGGATTAGCATGCAGAGATTGCAAGCAACTAAGAGAATCAGTAAATATAATGAAGTAGTTTATAATGTTACGTTAATTAAATGCCAACTAACGTGCGAAGTACTTTATTAGGCGCTGTACGCACAAAACAGTTCGTCAAACACTAGTACACACGAGCACTAAACACACACTAGTACTTCTCTCGTTAGTACTCAAATACACAACATCTTGGATTTCCTAATTAACCCCATATTCCTAATCAGCATCACTTAAAACTCTAAAACTGATACCCATATTGATTTTACACAAAAAGTCGCGTCCACCATCTTGGATTTCAAAAAAAGAATCATCAAAATCGATTCATAATTGGAGGAATGTTCGAGTAACATACATACAAAAAAAACATACAGTCGAATTGAGAACCTCCTCCTTTTTAGAAGTCGGTTAAATAATACCCCTTTATTCATAATGATCGATATATAATGAAATTGGTGATGTTTCGAAACATTAATTGTTCGAGGTAAGCGAACACCGAGCTCGCGTGGCACATTTTCGCCAATGCAATCTTTTACCCGATCATCATAGTTTATAATTTAAATTAGTGTTCAATCAGACCGCGTAGCACTCAAACGTTTATCATTAACCGTATCATAAAATCATTAACTATCATTTGAATCAATCATTATCATTTAGCATTAAATTTAACTTTGTGGAAACTGAAATAAAATAATAATCACTGCAATCTTAGCATTTCATTATTTATCAACTATCAAACATAAGTGTACGGTATACGCCGAACATTTATTGGTCCTTCGTCGCATTAAGGACCCGCGAGTTTTAGGACTTTAGTCTCTATTCTTGTGAGGTGCTTGAACCAGTGAAAAATTATCAGGAACTTTAGCAGTGAGAAATATCAGGGAGCATTTTCAGTGAATATTTATCAGGGAGGGATATATCATATTGTGTTGCAGTGAACACTATCAAAGGACAATACCAGTAAACATTATTTAGAAACTATCCAGTGACATTTATCAGATAACATTTTTAGTGTGGAACAATTTAGTGTAGAAACATTTTTCGTATCACGGATAGCTATCAGTGTCTAGTACGAGTGTGAGTGAATACTAGTGTAATTGGATTGCAGTGTTTGGATTATCCAGCAGCAAGATCAAGCAAGTCTTATCCGCTTGCGTATATCGTTAGCATCAATCACATCTAACAAGTAAGATCGTTTCTTGTTATTTAAGCCTAGGAGAATGCCGCTTACAATGGAGAACTTGTACGAAAATCAATTAGAAATTTATGATTTTATGGTGAAACTTCTGACCAACATTAAGAAGGAAGGCACCGAGCGTAAGACAATAGATAATTGTAAACGACGTCTTGATACACTAGAAAATTACTGGCAGGAATTCCAGGTGAACCATAATAAGCTACAGGAATTCCCAGACTATGGTAATCATGACTATTTTATCAATAGAGATTATGAGAAGTCAAGAGATCTCTATCAAATTATCATGAACGTCATTAAGGAGACTATGGAGAAATTGCAATCTTTGAAGGAACAAGGAGTAGAACAGCATGAAGTACTGGAGCAGAAGCAACAACAAGCAGAAGACTATAAGCGGTCAACCTACGATAGACCACAACCAATAGCATCTACGTCAAGAGAAGCAAAACAACGACAGGAGACTCAGAATTCTGGCGTATTGAGTAAGCTAGATGAAATGATCAAAAAGCAAAGTATCAATTTTCGAGCATTCAAACGAACTATTGAGAACATCGATTTAGACACGTTGCAGAATAAGTGGGAGTTCGAAGATGCATTAAAATCAGTGCAAACGCGTTGGACTGTAATAGACAACCTCCACTGGGAGATAACCGGCGAAACGGGTGGAGAAAATTTAATGTATGAAGATGAATTTAATATGTTTGAGAAACAATTTATCAGTATCAAGAAAGCATTGAATACCAAGATGTGGTCTGTATCATATCGCGAGAAATCGACCCCTCAAATGGACATCCCATCGTTCAATGGAAATTATCACCAGTGGATGTCATTCAAAGATTTGTTTAACGAGGCCATTCATAGTAATCCGTCTTTATCCAACGCCCAAAAAATGCAGTTCTTAAAAAGCAAAGTATCAGGCGAAGCTGAGCGTTTAATCCATCATTTACAGATTAGCGCAGACAATTACATCGTATGTTGGGAGATCCTGAATCATAGGTATAATAATAAAAGACTTATCTTTACATCGCATGCTAATATTCTATTAGGATTACCAGGTATGCAACAACAATCGTTGGTTCAAATCAAAAAACTTCACGACGTCACAAAGGAATGCCTGCATGCTATAAACAATTTGGGAGTCGATACGCAAACTTGGGATTCGCTCCTAGTCCATATTTTAGCTCAAAAACTCGATAGTGATACCTATGCTGAGTATATCGAACCCGTGAAAAACCCAAGAGAGTTGCCTAAGCTGGAAGAGTTTCTCAGTTTTTAGAGAGTAAGTTTACGGTATTGGAATCGTCACGCCGTAAACAAGACAACCTCATGACCGTCGAAAAGTCTTATCAACCAATATCATGCAGAAAGCCGTCGAATAATTTTTATAAACAATCGTCAAATTTCCGTAACAACTATAACAATAAATCAAAACCAATTATGAAATCACTACACGTGTCGAAATCGGAGTGTGGACTTTATCACGCTGAACATGCATTGTTTAATTGCGCCAAGTTTCTGGAACTGACGGACGAGCAGAAATTGAAAACCGTCAAGCGACTTAATTATTGCGTAAATTGCCTATATAATCATCATAACAAGCAATGTTTTTCGACAAAAACATGTAGAAAATGCAATGCAAAACATAATACCATTTTACATGGGGCATTTAACATTTCGAAACCTAACCAGATTGAAAGGACAACAAACTCAACAAGTAATAATAGAGAACAGGGATCGAGTTCTTCCCACGTATCCCAAGATGGTTTATCAGAGATTTTATTAGCAACAGCTTTGATCAAAGTAAAAGGTGCACAAGAAACTGAGCATAAGATGAGAGCCTTAATCGATCCAGGTTCTCAAATCTCTTTGATAAATGAAAATGCAGCACAGCTGTTAGGTTTAAAGCGAAAATATTGCAAAGGCACCGTATTTGGTTTAGGGGAGCGCGAAAATAACTGCAAAGGTATACTAAGTCTGCAGTGTGCATCCTTACACAACAATTTCACATTTAACGTGAATGCTCTTATAATGAGTTCTTTAGTGAAAAATTTGCCTAATAAATCAATGATCAACCCTTATGGTCCCACATTGAAAATATTAGTTTAGCTGACCCGGAGTTTAACATTAGCCGCCCAGTAGATCTTCTTCTTGGTGCAGATGTTTATTCAAAGATCATATTAGGAGGAGTTCTGCGCAGAGACAGCGATAATCAGCCCATTGCACAGCAAACGCACCTGGGATGGCTACTCTGTGGATCAGTGAAAACGTTCCAGTGCAATGTCATTTTTAACAACTATGAAGATATTCATAAATTTTGGGATTGCGAAGACATAACTCAGAATGTTGATATGTCAACTGAAGATTATGACTGTTTACAATATTACTTATCTACTACTCGCAGACAAGACAGTGGGAAATATGAGGTGCGATTACCTTTTAAAACAGGGGCAAAGGAACAGTTAGGATCAACAAAATCAAAGGCATTAGCACAATTTCGTAACATGGAGAGAAAGTTTAAGATTAATAGCGATCAAGCAGCGGAGTATAAGCGGTTTATGAATGAATATAAACAATTAAATCATATGATTCCCGCGAAAGCGAACACGAAACCAGAATATTATTTACCGCACCATGCGGTAAGCCGTGCTGAATCATCAACAACAAAATTACGTGTAGTTTTTAATGCCTCAGCTACGTCATCAAGCGGATACAGTCTTAATGTTATCATGCACAATGGTCCAAATTTGCAGCAGGACCTTAAAGAATTAATTTTAAAATGGAGGCAGTATCAATTCGCTTTTACAGCCGACATCGAAAAAATGTACCGGCAAATACTTATATACTTATATTCTAAATCGATGTTCTCAATAGTTCGTTTGAATGCTCGAAAATTGATATTTTGCCGTTCTAATAACCATTTGCTGCGTGCCGAGAGTTGCGTTAAATATTCCGTCTTTCAGCGTTTCCAAATATCTTGATGCAATTTTGTTATTAGATGCCATCTTGTTCTTGCATCTTGTTGTGTCTCGATAACGGTTAGTCCAGATCTCGTGACCAAGAAATGAGCAGGTGTTAAATGGTCTAGATCATCAGGGTCTTCTGATAATGCACAGAGAGGCCTCGAGTTGAGATGTGCCTCCAGTTTTGATAGAAGAGTAGACCACTCCTCAAAAGTTAACTTTTGTTCACCCACGACTCTCTTTAGATGATGTTTAAGACCTCGCACTGCTCGCTCCCATAGACCTCCAGCGCTTGGCCATGAAGGCGCATTAAAATGCCATTCGATGCCTAATTCTGATATTTCTTTGAAAAAGCTGTCCCCATACAAATTTTAAAGATGTTTATGTTGCTCTTGAATCATTCGGTTAGCCCCAACAAAATTTGTTCCGTTATCACTAAAGAAGAATAAGCAGTGATAGCCTAGTGGTTAGACCGTTGGACTGCAAAGTCAGAGGTCTCGGGTTCAAACCCAGGCACGCACCTCTGTCTTTTCGAAAGCATGTGCGTATTTAAAATTAATTATCACGTGCTTTAACGGTGAAGGAAAACATCGTGAGGAAACCTGCATGCCTAAGAGTTTCTCGAAGGTGTGTGAAGTTCGCCAACCCGCACTGGGCCAGCGTGGTGGACTATGGCCTAAACCCTCTCAGTTGGAGAGGAGGCCCGTGCCCAGCAGTGGGACAGTTTCTTTTTTTATCACTAAAGATATGCTTCGGCGCCCCTCGTCGTGCTGACATCCTGGTGAGCGCTGCTAGAAAGGCGGAACTAGTTAAATCTGATACAATTTCCAAATGTACGGCTTTGGTAACCATACATACAAATACCGCGATATATCGTTTCGTTGTTTTAATTCCACGGCCTTTGTTAGCTTTCACGTCAACGGCTCCCGAGAAATCTACCCCCGTATGAACAAATGCACTCTCCGGGTTTATTCGATATGCTGGAAGATCTCCCATCAATTGTTGCTGCTTACTTTTTTCTTGTTTCTTACAAATGATACATTTCCTAATATATTGTTTAGTTGCATTGCCACCTCGAATAATCCAATAACTTTGTCGTAAATTCGATAAAGTCAACCTTGCTCCTCCGTGACAGGTCCATTCATGTGCTTGTTGAATGAGTAACGTAGTTAGCCGACTGTTAGAAGGGATAAGAATGGGATGTTTCATCTCCTGAATGATATTTGCCTTTCTTAGTCTGCCTCCTACTCGTAATATTCCCCGTTCATCAAATATCGGATTTAAATTCAAAATTTTGCTCTTACAGTGTACCCTTTGATGTTTATGTAAATAGTCAATGTCATTTGCAAATTCCATTTGTTGCACTGTTTTAATAATCAGCGTTTCCGAATGACGAAGCTCCGGTAATGTGAGATAGTGTGATTGACCTGCCTTGTTATATATAGTTAGACGTGATATCCATGCAAAAATGCGAGTTATTTTGATAAATGAACTATATTTATTTAACAAATAATTAATTATGTTTATTGTGACTGATGTATCTTTGTGCTTGGTAACAACATTCGTCTGTTTTATGGAAGCTTTCATTTCTAGAGTTGTTTCGAAAACCTCCTGATTCTGATCTTGCCTTTGAAATGATAATAGCCATGACGGCCTTTGCCACCACATCTTATGTTCTCGGAGTTGTGTTACCGTTAGACCACGACTAGCACAGTCAGCGGGATTATCCTTTGTTTTGACGTAATTCCACCGATCAGCTGCTATGACGTCTGTTATTGTTCTCACTTGGTTGGCAACAAACGGTTTCCATTTAGCTGGATCTCCTTTAATCCATCCTAAGACAGCTGTTGAGTCCACCCAACCAAAAATATGTATTTTATAATTTGATAGACACTGTTGGACCTTTTGTACAAGTTTTGATAAAAGTTGAGCTCCCATTAATTCTAATCTCGGCATTGATATAACTTTGTTTAATGCAACCAACCTTGCTTTGGCTGCTATTAAAACTATGATTGGCCCATTTTTTCTATTGATTTTAAAATAAATTACACAGGAAGAGACGCGTCTATTGGGCAAAGCCAGTTGACGAAGCTGAAGATGGAGGACGGAAACGTAACGTCGAATAGGTCGGAGGTGCTCAGGGAGATAGAGAGGTTCTGTGGGCAGTTGTATACCTCAGTAGCTGAACCTGTTGTTGACTTGGTAAAAGACCCAAGAGCCAAGCTAACCCGACACTACACTGAAGATATCCCGGACATCAGCCTGTACGAGATTAGGATGGCTCTCAAACAACTCAAAAATAACAAAGCGCCGGGCGAAGACGGAATTACCGTAGAGCTTCTGAAAGCGGGCGGAACGCCAGTACTTAAAGTCCTTCAGAGGCTGTTTAATTCCGTCTTGCTCGAAGAGAAAACGCCGGAAGCATGGAACAGGGGTGTGGTGGTACTGTTTTTCAAGAAAGGTGATAACACTTTACTGAAGAATTATAGGCCCATCACACTGCTGAGCCATGTTTATAAGTTGTTTTCGAGAGTCATTACGAATCGTCTCGAACGCAGGTTTGATGACTTCCAGCCTCCCGAACAAGCCGGTTTCCGGAAAGGCTTTAGTACCATAGACCACATACATACGCTGCGGCAGATTATACAGAAGACCGAGGAGTATAATCGGCCACTATGCTTGGCGTTTGTGGACTATGAGAAAGCCTTCGATTCGATCGAGACTTGGGCGGTTCTTAGATCTCTCCAGCGATGCCGCATTGACTATCGGTACATCGAAGTGTTGAAGTGCTTGTATAATAACGCCACCATGTCAGTCCGAGTACAAGGGCAGTGCACGAAGGCGATCTCCATAAAAAGAGGAGTAAGACAGGGAGACGTCATTTCTCCGAAACTGTTTACGGCCACCTTAGAGGACGCCTTCAAGCTCTTGGAATGGCAAGGACTTGGCATCAACATCAATGGCGAATACATCACTCACCTTCGATTTGCCGACGACATTGTGGTCGTGGCGGAGTCGCTGGAAGATCTAGGACGAATGCTCGGTGACCTCAACAGAGTATCTCAACAAGTGGGTCTTAAAATGAACATGGACAAAACCAAAATAATGTCTAACGTCCATGTCGTACCCACCGCACTCACCGTTGGGAACTCTACTCTTGAAGTTGTCGACGAATACATTTACCTGGGACAGGTAGTCCGGTTAGGTAGGTCCAACTTTGAGAGAGAGGTCAATCGACGAATCCAACTCGGCTGGGCAGCGTTCGGGAAACTGCGCAATATCTTCTCATCCAAAATACCTCAGTGCCTTAAGACTAAAGTTTTCAGTCAATGTGTGTTACCAGTGATGATATATGGATCAGAGACGTGGTCTCTTACAATAGGTCTCATAAAAAAGCTCAGAGTTGCTCAGCGAGCTATGGAGAGAGCTATGCTCGGCGTTTCTCTACGCGATCGAATCAGGAATGAGGAGATTCGTAGAAGAACCAAGGTTACCGACATAGCCCTTAAGATTAGCAAGCTGAAGTGGCAATGGGCGGGCCACATAGCGCGTAGATCGGACGGGCGTTGGGGCAGAAAGATTCTAGAGTGGCGACCACGTATTGGCAAGCGCAGCGTGGGACGACCGCCTGCCAGATGGACTGACGATCTTGTGAAAATCGCAGGAAGTCGTTGGATGCAGGTGGCATCGGACCGGTTACGCTGGAAAGCGATTGGGGAGGCCTATGTTCAACAGTGGACAAGTATGGGCTGAGATGATGACACAGGAATACGCCTTTTGAGAAGCATCACAGAAACCATGCAACTCAATTTCATCCCCTGGTTTATTTCCATACCATCGATTGATCTCTAACGTATTGATATATTTAGATTCTTCTCTTAAACTTAGCCATTTTTTCTTGATTTCTTCGGGCAGGGTATCATCCCATTGCATTTGTGATAGCCAAACGCTTTGAAAAAGTATTTTCAAAGTAAAGGCAAGTAAGGCAAAATATCAAAGTTGGAGATTTAGTTACGATTCACGAAGATTTACCAGCAGCAAAGTGGGCTATGGGACGCGTAATTGAAACGCATCCGGGATCAGGTGGATTAGTGCGAGTGGTCACACTAAAAACAAAGAACGGTATCTTAAAACGCCCAATAACAAAATTATCAGTTTTGCCTGTTAATGAGCAACCAAGCACACCGTCGCCAAATGAATCATCTAAATCCAAATTGGCAGATAAGAAAGAAGAACAGAAGCAAAGTTCCGTACCGAAGAAAAGAAAAACAAGATCATACTTTGCAACTATAATAGCAATGCTGTTATTCTTTATTACCTTATTATCACCAACATTGGCATCCTTTAACATTGCGAAAATGGCCAGTAATCAATCGCTATATTTTGAACCTATATCAAAGATTCAACTCGTGCAAGATAAATGGACACTGGTAACTTACTATGACTTGGAGCCCTATCAAGATGCTTTAAAAGCATATAGCAAAATATCAGAATATTTAGATAAAATTTGTAGTAAAATTGACCAGCAGACTCATTGTAACATGATAACGTCACAATTACATCACGAATATAATGAGTTACAATATTATAATGGACTTTTGTTGAATCAGCATTATAATAATCACGCCAGACAGCGTCGGCGAGGTCTATTCAATGGAATTGGATACATCGCAAACGATCTTTTCGGAGTATTGGATACCCGTTTCGCAGAACAATACACGAGAGACATTGAACTGATAAAACGCAATGAACGGCATTTGTCGAACTTGTGGAAAAATCAAACGTCAGGTGTAGAAGCAGAGTTTAATTTGCTCAAGAGAATGGAAGAAACAGTAGATAGGCAACACAAAATTATTAACAGAAAGCTTAATTCGTTAGAAGAAGTATCGAACTCAGTTCAACGAAAAATATTTAATATGTCACAAATAGTTATGCAGATGACGCGGTTTTAATAGCGCCAACAGCCACTGATCTGCAAACACTAGTCACAGTTATGAAAGACGACTGCATGATCAATGGCTTACACTTGAATGTGAAGAAAACCAAGATTATGGTTTTTGAAAGGGAAGAAACCAGAACGAATGTAAGGATTGTGGTTGGTAACGATGTGCTGGAGCAAGTGAACTTAAGCCATAAGGCGCAGCTGGCCATACATAACGGAGTTCTTGCCCCAACGCTGTTATATGGTAGCGAGAGCTGGGTATGTAAGAAGGAGAATGAAAGTAGGATAAATGCGGTAGAAATGCGAGCTCTGCGGAAGATGTGCGGAGTGAAGCTGACCGACCGCATTAGCAACAGCATAGTAAGACAGCGAGTAGGTATGAAAGATAGTATCGGTGTAAAGATGAGAAAGGGCATGCTCCGTTGGTTCGGGCATATAGAAAGAATGCCAGAGGAAAGAATGACAAAACAGATATACAATGTGAAAGTGGAAGGATGCAGGTACCGGGGAAGACCTAGACTATCTTACCACGACCAAATAAACCGAGTCTTATCTGATGGAAAAGTCAAGAGTCTCCGTAACTGGCGAGCGTGTATGAGACAAACTATGAGAGTCGAGGAAGCCAGAGAGGTATGTAAGGAAAGAACCTGTTGGAACTCTGTACTCTCTGCCTACCCCGCAAGGGATCTGGCGTGAGGTTATAGATAGATAGATAGACAAATAGAAGATTTTACAATTACGGCTATAGCAGGGAATAATTTATTACAGAGTTTAAAGAGATTACAAGACACTCTATTAAACACAATAGCTGATATTTATCATGGACAGATCAGTGTGCATCTCCTCACACCAGAACAACTCCGAAAGGAATTACAGATCATTTACAGCCAAATGCCTACTGGGAGTAGATTACCTATAAAAGATAATAATACTGATTTGCGTTTCATCTTTAAACTACTCAAAGTCAAGGCACGTGTAACACCTGAGTACATCATATTTGAAGTAATCTTTCCACTCATTGGGAGAGAAGACTTCCAGCTTTACAGATTAATAGCAATACCTCAACAATCCCAAAATACCATGGTCAGTGTTGTGCCTATATCAGATTATATAGCAGTTAATTTAAGGAATGATGCATATTTTACAACAACCAGAAATGATTTACAAACATGTTTATACAATGAAAATTCCTACATTTGCGCATCAACTAAGCCAATCAATAACCTGCAACAAGATGAAGATTTTTGTAAGAAAGATACTATAGCAAAAAGGTGCGTTGTCCAAAAATCAATATGTACAAACAAATGGGTAGAATTGCAATCTGGATCAAGATTTTTCTATTTCTGTTGCAATACTTATCCTATCAAAATCATATGCGATGACCAGATTTCGCAACAATATCTTAGTCGAGCTGGAATAATAACAGCGGGTCAAAACTGTATTTTAAAAAGTAAAGACTTTACACTACACCTTATTCAAAACCATTCCAATCAAATGCGTGTAGAATCAGGTATTTTTGTACCAAAGTTGGATATCATTAATGAAATAGTCAACCTGAGCATTCCGATAGAAAAATTTGTCGAGGACTCGGAAGTCAATAAGTCGATTACCCTAATAAACGAAGAGTTACGCAAATTAAAATCTAGTGTATCAGACGTGGACTTGGATGAATTGTCGCAGCACGATGTGCATCAGTATATCATATGTTACGTGCTATTAACACTAGCAGTGATAGCAGCAGGACTTTGGATCTGGAGGCGTTGCCGGTGTTCGCGACGCCGCCGCTCCCGGCAGGAGCAAGACTCGCATCAGTCTCCTGCGCCGGCACTGCCCGCGGCCGCAGCCGCGTCTGTGTGTAGTGAAGTGAAATCGCGAAAGCAGAGCACGGCTGACCGTCAGCTGAGTGGTAGTGAATCAATTAGTATCAGTGAGCGGTTACCTAGTGTGTTTAGTAGCATTCGCAAAAAAGATACCGCGACCTCCCCAATTGTGCGTAAACCCAAACCTATCGAGGTAGAAGATTCAAGGGTATAAAGGTCGTTAAGCAATTCAAAATTGTTCATTGTGTACCTCAATCCTTGAAGATTGTTAATCATTTTATTTGTAAGTTGAAATTGTTAAATCACCTTGTATCATCTGCTTTCATTTTTATCATTTCATTATCATTTTTCTCATTTGAGGCCCGGGAAAATGTTCGAGGTAATCGAACACCGAGCTCGCGTGGCACATTTTCGCCAATGCAGTCTTTTACCCGATCATCATAGTTTATAATTTAAATTAGTGTTCAATCAGACCGCGTAGCACTCAAACGTTTATCATTAACCGTATCATAAAATCATTAACTATCATTTGAATCAATCATTATCATTTAGCATTAAATTTAACTTTGTGGAAACTGAAATAAAATAATAATCACTGCAATCTTAGCATTTCATTATTTATCAACTATCAAACATAAGTAAGTGTACGGTATACGCCGAACATTAATCTTTTATTAAACTTTCTTTATTGTCGATGTATGATTTGAGCTTTTGTAAAAAAAACATCGCTTTAAAAATATCGATAAATCGATATTTTAGAAGTTGTTTATGCACTTTTTTTTCGGATGTCTGTTTGTCATTCTGGTTCAAAAGTTGTGATCCATTTTTCAAACACTTGCGGGCGTCTGCATGAGTTGAAATTTAGCATACGAATATAAATTCGGTGACAATGCAATAATATAGTTCCTTAGAGGTATGTATGCCAACACTACATCTGTTTACTGCATTGTACTAACCTAAAGCGAAATCGAAACATAACTAACTCGCAATTTAAAACGTCTTGCCTATTATAACACTGATATATCGTTTTCACCCTTAGTGCTAAATTCCATGTCGCTGCACGCTACACGTCCCTATGTGAAGAAGCGCGCGCTGACTAATCTAAAATAATTATTTGTCAATCTACCTATTTTTCTATTTATCCGGACAGGAAAGATGAAGAGACATACGAATAAAGAAAGCCCAATAAAAGGTTGATGTTTCGATACATCATCAATCACTTTCATTTTAACATTATTTCTTTACACGACAACAATATCATATTATATCAATACACTGATACTTATCATAACGATGACTGCATCACATAAAAAACCTTGTTTGCAATCGGGGTCGGGTGAAGTTGAATCCAACTCTGACTCCGACCTGACTGCCTTGTAATGGCGTCTCAAGGCAGTCAGGTCGGAGTCGGAATCGGCAAGTGTGATCACGGCTTAATGGCGTCTCAAGCCTGTCAGGTCGGAGTCGTGGTCGCGAAGTGTGATCACGGCTGAAACGCTTAAACGTCGAACGTTGAAAGTAGAACAAGCGCGATTAAAATCGGTCGCGATAAAAAATCGCTCACGTGTGAACGCATGTACTGTTTTCCATTTATTTCATCTAGACGGTTTTTTCCAGCGCTGCAAAAATACGCTCGTGCGAACAGCCCCTTAGAAGCGTTGATTTTTTTTCTGTATTATAGCTATATGTACCGTCAAACGGGGCGAATAGGCACAGAATTGGACTTTGGGTAAATTTATCATTAATCATGCCTGAAAATATTATATTGATTTTGGTATCAAAACTTGAGTCGCATCCTGAAGATTCTTAAGGACTTTACACTAAATTATGTAAAGCAGCCAGTTTTAAATATTTCTTCAAATTATAGGTCGTCCCTATTTAAACACGAAATGGGGTTAATAGGGACGGTGATTGGCCTTATAGGGAAACACCTTCAGGGCTGTCACTCATACATATTGGTAAAATAGGTAAGTAGACATGTAGTGCAGGTAGGTATTTATACTTTGAATAAAAACTAGTATTTTATGAACATATTGTACTTTATATATTAAAATAAATATTTTTAATATAATGAAAATGACTCAGTCTGTCATATAATCACAATTTTTATCTCAAAATCAGTTTATATAAAAATCAGAGTATTAGTGAGGTAAACTTAAAACAACCTCTTATAATAATTAAATTATACAAATAAAAAACAACTTTGAAATCAACAAAAATATAAAAATAAATCTTAAAAATGTCAAACTTTACTCATTTAACCTCATGTAATTAAAAATTCTCATCCATGAGATCGTGTAATATTTCTGTTTCATTTTTATAAAACTTTGGCTTTTTACTTACAATACTATCAGTTAAGTTTATCTTGTTCAACTTATTTATTTTGATCTTTGGTTTATTAGTAGTTATAATTTCCTCCGATATTATCTTAATTCTTTTATTTAGAGAGTCTGTCTCCTTTTCTATTTGTCTCTTTTTTACGTTAATGTTTTCTTTATTAGCTTGCAATTCAATCTTCTCCTCCTCCATTGTTGTGCAGGAAGATAATTCCACTTCCTCGTTAATAGTGAAAAAGTTATCGAAAACTACAGGCAGTGTATTTATATCGAAATCAATACCCTCATGGTTAAAATTTATAGCATAATCGCTTTTTTCAATGGTGTAATCAACTAGCTGATTATTATTATTTAGTGGTGGGGGATAAGGTTTCTTGAAAATCGGTTCTGACTTTTCCGTTATAATGGGCAAGTTTATTTTTGTACTGTCTTTACGTATATCTGCTTTAATATCTTTTTTCATGTCACTGACCCTTGCTGTCTTTATTTTAGTTTTTTTTACAAGCGACAGATTGTCCGTTTTTTTCCTTTTCCTTTTTGGATCTTCAATTTTTGACTTAAGCATTGTTCGTTTTCAGTTTCTGTGCCAAATTCATTATTCATAAAATAAGTTTTTTCCTTTTGATCTTTATTTACTTTTTGTGTCATTGTATTTTGTTTTATCTTTGTAAACTTATTATGAGCTTTTTTGCCGTTGCTGGGTCCAGGTTCTTCCAATATGTTTAAATTAAAACTGTTTAAATTATTATCGTGAATTTCTTCCGTATTACTCTCATCATCACTTAATTCTTTTGTTTCGTCAAGATATTCTAATTCTTCTGTCGAGATTATATTTTCTACGCTTCTTCCTGGAATAACATCGATTTTCTTTTTTTTGTTTGATGATTTAAGGCTACCTGTACCATACCTCATTTCTTTGAGCATAGAAAGAACCGTTTGATCAATTGCATCTTTAAAGTTTTCATTTCTTGCTTCTGGATTTGTAGTTGGCAGTCTATCTAAAACCTTATTTCTATTCATCGGACTTATGCCGCACTTTTCAAACCCAGCTATAATATTTTTATGGACATTGCGTTCTATTTCTTTCATAAGCTTTTTAAGAAGTGACGGAAATATATTTTTGGGTATAGTAGGCTGCATTCTCCCGTCGGTCTTTTTCCAGTTATAGAGTATGTGCCGCCAAGCACTTTTCAGAGGTCTGAAAAAAGCAACGTCCAAAGGTTGGGTAAGGTGCGTAGAATTGGCCGGTAAAAAAATGAACCGGATATTACGTTTTTCACATTCCCTTATTATTTCTATTGAAAGATGAGAGGCGAGATTATCGCCTATAAGAATTTTTGTACCAGTTTTTATCTTCAAAATAGTTGAAAACAATAGTCCTCACCCAGTCTTCGATCGAAGTTCTTCCATCGAACCAGCCAGAACTGGTACTATTATAACGACAACCTTTTGGCCCATTTTGTCTCCATGTGTCATAGACATGTTGTGCCTTATAAACCACATATGGTGGCAGTAAGTTTCCATTTGCAGCACCAGCCATCATAATAGAGGTTGAACCTTTTGTATGATTCATTATCCTTTCTGGATACTTGACGCTCCTTTTTACTAGAACTCTTTTTTTGCCTGGATCATCAACCAAATTAGTTTCATCATAGTTGATGATATTACTTAAAGGAATTCCTTGTAGTTATACTTCTAACTCATCAAAATATGCCTTTATTACCTCTGGGCAGACTGCGGCTCTTGAACGTTTTATATTTTGACTTAATCTACTGGTAATTTTACTTTTATTGCGTTTCAAAAAGCATTTTATGTAGTCAGGACCAGGCATGTTGTTTTTGAATCTTTTTATTGCTACTCCTAAATTGTCCAAGTATCTCTTTATTAATAATCTAAAGTCTATTGTTTCAAGGGGATATCCCCATTCAGAACAAACATTTATATATTGTATAAGGTATTCCTCTAAAATCCGGCGCTAAAGCTGTTTGGCCACCTTGCTTTTTCATGATAAAAGTATTGTGTCTATGAAGGACTGATTTGGAGATGTTATATTTTACCGCAATATTTATTGACGATTTATTAGTACTGTTGTACTCATTTAGTGCCGGTTCTATGAGTAGCTCGTCATATTTTTTATAATATTTTTTTCCACTAGGTTTGTATGTTCGCGGCATTATCGGAAGTTAGGAATCTGAAAGGAAATAAGTTTAATGAATTACCTATAATTGTAACAAGCTAATATACTACGCAAACACTAAATATCCCTCGACACAATAAATACTTTCACCCATTACGAGAAAAGCTGCGATCGATCTTCAAAACGGCTTATGGTAACACATCGAAATCGGTCCATCTACTTGGTAGCTACAGTGGCACAGACAAAATATTATACACAAAAAATATAAGCGTAAGCTTCAAACTTTTAACACTTTAGGTACTTTTTGCGTCGGGGGCTATAAATTAAAAATGTTAATAATTACATCGCGAATAAGTGATTTAAATTACTTCATAAATCAAGTGGCAACCCTGTTCCTATAGTCCCTTTACTGTCCCTTGACATACTGCGTCGTCCCTATTTATTAAATATCCCGTCCCTACTGACCCCACAGTCGTACCTAAACACACCCGACCATAGAGTAATAGAGAGCCAACTCGGCGCTTTTTGACGCCAACACGATTTCTGTTACTTAGTAGCGCCGTCTATTACTAGTATTCCGAAACTTTTAGACGTACGTACCTATATATAGCTGGCTATGGTGGTATGCCTATATAGATATATATTTGTATATGCATATATAGTTCAGAATCCATGTGCGTACTACCTATAAGAATGTATAGATACAGTTGTATCTATACATTCTTATAGGCAGCACTCACTAATATATATTCGGTAAGATAAAACACTATTAATAAAAATTTAACTTATTATTACGAGGAGCAACAAATCTACAGAAAATAAAAAGCACAAGATGATATCTTATTTTTATTACACTACTAACTTTTGCAACTCACATACTTTTAGGGCACACAATTACATAGATTAATTCAATTAAAATGTTCAATATCACAAGAAGCACTTTAGTTCAAAATTCGTGAAAACACCAAAACCAGCGTCCAGAGGATGTTTGAACTCGACGTAAGGCAAGGGCAAAAATGTTTATAGGTTGATAAAGATCCCCCACGCAAATCCATATAAATTTAACTCCTAATCAGTGAGTAAACACATAATTACAAGCGTACCTACGCGCACAACAAACAAACAATACAAGTTCGGCGACCATTTGTAAGAGTCCCACAGACTAATTAGAGTAAACAGTCCACAGACTGCACATACACACTTTGTATCGATTTTATGTAGAAAACAATTGATAACATTACTTTTACTAAAATAAATCGAAGTATCAGATTAAAAGTGAAATAAAAAATATATAACGATGTTACTGGTATCACAGGTTCAGTTGAATAAGATTAATATATTAATTTAAAAGACACAATTTTTTTTATTATCAAAATCGTTCTTATACCGATACTAATCGGTTCTGTTGTGACATCTAGCGAATAACTTAATAACTAAATGGTCTTATTTTGTTTAGGAATAACGATATGAGATGGCGCGACCAAAAAAACTGTTTTGACTGTGTAGGCGACTTTCCGACTCCTGCCCCCGACGCCTACCGAAAAACCTCTTAGTATGTTAATAAATTATTAGTCATAATAAAATACAGATTTATGACTTAAAAAGTCTTTCAATTCTACTTACATTCCGATGTACAGATTCCAGAATAAACTCGAACCACGCAAACAGTTGTTTTGATACCAATTTAACCGCAAAAACAATGTAACTTGATAAAATTATAGACACTTCAATAGCAGGTAATTCAGACAAGCAGCTTCAGAATGATGTTTTGACAATTTATTTCTAACTGAATGTCAAATAACTGTTGCCAGTTCACAAAGTAACTATTCTACCATACAGTCTTGCTATTTTATAGACTTTGGTTAGTAGGTTTTTAGAGTTACTACCACGATTATTTCAATCCCGATTTTTTCTCTATTCACCCCTCGATTCCTATTCACCCCGTTTGACGGTATCTAAAAGAAGTTTATTCTAGAAAAAAAGAGCGGGAAACGTGAAACTTGATGAGCGCGTTTTTTTTGCAAATTTTCTTTTTTCGACTTTCATTCATTATTAATTAAAATTTATCAGTGAAGTAGCGTAGCCACTATATATATTTGTATTTATTTACGTTTTATTACAATTTATTAGTGTAGAAGTCTGTTTTCCTCTTCACATCTGGTAAGTCAGCTCATTTTTCTTTAATGTCTTCGGAGCCCCCTGATCCGGGGGGCTCGGCCCCCCCGGTAGCTTGCTTTGTTACTATACCTGGTAATTGTAAAGTCCAGGAACAAAGAATAACCGACACGGATATGTCTGGAATGGACACGGATTGCTCATCCCGCAGCCGTTCTGGAGCAGTCAAACGTACTCGCTTACATAAAAAATGTAAGCATTGTAACAAAAGAAAGAGGAGAAATATCACCAGTCCACTTGCAGCATCTGACTGTGTTTGTTTAGATGATTCTGGCTTAAAACAAATAATTCCGGATGAAAATTCAAAATCTAATATTAAATCTTTCACGCCTCAAAAGCCTGATTTACCCGTGCCCACAAGAGTCTCACGCAAAATTTACCTAGCCTCTGATAACGCACCTTACATAGTCCATGTGCAGAGGGAACAATTGTCACCAAATGATGGGACAATTTTCCATCCCGTCACATTTGGAAAATTTTTAAAAATAACAATATTCAGAATATTATAAACGGCAGTGTTAAAAAAATTGGTAGGAACAGAATTTCCTTGGCATTCTCTAATTACAATGATGCTAATTCTTTTATAAATAATAGCAATCTAGAAATTAGCCATCTAAAAGCTTTCATTCCAACCTTCTCTGTTACACGGATGGGGCTTATAAAAGGAATTCCTGCAGAGTGGTCACCAGAAGAAATTATTAGTAATGTGTCTGTTCCTATTGGTTGTGGCCCTATTTTAAAAGTTAGAAGAATTAATTATAAAGTTATTATAGAGGGAACTCCTTCTTGGAAACCGATCCAGACTATAGTTCTAACTTTTGATGGTCAGATATTACCAAAAAGGATATTTGTTTGTTACAATTCTTTACCTGTGCAGTTATACACTTATCCCACTATTCAATGTTACAATTGCTGCCGGTTTTCGGCATACCAAGGTACAGTGTAGATCTACACCTCGCTGTTTTAAATGTGGCCTTAGTCACTCAGGTGACACTTGCAATGTGGAAGAAGATGAAGCATCTTGCTGTCTTTGCCAGGGTTCACATTATGCCTCCAGTAAGAACTGCCCTGAATTTTTCAGACAGAAAAACATAAAAACTTCTATGGCCGAGAATTGCTTATCTTATTCTAAAGCTTCCAAAATGCATCCTCCAATTACTAAGTCTTATGCCAATGTTCTTAATACCTCATTACGTAATCCAGTGATACAAGAAAACAAAATATTGCAATCTCCTCTTTCTTATAAAAAAACTGTCTTTTTAAAACCTCGTGCCCCTCCTTCCCTCAGCAAAGAATACAATAAAGCAGAACATAATGCCATTATTTAGGGATACAATGTACCATCTTCATTTAAAGGGTGTGCCCTTAATAAGGACAATAACAGTGATAAAGAATCATCTGAATCCTGTACTCAATCAATAAAAACGATTCTGGATCTATTAATGAAATCAAATTTGATACCGTCCCACGCTGCCCCAGTTATAAATACACTAATTCAACTTTTCAATATTGGATTTCAATATTGGATAATCCACTTGCTTTTGCTCTTTCAAAAACCTGGTTAAAATCTAATTATAATTTCAATATATCTGGCTATTCTTGCATCAGGGAGGACAGGCATGATGGGTATGGTGGTGTCGCCATCCTAATTAAGAAGTCAATTCCTTACTCCATACTTAATATTCCTCCTCATAGTGAGAACTTTTCTATTGTAGGGATTAGATTGCATAATATTTGTATAGTTTCTTTATATATTCCAAGACCAACAATGCTTATATTAAATGATATTAAAAATACTCTGTCTTCTATTCAGCAACCTTGTATTATTTTAGGAGACTTTAACTGTCAACATACAATGTGGGGAAGTAGCTTATCTAACTGCTATGACGAAGAATTATTAGAGATTATTGACAATCTTAATCCATGTATTTTAAATACTGGAGCTCCTACCCGTCGCACTTCACCCACTGAAAGGGCGAGTGTCGTGGATTTGTCTCTGTGTTCCCCTAATGTAGCATCTTCACTCTCTTGGTCCGTCCTTCACATATGGCAGTGATCACTTTCCTGTTTTGATTTTCTTTCCAAGTACAAATCCACAATACAGAAAGCCTTTATCTCGTATGAAATACAGGGTAGCAGAAGATAAATGGGATTCATTCAAGTTATTTATTGAGAATAGTATTCCTTCATTACCTCATCCTTCCAGGAATGAAATAGACAGTGTCAGTATGTTTACACAAACTCTAATTGCTGCTGCAGATAATACATTTCCTATTAAAAACTATTCTTCTAAGAAACCTCTTCGTCCTCCCTGGTGGGATAATGAATGTACTGAAGCTATTAAAAAAAGAAAAATTGCAGAAAAAAATTATAATGACAATATGTCTTCAGAGAACTTCAGCATTCTTTCAGAGAACATCTCATCCACTCAGAAGTTATTAAAAAAGAAAAAGTTAGATGGCTGGAGAAACTTCTGTAGCTCGATTTCTCCTGATACACCTTGTTCTACAGTTTGGACTAATATTAAACGTTTTAAAACAGCTTGTGCAATGCCTGTAAGTCATCCTCTTTTTCCCTCCTTAGCAGACAGTTTTCTGGATCAAATAGCTTCACCGTTTGTCCCTCAAGAGATTCCTCGTCCTCTTCCTGTAATCCTTGTTAGTGGCCCTACTGATCTTAATGCCCCATTTTCTATAACAGAACTTCTTAACATTCTCTCCGTTGTGAAGGACTCTGCTCCAGGGGATGATGATATTCCATACTCATTTTATTCACATCTTGGGGAGAAGGCCCTTGACTATTTATTGTGTACCATAAACTCTATCATGTTTACGGGTAATGTTCCCTCATCTTGGACAACACAAATAGTGTTGCCATTTTTAAAACCTAATAAAGATCCGTCCAGTTCTTCTTCCTACCGACCAATTGCCCTATCGTCTGTCATGTGTAAAATAGCAGAACATTTCGTTAAAAATCGATTGGTTTGTGGAAAAGAGAAACTTGTTGTCTTCTAGTCAAAACGGTTTCCGAAAGGGAAGAAGCACTATGGACAGCCTAAGTATATTTGTTTCGGATATTCGCTTGGCTTTATCTCGGAACCATTCCATCGTTGCAGCATTTTTAGACGTCTCTGCAGCATATGACAGTGTTCTTATTCCGATACTACGAGTCAAGTTGGAAAAACTTGAGTGTTTCTGAAATACTAATAAACTTTATTATCAATTTATTATCGGAAAGAATGATACATTTAGATTTAGATCCTAAAATTAATTGTAGACGCTTATGGAAAGGACTACCACAAGGATCTGTTCTTAGTCCTTTACTTTATAATATTTACACTCATGATTTAGAAAATTCACTAAATAATTCAGTTAGTATTTTACAATATGCTGATGATTTGCTTCTTTATTGTTCTGATGATCCAGTTTCTAAAGTATCTTCACAAATATCTTTATCTCTCTCACTACTTGAAAAATGGATGGATGATAATGGCCTACAGATATCTGCTCTAAAAAGCTCTGTTGTTTTATTTAACAGACAAAGACATCCTCCTCCTATTAATATATCCTATAATGGTCATACAATCCCAGTAAAAAACCGTGTAAATTTCTAGGTCTAGTTTTAGACTCTAAGCTAACTGGTGTTCCGCATTGTGAGTATGTAGGTGATAAATGTGAGCGGGCTCTAAACATGCTCCGTTGTCTTTCGGGTGTCTGGTGGGGTGCTCACCCTTATTCCCTAAAACTGGTTTACAATGCTTTGATAAGAAACATCCTAGACTATGGATCTTTCCTCTTAGAGCCGTGTAGCGCTGCTGCTCTGAAGAAGTTGGATAGCGTTCAATCTAAAGCTTTACAGATAATATCTGGAGCCATGAAATCGAGTCCTATCAATGCTTTACAAGTTGAGTGCGGCGACCTTCCCCTGAAGTTGTCTGATAGATTCCTCGCAAGAGCCTTTCAGTTTTCCTTTCATCCCCTTCGCCAGAAGCTTTCCTCTTTACTAGAACAGATTTGTTATTCTGGGTATTGGTCCCACAAAAACACACCATGTTTAGTTAAAAGCTATCAGAAATTTATTTATGTGAATGCTCCCTCTCATTGCTCTACCCAACTTCCTTTATTTGAATGTAAATATTTTGAATCACTAATATTAAATCCGAATATTTGCTATAATCTTACAATTCCTAAAAAAAAATAATTGTTATTCAACTTCCTTTATTTCTTTAGTGGAAAATAAGTGGCCAGATTATCATTTCATTTATTGTGATGCTTCGAAAAGTCCCTCTTCTTGTGTTGGTGTTGGTGTGTTCCATCAACAATACCAAATAATCCAGAAAATTAAATTACCCCCCAGAAGCATCCGTTTTTACGGGCGAATGCTTTGGAATATTAAAATCTTTAGAATATGTTTTAATAGCAAAGTTAAGAATGTCTCTCATGTACCTTGTCGAATGAGATTGGTCAAACCCTGGATGACCGAGGGTCTGCTTAGGTGTATCCGCAACGTG
Source organism: Phalera bucephala (assembly GCA_905147815.2). Lineage (NCBI taxonomy): Eukaryota > Metazoa > Arthropoda > Insecta > Lepidoptera > Notodontidae > Phalera > Phalera bucephala. The sequence continues at coordinate 109,607 of CAJHXA020000006.1, read as the reverse complement.
ATAGGATGCATAGTCGACTAAAGCTTACTCCTGATAATAATGTATTAATGACAACATACCGTAGATACCGCAACTATTGTAATAATATTTTTAAAAAAGTCAAAAGAGAATATGATAAAGCAGATATTAAGAGGGCCTCTTCTAATAGCAAAAAACTATGGCAAGTAATTAAATAATCCACAAAACTGGCCAAACCACACGATACTTCTCTAGATTTACTATCAATTTCATCAACGGCTCATCAATCCGTTCAGTTGATTAATGAATACTTTGTCAATATTGGAAAAGCGTTATCCGAGCAAATTTTAAAAGATACGCTACACCATAATCTTAATAACAATTTATTATCATCTTTTTCTCGACGACACTCATTTACGTTACTAGACACCGATGAAAAAGAAATCGAAAGTATTATTCTCTCCCTGAAATCCAGTAGTGCGGTTGGCTATGATGGCATACCCCCAAAAATGCTGAAACTATTCAAGGATAAACTTGTACCAATAATAACCCATCTGTGCAATCTCAGCCTCACCATGGGCGTATTTCCTGATGCCTTCAAGGAGTCTCTTGTTATACCTATATATAAGACTGGCAGTAGTAATAATCTTACCAACTCTATCGAAAATATTAGAACGAATTATGTATTCCAGATTAATCAATTATCTTGAAAAAAATAAACTATTGGCTCCCCAACAATATGGTTTCCGATCAAGTAGATCAGCATCTGATGCCGTTCAAGACTTAACTGATTATGTTGTGACTAAAATTGATGCTGGCAAGAAAACGCTTGCTATATTTTTGGACTTAAAAAAAGCGTTTGACACGGTCTCGATTCCACTTCTTATTGGCAAGCTTAACCGTTTAGTTGTCAGGGGAACCCAACTGGAATTATTCAATTCGTACCTAAATAAAAGAGTTCAACGTATTAAGGTGGGAACACATACCAGTGATGATTTATTAGTATCTTGCGGTATACCACAAGGAAGTGTAGTGGGTCCAACCCTATTTTTAGCTTTTATTAATGACTTGTGCCAAATGTCACTAACAAATGGGAAAATTATTTCATTCGCAGACGACACAGTCTTAATATTCTTCGGAAATGATTGGAATGAAACATTTTATCATGCCCAAGTTGGTCTTAACATAGTAATACAATGGTTAAAATTAAATCTCTTAACCATTAATACAACTAAAACAAATGTCCTTACGTTTGCACCTCGTAATTCATCACTTCCACCCCATAATTCTTTACACATTACAGCACATACCTGCGCGATGCAACCTAATACTAAATGCCTTTGTCCAAAATTTAATACCGTCCCCGTTCTCAAGTACTTAGGAGTATTCATCGACCAAAACCTAAATTTTCAATACCATATCACTCATCTCGCTTCACGTGCCAGGAAATTACTTTATCTTTTTAAAAATTTACGACACATTTCTGATTTCAACGTAATCAAAATGGTCTATTTCGCGTTGTGTCAATCTATACTGTCTTATTGTATCACCTCTTGGGGTGGCACAACCAAAACATCTATCATGAAATTAGAAATTGCACAACGCGCCATATTAAAGAAACACTCGTTGACTCACTTTGATCATTCTGCTTACCAAAAACTGATGATCTGATATTGTATGCAGAAGTCCTTCTTTAAAAACAAGTTTTAGCCGAAGATTTTTCTGCTTTATGGGGTCTTACCTCTACAATAAGTGCAATAAATTCACCGGCATCTACGCCCTAAATTACGATCGTTGTAAAAAAATTGTTACAGACTGGCTAATCAACATGAACCATAAAGAGACAGAACATCTTTAACAAGTAATATCATAAAACTGTTCTCTCCCTCTCTCTTTTCGGCACATACTAACACCATACACACACCGTTACACTCTATCACAATACACATACACGCATTCACACACTAACACACAACAAACATACACATGAATATGAGCATCCTAATAATTATTATTTTGTTTCCTGTTTTTTTTTATGTTTTTTCATTTTTGTTTAATAACTATATATGAGCACAAGCCGATCCGTGGCTGGAGACCTGGTGATCCGAAACACAAGGCTTGCCTTAGCTCGGGCACCAGTCTCCACAATGTATGTAAACTTGTTCTATGTGTGCATGTCAATTTGTACCTATTGTGGAGAAAATCAATAAAGAATTATTATTATTATTAAGAAAAGCAGTAATATTTACAGACAGTAAAAGTGCTTTACAGGCCCTGGGTCGCAATCCGTTCAAATCAGCTCACTGCAATATTATTATCGAATCTCGAGAACAGGTATTTAAATGAATTAGTAGGGGAACAGACGTCACTTTTGCGTGGGTTCCTAGCCACAAAAACATTGAAGGAAATAATAAAGCAGACTTGGTGGCCAAAGAGGCGGTTACATCGGGCGATGTTTACCCATATCAAAATTACACTCATGATCTAATGGCGCTGTCCAAAAATCATCTCCAGATTTCCTGGAGTGATTGTTCGACAAATGATATAAGTAAGGGGAAATTCTACCATTCCATCCAACCAAATATACCCAGCAAACCCTGGTTTGCCAAAGCGGGCTTCTGTAAATGGACTACATCCATCATTATTAGAATGCGTTTAGGTCACGTTTGTACACCAGAACATTTAGCGAGGCTTGGTATAGTCGGTTCTGATGTTTGTGGTTGCGGCGAAGTTGGAGATTTAAACCATATATTTTTTGCTTGCCCCCTGAATGACTCTTCTGTCTTTTATTCACAGCTTCACCAACTTAAAATTCCTTGTCCATTCTCCATTCCTTCTCTATTGTCATTTAATAATATTGATATTTATTCTACCATAAATATGTTCATCCTACACAACAACATCCACATATAATCATTTCCTTCCTTTGCAACTTTCCTAATAAATCTTTCCAAATTTTCTTGTTACCATTCCTTTTTTTTTCCTTCGTTTCCCTAACTTTGAACAATGGCATAATGTAAACGCAATTGCCAATAAAAAAAAATAATAAAAAAAAGTTTATTCTAGATTCGTTATTTGTAGTTTAATAATAATAAAGCTTCCATAAATTTAATAGGCCGCAAATAAGTTTAATTCTACAGACGATAATGGCTGTTTCTAAATCAACAAACACGTATAATCGTCAGAATTGGGAAGATTCGGTAAGCATCTTGTTTCTAATTAAATCAACAAATTTAAATTAGGACGTGCTATTCATACGTTGTTGTTTTGTGCAGGACTTTCCAATATTGTGTCAAACATGTCTCGGAGATAACCCCTACATACGTATGGTAAGCTTTTGTGATTTGTCACCTAATTAATTTTTTTACTAGGGATGATACTGTTATAAACTTCATACATTTTCTTTATAGACCAAAGAAAAATATGGCAAAGAATGCAAAATATGTTCGCGTCCATTCACAGTCTTCCGGTGGTGCCCTGGTGCTCGAATGCGTTTCAAAAAAACAGAAATATGCCAGACTTGTTCCAAACTGAAAAATGTTTGTCAAACTTGCCTCTTAGACCTTGAATATGGGTTACCAATCCAAGTTAGGGATGCTGCACTTAAAATACAAGATGATCTACCTCGTAATGGAGTAAATAAAGAATACTATATCCAGAATTTGGATAGTCAGATGGCTAAGTTTGATCCAACTCAGCCTAGTAACTCTGCGCTGAAGTCTAAAGGTGCTTCCGACCTGTTGTTGCGATTGGCCAGAACTGCACCATATTATAAAAGAAATAGGCCACATGTGTGCTCATTTTGGGTGAAGGGAGAGTGCAGGCGTGGTGAGGAATGTCCATACCGTCACGAGAAACCTACAGATCCTGATGATCCATTGGCTGATCAAAACATCAAGGACAGGTAAAGATTTTCAATATTTGTTATAAACCTTAAAATATCCAACTTAATGTTGGAGTTCTATTGTATCATGTGTATAAAACTAGTGTAAATGTATACCCCTGTATGTAAATGGTTTTAATATGTCAAAGTTGTTAAATAAATCTGATATTAATTCTAGCTTCTAATTTATTAATTTGTCATAAATAGTGACAATAAATTGTTCTTATGATTAACATATTTCAATGTCCCCCCTCCACGTCTTTCTGTTTGAATGCAATAAACTCAATAACTTCCATACATATTTTCTTATGGTTGTCACCAATTGATGGAGTGATTCAAGAGGAAGGTTTATGTGTATAATTCACCTGGGCAGGTCACTAGTGATTAATAAAATCGGACTAAATCAGATGCATGCTTTGTTTATGTATGTATTTATAAGAGTTTATTGTTGGGTTACTGGGCACCAATTTTGCAAATTGTACTTTCGTCAAGAATTGGTTTGTCAGCAAAGTACCTAATCTTTATACCATACTTGAGATATGATTTTCCTATACACACTAGACACTGACCAATATCATGAATCTAAGTACACTTATGATTAATCTATACTTAAGCGCATCTATTTAGCTCGTTCTGCATTGTTCTCCCATACTCCATAAATGCAATGTATACAAAAAGAATTGTAAACCTCATTTTTTAAAAAAGAGTAACCGTGGAGTTTCTTGCCCTTCTTCTCCACAGGAATGACTTTTCGAACGGGTGGTAGAGTCTTAAGTAATAATAATTTTCTCTTTTTGACTATTCATAAGTGCCTTTTGGTCTACATGAATAAAAAACTTTTGATTTTGATTTTGATTTTATAAAAAACAAACATGAAACTTGGCCAAACAATGCTGATGTATAATGTTTATCATAATTAGTTCATAAAATAATCAGCTAGTTCTTACAATACCAAATCGGTAATGGTTATAGAAGGACCAAGTAAAAGATGCTATATTTTTCTTGTTTACAGATACTATGGTGTAAATGATCCTGTAGCAGAGAAGCTTATGCGACGTGCAGCGGCTATGCCGGCACTGCTTCCCCCCGAAGATAAGAATGTCACCACATTGTATATAGGCAATCTGCCTGACAATATAACTGAGGATGAACTCAGAGGTCATTTCTACCAATATGGCGAAATTAGGTAAGTTTTTGTTAAAGGAAACAGAAAGATGAACTTATAATGTGTTTGGGCTTTATTCTGATTGCAAAATTTAGTCTATACTTCAAGTAGTTTGTGGAGAGGTCTAGGTCTAGCTTTTCTGCTTGTGAATACCCTGTTAGCTGAATGTCCCTACAGCTTCACTGGACTTCTATCTGGTGTAGGAGACACGATGATCATGGAAGTAGTTCCCTCAAGGCGAGGACCTCCCATTGCACTGTATTTGGGTTTACTCTTGCAATTACCTTTGATGTGGGTAACTCAAACATGGGATCTTTGGTAGTGGAGACTAGATATGAAGGCCCCATGTGTTATAGCTACATATTATAAAACAAAGTCCCCCACCTCTTCAAGTCTGTCTGTCTGAACACGATAAACTCAATAACTACCAACTAACATATTTCAATGTCCCCACCACGCGTCTTTCTGTTTGAATGCGATAAACTCAATAACTTCCATACATATTTTCATATGGTTTTCACCAATAGGTAGTGATTCAAGAGGAAGGTTTATGTGTATTCACCCGTGCGAAGCTGGGGCGGGTCACTAGTTTAATATAATATGATACTAATGTCAAATATCGCTACCAGATAATTTATCAGTACAAAAAATACTTTTTTTTTTTTTTTATAGAAAACATAGCCACACAATATTTTTAATACTCATTTTGTGACAAGGGAATAATAATAATAAGGAATGTAGTTACATGCTAATCTAACCAATTATTACGACTTATTATTGTAGAATAATATGTATATGTTTATTATGTGTTTTTATTTATAGGTCTCTGACTTTAGTGCCCAGAGCACAGTGTGCATTTGTACAGTATACAACAAGAAGTGCTGCGGAACATGCAGCTGAGAAGACATTCAATAGGCTTGTTATAGGAGGCAAGAGGCTTACCATTAAGTGGGGCAAGTCACAAGATATTGTACATTCTTCTTTACGTTTTTGTCAATTTATAAATTCTTTTATTATATGTTTATTCACTGAATTCTTAGTAGCAACTATAACTAAGGGTCTCTATTACATGCTGTATTTGAACCCGCAGTGTTTTTACTATAGAAATTTATTTCTGTATAGTGTGATAGTTTTTGAACATGACTTTCATGTAGGTACGGTCGGCGACATAAGTCCTTAACATCTTCAAGTTTTCCAAATTTATTTGCAAATTTTTGTTTTGTTGTTGTTTTTGTTTTATTGTTTGTGTTCATATAAATGTATTTGAATATGTTGCTAATAATTTGCTCTTGACAATGTTCTTCGACATTCGTAATATAAAGAGTATTACTGATTTGAAAAACTGAGGATGTTAAGCGAACTACGTTGCTCACTGTATACAAATACGCTGAGCGTTTACTCCCAAGCCACGACTAAGCCGGCAAATGATCCAAATGTTCGTGTCAAATTACGACCGATACAGTTCCCGCATGTCTGCTGTAATTTTAATGTGTTGTGTGTACCACAGGTCGCCAGGGTGTTAACGAAAAGAATGAAATGACACCAGTTTTAGAGCCGGTTCCTGGTCTTCCGGGAACGTTGCCCCCGCTACCAGCTTATCTGCATCCCTTCCCACCACAGGTATGTATATTATCCTATTAGAATCATATATTTTAGTATACAGGGCGGACAGGCGCTCCTAGCGAACAAGATTAAGAGGAAAAAATAAGGCCTTCTGAAGGCCAATTCTAGTAATTAAGTGTTCAAAATGCAGTTCCGATCTGATCTCAATCTCATCAACTTCACAAATAGTATTCTCTTAACATATTTGAATCCTTCAATGACATACCGAATCGAGATCGGACCGAATGTTGAAAAACATGTAAACCGTATTCTGGTAGCGTTTTGAACTAACAAACTACAAAATTCGTATTCTCGTACAATAACAAACGTCAAATCTGAGATTGAAATGACACTGACGCACGAATCAAATTTGACTGAAGAGACATTGCGAATAGTTGGTTTTACGCATAAAATAAAATTTATTATAAAGTTTTACGCAATTATTCAACATAAAAGGAGTGGATTCGGCTTAAGGTGAAATTATCTAATAGCTGCACTACGAGCAGACGACGAAGCAACGTCGGAATGACATAGGCAACGCCGACGTACTTTACGTGATCGTCGTTTCGCTTTCCATGAGCGATTCGGAGTTTGTAAAAACTTACAGACTCACGAAACCGCTAGTGGAAAGCCTTATTGACGAACTGAAGCCCCATATGCCCAGAAAAAAAGCCGTAACGATGGACTGGATGCTGCTGTGAAGGTTAGTTTTAAGTACCTATTACCTATACACAACACACATTTTTACACACCCGAGGTAAATACTCAATATATGCAATATGAAAGCTATATATTTATATATATCTATATCATCACGTTAGATTCCTTGCATTGTATATTCTTAAATATTTAAAAATCATTCTAATATTACCTTTTTTCCTAGGTTTTGGTAACACTCACATTTTATGTGAGTGGTTCATACCAAACTTTGGTGGGACAAAGCATTTCACCTGCTTTGTCACAACCTAGTGTGTCGAGGGCTGTGCAGCAAGTGACAGATGCTTTGAACCACCCAACAGTGTCCAGCAAGTACGTGAACTTTCCTCTGAAAAGAGAGGCAAGGGAAAGAATTAGAAGCAGGTAAGTTATGATTAGTTTATTCTAATATGAACCTATCTATTGAAATTTGTTAATAATCACAAGTTTATTTATGATTTTTGTATTTTAGATTCTATTCAAAATATGGGTTCCCCGGAGTTGTTAGCTGCATAGATGGTACACATGTCTCCATCATAAAACCTACAGAACATGAGGAGGCACATTACTGCCGTAAAGGCTATCATTCTTTGAATGTGATGATAGTAAGTATAGATATTAATTCATATGAAGTAATAATTATTAAACTTTATTATTATTGATTGTTAATAAAAAAAATCTTGCTTTCCAGATTTGTGATTTGTGATGCAGACCAAAACATTCTCTGTGTAGACCCATCCAGCCCGGGGAGTACCCATGATTCAACCATTTAGAGGGACCACCCATTAAATGCTCATCTTAATGAGGTTGTAGGCTCGTTATATAATATAGACATAAACACATTTAAATACATAAATTATATTTTATATATTTATACATATTATATGAGCACACAAATATTTCTGGCTACAATCTACTATTTAGTATATTTAATATTGCACAATATTAGTTTCGTGCGAATATGGTACAGTGGAGCCGCGCAAGGCGCTATGTCCTTGCGTTGACATTTAGTGCGAGCACGGCTATCAGACGTGTGCCCCGTATCGGTCGTTGACCCGCCGCGCTAATTTACGTGTACATTATTAATCTTACTTCTTTTCTACATTTAAGTTCTTGTCACTATCTGTGTTCTCCTTCTATACTTTCTAGACTGTATCTGTGCTTGTGTTTCTAAATATACTTCTGTGTCAGTGAACTTTGTGTGCTTCTTTCTTGAACTCAAAGGACCCGCCAGGTACAAACATTTGACTATCCATCCTTCCATAAACTATAACCATAAGGTTATTGTTTTCAATTTTTCTTTTAGGTATGTACATTTTTTCAGAAGTCACATTATATGATAGCAGTGATAGCCTAGTGGTTAGACCGTTGGACTGCAAAGTCAGGGGTCTCGGCACGTCCAGGCACGCACCTCTGTCTTTTCGAAAGCGTGTGCGTTCACGGTGAAGGAAAACCTCGTGAGGAAACCTGCATGCCTAAGAATTTCTTGAAGGTGTGTGAAGTTCGCCAACCCGCACTAGGCTAGCGTGGTGGACTATGGCCCTAAACTCTCTTAGTTTGAGAGGAGGCCCGTGCCCAACAGGGGGACAGTTTCTTAACAGTAGCCCTGTTTATATATTATTATATTAAACACACAGGAGGGCAGCCCTGAGTATTGGTTTTACCATAAACATATTGAAGCCCGGAATGTAGTGGAACACAATATAGGAGTTTTAAAAGCAAGATTCAGGTTTGTTAATATAAACATGTTTAAAAAAATGAAATAATTGCTTATTTATTAATTTAAAACGTATCACTTACAAACTATAATCAAATTATTAATCAACAATGTGTAAACACTTATATGTGTTTACTTAATATTATAAAGATAATACACTAAATTAATTTTTTATACTCACTAATCAACAATGGTTTATCTTCATAACAATATATTTATTGATCAACAGTGTTTAAAATTATTACTTTACTAATTAACAATTGTATATATTTATCAATCAACAAGGTTTAAAATAGGATGGATGTAATTTTCAATTTTCCTTTTCTTTCAGATGTCTATTAGTAGCATGGCAGCTGCATTACAAGCCTGAGATGGCTGCAAAAATAGTTAATGCTTGCTGTGTTCTACACAATGTAGCGAATCAGGCTCGGCTTAGAGCACTAGCACTTCCAGAGCACGACCGTGACGATAAGCAGCGGCTGCAAGTGTGCGACACGCCGAGGAGACGCTCGTCCCGGCCGTACAAGCTGCTGTAAGCACGTCCACGGATGATGGGCGCCGGCACAACCAACCCTTAGCGCAGGGGACTGTACAGCAAGTGGTCGTGCAAACCCTGTGGGCAATTAAAAATTGATATATATATTTTCTAAAGACTTATTTGTTTTCACTAAAATTAGTTTTTACAAATTTAAATTACCTTTACCCATCTTCCATAAAACTAATTATCGCTGCTGCTACTGATGCTGCTGTTGATCCTTACATTCTAAAATCAAATACGCCGTATACTTTCCCCCATGATTTTAATATCTGGAGCCGCGAGCAGTATTGAGTTTATTTGCTTTTTGCTACCCATAACCATAAATTTAGATTTTTGCGGGTTTAATACCAGTGAGTTGTTTTTCGACCACGTTGCAACCCTATCCTGTTCAGTATTAATCACTTGTACAGCGGATGCAGTGTTACTGGCATTACAAAACAGATATAATTGCGTGTCATCCGCGTACATGTGGAACAAACAGTGACGAAAGCAGTTAGTTAAGTCAGCAGTGTAAAGTATAAAAAGGAGCGGGCCGAGCAACGATCCCTGTTGAATTCCCCTCGTTACCAGGCGTGGGGAAGACAATACCCTTGACCCATCACATTTCCATATCTCAACTTGTTGATACCTGTTGACTAGATAGCTATCAAACCATCTTATAGTTTCCGGTTGAAACCCGTAGTATGAGAGCTTTGGCAGCAATAAAGGAATATTTAATGAGTCAAAAGCGCGTGAAAAATCAAGTAATTTCAAAATAGAACCCTCCACGATCTCTGGCTTCAAGGATATTTCCTACTACACTTTTTATTATTACTTATTCCTACTACTGCTAAGGCTGTCGCAGTGCCACGCCCCCTTTTAAAACCCGATTGTAAATCTGGAAGAATGCCATTTAATTCCAAAAAATCAACGACCTGCACATATACCACCCTCTCCAACACCTTAGACAAACTGGGCAATATACTGATGGGACGAAGATCCTTAAAAGCGTGCGGATTATTATTTTTCGGAATAGGACGCACTATCGCTTTCCGCCACAAGTTAGGGAATTTACTGGAATTGATAGATTGGTTTATGATACTGGTTATTGCTGACAAGGATTGTGGCAGTGTAAGCCTAATCATATCCTTAGATATTCCATCCAATGATGTTAAATATGGTTGTCTCATCCACAGGCTTTAGTGAAAAACTCGTCTAAATGCCTGGATCAGCTAACTGTCCCAGGAATATATTGTCCTTGTTAGCCGGAAGTACATATTTCTTAAAATTGGACCATAATAATTTAGGATCGACATTTTCATTTATGTTTTTAGTGAAAAATGCTTTTTTTTTCATTGAATAAAGCAGTCGTTGCCTGATGCTTTAAGACTAAATAATATTGCTTATGTGTATCCAGCTTAGTTTTATGGTAGCGACAGCGAGCCTGATCCCTCAGTCTAAACATTAACTTTATATTGTCCGTTATCCAAGGCGTAGGCAGATTTCGTAAAGGGTAAATTTACCCTACAGAAGTGGAATAGTAATAACAAGGAAATATTAGAAAGGATAAGGTCAATGGAATTAAAAGAACCTACAAGGCATGCATCATCATCATCATCATTTCAGCCTATACTGGTCCACTGCTGAACATAGGCCTCCCCAATCGCTTTGCCGCGTGGTTCCCGGCTTAGAATTGGACCAACTCATCTTATCTCATTGGGTGTCGTACAAGGCGACTAAGAGACAACTAGGGAACGGGCAGCAGCGTTCTCCTAGATACTTCCACGACCACTGAACTGCGCTCGCCAACCCGCCTGCCAAGCGTGGCGAGTAAGGCAAATCCCCCAATCAACATGAAAGAAAAGTACAAACCCAGGCCCCTAGTCCCCGGCAGTCCTGTTCGTCCTGGCCACGGTAGCAGCCATGGTAACGACAGGACAAGGGGTGCGAAGAATCTCCGGCAGAGATTCGGCTACCACCAAAAACGACGAAAATTGGCCCTGGTGACATACAACGCACGCACGTTGAGGACAGATGAGAAGCTAGTTGAGCTGGAAGAAGAGATAGACAAGTTGCACTGGAGTATAATTGGTTTATCGGAGGTCCGAAGAGAGGGCGAGGACACGATAACCTTAAAATCCGGCAATTTGTTTTTCTACCGGGAGGGCGAACAACAGTCCCAAGGTGGTGTCGGATTTATCGTCCACAAGTCACTCATAAACAACGTTGTGTCCATCACTAGTGTGTCGAGCAGAGTAGCGTACCTGATACTCAGAATATCCAAAAGATATTCGCTGAAGGTCATACGGGTCTACGCACCGACCTCGGCATACTTAGATGATGAGGTCGAAGTTATGTATGAGGACATTAGTAGAGCCATACATACTTCCAAAGCACATTTTACAGTAGTTATGGGTGACTTCAATGCGCGGCTGGGCCAACGGGGCGATGATGAGCTGAGAGTGGGGCAATTTGGATATGGGCAGCGCAACCCCAGGGGTCAGAGGCTGGCCGAATTTCTGGAGAAAGAGGGACTCTTTATGATGAACTCTTTCTTCCAGAAGCCGCCTCATAGGAAATGGACCTGGATGAGCCCTGATGGTTCCACAAAAAATGAGATAGACTTCATCATGAGCACCAAGCGACAAATATTTAATGATGTCTCCGTGATTCATAGGGTAAAAACCGGCAGTGATCACCGAATGGTCAGAGGCACATTAAATATTAATGTCAAAATGGAAAGATCGCGTCTGATGAAGTCTACGCTCCGACCTACTTATGCATATATCCAAAACCCCGAGAACTTTCAACTCGAATTGCCAAACCGCTTCGAATTGCTAGACAGCAGCGCATCAGTGGACGAAATCAACAACAGGCTGGTAGAGACTGTTCATACGGTCGGGTCCAAGTATTTTAAGACCCACCGTAAAAATAGGCCTCAAAAACTATCTGACTACACCCGAAACCTTATGGCTGAGCGACGTTCCATGACGCTCCAAACCTCCGATGATGCTAAGTCCTATAGGCAGCTAAATGGACAGATATTAAATTCCTTGCGACACGACTTACGGTCCTTCAATGCAAGGCGTATCGAGGAGACCATAGAGCAGAACAAGGGCTCTAAAGTGTTCGCAAGAGACGCGTCTATTGGGCAGAGCCAGTTGACGAAACTGAAGACGGAGGACGGAAACGTAACGTCAAATAGGTCAGAGGTGCTCAGGGAGATAGACAGGGTTCTATGGACAGTTATATACCTCAGTAGCTAAACCTGTTGTTGACTTGGTAAAAGACCCAAGAGCCAAGCTAACCCGACACTGCACTGAAGATATCCCGGACATCAGCCTGTGCGAGATTAGGATGGCTCTCAAACAACTAAAAAACAACAAAGCGCCGGGTGAAGACGGAATTACTGCAGAACTTCTGAAGGCGGGCGGATCGCCGGTACTTAAAGTCCTTCAGAGGCTATTTAATTCCGTCTTGCTTGAAGGGAAAACGCCGGAAGCATGGAACAGGGGTGTGGTGGTGCTGTTTTTCAAGAAAGGTTTTATTGAAGAACTATAGGCCCATCACACTGCTGAGCCATGTTTATAAGTTGTTTTCGAGAGTCATTACGAATCGTCTCGAACGAAGGCTTGATGACTTCCAGCCTTCCGAACAAGCCGGTTTCCGGAAAGGTTTTAGTACCATAGACCACATACATACGCTGCGGCAGGTTATACAGAAGACTGAGGAGTATAATCGGCCACTATGCTTGGCGTTTGTGGACTATGAGAAAGCCTTTGATTCGATCGAGACTTGGGCGGTTCTTAGATCTCTCCAGCGATGCCGCATTGACTATAGGTACATCGAAGTGTTGAAGTGCTTGTATAATAACGCCACCATGTCAGTCCGAGTACAGGGGCAGTGCACGAAGGTGATCCCCATAAAAAGAGGAGTAAGACAGGGAGACGTCATTTCTCCGAAACTGTTTACGGCCACCTTAGAGGACGCCTTCAAGCTCTTGGAATGGCAAGGACTTGGCATCAACATCAATGGCGAATACATCACTCACCTTCGATTTGCCGACGACATTGTGGTCATGGCGGAGTCGCTGGAAGATCTAGGACGAATGCTCGGTGACCTCAATAGAGTATCCCAACAAGTGGGTCTTAAAATGAATATGGACAAAACAAAAATAATGTTTAATGTCCATGTCGTACCCACCGCACTCACCGTTGGGAACTCTACTCTTGAAGTTGTCGACGAATACATTTACCTGGGACAGGCAGTCCGGTTAGGTAGGTCCAACTTTGAGAGAGAGGTCAATCGACGAATCCAACTCGGCTGGGCAGCGTTCGGGAAACTGCGCAACATCTTCTCATCCAAAATACCTCAGTGCCTAAAGACTAAAGTGTTAAGTCAATGTGTGTTACCAGTGATGACATATGGATCAGAGACGTGGTCTCTTACAATAAGTCTCATAAAAAAGCTCAAAGTTGCTCAGCGAGCTATGGAAAGAGCTATGCTCGGCGTTTCTCTACGTGATCGAATCAGGAATGAGGAGATTCGTAGAAGAACCAAGGTCACCGACATAGCCCTCAGGATTAGCATGCTGAAGTGGCAATGGGCTGGCCACATAGCGCGAAGATCGGACGGGCGTTGGGGCAGAAAGATTCTAGAGTGGAGACCACGTATTGGCAAGCGCAGCGTAGGACGACCGCCTGCCAGATGGACCGACGATCTTGTGAAAATCGCAGGAAATCGTTGGATGCAGGTTGCATCGGACCGCTTACGCTGGAAAGCGATTGGGGAGGCCTATGTTCAGCAGTGGACAAGTATAGGCTGAAATGATGAGGCAGATTTCGTAACACCGTGGTCTTAATTGGTGCATGGGCATCAAAAAGCTGAATTATGTAAGAATTCAATAAATGTACCATGTCATTAACATTATCCAGGTAGCATATCATACTCCATGGAACAGATTGCAAGTTATTTTCAAAATAGTCCAGCAGTATATCTCTAATCGGACGATATGAGATTGTTCTTTTAACAGGCTTTTCTTTTTTGACAAGCATCTTGCATGTTAAAAACGAGTGATATCCGAGCTCACCTATAGAATTCACATCCACATCTCGACACGGGGCATCCGTACAGATCACATCGATAAACGTTGCACTAGCACCGCAAAGCACAAAATGCGTGGGCACAGTCACTAACTGGTCCATATTATGGTAATTTAAAAAATCCTTAAGACGTCTCGCCTTGGAGTCATTACTATCGAGTAAGTTGACGTTAAAATCACCTAAAAGTATAAGATTATCGTATGGTGCTATTGCGCAAATACTGTCAGTTATTGCATCCAAAAAAATATTTAAATCTAACCAGGGGGGGGGCGGTAAGCTGTTCCAATCATAGTTTTCTTGGTTTTAGTGTTTAAGCTCACCCACATCTGTTCAACCATAGGATGATGAGGATGAATCCTTACACGAGCACTTATACCTAATTTAATATAGAAAGCTACACCTCCACCCCGTCCTTCTCGAACAGCTATGGGGCGTGGAATGTGACGTAGCTGGTAACCTGGTACCGCTGGCGCCCGGCCTTCCTCACCCTTGCGTAACCATGACTCGTTAATGGCCATAATATCAACAGAATGATGAATCATGGCCACAATAAATTCGTCATAATTCGTTGATAAAGAACCAGCATTCCAAAAACCAAATTTTGCCCACCCAGCATTTGCGCATTTATTAAATTTAACCATACTCACTGACCGGCATCGAAGTTGTTGGATATTAAAATATGACCCGGTGGAATAATAAGCTAGGCATTTGTGCACTATACAAAATATGAAAACAATTATATTATTATTATAATTAAGTAAATAATAGAGGATCACACAGCTGCTTCATTCAAAGTGGCGTAACTATATACTATAGCATCCGAAAAGCCCGTAGTCCATCCCAATAAATATAAATGTGCCAAAACAATTATTAAAACTATTATTAAGTTACCTAATATTATAAATACAAAAGTAAAGTAAAATGTTCTGAATTAATTGTCAACAAATGCACAGTTCAAAGTTTTAGTGGTTGAACTGTGCATGTTGTTGCTTAACTATTGTATTTTATTTAAAGTCTTACCCTCTTTTAATTATATTTTTGTATAAATTGTAAGCCTGGTTTGTGTAATAGTGTAGTATGGTTTTAAGCTAATAAAGTTATTATTATTATTAAAAGACAAATTATTTGCATAGGCCAAGCTCTAATTAATCCTGGGTGTTTTTTGTTGAAATCAGGACCAAAAACACGCAGTAGATCGCCGTCAGTACGGATGTGGTTGGCCCGATCATCAGCTTTGCACCGAGCTAGTATACGGCCATGTCTCGTCCACACGAATTGCCATCCATGCCGCTGCCCAACATCCCGTGCTCGCCGAAACAGCTGCCGATTTGTTTTTGTGAGACGTTCGTTGATATAAAACCGTTTCGGCGGACCCGGTACGCCTGGGTCCGCAGTGTTCGCTCCTCGTCGCACGTGCGATCTCCTCATTCCTGATTCAATCACGTAGAGAAACGCCGAGCATAGCTCTTTCCATAGCTCGCTGAGCAACTTTGAGCTTTTTTATGAGACTTATTGTAAGAGACCACGTCTCTGATCCATATGTCATCACTGGTAACACACATTGACTTAACACTTTAGTCTTTAGGCACTGAGGTATTTTGGATGAGAAGATGTTGCGCAGTTTCCCGAACGCTGCCCAGCCGAGTTGGATTCGTCGATTGACCTCTCTCTCAAAGTTGGACCTACCTAACCGGACTGCCTGTCCCAGGTAAATGTATTCGTCGACAACTTCAAGAGTAGAGTTCCCAACGGTGAGTGCGGTGGGTACGACATGGACATTAAACATTATTTTTGTTTTGTCCATATTCATTTTAAGACCCACTTGTTGGGATACTCTATTGAGGTCACCGAGCATTCGTTCTAGATCTTCCAGCGACTCCGCCATGACCACAATGTCGTCGGCAAATCGAAGGTGAGTGATGTATTCGCCATTGATGTTGATGCCAAGTCCTTGCCATTCCAAGAGCTTGAAGGCGTCCTCTAAGGTGGCCGTAAACAGTTTCGGAGAAATGACGTCTCCCTGTCTTACTCCTCTTTTTATGGGGATCACCTTCGTGCACTGCCCCTGTACTCGGACTGACATGGTGGCGTTATTATACAAGCACTTCAACACTTCGATGTACCTATAGTCAATGCGGCATCGCTGGAGAGATCTAAGAACCGCCCAAGTCTCGATCGAATCAAAGGCTTTCTCATAGTCCACAAACGCCAAGCATAGTGGCCGATTATACTCCTCAGTCTTCTGTATAACCTGCCGCAGCGTAAGTATGTGGTCTATGGTACTAAAACCTTTCCGGAAACCGGCTTGTTCGGAAGGCTGGAAGTCATCAAGCCTTCGTTCGAGACGATTCGTAATGACTCTCGAAAACAACTTATAAACATGGCTCAGCAGTGTGATGGGCCTATAGTTCTTCAATAAGGTAACCTTTCTTGAAAAACAGCACCACCACACCCCTGTTCCATGCTTCCGGCGTTTTCCCTTCAAGCAAGACGGAATTAAATAGCCTCTGAAGGACTTTAAGTACCGGCGATCCGCCCGCCTTCAGAAGTTCTGCAGTAATTCCGTCTTCACCCGGCGCTTTGTTGTTTTTTAGTTGTTTGAGAGCCATCCTAATCTCGCACAGGCTGATGTCCGGGATATCTTCAGTGCAGTGTCGGGTTAGCTTGGCTCTTGGGTCTTTTACCAAGTCAACAACAGGTTTAGCTACTGAGGTATATAACTGTCCATAGAACCCTGTCTATCTCCCTGAGCACCTCTGACCTATTTGACGTTACGTTTCCGTCCTCCGTCTTCAGTTTCGTCAACTGGCTCTGCCCAATAGACGCGTCTCTTGCAAACACTTTAGAGCCCTTGTTCTGCTCTATGGTCTCCTCGATACGCCTTGCATTGAAGGACCGTAAGTCGTGTCGCAAGGAATTTAATATCTGTCCATTTAGCTGCCTATAGGACTTAGCATCATCGGAGGTTTGGAGCGTCATGGAACGTCGCTCAGCCATAAGGTTTCGGGTGTAGTCAGATAGTTTTTGAGGCCTATTTTTACGGTGGGTCTTAAAATACTTGGACCCGACCGTATGAACAGTCTCTACCAGCCTGTTGTTGATTTCGTCCACTGATGCGCTGCTGTCTAGCAATTCGAAGCGGTTTGACAATTCGAGTTGAAAGTTCTCGGGGTTTTGGATATATGCATGAGTAGGTCGGAGCGTAGACTTCATCAGACGCGATCTTTCCATTTTGACATTAATATTTAATGTGCCTCTGACCATTCGGTGATCACTGCCGGTTTTTACCCTATGAGGTTGGCCCGATCATCAGCTTTGCACCGAGCTAGTATACGGCCATGTCTCGTCCACACGAATTGCCATCCATGCCGCTGCCCAACATCCCGTGCTCGCCGAAACAGCTGCCGATTTGTTTTTGTGAGACGTTCGTTGATATAAAACCGTTTCGGCGGACCCGGTACGCCTGGGTCCGCAGTGTTCGCTCCTCGTCGCACGTGCGCGCTTCGTATGAACTCATTGCGCAAATCGCGGCGCGATAAACGCACAACAACTAGTCGCGGCCGCGTCTCCACTGGGCCCGCAGGGCTTGTAGCGTTCATATGCCTACCACCGATGCGATCAGCGCTTACGATATCTCGGTCGTCAATATTGACGCCTAATTTGGTTGCTATCAGTTTCACCGTGTGACTTAGATTTTCGCCACTTACTTCGGGTATATTCACAATTTCGATGTCATTTTCCAGTAGCTGCTGGTCTCGGTCATTTAATTCCTGCGTGAGTTGAACCACCGCCTCCTCTGTTCCTGTCTGCGCCCTATTTTTTTGCTCTAAAGCACCCATTCTTGCATCCAGAACATTCAATCTCTCATTACATGCCCTTAGTTGGTCTCTGTCAATCTGTAGCTGGGCCATATCATCGCGCAACTTTTGGAATTCGCACTGCAATTCTTCCCTTAGCATAACCTGAAGTTCATTCCGCAAATCCTTTTTAAATGCACTTAGCACGGCGGCTATGTCCAAGGTAGATGTCTCAATGGCATAGCTTAGTGCGCTTGCACTCATTGTTTCCTCTGTCTGGTCACTATTTGGCGTATGGACCTTACCTTTCTTTGCCAGCTTTTTCTTACAGTCAACGCAGCTCCACCCAGGAGACAACAAGCCAGTGGATGGCAAAGATGCGCACAGCCGGTGAAATATAGCATTACATGTAACGCATTTAGCGCCTTCTAGCGGCGACAAAAAATTTGCGCAGGCGCCACACTTTACTGAGACATAATAACTTGTTGACGATTTAGCTTAGCACGTCCCGGAAAGCTCGATAGGTGGCGTTGTACGAATGTCGTTATGGCAAATTTAGCTATAAATAACCAATACGTAACACCATATAGGTCACAACACACCCGTAGCTTTCTTAGTATGCATTAGGGGTAACATACACTATTGTTTACGAGTCAAATCGAGTGTTTGTGTATAATATAGTTTTTTTTTTATATGTTTTTAGGGTAGATTAAGTAGCGTGTAGTTTGTAAATTGTTTTAATTTGTATATTTTTGTCCTTAATCCTCCACAGATACACTGTATAACTCTTTCACCTGTCCACACATTTAATTGTTAAACTTTTGAGTTCTTAGATTTACGCGAATATTACACATGAAATAAAACTATTTTTTCGGATTTTATCGCGGTTTATTTTGATTTTAAGTTCCCGACGTTTCGAGTGCTTTGCAGCACCCATGGTCACGGGAAGGACTGAGGTGTTAGACGTCAAAAGGCATAGTTGTTCCGGGGTACCCTCAAACTTCTTAATTATTTTTGTTTTTGTTGGTCCGATCTACGCAGAATGAGCTCACGGTGTCTTGAGGTCTTGCAGTGTTATGCTTGGTTTTAGATTTGATTATATTAATTACTGGATCCCAAGACGATGGAAGCACCCAGCCATCTTCTCTATTGAAATTAGGATGTTTTTTAATTTCAATAGCCTCGCGAACCATCCTTGGTAGGAATCGGTGTTCTTTCACGAGGATTTGTGGTCTATCAAATCTGATGTTATAACAATTCCCTAGCTTTCCTAGATGTCTCAGTAATCCGTAACCCCAACAACACCTTAAGCCATACGGTTTATAGAAAAAAGACCCACACTGATAGGTACTTAAACGGTGAATCTCACCACCATCCATCACAGTTAGCTACTGTGGGTAAATCTTTGTTTCAGAGAGCACAAGGGATCTGTGACAAGAAACATCTGGCTGCCGAGCTTCAAAATGTCAAGCAAGTCCTGCACGACAATAAGCTTCGAGTCCCACGCCAACGTCACATTGACCGAGTGAAACCAGCCACAGTCGAGCGTCTCCCTGCTGTACTACCTTACATAAGAGGAGTCACAGACAAGATTGGCTACATCTTGAAGCGTGCTTCAATTAAAACATTTTATAAGCCGCCAAAGAAGATCAGTCAGTTTTTACCATCTGTCAAGTGTCACATCCCTCTTCAAGATGCAGGAGTATACAAGCTTGATTGTGAATGTGGTCTCTCTTACATAGGACAAACAAAAAGACCAGTAAAAACTCGAGTTAAAGAACACATAGCTGACCTAAAACACCGTCGCTCAAAGAAGTCTGCAGTCTGTGAACATGTCCTTGACCGCACCCGCCATAACATCAGATTTGATAGACCACAAATCCTCGTGAAAGAACACCGATTCCTACCAAGGATGGTTCGCGAGGCTATTGAAATTCAAATCAAACAACTAGCGACCATTACGTTATCCAGACGTTACGCAAACGTAAACAACCTGAGTTGGAATTCTCAGAGGCCTTTAGTAACTTTACATTAGATATAAAGAAAACCCTAAAGGATTGGCCAAATGAACTGGACGGTAATAATAATAATAATAAGCCTTTTATTTCATGCAAAAAAGTAAGATACATACAAGTTTTTTTTTTAGAAGAAAAGTAAAAAGTTTAAGTAAGTGGATAATAATATATAAGTTTGCTTGCATGAACCCCTCCTCTGTGAAGGTGAAGGCCTCCTCTAAAGAATACCACAAGCGTTCGTAAGTAGGTAAAGTTCTGACGTTGTAGGTTACTATGTATAGCTGATCTTTCTTCTTTTTAGTTGAGTTACGTATTTCTTGGGATTGTGTTTCATTTCTTGGTGTTAAAGAAGTTTGAGATGTCTTCTTTAGTGGGTTTTGGTCTTGATCTTCCACGGTGACCAGCCGGATTGGAAGATGGTTTTCGTTGTTTAGTTGAAATTGATTGAATGTTGCATCGTTGAGGGGGGGGGGGGGGAGTTGGTTGCTATGAATGTAAGTTATTGGTTGTACTGTCGTTGGTTTGGTTGTGTGGTGTGTTGACGTTATTTTTTTACTAAGTAACTTAGAATGCTTGGTTTTATAACTCCTTCTGAGACACTGTTTGATCTGGGTATAGATGAGTTTGATTGTTTTATTTTGTTTTTCTTGATGGGTCTTGTTGTGCTATTACCAACTAGTGCTTGAGAATTGGGATCTGACTCTGGTGAAGTCATCAGTGTTCTTTTGTTGTTTGGTTTTAATATAACCAGTTTGTCGTATTTTATCGTGACTTTATTTCCTTTCTCGCGCTCTCTATTTGCTTCTTCCTGTAGTTCGTTCCTTTCGAGCAATTTTTCATTTATGAATTGCAATATATTGTTCTCCAAGTTATGATAGGATGTCTCGCTCTCTTCAATACCGAAGAAAATTATATTTCTTTGTCTTGCTTGTTTTTCCATAAATTGAATTCTTTTTTCTTGCTGTTCAACATTTTCTTTCAAGGTTTGATGTTTTTCTTCCAACATGGTAAATTTCTCTTCTAATTTGTTAGTTATATTGAGTGTTATTTGTTCTGTCACTTTTTCGCCACTTTTCTGAATTTCAATTTTTTGTACATTTAGTTCTTTTTGAATATTTTGTAAGGCTTTCATAATTTCCTCCATAGTGTCTGGTTTGTTTTGGTACTTGTAACGCCCTCTAGTAGAACTGTTTCGTATTCGTGTTGTGTGTAAGTCGAGCGTAGTGTGCTTCTTTTCTAATAGATGGCGCTGTTTCACAGTTTATTTTACTATGATAGATAGGTGAAATTGCAGACTCATTCTGATGTGAGGTTATGTTTTTCCAAAAGAATGGGTCACTTCGCGGTTTTCATTTATTTGCACTCCGGCACTTTCATAGATTAACACTGGTACAGTTTAAGTTCTTAGATTTACGAGAAAAGACTTGGAAAGTTCGTAGATTGTTGTTGTTTACACTTCAGTTTCTTAGTTTTTTTTTATGTATTATTTGTTAACTTAGGACCTTGTCTTCACTATATAGTCATATTCACTAGTTTATTTCACTTGTATGATTTTTTTTTCCACTAAATTCACTTTAATTATATTTTTAAATAACTTTTTATACGGACTATGTTGTTACCGCGTCTCACTACTACCCCCTCCCTCAAAAATCAACTGGACGGTACCTTACTTAAATTGAACGATAATGTTAATACTATTAAATCGGACATGCAATCGCTTGTGCAGACCACATCTGAGATAAGAATGGAACTAAATAGTCTTCGCCAAGAGCAATCCGAATTAAAATTGCATGTCTCGGACCTATACACTAAGCATACAAATCTTGAGCAGGAACTTGCGTCTGTGCAGGAGTCTCTAAAATTTGATAACATCCAGTTGATGGAATGCACAAAAAATGTCCAAGCACAAGAAAAGTACACTCAACAAGTTGAAGTTTTGAATAATTTAATATCGAAACAAGAAACAAAGATCGCTATATTGGAACAACAAGCTAGACAGTGTAATGTTGAGATCTGTAACATCCCTAAAAGACGGACGGAAAATCTCATTTCGATGCTGGTAGATATTGGTATTAGGATCAATTGCACCATTAACGAAAAAGATATAGTCTCTATTCACAGAGTTCCACATGCGCACAAAGACACAAACAGGCCCAAAAATATTGTTGTCAAGTTATCGTCATGAATTTAAAGGGACAACATTCTTTGTGCTTTTCGATTAAATAAAGGTTTGAGCAGTGAACAACTCTGGATTCCTGGCAATCCACACCGCGTATATATGCATGAGCATCTTACGATAAAAAATAAGAAGTTATTTCGTGCTGCTCGTGATGCTGCTAGAAAATATAACTACCAATATGTATGGGTCAAACATGCATCAATTTTGGTCCGAGAAACTCCCACTTCACCTGCTATTAGTGTACGTTGTATGGATGATGTTGCCAGAAAAATCAGGCCTCGAAAATTATAGACAGATAATAATGATATTTGATCAGCTCCCTCTTACTTTAATTACTATTTTATTTATTTATAAAACAAATTACAGATTACATTTGTGCAGTCTCGTATGTTATTATTTTCTCCTTATATTGTTTTATGTGCTGTGTGCTCTGTTTAAATTTGTTTCATTAATTGTCTACAATAGCCTATGTAATTTGTTTCCAATATTTGATAAATATTTATGTACCTTAGTTATCTTGCCTGTGGGTGAACTATATTGGTATATTATTATCGTTTTTAAACCAGCAAAATCTGAGCCGCTTTTTTTAAAATTATATTTAATATTTTTCATGCTATTCATGGCTAATATAGTAATATATTATCAAAATTGTAGGGGTATTCGCACGAAACTGCAAACTCTGTACAATAATATAATGACCAACTCATACGATATTATTGTCCTTACTGAAACGTGGCTTTTACCCGATATCTTCGATTCTGAATTCATAGATCCTCGTTATGTCGTCTTCAGATGCGATCGTAACGCACTTCTATTTTGAATGCCGACATCGGAGGCGTCCAAAAGTCAGCGCAAGAGTGGAAAAAGGTAAGTAATCTATTGTAGCTATTATTTAGATTTGCTGAAAATTACTATTCTCAGTGATAAAGTGCCGTTATGTTTCTAGTACTACAATCAATACAAGAGCCGTACGGAGGCTAAACAAAGGAGCAATAAAATGGGACTCCAAAAAACTGGCAGTCAGGCTTAATCCACTCGATGTATTGGTAAATATAATATTTAAGTAGAACTCTTATCAAGAAATGAAATTTTGAAATATTCCAATGTGTGTGATTTATTTATTTATTTAAGGCTCAACATTGATTACACAACAATACATTTACATAAATTTGCAATACAGTGTATTTAGGTACTTATACTAGGAATGTAACCTATTAAGGTGAACACAGCATGCATAATTTGCAACAGCCTATACAAATATTAGGTTAGGTTTGATGACAGTGTACATTATATTATACGAGGCATGCCTTTTAAGTTCTGTCGTTTCCATATTTCCCGGCAATTTTGAATTTGGAACTGTTCTATATTCGAATGTGTTTAAATTTTGAATCTCAAAACAGTTGAAAGTATTAGGATTAATGATATTGTTTAGTCACAGCGTCGATTGGAATCTGTCAGGTTACGTACGAAAATGAATCTTTCTAAGGAAAATGTTCGTGCAATAATTTTCTACAACTTTAGAAGAGACCTGACACGGCTTCAGTGTTTTGAAGAGCTAACATCTGTGTTCAGTGATGAAGCCCCATGTCTTCGGACTGTCGAACGCTGGCATTTAGAATTCCAGCGTGGACATACTAGTGTTAGTGACAAATCTCGCGAAGGACGCCCAAAATTCGCCTTCACTGAAGATAACATCATTGCTGTAAGACAACTAATTCTCGAAGATCGTCATGTGACGTATCGAGAGATAGAGGCTCTATTAGGCATCTCAGGGACAACCATTCAGAAGATCTTGCATGAAGCGCTTGGTGTGAGAAAGCTAGTTTGCCGTTGGATACCGCATCTGCTTTACGACAATCACAAGGTGGCCCGCGTCAGATAGTGTAAGAAAACTCTTCAAAGGTTCAACCGAGGAGAGTCAAATCACGTCTACGACATCATCAGTGGTGACGAATCTTGGATCTATGCCTACGATCCTGATTCCAAACAACAATCTACAATCTGGGTCTTTCAAGACGAGCCAAAGCCGACTAAAGTTGTTCGTTCTCGAAGCACTTCAAAGAAGATGGTGGCCACGTTCGTTGGAAAAACCGGCCATGTTGCGACTATTGCACTTGAAGATCGTAGAACGGTTAACGCAGAGTGGTATACCACAGTTTGTTTACCACAAGTCATCGCCGAGCTTCGAAAATCTAACTCAAAGCAACGCATTATCCTGCACCACGACAACGCAAGCTCACACAGCGCTCGTCAAACGATTGAGTATTTGAAGCAGGAAAAAGTAGAAACTCTTGACCATTCTCCATACAGTCCTGACCTAAGCCCTAACGATTTCTTTACATTTCCTTAAATTAAGAAAAGTCTTCGTGGTCAAAGGTTCCAGTCCGGTGAAGAAGCAGTCGACGCTTTCAAGTCAGCCATTTTGAACACCCCCACTTTAGAGTGGAATAAATGTTATAATAACTGGTTTGAGCGAATGGAAAGTGTATTAAGCTACGTGGTGAATATTTTGAAAAACAATAAAAAGTACTATAAGGTTCTAGATGTGTTTTTTTCTTTAAACGACAAAACTTATAAGGCATGCCTCGTAGTGTGGGTGTCTACAATCAGTGTGTGTCTTCTCGACTGACCAACGCAGTATTGATACACTTTCGAAATCTGACAATTGAGTCATGGTGTACATCGCTTGAGGAACTGACTCTGTTGTACAACCTACACATTCTAGGAATTGGCGAGTTGAATCCTAGCACTGTACGAAGCAATGGTGGAACTAATGGCGTAATTAATCCTCTTGGGTACCTTCCAGGTACCCGAAAGTTGATTTTTTGTATTAATTGCGCGGAATTTATTTTGTTCCGCAGAAGCTTATATAAGAACATTAAATCCAAATATTCTCTGCGTGAGCGAGAGCGCAATCAATATAAAGTGTTGTAACCTTTTGGTGTACGATGTTATTCTTTTAGCTATACCAAAGTTAAATGAGAGGTGATAAAGAAACCGTTTTTGTATACGCTCTATTCTCAGAGAATGCGTAGCGAAGTGCGGTCGCCACACGATGGTGCCGTATTCGAGTACACTCCCTAACAAGTGTCGTATACAATAATATTTTCGTGCTGGCATTTTTAAAGTCCTTAGTATTTCGAATAACAAAACCTAGTAGTTTAGAAGACTTTTTAATTATATTGTCTGTGTGGGGAATGAAAGTCAGCTTGCTGTCAAAGATGACCCCGAGATCTTTGACATTTTTAACCTTTTGTATGGTGTGTGATCCTATTCGATATGGCGAGGAAATAACATTATTTTTTCTGGTACACTTGAAGTGTTTACATTTGTTAGGATTAAGAAGCATGTGATTGTTATTGCACCATTCTTGAAGTGAATCCAGGTCCGATTGAAGGCAGTGGGCGTCTTCGATTAAATCAACTATTCTACTAAATTTGAGATCGTCAGCAAAAACTAGGGGACAAGAATATTTAAACACGGTCGGTACGTCGTTAATAAAAATGCGGAGCATTGGACCCAGGTGGGAGTCCTGTGGGACGCCTGACGTGATGGGTCGACTCTCAGATTTATATCCTTTCACTACTACATAAAACTCACGGGCATTTAGATATGATTTATATATACTATCCTACAAAGTGAAAAACAGCAAAAGTCGTTCCAATCTTTAAATCGGAAGACAAAACTCAAGTCACTAACTATATACCCATTTCCATCCTAAGTACATTTGGTAAGATATTTGAAGCATTAGTCTGCCCATACATTCAACGATTCATTCAACCATATATCACAGAAATGCAACATGGCTTCATGCATGGAAGATGAACCACAACGAATTTGGTTTGCTTTACAGAGGCTCTATCGGAACCCTTAGATACAAACAAACAAGTTGACATAATTTACACAGACTTTAGCAAAGCTTTCGATAGAGTATCTCAACCTATACTGTTGCAGAAATTACAGGCTTACGGATTTTCAAACGCTATGCTCGCGTGGTTGAAATCATATCTAAATGCCCGTGAGTTTTATGTAGTAGTGAAGGGATATAAATCTGAGAGTCGACCCATCACGTCAGGCGTCCCACAGGACTCCCACCTGGGTCCAATGCTCCGCATTTTTATTAACGACGTACCGACCGTGTTTAAATATTCTTGTCCCCTAGTTTTTGCTGACGATCTCAAATTTAGTAGAATAGTTGATTTAATCGAAGACGCCCACTGCCTTCAATCGGACCTGGATTCACTTCAAGAATGGTGCAATAACAATCACATGCTTCTTAATCCTAACAAATGTAAACACTTCAAGTGTACCAGAAAAAATAATGTTATTTCCTCGCCATATCGAATAGGATCACACACCATACAAAAGGTTAAAAATGTCAAAGATCTCGGGGTCATCTTTGACAGCAGGCTGACTTTCATTCCCCACACAGACAACATAATTAAAAAGTCTTCTAAACAACTAGGTTTTGTTATTCGAAATACTAAGGACTTTAAAAATGCCAGCACGAAAATATTATTGTATACGACACTTGTTAGGGAGTGTACTCGAATACGGCACCATCGTGTGGCGACCGCACTTCGCTACGCATTCTCTGAGAATAGAGCGTATACAAAAACGGTTTCTTTATCACCTCTCATTTAACTTTGGTATAGCTAAAAGAATAACATCGTACACCAAAAGGTTACAACACTTTATATTGATTGCGCTCTCGCTCACGCAGAGAATATTTGGATTTAATGTTCTTATATAAGCTTCTGCGGAACAAAATAAATTCCGCGCAATTAATACAAAAAATCAACTTTCGGGTACCTGGAAGGTACCCAAGAGGATTAATTACGCCATTAGTTCCACCATTGCTTCGTACAGTGCTAGGATTCAACTCGCCAATTCCTAGAATGTGTAGGTTGTACAACAGAGTCAGTTCCTCAAGCGATGTACACCATGACTCAATTGACAGATTTCGAAAGTGTATCCATACTGCGTTGGTCAGTCGAGAAGACACACACTGATTGTAGACACCCACACTACGAGGCATGCCTTATAAGTTTTGTCGTTTAAAGAAAAAAACACATCTAGAACCTTATAGTACTTTTTATTGTTTTTCAAAATATTCACCACGTAGCTTAATACACTTTCCATTCGCTCAAACCAGTTATTATAACATTTATTCCACTCTAAAGTGGGGGTGTTCAAAATGGCTGACTTGAAAGCGTCGACTGCTTCTTCACCGGACTGGAACCTTTGACCACGAAGACTTTTCTTAATTTAAGGAAATGTAAAGAAATCGTTAGGGCTTAGGTCAGGACTGTATGGAGAATGGTCAAGAGTTTCTACTTTTTCCTGCTTCAAATACTCAATCGTTTGACGAGCGCTGTGTGAGCTTGCGTTGTCGTGGTGCAGGATAATGCGTTGCTTTGAGTTAGATTTTCGAAGCTCGGCGATGACTTGTGGTAAACAAACTGTGGTATACCACTCTGCGTTAACCGTTCTACGATCTTCAAGTGCAATAGTCGCAACATGGCCGGTTTTTCCAACGAACGTGGCCACCATCTTCTTTGAAGTGCTTCGAGAACGAACAACTTTAGTCGGCTTTGGCTCGTCTTGAAAGACCCAGATTGTAGATTGTTGTTTGGAATCAGGATCGTAGGCATAGATCCAAGATTCGTCACCACTGATGATGTCGTAGACGTGATTTGACTCTCCTCGGTTGAACCTTTGAAGAGTTTTCTTACACTATCTGACGCGGGCCACCTTGTGATTGTCGTAAAGCAGATGCGGTATCCAACGGCAAACTAGCTTTCTCACACCAAGCGCTTCATGCAAGATCTTCTGAATGGTTGTCCCTGAGATGCCTAATAGAGCCTCTATCTCTCG
The DNA here is from genome assembly GCA_905147815.2 of Phalera bucephala. Classification (NCBI taxonomy): domain Eukaryota; kingdom Metazoa; phylum Arthropoda; class Insecta; order Lepidoptera; family Notodontidae; genus Phalera; species Phalera bucephala. The sequence continues at coordinate 81,099 of CAJHXA020000006.1, read as the reverse complement.
ATACGTCACATGACGATCTTCGAGAATTAGTTGTCTTACAGCAATGATGTTATCTTCAGTGAAGGCGAATTTTGGGCGTCCTTCGCGAGATTTGTCACTAACACTAGTATGTCCACGCTGGAATTCTAAATGCCAGCGTTCGACAGTCCGAAGACATGGGGCTTCATCACTGAACACAGATGTTAGCTCTTCAAAACACTGAAGCCGTGTCAGGTCTCTTCTAAAGTTGTAGAAAATTATTGCACGAACATTTTCCTTAGAAAGATTCATTTTCGTACGTAACCTGACAGATTCCAATCGACGCTGTGACTAAACAATATCATTAATCCTAATACTTTCAACTGTTTTGAGATTCAAAATTTAAACACATTCGAATATAGAACAGTTCCAAATTCAAAATTGCCGGGAAATATGGAAACGACAGAACTTAAAAGGCATGCCTCGTATAATATAATGTACACTGTCATCAAACCTAACCTAATATTTGTATAGGCTGTTGCAAATTATGCATGCTGTGTTCACCTTAATAGGTTACATTCCTAGTATAAGTACCTAAATACACTGTATTGCAAATTTATGTAAATGTATTGTTGTGTAATCAATGTTGAGCCTTAAATAAATAAATAAATCACACACATTGGAATATTTCAAAATTTCATTTCTTGATAAGAGTTCTACTTAAATATTATATTTACCAATACATCGAGTGGATTATGCCTGACTGCCAGTTTTTTGGAGTCCCATTTTATTGCTCCTTTGTTTAGCCTCCGTAGGGCTCTTGTATTGATTGTAGTACTAGAAACATAACGGCACTTTATCACTGAGAATAGTAATTTTCAGCAAATCTAAATAATAGCTACAATAGATTACTTACCTTTTTCCACTCTTGCGCTGACTTTTGGACGCCTCCGATGTCGGCATTCAAAATAGAAGTGCGTTACGATCGCATCTGAAGACGACATAACGAGGATCTATGAATTCAGAATCGAAGATATCGGGTAAAAGCCACGTTTCAGTAAGGACAATAATATCGTATGAGTTGGTCATTATATTATTGTACAGAGTTTGCAGTTTCGTGCGAATACCCCTACAATTTTGATAATATATTACTATATTAGCCATGAATAGCATGAAAAATATTAAATATAATTTTAAAAAAAGCGGCTCAGATTTTGCTGGTTTAAAAACGATAATAATATACCAATATAGTTCACCCACAGGCAAGATAACTAAGGTACATAAATATTTATCAAATATTGGAAACAAATTACATAGGCTATTGTAGACAATTAATGAAACAAATTTAAACAGAGCACACAGCACATAAAACAATATAAGGAGAAAATAATAACATACGAGACTGCACAAATGTAATCTGTAATTTGTTTTATAAATAAATAAAATAGTAATTAAAGTAAGAGGGAGCTGATCAAATATCATTATTATCTGTCTATAATTTTCGAGGCCTGATTTTTCTGGCAACATCATCCATACAACGTACACTAATAGCAGGTGAAGTGGGAGTTTCTCGGACCAAAATTGATGCATGTTTGACCCATACATATTGGTAGTTATATTTTCTAGCAGCATCACGAGCAGCACGAAATAACTTCTTATTTTTTATCGTAAGATGCTCATGCATATATACGCGGTGTGGATTGCCAGGAATCCAGAGTTGTTCACTGCTCAAACCTTTATTTAATCGAAAAGCACAAAGAATGTTGTCCCTTTAAATTCATGACGATAACTTGACAACAATATTTTTGGGCCTGTTTGTGTCTTTGTGCGCATGTGGAACTCTGTGAATAGAGACTATATCTTTTTCGTTAATGGTGCAATTGATCCTAATACCAATATCTACCAGCATCGAAATGAGATTTTCCGTCCGTCTTTTAGGGATGTTACAGATCTCAACATTACACTGTCTAGCTTGTTGTTCCAATATAGCGATCTTTGTTTCTTGTTTCGATATTAAATTATTCAAAACTTCAACTTGTTGAGTGTACTTTTCTTGTGCTTGGACATTTTTTGTGCATTCCATCAACTGGATGTTATCAAATTTTAGAGACTCCTGCACAGACGCAAGTTCCTGCTCAAGATTTGTATGCTTAGTGTATAGGTCCGAGACATGCAATTTTAATTCGGATTGCTCTTGGCGAAGACTATTTAGTTCCATTCTTATCTCAGATGTGGTCTGCACAAGCGATTGCATGTCCGATTTAATAGTATTAACATTATCGTTCAATTTAAGTAAGGTACCGTCCAGTTGATTTTTGAGGGAGGGGGTAGTAGTGAGACGCGGTAACAACATAGTCCGTATAAAAAGTTATTTAAAAATATAATTAAAGTGAATTTAGTGGAAAAAAAAATCATACAAGTGAAATAAACTAGTGAATATGACTATATAGTGAAGACAAGGTCCTAAGTTAACAAATAATACATAAAAAAAAACTAAGAAACTGAAGTGTAAACAACAACAATCTACGAACTTTCCAAGTCTTTTCTCGTAAATCTAAGAACTTAAACTGTACCAGTGTTAATCTATGAAAGTGCCGGAGTGCAAATAAATGAAAACCGCGAAGTGACCCATTCTTTTGGAAAAACATAACCTCACATCAGAATGAGTCTGCAATTTCACCTATCTATCATAGTAAAATAAACTGTGAAACAGCGCCATCTATTAGAAAAGAAGCACACTACGCTCGACTTACACACAACACGAATACGAAACAGTTCTACTAGAGGGCGTTACAAGTACCAAAACAAACCAGACACTATGGAGGAAATTATGAAAGCCTTACAAAATATTCAAAAAGAACTAAATGTACAAAAAATTGAAATTCAGAAAAGTGGCGAAAAAGTGACAGAACAAATAACACTCAATATAACTAACAAATTAGAAGAGAAATTTACCATGTTGGAAGAAAAACATCAAACCTTGAAAGAAAATGTTGAACAGCAAGAAAAAAGAATTCAATTTATGGAAAAACAAGCAAGACAAAGAAATATAATTTTCTTCGGTATTGAAGAGAGCGAGACATCCTATCATAACTTGGAGAACAATATATTGCAATTCATAAATGAAAAATTGCTCGAAAGGAACGAACTACAGGAAGAAGCAAATAGAGAGCGCGAGAAAGGAAATAAAGTCACGATAAAATACGACAAACTGGTTATATTAAAACCAAACAACAAAAGAACACTGATGACTTCACCAGAGTCAGATCCCAATTCTCAAGCACTAGTTGGTAATAGCACAACAAGACCCATCAAGAAAAACAAAATAAAACAATCAAACTCATCTATACCCAGATCAAACAGTGTCTCAGAAGGAGTTATAAAACCAAGCATTCTAAGTTACTTAGTAAAAAAATAACGTCAACACACCACACAACCAAACCAACAACAGTACAACCAATAACTTACATTCATAGCAACCAACTCCCCCCCCCCCCCCCCCTCAACGATGCAACATTCAATCAATTTCAAATAAACAACGAAAACCATCTTCCAATCCGGCTGGTCACCGTGGAAGATCAAGACCAAAACCCACTAAAGAAGACATCTCAAACTTCTTTAACACCAAGAAATGAAACACAATCCCAAGAAATACGTAACTCAACTAAAAAGAAGAAAGATCAGCTATACATAGTAACCTACAACGTCAGAACTTTACCTACTTACGAACGCTTGTGGTATTCTTTAGAGGAGGCCTTCACCTTCACAGAGGAGGGGTTCATGCAAGCAAACTTATATATTATTATCCACTTACTTAAACTTTTTACTTTTCTTCTAAAAAAAAAAACTTGTATGTATCTTACTTTTTTGCATGAAATAAAAGGCTTATTATTATTATTATTACCGTCCAGTTCATTTGGCCAATCCTTTAGGGTTTTCTTTATATCTAATGTAAAGTTACTAAAGGCCTCTGAGAATTCCGACTCAGGTTGTTTACGTTTGCGTAACGTCTGGATAACGTAATGGTCGCTAGTTGTTTGAGACCTACACTGTGTAATGTTAACGTTGACGCTACGTCAACGGTAGTAACCCTTAAATCAGGATCCGATTTGTAATTTGTGTTTTTAAGCGAACGTAACATGATAAATTTATTATTGCAGCTGTACCAAACTGGACTGCCTAATTTTAAGTTGAATGTTCTGTTTTTGTTAAATAGTTCAAGATTAAGTAGGAAATCAAATTTTAATAATTTCACAAAGTGCCGTCTCCGCGGAGGCTTGAACCAGGTGTCGTCGATGCAATATCGATTGATGTAAAACAAGAAGCCCGCGACAATCCGCTAGGCGTTCTTAACTACCGGGATGGAAAATGGGCAATGCTTTCTATTCACGATTTAAAATGTTTCGTTTGACCTTTTATTGAGCCACAAGGACAACACAACACTGTGAACGACACGCGCTCAACTTTTGGAAGTTAATTGTTTAGTTTTTGCTCGAATATAAGCACATCACTTTAGAAAAAGTCACAAAACTTGTCCAAAATCCAAACTCACAAAATGATGTTTTTTTTGTGTAGAAATAAGAACTTTAAACCACTGTAATCAAATAAAAATAACGGACACAATAGAAGCACGTTCACTTGAAAACAGGCGCGTGCGCGGTTGTTATACGTTTATATTTTTTTTCCTGTGTTAAATATAAGTATCGGTTTTTATTTAAAATTACCGACACTTCCGGTACTTGCCTACAAATTGGCAACACCGATATTTATAAGTTTGACATTACAGGTAATGTTTTTTATTTAATCTATGGCAGCTGAGAATCGACGAGAGATCGATAATAGATCGAAATGTGATCGACACTAGATTATACTGAGATGATACCTAACTTTTAGTGTAACAGAATACCAATTTCGAATCGATTCAAAATTATATATCAATTCAGTCAGCATCCAGTTTCAGTGTAAATTAAATACGAGAATTGGCCTTCAGCTGTCTTACTAGGCCTTAGCAATTTGTATTCAATGTCTGGTAAAATTGTTAATAATATTTTATCCTCAACTTAAGTATATTTTAGAGAAAAAAAATGATTTAATAACTTTTTATTTTATCACCTGTCATCCTGAAGTTCTTATCAGTCTAAATACTACAACTTTTAAAAATGAAATTAAATGCTGTTTTTATCGTTTTACAAATTAAACATCGCAGTGCAGACTCATTTGAAAATTTAGTGATATCTCAAAATTAAAAAAATAATAGACTGGACATATTCCACCCTATATTATATCCTTCAAATTACCGTGTCTTCGTTAATACTTCCAGATGCCTCCATCTTCCAACCGGCGCAACGACTTCTTCAACCTGCAGCAATACGGTGGGGGCTGGGCGGCTTGGGGAGGCCCAGGAGTACCACCTCCGCCCGCGCCGTTGCTCCACTATCCCAGCCAGGACCCAGCTCGGCTCGGCGCCCACGCACATGCGAACCACCCACAACCCTAGTATATGCCGCTGCACAACCCCAGCCAGAACCCGAGCTGTCCAAATTCAATTTCTTAAAGACCTGCAGAGCTAGCACAGACGGCACGACTAGACATGTCATGGATTTTGTCGCCCTCGACGTGAGATAACCGTTGTCTTACGAGCTAGCATGGCGCACAGCGACAAGTTTGACATTAAGGATTTAAAAAAATCGCAGACCCACTTGCAATCCTTCTTATATCGAGGGCAACCACAACTTTAGCAATATTGTTTTAATCTTATTTTTCGGTAAGAGATGAAGCTAAAAAATACATATTTCTGTTTTAAACTGTCTAATTCTCAGTTGCTGTCCAGAGTCAGGAATTGTGGCCGGTATAAGGGCAATAAAATGTCTTCCTATTATGTTGGAATCTAACATCGGCATTATGGTAGTATACAGTATACTTTTGCAGCCCCAGTTTGGGAAATATGGCGTGACGGTTTTTTATTTCGTTGATCCAAATCTGATGTCAGGTAAGATTAGAATATTGTTCGAGATGGTGGTGCCTTGTATACAGTGTACCGTGACTCATGTAGTGGCAAGATGTTATTCGAATACCATGTCAGCATTTTCACCCTGCGAGGGATCTATGACTGTGATATATTGATGCAACAGTTCAAAGAATAACTGGACAATACGTGGGTCTGTTTGGAATTGCAATGTGGTTAATTAAGTATAAGAAAATACATGTTGTAATTAATTTTAGGAAAAATTGAATTTTGTTTCTTTGTATTGTAAATATAAAACCAGACATTTTACACAGTTGTTTCATTAGAACCTTTAACTATTTTTTGGTTTATACATTCTTAGGTATTTTGGAATAAAACAAAACCATTCTGAAACTATATTTATTATTAATCATAAGTTTATAACATGACTTAATCGTTACAAAACAGTTTAAATATTTAGATAAATCTACACGCCTCCGCTTACCATTTATCTGGGGTAAGGACGGTCTGGTAAATAATTTACATTATACTAGGTCCAGATTATTCATTAACATACCTACAGTCGTACAAGGATATTTTAGCCCGCGGCTAAAATCGGAACTAACGCTGTCATCAAGTGAAATGTCCCTTTACGACAGTCGCAGAGTTGCTGTTTGCTATGAATAGTACCTATTTGTTCACGTTAAAAATAGGTATGTAATAATAATACCGCTTTGTGGGCCGCGCCGGCTATTGTTCGATGTACTTCTATCGATGTACTTAGAGGGTTCGCGTCCATTCTAGAACTTTCATACGCGTATAAAAGGGAGACCGAGCGCGGGGACGCACACAGTCTCTTCTCGGAAGCGATAGTGATCAAATCGGTGAACAAGCGATCTAAGTGGAATACACCGGCGACTTAAGCATCGATATATGGATACTACGAGAGACTCAGCGACTTGGAAGCAGTATTTGGGTACTAACGAGAGTAGTACTAGTGTGTGATTGGATCGCGTGTGTATTTGCATTCGACTTACTGTTTTGTGTGTACAGCGCCTAATAAAGTACTTCACACGTTATTCGGCATTTAATTACCCCGCGAACGTAACAATAAAATAAGAAATGCACCCGATAGGTGCAGACATAAGGAGAAAGTGGTGTAAAATCAGAAAAGGAGACATGGTATCTCCATCAACTTGTTTATATTGCTGTGAAGATCACTTTAACGTAAGAATTAACTTAAATAATTTAAACTAAAATTTTGTCTTTGTGTAAATTGACAACAAAAACAACAATAAAACTAACTTAATAGCAACATCCAACAAATATGCACTTGTTGACATTTGTATTGTAGACTTTGACGTCATATTCGATCTGACCAATAGCGTGGCGTTCCAGCTATTTTAAATTTCCCACTCATTTTGTGTACTTTCAATAATTATTTTCTTAATAAAAAAGGAATGTTATTAAAAAAATATTGGTATAGACATTATTCTAATGCGATCAAGTTTGCAAAAAAAAAATTGACCCTTATTTGAATTACACGCATATTCCCTATTTATCGGAACACTACTGAAACCGTCACACTTGTGAGACGTTATGTGGATACTAATGTACCGCCCTGTGGACAAATCTGCTATTAAAATTGAGTGAAGCTTCCACACAATCTCATTTTATAACTGATAATACGAGTAAACAAGAGCTCTCTAATCCCCAAGATATAATTAATTTTCATTATACTCGAGGTAGAAGATGATAGAAACACGATGTACGATAATAATTCGTGATAAAACATCCGTGAAAAGAGTTCGTAAACATTCAACTATCAATTAAGCCCTAACGTTATCTTGATTGATAAATTTTTGCGTACTTTTCCGATGTGTCAAACCAAAATATTTTTCGCCAGTGCAAACACCTGAAAACAAACAATTAAAAATAAATACATCGCTCGTCTGGTACAGTCAGCAACATGAGTAGCTTAACACTCTCTGTTAATCAAATCAGTAATACTATTTATTTAACAGACGTTGGGGAACATTGTTAAATCAAGAAAAATAATGTATTTGATGCAAAACAAAAGTGTGCAAGTGAGTTTTTAAACCGGAGTATGTTAAGGGGGCAGCTATTAATTGAGCTCAAAAGGGGGGGGGGGGGCTATATAATTAAAAATCTAACTCTAACTTATGAATTTACATAAATTATTATACGCATAATAAAAAAAACAAAAAATACTCTTGCTTTTACTTTTCTTGGAGTATCCCATTTTGTACGCTAAAAAAATCTCATGGCTATTAAAAACATTTACTTCGAGAATTTAGTCTTTAAACTTTTAAATTAGAGCCTGAAACTCACGTAGTCCCACCAAATCTCACCAAGGGGGACGGAATACTCCCTTCCTCCCTAATTTGGGTACCCAAATTAGAAGACAAACTAAGCTACTTATATTGCTGACTGTAGCTTTAAAGATAGCGGTATATACGTATACCTAGCATAACAACATTTCACCAAAGTACAATATCTTGTTTAGGGATGGTTGTATGTATCTTATCATATTGCAGACTATGGATTAGTCCTTTTTATGATGGGTGGCCAGAGGCGCTCGTCACGCTGTGGTACCGCGGAGTTCATACTGATCACCAAGATTAGCATTCCGCGCGGTCAGTCTGACATGTGAGGCAGTTTGTGATAGATATTAAGATTAAAAAGATAGACGTCTAAAGACTCGCGTGATGTTCTTCGACTTAGCGTCATATCCTTAGGGACATCCATTCATTACGTGAGCTCAAAATGGGGGCCCCTCCTCCCCCATTTTGAGATCCATTGAAATCTCATTTAAATTGGTTGCATGATTGAAAATTTAACGTCAACTTATGAAAAATCATAAATTACTATACACATAATCAAATAAATATATTTAATTTTGCTTAAATTTACTTGTCTTAGAAAATCGCGTGGCTATTAAAAACATTTACTTCGAGAATTTAGTCTTTTAACAACTAGAAAGTAAATCTCACGTAAGGGGGACCGGGGGTCCCACCAAATCTCACGAAGGGGGAGGGAGGGGCCCAAATGAAAAGAAAAACAGCTCAATTAATTAATGGATGCCCCCTTAGAGACAAGAGTCGCGTAATATTTGTCTCCAAGAGAATACGAGGTGTAGTATATCACTAGCCGCATTATTGATGTGTGTACGAGTGATCTACGCTGTTGGCCGCGGGGCCTTTACAGCTTCATTGGACAAGAGCATTACTGATAGCAGTACATCGACAAACCATGATGATGATTAGGTCAGCGAGTTGTAGATTTTTTTAAACAAAAAATAAAATAGCACAATTTTTTTTTATTTTTTTTTAAAGAACGTAGCCCCACACTAGGATTTATTCCTGTGTCGTGGGTGCGTTTACAAACATGAAAATTCACATACACAAATACCCAGACCGGAACAAATAATTGTGGATCACACAAAGATTTGTCCCGTGCGGGACTCGAACCCGCGACTATTAGACGCAGTGGGCAGAGCCGCTTAAGCTCTTAACCACTGCGCTAAATCGTCCGTCAACTAATTTAAAAACTATGGAACCTAATTTCTTCCCACAGAGCAAATATAAAGAAATGGCAGTTTTAGATTTCCCTATACAATCAAGCGTATTAATGCGCGCAATGAAGAGGATGGTACACTCCGCCTACTTCTGTATTTGCCATCTAGCTGATAATGACAGACTGATGTAAACCACGCCCACCGCGATGACGTCAAGGGCTAGTCGGAAGGCACAGTGCACAGTTGCTTAGGCGGACTCTATATTATTCTTATTTTTTGTTATGTTGCTATTCGATTCAGTCAGTAGCTACACTTACCGTGAGCTTAGTATCGGTTGGCGTTGGCGATCTGCGCGTTAACAGCAGCGGCGGCGGCGCTAGAGGCAGCGGTCTGCACGTGCTGGTTGCGCAGGATTTCCGTCGTGAACTCCGCCTGCGCCTTGGCCAGCGACGCGCCCGTCGACCGGTAGATGCGGTGGACCTGGGTGTTAAAGTATTAAGTTTTTTTATTTTAATAAACGTAGCCCCACACTAGGATTTATTCCTGTGTAGTGGGTGCGTTTACAAACATGCAAATCACATACTCAAATACTTAGACCGAATTAAATAATCAAAGATTTGTCCCGTGCGGGAATCGACCTGCGCTATTCGACCCAGTGGGTGGAGCGGCTGAAGCTCTTAACCACTGCGCCAAATCGTCCGTTATAATTAGAAAGAAAGTCAGTATTGTCTTTTGAAATATAGGTTCGCTGGTTTTTAAAATTCGAATCGATTTTATTGTGGTACATAGGTAGAAGTATGTTGTTACAATACAAAATATTTGGTCGACGTTCTCGACTTTAACGTCATCGCACCTATGCACCCTACCCACTATCCCAACAATCCCAACCACCGCCCCGTTTTCCTGGACATGGCGCTTCTTAAGGGTGTCACTTTACGGCTGCACTCCTTGGAAGTAGTCCAGGAACTCGACTCTGACTATAGACCTGTAGTCATGAGACTCGGTTCCCCCCCTTCCGCCCCTCAGCGACCAAAAAAGACGGTGGTGGATTGGCATGCGCTAAGCACGGCCTTGGCGGATGCCGACCTTCCCCCCCTCCCTCTCAGCTCGGACTCCATCCCGTCCCCTCAGGACGATCAGGCCGTTGATGCCTTCACCGAACACATCTGATCGGCTGTCAGTCGATCGTCCAAGCAAGTCAGGGCGGAAGAACTCTGCCTTAACCGCTTTCGACTGCCGGACGATGTTAGGGATCTCATTCGTTCCAAGAATGCCTCTATCCGAGCGTACGACTCTTACCCCACCGAAGCCAATCGGGCCCGGATGCGCGCTTTACAACGAGAGGTAACAGCGTATATCACTCAAACACACACACACACACAACAACTCTAAGGGAGAGTGGCAGGCCCCGCCAGACACAACACCCGTCTGGCTGGAAGATCTTCCCTTTGACAAAGGCTGCCACAACGTTCCTGCCATATTGGTGACCCCGACGTGATCGGAGGGGAGCCATGTAGCGACCCCTATACATCGCTAAATAGTTGCGACTACCTACCAATAGATGGTGCTGACGATTCGCCATACATGTCTAGAACACGATATTAGAGTGCGCAAGACGTGTAACATATATACAAGCCCCCGACAACAACTCTCGGCCTTCACCGACCACATCCAATCGGCTGTCAGTCGATCGTCTAAGCAAGTCGAGGCGGAAGATCTCAACCACAACCGCTTTCGACTGCCGGACGATGTTAGGGATCTCATTCGTTCCAAGAATGCCTCAATCCGAGCGCACGACTTTACCCCACCGAAGCCAATCGGGCCCGGATGCGCGCTTTACAACGTGAGGTAAAGCGTCGTGTCGCGGAGGTCCGGGAGGAACGGTGGGTTGACCTCCTAGAGGGCATCGCGCCATCGCACCTGGCCTACTGGCAGCTGGCGCGAAGCCTCAAAACCGACTCCACGACTCGCATGCCCCCGCTGTCCCGCCCTTCAGGCGCACCCCCAGCCTTCGACGCCGACGAAAAGGCCGAGCTTCTCGCCGACTCCCTCGAGACCAGTCCCACGTCGACGCGGTCGACAGGGAAGTCGAGCGCAGGGCATCCCTCCCCCCCGTCGATTCCTTACCTCCTATCACCCAAACGGAGGTCGAAGATCTAATTATGGGTCTCAAAACTAAAAAAGCCCCCGGCTCTGACGGCATTTCGAATCGCGTTCTGAAATGCTTGCCCGCCCAACTCATCTGCCTCTTAGTGGCCATATTGAACGCCGCCATGACGAACTGCACCTTCCCCGCTAAGTGGAAGGAGGCGGACGTCATAGGCATTCCCAAGCCCGGCAAACCTCGCAATCTCCCCGCGAGCTACCGCCCTATCAGTCTCCTCAACTCCCCGGCCAAGATATACGAGCGCCTACTTCTGGCGAGGCTCAAAGACTTTGTAACGTCCAGGGGTATCCTTATCGACGAGCAGTTCGGCTGTCGAGCCAAACACTCTTGCGTCCACCAAGTGCACCGCATCACGGAGCACATCCTCTCCGGTCTCAATAGACCCAAACCCATCTACACGGGCGCCCTCTTCCTAGATGTCGCGAAGGCATTCGACAAAGTCTGGCACAACGGCTTGATCTACAAGCTCTACCAATTGGGTGTGCCGGACAGACTCGTGCTCATCTTACGAGACTTCTTGTCGAATCGCGCCTTCCGTTATCGCGTCGAAATGACGCGCTCCACTTCCCACTCCATCAGTGCTGGAGTCCCACAGGGCTCAGTTCTCTCTCCGCTCTTGTTTAGCCTTTACACGAACGACATTCCTCGTTCGAGTAAGGCGCATCTAGCCCTATTCGCGGATGATACCGCTCTCTACGTCTCGCATAGGAATAAGGGTTTCATTACCAGAAACCTTCAGGCATCCGCCAATTCCCTAGGGAATTGGTTCAGGAAGTGGCGTATTGAGGTGAACCCGGACAAGAGCGCTGCGGTGTTCTTCTCCAGAGGTGCCACCCCGCGCCACTCCCTGCGCCGCCCTAGAAGTAATCTCGGCCAAGTGACCATGTTCGACCGACCCATTCCCTGGGTCAAAGAAGTCAAATATCTAGGGGTCACCCTAAACAGTACCATGTCCTTCGGCCCGCACATCAAGCGCGTCCGTGACCAAGCATCCTTTGTGCTCGGTCGTCTCCAATCGTTAATCTGCAAGTGGAGTAAAAAGTCCCTTAGAAATAAGGTGATACTTTACAAAACTTGCGTTCGACCCATCATGACTTATGCGTGTGTTGTGTTCGGGCATTCGGCCCCCTCTCACATCGATAAACTCCAAGTGGTTCAAAACCGCTTCCTCCGTAAAGCCGTAGGAGCCCCCTGGTTCGTACGGAACGTCGACCTCCACTCCGATCTAGGTCTCGAACCTATTCGCGCCTTTATTAAAAAGGCGTCAACACGTCACTTCGCGAACGCATCTACCCATGCGAATCCGTTAATCGTAGCCACCGCCGACTACGATCTCCCCCCCGACCCCTGCCGCCACCGCCGGCCGCGACATGTTCTCACCGACCCCCCCGATGCTTTGTCATCCCTTCTTTCCGCTCAGAATACGGGCGACGACGACGTAGACGTAGTAGTAGATCCCCTCCCATAGCCGGCGGTTGACCGGTGCACTTAGTAGTGCACCCGTCCCCCTACAGCGACTGTCCCAACCGAGTATGTCGCCTCTTGCCCTTCTGGCTGGCTAGAGCGTAGTGGTTGCACGCTCGCCTTTAAGTCCGGTGAAGCTGTAAAGCCCTCGCGGCCAACAGCGTACATCATTCACACACACACACACACAAAATATTTGATGGATAGTGCAACAAGAATCTTTTGGCCCGTGGATGACATTGACACCCCCTGGTGTGAAATTAGGGCTATCATTTAGTAAAATTTTCCTACTTTTATGAAAATATTTGAACAGATGGGTCCGCACAATTACTAATAAAAAAAGAACTCTTGATGACAGTGTTAGTCCTTTTTTGACCGCGGGCCAAAAGATCTTTGTATGATTACAGCTATGGCCCGTCTTTTTGGCAAACAATTTTCTCCTCTATCTAAAAAGAAAGCTGGCTTAATGTGAACATGCTCCAAAAAAAAATCGAAAAACAGTATCCACTCCAGAAAAGTACTATGGTAGGATGCTTCTACTTCTATTGCGTGACGATAAAAGTAGCATTATATCAGGTAACAGATGACGATTGCAGGACAAATACTTCAGGATTAGTTTTGCTAACCGTATCTAGTTTATTCGCACGACCGTTAGTCCTAGTTGAGATGGACTTAAGATTAAATAAGTCAAAATACTACTACCTAAATATTGCGGTAAATGATACCGGAATAAATTTAGAACAAGTATAAAAAACATATTAGACTGCCTTGTTGGTCTAGTGGCAAAGTGCATCGCTTTGTGATCACGAGGACCTGGGTTTACATCCTAGGTCGGACAAATGTAGTTTTCACACATACATACATACACTCACGCTGTACATTCTGTCTACCCCAGTGGGATACCACTGGGGTAGACAGTTTGCCACATACTACGATTCTGACACGCCTCTTTCGCTTCATCTACGTTCATACATCTCTTCATACATTACCGTCGATTAAGAGTGCTAGATGTAGTTTTCCTAACGAAAAATTCCCAATATGAGTCCGAAGTCTGGAATTGTGCCCGGTATATGGCAATAGGCTCGCTCCCTATTACAAGGAAGTTAACATCGTCGGCGAAAAGTGGGTGTACTCAGTACACCTCTGTCAGCCCCGCTTGGGGAATATAGCCGTGACGGTGTTTATAAAAAACATAAACTTAGTCCTATGAAAATCAGTGTCAAGTACCAAACTGGATTAACGTCTTTGTTGCATTGAATAACAGTAAAAGAATATAATAAGAATATGTAAGTCACTCAAGGCCTCGTTGTAAGCGGAAAAAGGTTAAATTGATTACGCTGATAAACATAGTTATTAACGTTACCTTAGCTATCAGCATGACGTCAGCTATGACGCAGGTGATGAATCCGATGGTGACGAGGAGTGTGATCACTCCGACAGCAACATTCTCTTTGAATGCAGCAATACTTGTGATCAGCCCACTGAAAGAATACAATATCATTGTATTATTGACCTTAACGATATTATTTCAATGCTAGTTACAATAAAAGGTCAAATGAACCAAAAAAAGTACAATATATTTTTAGGTCTGGAAGAGGATGTTCGGATCAAGTTTTCTCCCTCCGCAACATCGTAGAAAAGCATCTGGCAGTAGGCCGGAAGGTTTTCTGCGGTTTTGTGGACTTGGAGAAGGCGTTTGATAGAGTCGTGCGAAAGAGACTTTGGGACATTTTGCCAGAGTATGGTATAAACGGCACCCTGTTGCGAGCCGTCCAGTCCACCTACGTGGACAGCAAGGCATGCGTACGGGTGGGTGGTAACATGTCACCTTGGTTTGACGTTAAAATCGGCGTCAAGCAGGGTTGCGTGTTGTCCGCTAGACTGTTTATAGTGTATCTGGATAAAAGTCTTCAAAGACTGAATGCGATGACTAAAGGGGTAAAAATGGCTGATCTAGTGATAAACCACCTATTGTATGCAGATGATGCGGTTTTGATAGCGCCAACAGCCACTGATCTGCAAACACTAGTCACAGTTATGAGAGACGACTGCATGAACAATGGCTTACATTTGAATGTGAAGAAAACCAAAATTATGGTTTTTGAACGGGAAGAAACCAGAACGAATGCAAGGATTGTGGTTGGTAACGATGTGCTGGAGCAAGTGAATGAGTTTGTATATCTTGGATGCGCCTTCAGTAAGGATGGGAAATACACCGCTGATATAGAGAAAAGAGTGAATGCAGGTAATAGAGTGAATGGTGCGATGGGAAGGCTACTTGGGAGCCGGCACTTAAGCCAAAAGGCGCAGCTGGCCATGCATAACGGAGTGCTTGTCCCAACGCTGTTATATGGCAGTGAGAGTTGGGTATGTAAGAAGGAGAACGAAAGCAGGATAAATGCGGTCGAAATGCGATCTCTGCGGAAGATGTGCGGAGTCACGCTGACCGACCGTATTCGCAACAGCGTAGTAAGAAAGCGAGTAGGTATGAAAGATAGTATCGGTGTAAAGATGAGAAAGGGTATGCTCCGTTGGTTCTGGCATATAGAAAGAATGCCAGAAGAAAGAATGACAAAACAGATATACAATGCGAAAGTGGAAGGATGTAGGTGCCGGGGAAGACCTAGACTTTCTTACCATGACCAAATAGACCGTGTCTTAGCTGAAGGGCAAGTCAAGAGTCTCCGTAACCGGCGAGTGTGTATGAGACGAACTATGAGAGTGGAGGAAGCCAGAGAGGTATGTAAGGAAAGAACCTGTTGGAACTCTGTACTCTCTGCCTACCCCGCGAGGGAGCTGGCGTGATGATATAGATAGATAGATATATTTTTATTATTGTCTCGCATTGGATCATGGGCCTTATAAACTCATTTATGCTGCTCAAAGTTGCTCCATCGTATGTGGGTACAAATCCGAGGTCAGACAAAGTGTTTTTTCGTCATCGGATAATAGGGAATATGCGTGTAATTTAAATAAGGGTCAAATATTTTTTTTACTAACTTTATCGCATTAGAATAATGTCTATACCAATATATTTTTAATAACATTACTTTTTTATTAAGAAAATAATTATTGAAAGTACAAAAAATGAGTGGAAAATTTTAAGTAGCGGGAACGCCACGCTATTGGTCAGATCGAAAATAACGTCAAAGTCTACAATACAAATGTCAACAAGTGCATATTTGTTGGATGTTTGCTATTGAATTACGACGGTCACAGCCGGAAGTTCCAAAAAAATACAAAATTTCTTAGAAACTATGTATTAAGAATAATTATTACAAAAGTATTAGAATTACAACATGTCACAGTTAGTCGATGGATGTACCAAAAGTCGACACAGGGTCCGCACGTCCGGTGTCCAATGTTGTTGACAAGGTGCCTCGTGCCATCAGCGGTTGCAATGCGCAATATCTAGGGCAACGCATGTCAGCGTTTCCCGTTCTATGTTAATATGTAACACCTCCCCCCGTAGATCATCAACTATTTCGACATCTTTGGAGAGAGAGTTGATGCTATATTCTCGCGATTCACCTTTATCTGGCTCGGGTGAACTTCTTGAATCTCAGAATATATCTCCTGTAAAGCAGCTGCGCTTGCATCTTTGGACTGTATGTTCCGAGAGCATTTCGTTCGTTGCCGCCGGTACATTAGCGCGATAATAAGTGCACTTGATCCTAACAAAATCACGTATATTGGGATTGTGGTGTGATAAAGACTCGGATCGCCGCTCTCTTTTACTTCGATTGGATGCTGTTCAGATATCTTCTTGTTTATGGAATGTAGGGTATGCAGATCAACGGTATTAAATGTGATAGCCATAACACTCGTGGCTTCTGGTTCTTGAAAGGCTAGTAATTCCATCATTTCCAAGGCATAACCCTTGATGTGGTTGTTAGCGCCAATACAGGCGCGCGCGACTGAGGTGTGGGGGGACGCATGTAGCCAGCCGCCTCCCACGCTGCGCCGATCAGCCGACGACGGGACAGACCGCAACGAACAGCCCCGCGTACAAGTCGTCTTTCCTTACATTATTTGTTATACGCTATTGGATTATAAGTACATCATTAATATTACAGTCCACGCATATCATTTAATATCCTCCAAGATCTCCCTAAGAAGCTTATATTAGGGCACTGGAACCATCATATGGTCCTTCTCCCAAGAAGAAAGAAAATAGCGACCATTATCAAACGTTTGAAAATTTGAATTCGACCATTAGACTCAAGCGACTTTAGATAAGTTACTGCTCTTCATGGCAAGTAATCATCGTGCTGTGAGTCTACAAGAGAATTGCCGGTGGCGTTAACAAGAATACGGCTGGAGTTCGAGTGTGGAGCAACCGTTTTCACATTTCATAGGAGTACGTTTTGCATCACAGCGCATCATCGCGCGTCTTCAATTTGCGGCCAAGAAAGCTATCAAGCAGGAATCGGCATAGGATTCCAACATCAGGAACCGAAAGGCGAAGATACGTGAGATCTTTCCAATTCCTTATCATTATTTCATAATTTCATTCCTAATCATCCATTTACATTTGCACAGTATTGCTACTAATTTAAAATGCTTTTAGACCTAGTTTTCATTGTAGCTGTAGTGTAGAACATAATTTCGTACTGCGTCATTTTCCGTTACACATAATCCTTCATTTTAATCGTAATTTCATATTCATTCCTCATTTTTGAATCAAAATCATATTATGTGCATTTGTTAATCAATACTTTTAGCACAAACATCTTATTATAACAGCTGATGTAACGGAAAAAATATTGACCGTTATTTTTTTTTCTTCGATAGCGGGTACAAAAATATTTTTTATTCGCTATTGGATTACACTGTTATAACTTTTGTTGTCTTCATATTTTACATATATTTAGTGGTTAATTACTTTAATAACTAATTGAGTTATTTTTTTATGATTCCTTTATACACAAAGAAAATATTGTAGTCAACCACTGAACGCTTAACCACTGCACGCAAACAGGTTACTGAATAGCAACTGATCCTTAATTCATATTCATTTGTTAACTTATAGATAGCCTGTTTGTTTACATTTTTATTTACGTTAGAACCGCTCAAGTGTTTTAAAATGGCTACTGAGGCTAGAACAAAGGAGCTTATTAAGAAACGTGCTTCAATAAAGGCCAAGCTAACGCAGTTCGGGTCATTTTTATCATCAGCACAGTCATGTCAACAGCTTAGTGAAACTCAGTTATTGGAACTCGAGATCAGAGTTAACAATATAGAAGCCTCATACCAGCTTTATGATGATTTTCAGACTGAACTGGAGATGTTATCGGACAAACCTGACGAGCTGTTCACGGAAAGGAAAGAGTTTGAGTCAAAGTACTACAGCCAGCTGGCGGCTGCGCGTGAGTTAATCATGCGGCATCGCGGCCAGCGTACTTCGGTCGTCGGTTCTGAGGTAGGCTCTAATGGTGACCGTACCGTAGTTACACATAAACATAACATAATACTTCCCAAAATTGATTTACCTCATTTTAGCGGTGGATATCAGGATTGGTTGGAATTTAAAGATCGTCGTTAATACACGACGACCATCATATTGATAATATAAATAAGTATCATTACTTACGGTCTTCTCTTCATGGAAGTGCCGCTTTAATTATCAGGAGCTAAGATTTTAAGGCGGATAATTACGACATTGCCTGGAAATTGTTATGCGAGAGATATGATAACAAACAATTATTGGTTAACTGTTCAAAAGGAGTCTAGTGAGGCAATACGTCAAATCATTGACGCCACAAATAAGAACCTCCGGGCATTAAAGACTTTAAACAAGCCTTTCCAACAATTTGACCTTACAGAAACCTTAATAATTTATATAATGGTATCGAAGTTGGATAATGTCACGACTAGGCATTGGGAAGAATATCGAAATACGCTGGAGAAACCCCCTACCTTAAATATGTTCGTGACTTTCCTTAGGAATAGGTCAAATCTGTTGGAGACTTTAGAAGACGGCAAAGGTCATAGATGAGGTCCAGAGGCCAATCATGGTAAGCAAAAAAGTTTTGTAGTCACTCCTAATAATAACATCATAAATACAATACATAACAATAAAAAAACTTATACTACTTATTCATGCCCCTTATGTACAAAAAATCATTACATATTTAATTGTGAAATATTTAGATCATTACCAGTTCATTCTCGTATACTTAAAGCCAAAGAATACAAAGTATGCCTTAACTGTTTACGCCCAGGACATACAGACATAAAGTGTGCCTTGAGTCATTGTAAATATTGTAAGGTTAAGCATAATACCTTACTTCATATTCATGAGGAACAACCCTTAATTCATAACATAGCTTTGTCGGCTGATAACAGTAAATATGAAACACAACGTTGTGTGTTAAATTTCCACAGCTCTGGTCAACGTGAGGGACATCACCGGTAAACTACACCGTGCCAGGGTCCTTTTGGATAATGGTAGCACTGCGAATTTTGTTACTCAAGATTTATCTGGTAAGCTAAATTTACCAATACGTATCGTCAATTCTAGGGTTACTGGAATAAATAATCAGATGTCCAGTACTACTCGTGCTTGCTCCCTTTCTATGGAGTCTTCCAACGGTAGTTTTAAAATGGACATCGACTCTTTTATTCTACCATCTATCACAAGTCCTATGCCCAATTCATATATAAATACACATGACATACCAATACCTCCAAATGTTTGTTAAGCCGATCCGTCATTTCATATTCGGTCTTCTATCGATATACTAGTTGGCGCAGAAGTTTTTTGGAACTTAATTGGGACACGTAGCATATCTTTAGGCAATCGTAATCCAGTGCTTTTCGAATCTTAATTAGGATGGCTTATATCTGGCACTGTACATCAATCACACAATTCAAAGCATGTATGCTTACTTATGCGGGATGATAGTCATACAATAAACACAGACCTTTCTCGATTCTGGGAGCTTGATACCATATTGCCAAGACATGACTACACTCCCGAAGAGCGTGCACGTGCACAGCACTTTGTTGAAACTACGAAAAGTTATGATGATGGACGTTTTGTAGTTACAATTCCACTTAAGGTGCTTACCTGGGCACTACTTTAGATAACTAATATGACTTAGAAAATAAACGGTTCTTCTCATTGGTACGTAAATTCGAGAAGGATCCTTGTGTTGAATGTTATCGTCCAAACTTATTCTGCAGATTAATATCACGCGGGATTGCTCATTGTGGTGGTCAGGACCACCATTCTTACGACATAATCCCTCACCATGGCCTTTAATCCCTAATTCAGAAAATCTTACTACATTACCAGATACCATCAAGTCATTTGTTGCTCTAGGCGTCACAAATAATAACAATGAATTAATTCAATCTTTAATTAATAATTCATCTAATTATATAAAATTACAACGTATCATTGCTTGTGTTGAAAGATTTATACATAATTGTAGATATCTTAAAAATAAACGACACGGTTCCCTGGCAATGTCGGAATTTGTGTTCGCATCTGAGCTCCTTGTTAAAATTTCACAACAGGAGTCATTTTCTACGGAATACCAACTTCTCAAATCAAGATCTAAATTACCTCGTCTCCAATCGTTAATCTGCAAGTGGAGTAAAAAGTCCCTTAGAAATAAGGTGATACTTTACAAAACTTGCGTTCGACCCATCATGACTTATGCGTGTGTTGTGTTCGGGCATTCGGCCCCCTCTCACATCGATAAACTCCAAGTGGTTCAAAACCGCTTCCTCCGTAAAGCCGTAGGAGCCCCCTGGTTCGTACGGAACGTCGACCTCCACTCCGATCTAGGTCTCGAACCTATTCGCGCCTTTATTAAAAAGGCGTCAACACGTCACTTCGCGAACGCATCTACCCATGCGAATCCGTTAATCGTAGCCACCGCCGACTACGATCTCCCCCCCGACCCCTGCCGCCACCGCCGGCCGCGACATGTTCTCACCGACCCCCCCGATGCTTTGTCATCCCTTCTTTCCGCTCAGAATACGGGCGACGACGACGTAGACGTAGTAGTAGATCCCCTCCCATAGCCGGCGGTTGACCGGTGCACTTAGTAGTGCACCCGTCCCCCTACAGCGACTGTCCCAACCGAGTATGTCGCCTCTTGCCCTTCTGGCTGGCTAGAGCGTAGTGGTTGCACGCTCGCCTTTAAGTCCGGTGAAGCTGTAAAGCCCTCGCGGCCAACAGCGTACATCATTCACACACACACACACACAAAATATTTGATGGATAGTGCAACAAGAATCTTTTGGCCCGTGGATGACATTGACACCCCCTGGTGTGAAATTAGGGCTATCATTTAGTAAAATTTTCCTACTTTTATGAAAATATTTGAACAGATGGGTCCGCACAATTACTAATAAAAAAAGAACTCTTGATGACAGTGTTAGTCCTTTTTTGACCGCGGGCCAAAAGATCTTTGTATGATTACAGCTATGGCCCGTCTTTTTGGCAAACAATTTTCTCCTCTATCTAAAAAGAAAGCTGGCTTAATGTGAACATGCTCCAAAAAAAAATCGAAAAACAGTATCCACTCCAGAAAAGTACTATGGTAGGATGCTTCTACTTCTATTGCGTGACGATAAAAGTAGCATTATATCAGGTAACAGATGACGATTGCAGGACAAATACTTCAGGATTAGTTTTGCTAACCGTATCTAGTTTATTCGCACGACCGTTAGTCCTAGTTGAGATGGACTTAAGATTAAATAAGTCAAAATACTACTACCTAAATATTGCGGTAAATGATACCGGAATAAATTTAGAACAAGTATAAAAAACATATTAGACTGCCTTGTTGGTCTAGTGGCAAAGTGCATCGCTTTGTGATCACGAGGACCTGGGTTTACATCCTAGGTCGGACAAATGTAGTTTTCACACATACATACATACACTCACGCTGTACATTCTGTCTACCCCAGTGGGATACCACTGGGGTAGACAGTTTGCCACATACTACGATTCTGACACGCCTCTTTCGCTTCATCTACGTTCATACATCTCTTCATACATTACCGTCGATTAAGAGTGCTAGATGTAGTTTTCCTAACGAAAAATTCCCAATATGAGTCCGAAGTCTGGAATTGTGCCCGGTATATGGCAATAGGCTCGCTCCCTATTACAAGGAAGTTAACATCGTCGGCGAAAAGTGGGTGTACTCAGTACACCTCTGTCAGCCCCGCTTGGGGAATATAGCCGTGACGGTGTTTATAAAAAACATAAACTTAGTCCTATGAAAATCAGTGTCAAGTACCAAACTGGATTAACGTCTTTGTTGCATTGAATAACAGTAAAAGAATATAATAAGAATATGTAAGTCACTCAAGGCCTCGTTGTAAGCGGAAAAAGGTTAAATTGATTACGCTGATAAACATAGTTATTAACGTTACCTTAGCTATCAGCATGACGTCAGCTATGACGCAGGTGATGAATCCGATGGTGACGAGGAGTGTGATCACTCCGACAGCAACATTCTCTTTGAATGCAGCAATACTTGTGATCAGCCCACTGAAAGAATACAATATCATTGTATTATTGACCTTAACGATATTATTTCAATGCTAGTTACAATAAAAGGTCAAATGAACCAAAAAAAGTACAATATATTTTTAGGTCTGGAAGAGGATGTTCGGATCAAGTTTTCTCCCTCCGCAACATCGTAGAAAAGCATCTGGCAGTAGGCCGGAAGGTTTTCTGCGGTTTTGTGGACTTGGAGAAGGCGTTTGATAGAGTCGTGCGAAAGAGACTTTGGGACATTTTGCCAGAGTATGGTATAAACGGCACCCTGTTGCGAGCCGTCCAGTCCACCTACGTGGACAGCAAGGCATGCGTACGGGTGGGTGGTAACATGTCACCTTGGTTTGACGTTAAAATCGGCGTCAAGCAGGGTTGCGTGTTGTCCGCTAGACTGTTTATAGTGTATCTGGATAAAAGTCTTCAAAGACTGAATGCGATGACTAAAGGGGTAAAAATGGCTGATCTAGTGATAAACCACCTATTGTATGCAGATGATGCGGTTTTGATAGCGCCAACAGCCACTGATCTGCAAACACTAGTCACAGTTATGAGAGACGACTGCATGAACAATGGCTTACATTTGAATGTGAAGAAAACCAAAATTATGGTTTTTGAACGGGAAGAAACCAGAACGAATGCAAGGATTGTGGTTGGTAACGATGTGCTGGAGCAAGTGAATGAGTTTGTATATCTTGGATGCGCCTTCAGTAAGGATGGGAAATACACCGCTGATATAGAGAAAAGAGTGAATGCAGGTAATAGAGTGAATGGTGCGATGGGAAGGCTACTTGGGAGCCGGCACTTAAGCCAAAAGGCGCAGCTGGCCATGCATAACGGAGTGCTTGTCCCAACGCTGTTATATGGCAGTGAGAGTTGGGTATGTAAGAAGGAGAACGAAAGCAGGATAAATGCGGTCGAAATGCGATCTCTGCGGAAGATGTGCGGAGTCACGCTGACCGACCGTATTCGCAACAGCGTAGTAAGAAAGCGAGTAGGTATGAAAGATAGTATCGGTGTAAAGATGAGAAAGGGTATGCTCCGTTGGTTCTGGCATATAGAAAGAATGCCAGAAGAAAGAATGACAAAACAGATATACAATGCGAAAGTGGAAGGATGTAGGTGCCGGGGAAGACCTAGACTTTCTTACCATGACCAAATAGACCGTGTCTTAGCTGAAGGGCAAGTCAAGAGTCTCCGTAACCGGCGAGTGTGTATGAGACGAACTATGAGAGTGGAGGAAGCCAGAGAGGTATGTAAGGAAAGAACCTGTTGGAACTCTGTACTCTCTGCCTACCCCGCGAGGGAGCTGGCGTGATGATATAGATAGATAGATATATTTTTATTATTGTCTCGCATTGGATCATGGGCCTTATAAACTCATTTATGCTGCTCAAAGTTGCTCCATCGTATGTGGGTACAAATCCGAGGTCAGACAAAGTGTTTTTTCGTCATCGGATAATAGGGAATATGCGTGTAATTTAAATAAGGGTCAAATATTTTTTTTACTAACTTTATCGCATTAGAATAATGTCTATACCAATATATTTTTAATAACATTACTTTTTTATTAAGAAAATAATTATTGAAAGTACAAAAAATGAGTGGAAAATTTTAAGTAGCGGGAACGCCACGCTATTGGTCAGATCGAAAATAACGTCAAAGTCTACAATACAAATGTCAACAAGTGCATATTTGTTGGATGTTTGCTATTGAATTACGACGGTCACAGCCGGAAGTTCCAAAAAAATACAAAATTTCTTAGAAACTATGTATTAAGAATAATTATTACAAAAGTATTAGAATTACAACATGTCACAGTTAGTCGATGGATGTACCAAAAGTCGACACAGGGTCCGCACGTCCGGTGTCCAATGTTGTTGACAAGGTGCCTCGTGCCATCAGCGGTTGCAATGCGCAATATCTAGGGCAACGCATGTCAGCGTTTCCCGTTCTATGTTAATATGTAACACCTCCCCCCGTAGATCATCAACTATTTCGACATCTTTGGAGAGAGAGTTGATGCTATATTCTCGCGATTCACCTTTATCTGGCTCGGGTGAACTTCTTGAATCTCAGAATATATCTCCTGTAAAGCAGCTGCGCTTGCATCTTTGGACTGTATGTTCCGAGAGCATTTCGTTCGTTGCCGCCGGTACATTAGCGCGATAATAAGTGCACTTGATCCTAACAAAATCACGTATATTGGGATTGTGGTGTGATAAAGACTCGGATCGCCGCTCTCTTTTACTTCGATTGGATGCTGTTCAGATATCTTCTTGTTTATGGAATGTAGGGTATGCAGATCAACGGTATTAAATGTGATAGCCATAACACTCGTGGCTTCTGGTTCTTGAAAGGCTAGTAATTCCATCATTTCCAAGGCATAACCCTTGATGTGGTTGTTAGCGCCAATACAGGCGCGCGCGACTGAGGTGTGGGGGGACGCATGTAGCCAGCCGCCTCCCACGCTGCGCCGATCAGCCGACGACGGGACAGACCGCAACGAACAGCCCCGCGTACAAGTCGTCTTTCCTTACATTATTTGTTATACGCTATTGGATTATAAGTACATCATTAATATTACAGTCCACGCATATCATTTAATATCCTCCAAGATCTCCCTAAGAAGCTTATATTAGGGCACTGGAACCATCATATGGTCCTTCTCCCAAGAAGAAAGAAAATAGCGACCATTATCAAACGTTTGAAAATTTGAATTCGACCATTAGACTCAAGCGACTTTAGATAAGTTACTGCTCTTCATGGCAAGTAATCATCGTGCTGTGAGTCTACAAGAGAATTGCCGGTGGCGTTAACAAGAATACGGCTGGAGTTCGAGTGTGGAGCAACCGTTTTCACATTTCATAGGAGTACGTTTTGCATCACAGCGCATCATCGCGCGTCTTCAATTTGCGGCCAAGAAAGCTATCAAGCAGGAATCGGCATAGGATTCCAACATCAGGAACCGAAAGGCGAAGATACGTGAGATCTTTCCAATTCCTTATCATTATTTCATAATTTCATTCCTAATCATCCATTTACATTTGCACAGTATTGCTACTAATTTAAAATGCTTTTAGACCTAGTTTTCATTGTAGCTGTAGTGTAGAACATAATTTCGTACTGCGTCATTTTCCGTTACACATAATCCTTCATTTTAATCGTAATTTCATATTCATTCCTCATTTTTGAATCAAAATCATATTATGTGCATTTGTTAATCAATACTTTTAGCACAAACATCTTATTATAACAGCTGATGTAACGGAAAAAATATTGACCGTTATTTTTTTTTCTTCGATAGCGGGTACAAAAATATTTTTTATTCGCTATTGGATTACACTGTTATAACTTTTGTTGTCTTCATATTTTACATATATTTAGTGGTTAATTACTTTAATAACTAATTGAGTTATTTTTTTATGATTCCTTTATACACAAAGAAAATATTGTAGTCAACCACTGAACGCTTAACCACTGCACGCAAACAGGTTACTGAATAGCAACTGATCCTTAATTCATATTCATTTGTTAACTTATAGATAGCCTGTTTGTTTACATTTTTATTTACGTTAGAACCGCTCAAGTGTTTTAAAATGGCTACTGAGGCTAGAACAAAGGAGCTTATTAAGAAACGTGCTTCAATAAAGGCCAAGCTAACGCAGTTCGGGTCATTTTTATCATCAGCACAGTCATGTCAACAGCTTAGTGAAACTCAGTTATTGGAACTCGAGATCAGAGTTAACAATATAGAAGCCTCATACCAGCTTTATGATGATTTTCAGACTGAACTGGAGATGTTATCGGACAAACCTGACGAGCTGTTCACGGAAAGGAAAGAGTTTGAGTCAAAGTACTACAGCCAGCTGGCGGCTGCGCGTGAGTTAATCATGCGGCATCGCGGCCAGCGTACTTCGGTCGTCGGTTCTGAGGTAGGCTCTAATGGTGACCGTACCGTAGTTACACATAAACATAACATAATACTTCCCAAAATTGATTTACCTCATTTTAGCGGTGGATATCAGGATTGGTTGGAATTTAAAGATCGTCGTTAATACACGACGACCATCATATTGATAATATAAATAAGTATCATTACTTACGGTCTTCTCTTCATGGAAGTGCCGCTTTAATTATCAGGAGCTAAGATTTTAAGGCGGATAATTACGACATTGCCTGGAAATTGTTATGCGAGAGATATGATAACAAACAATTATTGGTTAACTGTTCAAAAGGAGTCTAGTGAGGCAATACGTCAAATCATTGACGCCACAAATAAGAACCTCCGGGCATTAAAGACTTTAAACAAGCCTTTCCAACAATTTGACCTTACAGAAACCTTAATAATTTATATAATGGTATCGAAGTTGGATAATGTCACGACTAGGCATTGGGAAGAATATCGAAATACGCTGGAGAAACCCCCTACCTTAAATATGTTCGTGACTTTCCTTAGGAATAGGTCAAATCTGTTGGAGACTTTAGAAGACGGCAAAGGTCATAGATGAGGTCCAGAGGCCAATCATGGTAAGCAAAAAAGTTTTGTAGTCACTCCTAATAATAACATCATAAATACAATACATAACAATAAAAAAACTTATACTACTTATTCATGCCCCTTATGTACAAAAAATCATTACATATTTAATTGTGAAATATTTAGATCATTACCAGTTCATTCTCGTATACTTAAAGCCAAAGAATACAAAGTATGCCTTAACTGTTTACGCCCAGGACATACAGACATAAAGTGTGCCTTGAGTCATTGTAAATATTGTAAGGTTAAGCATAATACCTTACTTCATATTCATGAGGAACAACCCTTAATTCATAACATAGCTTTGTCGGCTGATAACAGTAAATATGAAACACAACGTTGTGTGTTAAATTTCCACAGCTCTGGTCAACGTGAGGGACATCACCGGTAAACTACACCGTGCCAGGGTCCTTTTGGATAATGGTAGCACTGCGAATTTTGTTACTCAAGATTTATCTGGTAAGCTAAATTTACCAATACGTATCGTCAATTCTAGGGTTACTGGAATAAATAATCAGATGTCCAGTACTACTCGTGCTTGCTCCCTTTCTATGGAGTCTTCCAACGGTAGTTTTAAAATGGACATCGACTCTTTTATTCTACCATCTATCACAAGTCCTATGCCCAATTCATATATAAATACACATGACATACCAATACCTCCAAATGTTTGTTAAGCCGATCCGTCATTTCATATTCGGTCTTCTATCGATATACTAGTTGGCGCAGAAGTTTTTTGGAACTTAATTGGGACACGTAGCATATCTTTAGGCAATCGTAATCCAGTGCTTTTCGAATCTTAATTAGGATGGCTTATATCTGGCACTGTACATCAATCACACAATTCAAAGCATGTATGCTTACTTATGCGGGATGATAGTCATACAATAAACACAGACCTTTCTCGATTCTGGGAGCTTGATACCATATTGCCAAGACATGACTACACTCCCGAAGAGCGTGCACGTGCACAGCACTTTGTTGAAACTACGAAAAGTTATGATGATGGACGTTTTGTAGTTACAATTCCACTTAAGGTGCTTACCTGGGCACTACTTTAGATAACTAATATGACTTAGAAAATAAACGGTTCTTCTCATTGGTACGTAAATTCGAGAAGGATCCTTGTGTTGAATGTTATCGTCCAAACTTATTCTGCAGATTAATATCACGCGGGATTGCTCATTGTGGTGGTCAGGACCACCATTCTTACGACATAATCCCTCACCATGGCCTTTAATCCCTAATTCAGAAAATCTTACTACATTACCAGATACCATCAAGTCATTTGTTGCTCTAGGCGTCACAAATAATAACAATGAATTAATTCAATCTTTAATTAATAATTCATCTAATTATATAAAATTACAACGTATCATTGCTTGTGTTGAAAGATTTATACATAATTGTAGATATCTTAAAAATAAACGACACGGTTCCCTGGCAATGTCGGAATTTGTGTTCGCATCTGAGCTCCTTGTTAAAATTTCACAACAGGAGTCATTTTCTACGGAATACCAACTTCTCAAATCAAGATCTAAATTACCTCACAAAAATCGTCTGCTTTCTTTGTCTCCGTACCTAGACTCTGACATTATCAGAATTGGTGGCAGACTCGATAATTCTTTCGACTATAATGTAAAACACCCTATTTTTTTATGTAGTAAACACAAATAGATAGAGATAGAGTACTCTTTATTGTACACCAGTGATATTGACAATTAATTACATACAAGAAAAAAAAAAATAGGTACAATTGGCGGTCTTATCGCTAAAAGCAATTTCTTCCAGACAACCAATGTATTGGAAGAAGCAACATACGGAATAGGGCAGTTATGGTGGCGTACACTATAAACCTCAATAATACATACTGTCATCATTTTACTTACATACATATCATAGTTATAATACAACATTATATACATACATATATACACATATAATACTATGCAAATATATAAATATATCTTACACACAATACAGAGAGTGTGCAATGAAAAATTTATAAATGAAGAAAGTGGTGGTGAACCATATTTTTAAAGGACGCCAACGACTGTGCACGACGGACTGTTACAGGCAATGCATTCCACAAGCGAACGGCTTTATTAGAAAAGGATTTATCGAAGTAGTTGGTAGAATGCATCGGTGTTTTCAGCCTTAGGTTCTCCGATGACCTTAGAAACCTTGAATGTGTGTCGTGAAGGAATTCAAATCGTTCTTTGAGGTAAGTGGGAGATGTTGGATTAAATAAGATATTATAAAGAAGAGATAATATGTGAACATTACTATTTACATTACAAATTAACATTATTATTTTTTACCTCCTTTCATTTAAGTCTTTTCCACGCGGGTCCCCAATTGCTTCTTGCTACTATCAGACATAGTTACTGGCCGTTGGGTGGAAGGAACTTAGCACGAAGGGTTGTTCGTACATGTGTAAGATGTGCCAGAATTAAGGGTGAAAGTATTTAACCTATCATGGGCAATCTCCCGAAGGAAAGAGTTCAATTAGAGTTTCCCTTTTATGAGACAGGCACAGATTACGCAGGACCAATCCTGATAGCCGATCGCAAAGGAAGAGGTTGTAGGCTCATTTAATCGTATATATGTGTTTTTGTGTGTTTAGCTACGAAAGCGGTTCACCTGGAGCTTGTTTCGGACCTAACCAAAGACGCTTTTGTTGCAGCTCTGAATAGGTTCATAGCTCGTCGGGGGAAGCCGAAAACTATCTTTTCAGACAACGGCACCACATTTGTTGGAACCTTTAATGAACTTTTCAACATTTTAAAACAGAATTTCGGTTCAGAGATGGCTGACAATGGTAATAATTTCTCTTTTATGCCCGCTTATACTCCACATTTCGGCGGATTATGGGAATCCGCGGTCAAATCCATTAAACACCACTTACGGCGCATCTTAGGATTAACGCACCTCACTTACGAGGAAATGTCCACTTGCCTTATTCAGGTCGAAGCAATTTTAAATTCCCGACCCCTTACTCCACTTTCCAACGACCCTTCTGAACTTATTCCTCTTACTCCTGCCCATTTCTTAATTGGAAGATCGCTCATGTTCTTGCCTCATCCGCAGATATCCAGTCAGAAGATTAGCAGCCTTCAACGGTTTCAGCGCATCGAACATCTTAAGCAACATTTCTGGAACCGCTTCTCTAATGAATATATTTTCTGGCTACAGCAGAAGACAAAATGGTGCTATTCCAGGGGACAGCTGCAGGAAGGTGCCTTGGTAGTCATCAGAGACAAGGTCGCACCACCTCTAATGTGGCATCTCGGAAGGGTGGTCCGCGTCATAGCGGGTGGCGACGCTGTTGCCAGAGTCTTGATTTCTTGATTGACGATATGATGCTGAATACAGTCTGGTCCATCACGAGTTTCGAAATGGAGTTTGGCTTCACAGAGGTACCATTTATTCACCTTCGGGCATTCAGCCTCCATGTACATAGAATTCGTCTTAGATATCGCAATAAATGGTAAGGTAGGTATAATTATTTGGTGGTTTCTGTTGGGGATAAGGGCTAGTTTATAAAGTTTATAGGATGTGGGATTGGCAATCGGCACCTTAAACACTATAATAATGTGATTTCCAGAATAAAAATAGCCTAACTTAACGATATCATAGTAGCCCCTAATCTCTATGTCAAGGATTTCCTCCGGTGAGTATAAAATCCTTAGCTTACTTAATATTTTACTTAGCTCTACTATACTAATTATTGAGTGGGTGGTGCTCGATGCACGAATAAACCCCAATGTATTATCTAATCTATAAATTTCTTGCAATAGTCTATCAATATTGTCACTTAAAATCATTAGATGCTGACCTATATGAGCATATTTGACATAATTAGTTTACGTGGTACCCATAATCTGCGTTAAAATCTCACGCATCTTATTCTGATTTTTAGTTAGGTTAGTTAGTAAGTTTGAATCATGTAAAATGCATTCTTTCGTCAGACTTCTATGTTGGCCAAATTCAGTCTCTAGCTTATGCTCATTAGTCTGAAGGACTTTTAACGCATTATCATATTTAACCGCGTCGGTATAGTCCAGATTACCAGATATGCTTTTAATTATGGAACCTAGCCATCGATGAGTCCTCTTTTTACGAATGTGCTTCATTGTCTGCAACTGATCTGCAATTTTATCTAATTTAGCGTTCAGATCATTTAAATGAGGCTCATAGAGAAATTGAATCTTATCATTTATCTCAGGCCTGACTTCAGTTATCTGGAGTTTGACTGATTCAATTTGAGAGTGAATTATATCGAGGTTTACATAGCTAAGAAATGAATGATAATGAAAAATGATTCGCGTGGATCCTAAGATGAATGGGAGTAGACCAGGGCCGTTTCCTAATGAATCAATCGTTACTTCTTGTCCTCAAATCATTTGGAGCAGTAACAATAGTAGTATCCTGTAACAATACGGGTTGTTTAGGGCTTCTCTTAAGTCGGAATTTAGCGACCCGGCCACGCTTTTTCTTAGTGTAAATGTGTATGGGTAAATCGGCTCGAACAGTGTCTTGTGTGTAACGTGGTGCTAATGTCTGCCTACTGGCTAGAGGATTACGAATAAACACTTGTTGGTCGGTGTACGGGGTTTGGTGACCGTACAGAGATTTTATGAATGGTTCATAAAATAAAAGATAAGATAAGCGATATTATGGTATATTCACTTAACTTAATCTAAAATGGTATGGTTATGAGTACATGCGAACCGATTGGTGATTAAACGTGTACTAAATGACGAAATGGTCGAAATGGCGCGTGCCGGCGTAAATGCTGAGAACGCGAAACGCGATGTACGGTGCTAGCATCGTACATGCTCCCGCAGAGAGAAAATAGAAAATGATGATGATGAATGGTTGTGAATGATGATGAGACAAGGTGATAAACAATTGGTCTTAATCAATAATTAATCTAGTATGCCTAGGGTTTACAACTGGTTTCGTCACTAAAAACATGTTTACAAAACATAGGTGACGTGGATTCATCAACGCGGACACTAGCCACTGGTTTAATATCGCGGACACTAGGCACTGGTTTCACATCACTGTGCTCTGCTTTATCACTCACACTCACACACTCGTCACTAACGTTATACGCGGCATTGGTGAGGCCGCGCAGAGCGAGGTGCGCTCCCGCAGCCGCTGGAGACGAGCCGGCGGGCGGCGGCGCGGCGGCGGCCGGGCGGCGGCGCACGCGCCACTGCCGCACGCTGTACGCTGCTGCTGCAGCGCCCGCCGCTCCCACCAGCAAGTAGATCACGACGTAGTGGTGTACGTTTCACACACACACAAGCAACACAACAAGTCACAAGCTTTCATCAGCCTTTATGTAAAAAATTGGTTTCTGTAATGGACATAGTTGTGTTGCCAAGTCATAATGAACACAGTCTCTCAGATCTGCCTCTGTTAATGGTATATAAGAGTCTTTACGCAAATTAATCGCTATGTAATCCGAAACTGGGACTAGGGTGACCATTTTGTTGCCGACTCTCTTTGGTACTGAGAGTATTTTGTATGCCTCATAAGTATCTCGATTCACAAGAGGTATTTTTATTTCAAAAATAAGGTAGCCTTTAGTCATTCTCGCCCTCACTTTCAACAAATGGTATATCTTTGGTAGTTCCGAAGCGATGTTATCTATTGGTAAGCTTAACTCATTCGAAAGTTTTCCTGAAATTGTATTCAATTCTTCTAACAGCTGGTCCGGTTTCAAAAGATGTATATTGAATCTTCCGTAAGTAACCTCAGATATGGTGTCTAGTAATATATCTTGAATACCCTTTAGATTCGTTAATACACTGTTAGCTGCAATGGAAGATAGTAAGAACTCGTTGATCGTTTCTGTATTTTGGATTCTACTCCTCACGGCGTTGGTATCATTTTGCAATTGGTTGAGATACTGGTTAAACATTTTGTGTTGTTTATCAATGGAATGACTCATTCTGTGTAATACATTATATTCAGCCTCCAGCACGGAAGTCTGGTTTTTCCACAACGCTGCTAAGTGGTCTTGGTTAGTTCTTATGAGATCGATGTCCCGTTTATATTGTTCAGCGAATTGGTCATCGAGTACACCGAACATAGTATTTGCAATATTACCCACTGCATTGATAAGGCCGCGGCGTCGACGCCGCGCGTGTCCGCCTGGGAACTGCTGATTCGAAAGAATATTATTGTAACGATCCAATTCATTGTAGCTGTGACGTAATTGTAGTAAAACTGACTCACAGTGGACCTTTACATCTGATTTGGAGCAGATGTTATCTAAGTGGTTTATATACTTCAGTAGCTGCATTTCTGTTAATTCCTTATAGAACTGGTCGTCTAATATTGAGCTCAGGTTAACTATCTCTTCCTGCAACACCCTATTTGCTTTTACGAAATTGGTCCCGTTGTCACTGTAAATATGACTGGGAGCTCCCCGCCTCGCTGCGAATCTACGAAGAGCTGCCATAAATGCTGAGGCAGTAAGGTCGGATACAAGTTCTAGATGAATGGCCTTGGTTGCCATACAAACAAAAACTGCTATGTACCCTTTGGTACACCTTATTCCTCGCCCTTTGGCTGACTTAACATCCCAAAGCCTGTAAAATCGACTCCTGTATGGTAGAAGGGTCGACTTTTATTGGTTCTGGCTGCAGGTAAGTCGCCCATTAGCTGGTCGTGTTTGGAGGGATTGTATTTTCTGCAAACAATACATTTATGGAGTCTTTTCTTAACAGCACTATTTCCACCTATTATCCAATACTGCTGACGCAACCATGCCAGCGTCAAGCGTGCACCTCCGTGAAAAGTCATTTTATGTGCTTGGTCAATAAGCAAATCTGTAAGATGATGATTACGTGGTAAAATTGATGGATGTTTCATATTATTCTGCATGCTTGCATTTGCCATTCGTCCACCGACTCTCAAAATTCCTTGGTCATCAATAAATGGATTTAACTTTAATAAAATACCTTTAGGATAAGGTTGGTTATGTTTCTTAATATAATCAATATCATCCCCAAACGCCAACTGTGCATGTCTAATTAATATATTTTTCGCCTTTCTTAATTCTGGTACGGTTAAATAAGAAGGTTTCTTGCGTAATCGTGACACCATTCGTAGCGTCCAGGCAAGCACCCGCGACGCTCGCGAAAAATCGCTGTGTCTGCTTAATATCGAGTCAATGACTTCATTATCAGCTTTTAATGTTGAAACATTTATCAAAACTGATTTCTTCACCTCTTCATTTGTATGGTAAGTGACATTCTTAATGGTTTTCTCATCGAAATATGGTAGCCATGCTGGTCCATGCCACCAAATCGGATGTTTGGTTAGTTGTTTCGCAGTGATGCCTCGGCTCGCACAGTCCCCAGGGTTGTCTTTTGACTGGACGTAACGCCAACATGTTGGTGGTATCACTTCTATAACTTGATTGACTCTGTTGGCGACAAACGGCTTCCAACGGCTGGGGTCTCCATTAAGCCAACCAAGCACTGCTGTAGAATCTGACCAACCAAACATTTTGATATTAAAGTTAGACAAGCATTGACATGTAGTTTTCATCAACTTTGCTAACAAAACAGCAGCACACAACTCTAGCCGTGGTAGGGAAATAATTTTTGTTGCTGGAACAAGGCGTGATTTAGCCGCTATGATAATTACTGATGGTTCAGTCTGCTGACCTTTATTGACCTTGCAATAGATAATACAAGCATAGGCCTTTTCGGATGCATCACAAAAGCTATGTAACTCAATGGTGCCACTTTGATTGCATCTAAGCCATCTCTGGATCTTGATGCTATTGATGTTTTTTATATCTTCTTTCATGGTGTTCCATTTAAAGACGATGGTATCTGGTAAAACATCGTCCCATTGTAGGTTAAGTAGCCATATTTCTTGGAATAACAATTTAAGTTTGGTTGTAACTGGTGACAGCCATCCAAGAGGATCAAAGATCTTGGATATACTGGAAAGAAGAGTTCTCTTGGTAAGCTGGGTTGGCGATTCAATCTTCAACTCGAACATGAAATGGTCTTCACGTGGTTGCCATTGTAATCCCAAAGCCTTTGTTGACTCTTGGTGTTTAAAAATGTAAGTCTGGTTATTAATATCTGGTGAATTGTGTTCTTCCAATAGTTCTGGTTTATTGGATGACCACTTTCTAAGATTAAATCCACCGGAGCCTAAAAGTGCTATTAAATCAGATTTGAGTTTTTTGGCGGATTCAATGTCATGGTGTCCATGCAGAAGATCGTCCATGTAAAAACTGGTATCAACGACTTCTGCTGCTTCTGGAAATCGGTGAGCTTCATCCTTGGCCAGCTGTTTTAGCGTCATCATCGCTAAAAACGGTGCAGCCTTGGTGCCGTATGTAACGGTGGCCAATTGATATTCCCGGAGTGGTTGTTTGGGATGGTCCCGCCATACTATTTTCTGCAGGGCTTGATCGTCCTTGTGAACAAGTATCTGCCGAAACATTTTCTCAATGTCAGCAGTAAAGGCTATGTGGTATTGTCTCCAACTTATGATAAGTGTCAGCAAATCCTTTTGTAGATTTGGTCCGCTATACATGAGGTCATTCAACGAATATCCCGTCGATGTTTTTGCTGACGCGTTAAAAACGACGCGCGTGGCAGTGGTCATTGACTCCGCGCGCAATACGCTATGGTGAGGTAAATATGACTCCAGTGTCTGGTTACTGGTGCATTCAATCATATGTTTCAAATGTATGTACTCATGAATGAATTGCTTATAATTCTCTGCAATCATTTTATTTTTGGTAAATCTTTTCTCTAATTGACGGAATTGGGCTACCGCCTTGGTCTTTGATTCTCCCAATTTTTCCGTCACATCTGGTTTGAGTGGTAATCTAACAATGTAACGCCCATCTGGTTGGCGTTTTGTTTGCAACTGGTATTGTTGCATACAATGGTAATCGTCACTTGACAAATTAAGTGTGTTTTCCGAGATGTCTTCTATCTCCCAAAATCGATGAATATCCTTTAAATCAACCATGACGACATTGCAATAATTTCGCTGCTGTACCGTGCCACTTAAAATCCAACCTAACTCCGTTTGTTGGGCAATCGGTTGAGATGTGTCCTTACGGATAAGACCTGGTAGTAAGATCAGCTCATATACTTCTACACTTAATATTAGATCCACTGGTCGGCTTCTGTTATATTCTGGGTCCGCTAATGGTACTTTGTCTAACTGCGGCCATGGTTGTCTTGCGAATGACTGGTTTGGTAAATTGCCTACAACATGCTTCATGACGTATGCTTCTGTACTGCAGGTGAAGTCGTTGTATAAAGAAGATATGGTTATTTTAATAACTCCCTTACTGTTGTTAGCCTTGGCGCCTACTCCTACTACTACACAGTTACGTTTTAGCCGTGGTAGTCCTAGCAGTTGTGCTGCATTCTCTGTTATTAGCGATGACTCTGCACAAGGATCAATAAGAGCGCGCATGGTATGGTAACAACCGTCCACTGCCTTGATATTAATCTTGGCTGTGGCTAACAGCTTAGGTATGGTTTCCAAACGCATATGTTGGATTTTCGCGTCTCTTTCTCAACTTTAGTTTGACTAGAAGTTGATGGTGAATAAGTCACATACGCATTATGCAACAATGTGTTATGCGCACCGTTAAAAAATCGACAAGTTTTTTCGGAACTACATTGTTTGTCAAAATGGTTAATAAGGCAGTTACTGCATAAATTATTATTTTCAATTATTTTTCGTCTGTTTTCGGGCACAGATTCCAGAAATTCTTTACATTGAAACAGCGCATGTTGGTTGTTGCAGAGTAGACATTTCCGTTGTGGTGCAATATTACGTGGCTTCGTTGTCGCATGATTAATTACTGGTTTATGTTGGTAATTTTTATTCATAAAAGTATTTGGTAATTTATATGTATTTCTTTTCTGGTTATCCGTGTGTTGAGACTGATGTTGATTTGGTTTAATTGAGTCTTGTTTACGCCGTGAGGCCTCTAAGGACGTAAACTTTTTCTCTAGGAAATCTAGAAATTCGGATATGGTTGACAAATTTCTAGGATTCTGTAATGACTCAATATAATCATGGTGCGTTTCAGCATCTAACTTTTGAGTTAGAATATAGACTATGAGTGGATCCCAATTGGTTATGTCCACCCCCATTGCTTTGATAGCGCTAAGACACTCATTGGTGGTGTCATGTAGCCTTTTGATTAGCGCAGCGGATTGTTGCTGCATACTAGGCATGGTTAAAAGTATATGAATGTGAGAATTAAATATTAGTCTGATATTATTGTATCTATGGTTTAATATGTCCCAACAAATTTGGTAATTGTCAGAACTAATGCGTAAATGCTGGATTAATTTATCCGCTTCTGCTCTAAGTTTGCTTTTCAGGAATTGCATTTTTTTCGCATTTGGTAACGACTTGTTATTATGAATTGTTTCACAAAACAAATCCTTAAAAGACAACCATTGTTGGTAATTACCGCTGAACGTTGGTATGTCCATTTGCGGCGTAGATTTCTCCCTATATGAGGTAGACCACATTTTGCTGTTCACAGCTTTTTTGACGTTATTGTATTTAGTCTCATACTCGATAAAAGCCAGTTCGTACTCCTCATTGTCTACAAGGCTTTCACTGTCAATTTCCCAGTGTAGCGAATCGATGACCGACCATCTTGATTGGATAGTCTTTAGAATGTCTTTAAATTCCCACCGTTCGGAAATACTTTCAAGATCGAGAGCTTTTATAGTACGCGAGAAGGCTTTAAAATTGCTTTTTTGCTTTCGCAGCATTTCCTCAACTCTACTAGAATTACCCTGACTCGTAATCTTAGATGTGAGAAACAAGTTAGAGGTGCCCGTTTCTACAGGAGTGGTAGGAGTTTCCTGTCGATCGGAAAATTGCGATAATGGTGTCGCTGGTTTCAACAATGGTTTAGTTGGTTCAGTGGTCACATATTTGGTTAAGAACATTTTTAGGTCATTATAAAAGTTAAGAGCCTGCTGGTAATAATTCTCACTAAAATATTTATGGTCAGGGTCCTCGAATTCAGCACACAATCTGGTATGATTTACCTGAAATTCTTTCCAGTAAGAATCTAGGGTACTTAGGCGTTTTTCCATATAGGCAGGCGTCTTGCGCTCCGGCCCATCTTTCTTGAAATTAACGCGGAGGGTCTCCATCGCAGACATGATTTGTTGCTGTGTAGCTAGGATCGCCTCCATGGTGGTTATGGTTATTTTGGTAAACAAAAATGTAAATAAAGGATAGATCTTACTCAGAGATTGGGCAC
Source organism: Phalera bucephala (assembly GCA_905147815.2). Classification (NCBI taxonomy): domain Eukaryota; kingdom Metazoa; phylum Arthropoda; class Insecta; order Lepidoptera; family Notodontidae; genus Phalera; species Phalera bucephala. The sequence continues at coordinate 42,663 of CAJHXA020000006.1, read as the reverse complement.
GTGGTAGCCTGGTTTGTCCCGGAGCACTATCCTGGTTGGTTCTCGTCAGTGGTAATGGTGAACCACTTGACAATGGTGATTGGTTATGGTTGAACTGGTTACGCCGTAAGCTGGATTCACTGCCGCGTGTTCACTGCCACGTTTTCACAGCCACGTGTTCACTGGTTACACTCGCGGAGGACCTGCCTTACGACACAAGGCTCGAAGGACCACGATGTACGGGGTTTGGTGACCGTACAGAGATTTTATGAATGGTTCATAAAATAAAAGATAAGATAAGCGATATTATGGTATATTCACTTAACTTAATCTAAAATGGTATGGTTATGAGTACATGCGAACAGATTAAACGTGTACTAAATGACAAAATGGTCGACATGGCGCGTGCCGGCGTAAATGCTGACAACGCGAAACGCGATGTACGGTGCTAGCATCGTACAGTCGGGAATATAGTCTTTTTCAGATTCTCTGTCTTTATTCCTATTTTCAGTGAGGGTTGTCCGCTCATGGAGGGAAGATTCATTTATTAGGTCATACACCTGAGTCATGAGTTTTTTATGTTCATGCGAGTATTGCTGAAGTAAATGTTCAGATAAGTCAGTCAGGTCAGGTCCATGGGATTACGTGGGTCAAAATGTCTGGTGATTAAATCAATGGATCTACACTTCGTAAATGAATGAATGGAACTGTTATAACCTAAGACTGCGTACGGCATAAGGTTGATCACGGGTTCACCTCGCTTTTCCAGTTTTAGAATTCGCAACTCTACTACACTGTTGTCGTTCGGGGAATGTGCAAGACTTTAATGGTGCTGTATTTTATGGAGTCTAACAAATTCCGAGAAAAGTGCATTAGTGAATTCGGGTCCTTGATCTGTTACAATAGTTAAAGGAACTCCATAATAATATCAGCCTATACTGCCCACTGCTGGGCAAAGGCCTTCTCTCACAAATCGAGGTGAGAGAGATTGGGTCATACTCCACCACGCGGACCCAGTGCGGATTGGTGGAGGCAGGTTTGTGGCCACCTGCTGTTGGAACTTATCAAGCCACCTTTAAGGCTTCCAACTCGGCTTAACGACTACCACATTAAGTGGTAACCGGGACCAACGGCTTAACGTGCCTTCCGAAGCACGGAGACGCTCGAATATGAAATGCCACAAACGGTCACCCATCTCAGGCCGACCGAGTCGAACGCTGCTTAACCTTGGTGATCGGTAAGAACACCGCGGTCGCACAGCGCTACGAGCGCCTCCATGATGAGTGCAAAAGGTTAATAAGGCTTGGACTACACTTAATGCCGTGCCATCCCTTAGATAGTACGCTTGAGCATATTTTGAAAACGAATCGACTAAGGTGAGAAATTTCTCGGTTTGAGCTGTAAAAAGGTCAATATGCAAAATTTCAAAGGGTTTGGTTGCGAATTTCTGTTTAATCGGATTGCGGTCATATTTAGCTTGGCCGCATATACTACACTCATTAATATATTTTGTTATATGATCCTTCATCTTTGTCCAATAGTAATGATGAGAAAGGGCTGGGAAGCATTCAGTTATACCACGGTGATTTGTTTTTCCTTCGTGGTACTTTTTAATAGTCTCCTGTTGTGTATCTTTGACATTTTCTACTTCCTTTTTAGTTAAAACTAACTATAATGCGGAACTTTTAAATGCGCTCTGGATAATGGGTATAATTTTGTACATGTCTAATGGTGGGTGAATTATTAGGCCCGTTTTGACCTTAGGTAACCCTAAGGTTCATGACCCATTATTATTATTAGGAGTATTAACATACTCCTTTATAGTACTTATAACTTCACTTTCAAGATTAGATTCCGACAGCTGTATAACAGTTTAAGTGTGTGATTCGAATGGTTTAGAAACAGTAGGGCGCTTTTTAATATCTCCTTCGACAAAAAGACATATTTGACGGTGGAACTTATTAAGTGGCTCCCCAGAAATCGGTACTTCCAAAATGGGATTTTCGGCACTTGTGTGGGCGGTGGCCGTGGATGATCCGGCAGAACCAGTAGCTGTATGATCTTTTTCAGATGGTTGGACCGCGAGAGAACTTATATCTACGTTATGGATTTCGATACGCGAACGAGCGTCTGCGTTAGTATTCAACCTACCCTGCTTATACACAGTTGTGAAATTATATTCACTTAAGCTCGACTTCCAACGAGTTACACGTGCGTTAGGTTCCTTTAGGTTCATGACCCATTGCCGGGGGCCTATGGTCAGTTATGATTGTGAACTTTCGACCGAATAAATATGGGCGGAAATATTTCGTAGCCCACACGATTGCGAGAAGCTCTTTCTCGATCGTGCTATAGTTAATTTCACGCATATGCTATCGGTTTGTCGTTACCTACATGACCCTGAAAAAGGACGGCACCTAATGCAAGGTTAGAAGCATCTGTAGTTACTATATCTTCCTTTCCAAAAGCAGGGTATTGTAATATGGGATCATTACACAACAAGGTTTTGCATTTCTCGAAACAATTTAGATAGTTAGGGTCATTAACATTAATCCGTCCTCCTTTCTTAAGGCACTGGGTCATTGGTTTTGTTATGCGTGTCAGGTTAGGAATGAATTACCCTAAAAGACCTAAAAATCGTCTAAGTTCGGGAACTGTTCTTGGCATGGGGAATTTTTGAATAGCAATGATTTTATCGGGATTGGGCTTAACACCATATTTTGTTATTATGTGAACGAGATAAGCAGTCTCTAACTTCAAAAATTCCGATTTATCCATTTGAACTTTGAAGTTAGAGTCTCTGAGTCTTTTAAAGACTTTCTCTAAATTGTCCATGTGTTCTTGTAATGAGACCAAGAAGACGATTATATCATCTAAATATACTAGACACAGTATTTTGGAGGTCTAATAGTACATTGTCCATTACGCGCTGAAATGTCGATGGGGAATTTTTAAGAAAGAAAGAAAGAAGAAAGAAAGAAATTTTATTTGTCACAGCATGGGAGACAGACAAAGATATTATAAAATTACAAAAACTATAAAATTAAAAGAAAAAAAAATACAAAAATGGAACACAACAAAGTGATGATGATTGATCCGACCGATTTCGGCCATGGCGACCACTTTGACCCCTAGTCGGAGTAATGCCGCTGATGCGCTCGAAGATGGCTTATGTAGCCTATCTTCGCGGCGAAACTCCGTGCACACTGAGGGCACGTGAGTACGCCGTTCTCATAGTTGTATGATATGGCAGCAGGTGGGCGGGCCTTTAACTGATTGCGTTTGGCGTCAAGGTCAGCTTTACGCTGAGCCTCGAACTCGTGTACTTGGCTGTTCACCATCCTGCGCCATTCTGGCCGCTGTGCTGCCAAACGTTCCCAACGAGAGGGCTCTATGTTGCATCTCTTGATATGTCGCTTTTGGACATCCTTGTACCGGAGGAGGGGACCGCCATGATTCCGCTTGCCCTTCTCCAGTTCAGAGTAGAAGATGCGCTTCGCCACTCTTTCCTCTGCAATATGAGATACGTGACCGCACCACCGAAGCTGTCGACGCATTAAATAGGCATCAATGCCACCAACATTGGCTCGTCGCAGAACTTCGGTATTTCGCACTCTATCGGACCATCTGATCCTCATGACCGTACGGAGGCATTTAAGGTGGAAGCGATCCAGAGTGCGAATGTGGCGGCGGTATACACACCACGTCTCAGAGGAGTATAGGAGGTTTGGCAGCACGATTGCCATATACACCGATATCTTAGTGGGTCTAACTTAAGGTTATGCGAGCAGAAGACCTTGGTACATAGCTTGCCGAATGCCGCAGCTGCGGTACCCACCCTGCTATTGATCTCAGCATCAAGGTCACACTTGGATGTTACAGTGTTCCCCAGATAGCGAAATCTATCCACCTGCTTTAGCACATCCTCACCAAGTTTTATGGTCAGTGTCTCGTGACCGTGTATGTCCAGGGACATCACCTCCGTCTTATTGACACTGATCTTTAAGCCGAACTTACGGCAGGCTTGGTGGAATGCGGACATCAGCTGTTGCAGGCCGTCTAGGGATTCTGATAGGAAGCACAAGTCATCAGCATTCATGATCTCCGTGATCAGTGCGTAAGAGACTTTAGTGCGAGCCTTAAGTCTAGCCAAGTTGAAAAGGCTGCCGTCTGTGCGGAAACGGATGCGGACTCCCTGAGAAACAGTGTGTAAGACCTCTCTAACTACCACCGCAAAGTATAAGGCGAACAGAGTAGGCGCTAAGACACATCCTTGCTTCACCCCACAGGTAACGGGGAAGAAGTCTGTCTGTTCACCGTCTACGGCAACGCAGCATTGCATGTCGTCATGCAGGAGTCTAAGAAGTCTCACAAACTTTTCCGTGCACCCGAGCTTACCTAGCACCAACCATAGAGCTTCCCGAGGCACACTGTCGAAAGCCTTCTCCAGGTCAACAAAGCAAAGGTACAGCTGACAGCCCTGTTCCCTGCTCTTTTCTTGCAGTTGACGCACAGAGAATATAGCTTCGCATGTCCCTCGGTCCGGTCGGAAGCCAAACTGGGTTTCAGGCAGAATCTTTTCAGACAAGTTCTTTAGGCGGTTTAAGAGAACTCTAGCAAAGACCTTTCCGGGGGCTGAAAGGAGCGAAATACCGCGGTAGGAGTTGCAGTCAGATCGGTCACCCTTGTGCTTGTAAAGAGTACTTTTGCGCGATACTTTAAAGGTATCCGGAACGCGCTCCTCCTCCCACATGCGAACAAATAGTTCCCACACTAACGTGTGCAACTCCTCTCCGCCGTATCTTATCAGCTCTCCCGGTATAAGGTCAATGCCAGCCGCCCGATTGTTTTGTTGCTGTCTGATGGCAGTAACAACCTCGTCACGTAATAGAGTCTCGTCCAGCTCAAAGGCGAGAGGGAGCTGAGGCATTAAACAGATACTTTGCAGATCAGCTGATCGATCCACATTTAGCAGAATGTTGAAGTGCTCCGCCCAGCGGTTTAGTATATCCTCCTTGCTTGTCAACATGTGACTACCGTCTAGAGACCTTAAAGGCACCCGAGCTTGGTAGGATGAACCAATCAGCTTACGTACCTCACTGTAGAACTCACCCAGCTGGTTTGTGTCAATGAGCCATTGCATGTGACTAGCTTTGTTCTGCCACCACTTGTCTTTCATATGTCGAGACAGCTTGCTCAATTCGAGGTCACTAGCTTTAACAACCGCAACGCTTCCTTTCTGCCTTTTGTGCTGTCGCAGGAGATCTCGGTGTTTGTCGAATGCTGCCCGCAGGGTTTCATCATTTCCATCAAACCAGTCTTCGTTGCGACGGATTTTTTTACCCAGTACAGTTGAAGCGGTATCCATGATATGAGATGACATAGTTCCCCAGGCAGCATCAACATCACCTACCTCATTAGCTGGCATCAGCTTTTCCGACGGGGCTTCGGCGTATTTCTCCCTGACCGCGATATCTTCTAGCTTATCCAAGTTCAAAGAAGCAAGCTTTTTTATAAGAGATCTACGCGGGCGACGGAGGCGGATTCGTAGCTTAGTGACAATAAGTCGGTGGTCAGACCAGCAGTGCGCACCACGCATGACGCGGGTGACCTGTACTTGGCTGAGATCTTTTTGTCTCACGATAGCATAGTCAATCAAATGCCAATGCTTAGATCTTGGGTGCATCCATGTTGTCTTGTACTTGGCGGCAAGTCTAAACATAGTGTTCGTAATTGCGAGACCGTATTGAGCACAAAGACTGAGCAGCAACTGACCATTGCTGTTCATGTTGCCAACTCCATGTCTACCCAGAACTCCAGGCCAAGCCTCGTAGTCCCGTCCAACCCTGGCATTGATATCGCCCAGCAATAAAACCTGCTCCCTGGCGCTGAAGCTATCGAGGCAATGTGTCACTTCCTCATAGAACTTTTCCTTGATGTCATCAGACTTGTCTAACGTTGGAGCGTAGACACTGATGACATTAAGGTAGTTGTCTTTGTCCAGGTGAAGGCGCAGTGTGGTTACGCGGTCTGAGATATGTACAGGGTACTCCTCTAAATGCTTTGCTAAGTGATTCTTGATGGCAAAACTTACCCCTGATCGTCGAGTTTCGGAGGCAGCGGTACCTTTCCAGAAGAAAGTGTAGCCGCCACCTACTTCCACCAGCTCTCCTTCATCGGGGAGATGTGTTTTGCTGAGAGCAGCCACATTCACGTTATAGCGATGAAGTTCCCGAGCTACTATGGCGGTCTTACGTTCAGGGCAGGCGTTGACATCTCGATCAAGAAGCGTTCTCACGTTCCACGCGCCGAATGTCATAACAGGTGTTCTTTTTAAATTTCCTTTGCGGCGTCGACCACGATTTGAATGATGCGATGATAGCCGCGGTTACTACCATCTGCCATGTCGGGACGAGCATTTTTTTAGGGCACCTTTTCTAGCCCCCTCCCCAGCTGAGCGGGGAAAGCAGTGCCTCCCTAAACAGGGCTGCTTTGACATCCCAAGTGCTGCCGAGCCCGTGCTGTCGTCCCAAATGTGCAGCGCGGAAACGACCACGGCGTGTTCTCACGCCCCCGGGACCGCCTGCGTGCAGATATCAGACAAAGCCTAGTTTGCATCAGGCTAGACCTCTCTACTTTTACCCATCGCCACAGGACTTTTGCGTATTCGGAGTCCAGTAACGGAAGCGGTCAGATGCGCAGGAAATATTAAGGTGCACAAGTATACGCGCGAGACACAGGTGCACATACTCATCCTTATCCTTCTGGGCCCAGTGGAACCGAGACCGTTACGACCGGAGAAGGACTCAGACAGACGGAGCAGTATCACGGTGAGAAAGATACAAGGAGTCAGTATTTTCTCACACTCCCTTAATCGCCTTTTACGATACCCACGGGAAGATATGGGGTGGTGCTATTCTGCTCTGCCGGCACAACACGGTAAACACACAACAAAGTAATACACATGAGTATGTGTCTCACGGCTGAGCTCGGAAATTTAAATGTTATATAGGTAACTTTTAGTGCGCAAATTGTTAAGTGTAGTAAAGTGAAATGTGTGTAATAAAAAATTCATACAATATATACTATAACATCTATAATGTAGAGATTGAAAAGATATGATAGCAATATTAATATTTTTTTCAAGAATGATAAACACAGTCAACAGAAATCGTAGTCATATAAGTATAAGCGGTTAGTTTAATAATAACTAGGTAAAGAGGTATATTTTATACATTATTAGGGTTAGATACATACTTACATAATATACGCTAATTATATAATAATAGATAGTTTTATATTTACATTACCCAGATTACGCTGCGTGTCTAAAAGGTAGGCACGCAGTCGTTTTCGGAATGTGTCAAGATTGTTGATCAACCTTAAGGGCGGTGGTAGATTGTTCCAAATTTTGGAAGCGGCATAACGAAAACGGAAAGCCCCCTGAAAGCTGCCGATCTGTGCGGGGAAATACATAGCTGTTGCGCACACTGCCTTGACGGGCAGCTTCGGTAAATGGTAACCCAGTTAAGTTTTTGGAATAAATATGAAGGTTCCTTAAATTTAATAACCCCGAAAAGAAGACACGCCAGGTGCAACTTACGACGCAGTTTCATTTTTATAATTGCATGTTTGTTAAGGATTGGCGTGACATGGTGTCGAGGGGGTACGCCGAAACAGAAACGTACACAAGCATTCTGTACTCTTTGTATAAGACAGTTCGTCCTGGCTAGTAAACGTGGGCCATATACAGTGTCTGCATAATTGAGCTTTGATAACACTAACGACTCGACTAATAGTACACGTAACTCTTCGGATAGATATGATCTCATTCTGTACAAAATCGGCCCAACCCATCGGCATGCGTAAAAATTCGAAGTGCCCGTTTTCTACTGTAAATGCCGTCTTTGGAATATCCTGTGGGTCCACTTCAACCTGATAAAACCCACTGGCAAGGTCCAGGGTGGTGAAATAATGACAGTTACCAAGTTTGTCTAGTATGTCAGCTATGTCGGGGATGGGGTATCTATCGTCAAATGTCTTTTCATTCAGTTTCCTAAAGTCTATAACTACACGCCACTTTGGTTTACCCGATGCATCATTCTTTTTCGGAACATCCCAGATAGGGGAGCTCCAGGGTGACTGTGAAGGGCGTATTATATTTTGTTCAAGCATCTTGGTCATTTGTTCCTGTACTTCCTGTCTATGTACGAATGGGTATCTGTAACTCTTAGTATATATCGGTATTTCGTCGGTCATTTTGATCTTATGCTTAAATTTATTTGTAAATGTTAAAGGCTCGCCTTCGATGTAGAACACATCGGCGTACCGTGCACAAAGAGCTTCCAAATTTGCCTTTTCCTCGCGATTTAAATGGTCTGTACGTAGTCGCGATAAAACTTCCCTAGTATGGTCCGACTGCTGCTCGGTGCGCATGCACTCAGCGTTAAATAGCTCTGCCTGTATTGGACGATCCATTGAAAAAACAATATCGTGTCGGGTGGGATTAATCACCTCTAAAATTCCACGATTTCTCTTAACAGTTGTGACGCAATCACCGATAATACAGTTTGAGATTATTTGTTCTGGAATTATTACGTCACCATCGTGATGATTAATTGGAACTTTGATCAATTTAGATTTATTAGCCGGTATAATTTCCTCATACGAGGCATGCCTTTTAAGTTTTGTCGTTTGAAGAAAAAAACACAACTAGAACCTTATAGTACTTTTTATTGTTTTTCAAAGTATTCACCACGTAGCTTAATACACTTTTCCATTCGCTCAAACCAGTAATTATAACATTTATTCCACTCTAACTAAAGTGGGGGCGTTCAAAATAGCTGACTTGAAAGCATCGACTGCTTCTTCACCGGACTGGAACCTTTGACCACGAAGACTTTTCTTAATTTTAGGAAATGTAAAGAAATCGTTAGGGCTTAGGTCAGGACTGGTATGGAGGATGGTCAAGAATTTCTACTTTTTCCTGCTTCAAATACTCAATCGTTTGACGAGCGCTGTGTGAGCTTGCGTTGTCGTGGTGCAGGATGATGCGTCGCTTTGAGTTAGATTTTCGAAGTTCGGCGATGACTTGTGGTAAACAAACTGTGGTATACCACTCGGCGTTAACCGTTCTACGATCTTCAAGTGCAATAGTCGCAACATGGCCGGTTTTTCCAACGAACGTGGCCACCATCTTCTTTGAAGTGCTTCGAGAACGAACAACTTTAGTCGGCTTTGGCTCGTCTTGAAAAACCCAGATTGTAGATTGTTGCTTGGAATCAGGATCGTAGGCATAGATCCTAGATTCGTCACCACTGATGATGTCGTAGACGTGATTTGACTCTCCTCGGTTGAAACTTTGCAGTTTTCTTACACCATCTGACGCGGGCCGCCTTGTGATCGTCCGAAAGCAGATGCGGTATCCAACGGGAAACTAGCTTTCTCACACCAAGCGCTTCATGCAAGATCTTCTGAATGGTTGTCCCTGAGATGCCTAATAGAGCCACTATCTCTCGATACGTCACATGACGATCTTCGAGAATTAGTTGTCTCACAACAATGATGTTATCTTCAGTGAAGGCGGATTTTGGGCGTCCTTTGCGAGATTTGTCACTAACACTAGTATGTCCACGCTGGAATTCTAAATACCAGCGTTCGACAGTCCGCAGACATGGGGCTTCATCACTGAACACAGATGTTAGCTCTTCAAAACACTGAAGCCGTGTCAGGCCTCTTCTAAAGTTAGCTAGTAGAAAATTATTGCACGAACATTTTCCTTAGAAAGATTCATTTTCGCACGTAACCTGACAGATTCCAATCGACGCTGTGACTCAACAATAGCATTAATCCTAATACTTTTAACTGTTTTGAGATTCAAAATTTAAACACATTCGAATATAGAACAGTTCCAAATTCAAAATTGCCGGGAAATATGGAAACGACAGAACTTAAAAGGCATGCCTAGTACAGGTTACAGTTACGTGTATCATACATATGTAAAGGGTTACTGGAGTTTCTAGTAATCAATTGCCTATTCTTTAAGTCTATATTGGATAGTAATAGAGATTAACCTAATAGATTTGAGCAAATGGAGTTCGCAGATGCATACAAGTATTTAGGAATATGTCAGTCAAGTACAATCAACGATATTCAAATTAAAAAACAATTATTTTTAGAGTATACCAGAAGACTAAACTTAATCTGTAAAAGGCAACTCTATTCCAAAAATCTTTTTAAAGCCATAAATACCTTTGCAGTCCCGGTGTTGACATATTCCTTTGGTATAATAAAATGGACGCTAAGAGATATTAATAAGTTAGAAATTAAGACAAGAACCACATTAACCAAACACAATTATTTACACCCTAAATTCGCTATTGAAAGAATTTCGGTAAAGAGGCCAAAAGGAGGAAGAGGACTTATAGATTTAAAGTTATTATGGGAAGGACAGATACAAAATTTTAGAAATTTCTTTTATGATAAATCGCCCACTAGTAATATACATGCTACAATTATTGAATTAGACACTATTTATACCCCATTAAATTTAGTAAATAAAGACGTAATCCACAAATATCCCGAATTACACTTAAACGAAAAAATGGATAGGTGGCGTTCTAAAGAACTCCATGGCCGTCATTTGCATGATCTTGAACATGCTCATGTAGATTTAACAGCGTCAAATGCTTGGCTTAAGCTAGGTTCTCTCTTCCCAGACACAGAAGGTTTTATGATAGCAGTCCAGGATCAAGTAATAAATACTAAAAATTATAAAAAATAAGAACGTAACACCCAAAACGATAAATGCCGAAAATGTCATCGTGCATCTGAGACTATCCAACACATAACCAGTGCCTGCCCAACTTTAGCCCCTACTGACTACACCCACATACATAATCAGATAACCCACATAGTTCACCAAAAATATAAGCTAATTCCACCTAAACCAGTCTCATACTACCAGTACACGCCGAAACCGGTACTGGAGGACGAAAGGCACAAACTATACTATGACAGAGCAATATTAACTGATAAAACTGTCCACAACAACAGACCCGATATAACTTTCATTGATAAACTTAATAAATATACATACCTGATAGACATAGCTGTTCCTAACACGCACAACTTGCAAAAAACAATTACCGAGAAAATAAATAAATACACCGAGTTGAAAGAAGAAATACTTAGGATATGGAAAATGAACAGAGTCTATATCGTGCCTTTGGTACTGTCCAGTACCGGTGTTATTCCCAAACACCTTCATTATCTGCAACAAATTCAGTTGCCTAGTAGTTTATTTATGACCATGCAAAAAGCCGCTATCTTAAACACTTGCAGGATCGTGAGAAAGTTTTTGCAGGAAGACGTCTCATCGGAATCTATCGAACAAAATCCTCATAACGAAATGCACTTGGCTTACACGAGCAAAACATGAAATTACATCTATACATACCTAACTATACATACACACATATTATAATTCAATCTATTACGTATTATAGCTAAACACTGAAAAAATGCAAACAGTTAAATTATGGATAAGTAGTGATGCTTAACCATTGCTTTAAACGAAAGCAACGACTTTGCACGTCTAACTGACATGGGCAATGCATTCCACAAACGAACAGCTTGAATCGTAAAGGATTTGTCACAGAAATTTGTGGAATGCATCGGCATTTTCAGCTTCAAATTCTCCGATGATCTTAGGAACCTTGAATGTGTCTCATGAAGAAACTCAAAACCGATCTTTGAGGTAAGCTGGGGTTATCGGATTAAACAGAACACTGTATAGAAGCGATAATATATGAGAATTCCGGCGAAGGCGAATTGGTAGCCACTTGAGCTTTGTACGAAATTCAGAAACATGGTCATATTTGCGCAAGCCAAATATGAACCTTATACAAAAATGTTGAAGTCGCTCAAGCTTATTAAGTTGCTGCTCTGTGAGGTGAAGATAGCTGGCGTCTGCATAATCTATTATAGGGAGTAGAAGAGATTGTGCGAGTGCAATTTTTGTGGCAGTTGGAAGAAAATTGCGCAACCTTCTTAATGAACCTGCAGAAGCAAAAACCTTTCGGCTGAGCTCCTGCAGCTGTGGACCCCAAGTGAGATTGGTATCGATGTAGATCCCCAAATCTTTTACGCTTTTACTTACTGGTATAGTGACACCATTAAAAATAATTTGGGGAAGTTGCGACCAATTGATACGTGAAGTAAGTCTGGAACTACCAATAACTATCACTTGTGTCTTAGTTGGATTAAAATTGAGGCCGTAACACCCACTCCATTCACATATCTTAGATAAGTCATGATTCATAGTATTCACAGCTTCCGACAGCCTGGCTAATGGTGTCTGTGTGTATATTTGGAGATCATCTGCGTAAAGGTGGTATGACGAACGTAGTTGATTGGGAATGGAGTTAATAAAAACAGCGAAAAGTAAAGGAGATAGAACGCCACCCTGTGGTACACCGGCACTAGTGTTACACCAAGAAGAGTAAGTTTCATCGATGCGAATGCGTTGCCGGCGACCAGACAGGTAGTTACGAAACCAGTCAATTGCCGTTGGAGATATGTTAATAGAGCATAGGACTCCAAGCAAAATATCAAAATCCACAGTGTTAAAAGCATTGCTGAAGTCGAGTAGTGTTAGTATAGTCAAATTGCTATTTTCCATACCTAATCTTATGTCGTCTGTGATGTTCACCAAAGCAGTAACGGTGCTGTGACCAGGACGAAATCCTGACTGGAATGGATTAAGAAGGGAGTTCGTATTGAGGAATCTGCTGAATTGGTCGTGAACAAGACGCTCAAGAACTTTGGATAGGAAAGGTAATATGGATATTGGACGATATTCGGAGACAGATTTAGGATTGGATTTTTTAGGCAAGGGCGTTATTTGGGCTTCTTTCCAAGAGGATGGGAAATCTCCGCTAGATAGAGAGTAGTTAAAGATATGGCAAATGATGGGAAGGATTTCGTCAAGGATAGGAAGGATCATTTTGCGGCTGATACAATCATTACCGATTGCATTTGATGTGATCGATGCTATGCTCTTTTTAACACCACAATCAGTAAATTGAGATTGTACTACAGTAACCAATCTAATCTATTACATAATCTATTTATAAAAATCATGCAGACGTCGTCCTGTACAACTTGGTTAGGTAAAACGAACGATATTAACATAAAAATGTATCTTAGCGGGCTTAACATAAACATACTGTCGTTATTGTAACGCGATTGAGTCGATATGCCATCCTTTTTAAACTTAGAAGGGATTGTGCGAGTGCAATTTTAGTGGCTGTTGGGAGAAAATTGCGCAACCTTCTTAAAGAGCCTGCGGAGGCAAAAACCTTGCGGCTGAGTTCTTGCAGCTGTGGTGCCCAAGTGAGATTGGTATCGATGTAGATCCCCAAATCTTTAACACTGTTACTTATCGGTATAGTGATACCATTAAACATGATTTGGGGGAGTTGCGACCAATCAAGACGTGCAGTGAGTCTGGGACTGCCAACAACAATGACTTGTGTCTTAGTTGGGTTGACATTAAGACCGTAGCGCCCACTCCATTCACATACCTTAGACAGATCATGGTTCATTGTGTTCACAGCCTCCGAGAAGTTGGCCAATGTTGCTTGGGTGTAAAGTTGGAGATCATCTGCATAAAGGTGGTATGACGAACGTAGTTGATTGGGAATAGAGTTAATAAAAACAGCGAAAAGTAAAGGAGATAGAACGCCACCCTGTGGTACGCCGGCACTAGTGTTACACCAGGAAGAGTAAGTTTCTGCGATGCGAATGCGTTGCCGGCGACCAAACAGGTATTTACGAAACTAGTCAATTGCCGTTGGAGACGTTGTTAATAGAGCATATGACTCCAAGCAAAATGTCAAGATCTACAGTGTTAAAAGCATTGCTGAAGTCGAGCAGTGCTAATAAAGTCAAATTGCTATTTTCCATACCTAATCTTATATTGTCTGTGATTTTCCCCAATGCAGTAACGGTACTGTGGCCAGAACGAAAGCCAGACTGGAAAGGATTAAGGAGAGAGTTATTATTGAGAAATCTGCTGAATTGGTCATGGACAAGGCGCTCAAGAACTTTAGATAGGAAAGGTAATATTGATATAGGACGATATTCGGAGACAGATTTAGGATTGGATTTTTTAGGCAAGGGCGTTATTTCGGCTTCTTTCCAAGAGGATAGAAAGTCGCCGCTGGATATAGAATGGTTAAAGATATGGCAAATGATGGGAAGGATTTCTTCAAGGATAGGAAGGATAATTTTGCGGCTAATACAATCACTGCCGATAGATAGCATTGGATGTGATCGATTCTATGCTCCTCTTAACATCACAAGCGGAAAATTGACTTAAGACAAAAGGTGAATAATCGGGCGTCGGAATAGATGAAAGATAGTTAAGCGTGCTTAATTTTGTAATCTTATCAAAATTTGACGAAGTTGAGAAATGCTTATTGAGGAGATTAATATCTTAATCCTTGGGAAACTTATCTTGACGAGATTTACCAACCCCCATTGATTTCAGAAACTTCCAAACTTTTGTTGGATTACCATTTTGTACAGAACTATGGATGTGTTGGCGTTGAGCACCCCTACACACCTTGTTGCAGTGATTCCGAATAGCAATATAGTTATTCCGATTAGAATCAGTTGATCGTGCTTCGTTTACCTTCAACCTACAACCTACTCTCAAATATGCCCATTAAAAAGTGCTCAAATTGTAAGAAAAATATAACTAAGAAAGCCCCTGGATTGGAGTGTAGCAGGTGTAATAAGGTCGTACATGCCGATCCAGCATGTTCGAAACTATCTAATAAACAGCTGAACACCCTAAGAAATGCAACAGGTATTGAATGGAGCTGCGAAGAATGCATGCAAAATATTTCTCGTAGGTCATCTTTCATCATACCGGAAGAAGATGCGGATGATGAGTCTGACACGGGTCACATCATCAGTGGTCATCCTACCTTAGACACCCACAAATTAGTTCAAGATATTAGCCGCGAACTTAAAAAAACCTTTCGTGAGCAGATGGGTAACTTAAAATCATCCATCGAATACCTTAGTGAACAATTTGATGCAATTGATAAATCTATGAGAAAACAAGACAGCAGAATCAATGAACTTGAAAATAAAAATCAAGATCTTATTAACAAAAACAAGAACTTGCAATTAAGAGTTGCGGTGCTGGAACAACATATGCAACATTTTGAACAGAAAACATTGACCACATCAGTAGAAATTGCTGGTTTACCGGATTTTCCTACCCAAGAAACAAATAAAGTGTTGAGCTCTATAGCGTCTAAGCTCGATATGGAAGAAATCGACATTCAGTCGGCTCGTCTTTTACCTAGGAACAGGGATAAGCCTGCAGTAATCCTCGTTGAAATGAAATCTCAAACCACAAGGAACCAGTGGATAGCAGCTAGCAAAGAAAAACGCATCACTGCTGGAATCATACTACCCGAAACTCAAAAAGAAACGGCCGACAATCCCGTATTTGTTAGAGAAGCCCTTACTAAACCAATAAAAACTCTTTTATATAATGCAAAACTTCAACTGCGCGGTACGTTAACAGTAAAATATATTACAGTACATCCATACTAGATATTAACCAAATTTTACAACAAACTAATTAGTTACCTACTCATTGTCTCTTAGTGTTTTTTTTTGTTTTCTTTTTAAAAATCAGTAAATACATTACTTATTATTATGACCACATTGGCCATTAAAGAAATCCTTGATTGTACTTCAATTGATGACTACTGTCAGCGACTACCTAAGAAAACAACGTTAAATTTTAATTGTATTCATATTAACATTAGATCCTTAATTAAAAACTATCCTAAACTGTTACAAGTTATTCATAGTGCCCCTCTGCCTTTGGATATGATTGTCATAACAGAAGCGGGTATAACCAATGACATAGCAGATCTGTACAACATTCCTGGCTATAATATGTACAAGCAATTAAGATCTAATAAAAAAGGCGGTGGGATTATTATCTACACTAAAAACTACTTAAAATTCACATCATTTCAAATCAAAAGCTTTACTTTTGAAAGTCTATTTGGTACTCTGGAATGGGAATTAATCAGAACATAGTTGTTTGTGCTATCTATAGACCTCCATCGACATATAAAACCTTATTTGTAAAGGAGTTGCGTAGGTGCATTTCTCATATTGGTGTGAAACACAACTTACTTCTCGTGGGTGATATTAACATAGACCTAAAATCAATGTCATCATGCAGGGACTCGTATGTAGAAACACTGAGCGAGTATGGACTAATGTGCGGAATCACGGAATACACAAGAATCGAAAAAAAATAATAATATAACCACAAAGTCTTGTATTGATCACATATTTGCCCGTTTTCCTACATTAGATCTATACTCGGCAGCGATCGATCTAGTACTGGCTGACCACCGAGCTATTATCTTCACATGCGTAAATGAAGAAGCACCAAAATGTATACAGGTTGAGTCAAAACAAATAATTAATTACAAAATTCTTTTCGAAGAACTAAATAAAATAAAATGGAATGTAACTAATAATATGAATAATCCAAATCAGATTTATGACTTCATCCGTAATTCGTTTGATCACGCTCAAAAGATGTCATGCTCTAATAGAACATATCTCAAAAAAAGAAAACCCTTCCGTGTACCCTGGATGAACGGTAATATTGCTCAATTATGTGAGAAGCGTGATAAATTATTTACCCTTTGGAAAAAAAGTCCCAATAACCCCCAGCTAAGGCTCGAATACAATAAAATTCGTAACAAGGTACTTCATATTTTAGAACATCGAAGGAACTCACACTACGCAACCTTTATTGGAAATAATTCAAAAAACCCTAAAAAGCTGTGGTGTATTATTAATCAAATATTGGGTCGAATAACATTGTCCATTGATAAAGCTATAATGAATGCCTTCGATTCTCAAGGGTTGACAGCAAAAAAAAAATGCTGATAATTTTGCAACTGTATTCGACAACGAGGTTAAAAATATAATTCCAACATGTAGCACTAAATTGCTAAACGCAAACCAAAATGTGAAGTCAATAAACTCTAGTATATACTTTCAAAAAGCGACAAGTAATAAAATATATAAAGTAATAAAAAATCTTAACTCTAACAAGGCCCCAGGACCAGATCAAATAAAGATATCCGATATTAAAGCAGTAGGTGAAGATATATCAGTAGCCCTAGCAAACCTCATCAATAGCAGCGTCAAACAAGCCTTGTATCCCAATGACTTGAAAAAAGGGTGTATTCGTCCCATCTTCAAAAAAGGCAAGCGCAGCGATTGTGCAAATTATCGTCCAATAACTCTTTTATCATCTGTAGATAAAATAGTCGAAAAGTATATCTGCGAACAAATCCAGACCTTCTATAAAAAAAAAGCAATGTTATTTACCAAAACCAGTTTGGTTTTCAAAAAGGTAAGAGCACTGCAGATCTTATTTCCAAATTTACAGATGAAATCAACGAACTCCTAAATGAGAAAAATAACGTGCTAGTTCTTTTCGTTGACTTTTCCCGTGCATTTGACACCCTCGACCATACTAAACTCATTAGATGATAGCGGCGTACGTGGACCACTCTTAAACTGGTGTCAGGATTACCTGCGAAACCGTAGATTCTGTGTCAAAATCCAAAATACTCACAGTCATAACATACCAACCTGCCAGGGAACAGCACAGGGATCTGTATTGGGACCGTTACATTTTTTGTCTTATGTAAACAATATGAGTAGCTATATCAATAATTGCACATGTTATCAATTCGCTGACGATACTTGCCTATTAATCGGTAAAAAGAATTTGCAAGAAGCAGCCCAGCTGTTACAGTCCGATTTTGATAACCTAATTAAGTGGTGTCATGATGCAGGCCTAGTTTTAAACGCAACTAAAACCAAACTTCTACATATTAAATCTCCCTACTTAAAGCAGTCTCCAATGACAAATATAATAGCCCATGAACATAACTGCCTGCATAACTCTTCTACTATTTGTAATTGTCCCACCATTGAGTTTGTTAATTCTTATAAGTACCTTGGGCTAATAATTGACTCCAAATTTAATTGGGGTTATCATATTGAGCATGTATGTAAAAAACTAAGGCAGTTCCTAGCAAATATTATAATTATTAAACATCGTATTCCCTTCATTCAAGATAAAATTAATGTTATATAATTCTCTTGTAGAATCCTATGTCAAATATGGACTTAGCAGTTATGGTCGCACTTACTATACATATTTGGATAGCATATACAGACTTCAATTAAGAATATTAAAACAACTCGTGTCTCCTACGATTAACCTACAGTGTAAGGATAACGAAAGTGATATTTTTAAACATTGTAAAGCTTTGCCAGTCCATGTTCAGTTTAAATACAACCTACTAAAAGAACAATTTTTTAATTTACAATTACGACACAAAATTGATCATCCTATATTTACGAGGGCAGTAGCTCGTGGGTATTTTTGCCTAACACGAGCAAACAATATGTACGGCGAGAGAACTGCACGGTTCCTCGTTCCTCGACTTATCAACAAACTACCCTCCTCTATTAAAGATAATCTATCGCAAAATAATATTAAATCTAAGCTAAAATGTTATTTCCTAGGTTCTTAGTTCGACTCATTGTGTGTGTGTGTTTGTTGTACCAATTAATGTAATCCTACGTAACTCTTTAGTTAGGTTGATAACGGTTGATTTCTTTTATATTTTGCTATCAAACAGTATGAAACATTCAAATTAATTTAATTTATATACTTTGTACACTCATAGGCCTGATGTAGATTTATTTATTTATTCTTGGTATAAGTCACAAACCTCAGTGGTTTATATTGTGCCAATTATGTTAACGTTTTATTTTGTTATCTTTAATATTGTGTCATAAAAATAAAAAAATTTGGATTTCATTGCCACTTTTTTACTCATTAATAACTTAATGTCCTCAGTCAACCAAGGTGCCAGAAGATGTTTGACTCTTACAGGGCGAATAGGAGCGTGCAAATCATATAGCTGAATTAGCGTGGATGTAAAAATATTAGTTTTGTCATCTAGTGAGTTCGCCAACAACAAAGGCTGCCAGTCAATGTTAGCAGCATCTTCTCGAAGTGTCTCAATATTAATGCCACTAAAATTACGCTGCAGGAGAACTTTCACTTTAGGCTTTGGTGGCCGAATTTTGTAGGATAGATAAACTAGGTCATGATAGGAGAAAGCGTCAGCTGAACACTGGCCGTGTTTGGCTACATGTTCAGTTGACGAAACAAAGATGAGATCTAAAAGTGAAGGAGTAGAATTAGGGAAATGATGAGTAGCATCAAGTGGAAGAATTGATAGGTTACAAGATTCAAGAACGGATTTAAGGTTGGAGGAACGCGTATCATCTTTTTGCAGACAAGTATTAAAATCCCCCATTATAATGCTGTGACTGTAAGAAGGGACAACATTTTCCAAGAGACATTCAAAAGAAGAAAAGAAATCGATGCGTGATGAGGGACACCAAGAAGTATTTTAGAATGACAAAGTTCTATATCCATAAAAATATGCTCACCAGCGAATGATGGAGGCGGTTGTGGCGATAAATTAAGTACAGAAAAGGGAATATTTGAGCGGAGATATATCGCGACACCGCCACCACCACCAACTGAACGGTCGTTTCTGATAAGATTGAAACCAGGACGAGAGTAAACTGTAGACGGGAGACACGGCTTTAACCAAGATTCGGAAACAAGAATTGCGTGAATATCCTTACAGTCAATGCTTGCCAGCATATCAGAAAAATGGGCCGGAATGCTTTGGGCATTAATATGGACCACATTAAAGTTCCTAGGAACATCAGAAAAAGTTGACGTGAGGGTATCGGTCAGAGACGAAACACTGATGAAACTGTCGTCGTTGCTTTCTAGAGAGAAGAATGTATCCGTATCACTTTCAGTATCATATTCGGTCATGGTTTAATGCGTAGCTATTTAAGTAATATATAAACAAGTTAAAATATAAACAGGTAAAAATACGGAAAATATATAGTTATACACTAATAAAACTAAAACTTAAAACTAATATAAGTAAAACTTAAAGCTAGTATAGCAATACTAACTATTAAAAATCTATAATTGTAAATTATTAACTAAAAACCAAGATACTAATAAATAACCAACCCACCTGCCGAAAGTGCTACAGCATACAGAGTTTTTTTTTAATATAAATTACAACAAAGCTTATTACAAAACAAGATACAAATAACTCATACATTATTGTCATCGAAACAAAACAAAACGCAATTTCAGAACGAAACGTAACAATGTACAATTTTAGAACGAAAACACTCATCACGGAAGTTAGACGCAACTGACATTGACAATTGAGTTTGACATTGGTGCTGAAAAACAAAACTTACGATAACAACAGAGGGTATAGAAGGCAAAATTCGTTTAACACACAAAAAGAAGAAGATAAATAGGACACATTTAATACACAACATCATTTCTTTGTATTCCCCGCTCGCTTGGATCGACCCGCAGCCCCAGTATTCACCTTCGCTGCCGTCGGTTTGTCAGGACCCTGTGCAATACTGTTTAAGTCGGAAAGAGACTTCACACAATGACGCGCTCCGTCCAGCCCAAGAACGTGCACCTGGCCATCCCTCGTCCAGCACTTGGCGACACCGAACCTAACTCTCGCAGCCACAAACAGGTCGTGGCGGGTCTTTGTGAGGAAGTCTAAGATGGTGACCCCCGTACCCTTGAGCTTAGTCTTGACAAACCATACTCTGTTGCGGGTCGCTACTTCGCTAAACTTGACAAGCACTGGCCTAGCTGACCTCTGTGAAGCCCGCCCCATCCTGTGACACCGGCGTATGTCAAGTGTTTGAAAATCGCTTAAACCCAAACAATCCTTAGCAAGATTGGCGACAACCTGTGATGTGTCCTCGTTGACCTCTTCAGCGATACCGTGAAACAGAAGGATCTTCTTTTTGCCTCGCATCTCAATATTGTCGACTGTTCGAGCCAATATCTCCGACTGCAGCTGGAGGGTATTGAGCGCTTGCATAATGAAGGCTCGAAATGTTGTAAATTCAGCAGCCAAGACAGTGATGGTCGAGTCAGGAGTGGTGGAGGACTTCTGCAGCTCGTTTTCGAACTCGGACATCTTCTTATGGAACATTTCTGTCAGTTGTGACATTGAGTTTTGCAGTGATTCCATAGTGATTGTGTGTAGTAGCGTTTCACAGTAAATATAGGAGATAACACTTCTAAGGCAAGTTATTAAGGTTAGTTATCAATTGTTTTCATTTCGCTATGCGGCGACGATTATATTTAGCGGGCGACCGCTCGCTATTTTCGTATTTTCACGTACGTATTAGATTTCGACTTGCTCTGTTGGAAGCGCCTGCGCTTGCGTGGAGTGGTGATCTTGTTGGCTCGATATACGTGTATACGTACATATATACGGGCTTGCGACTTTACTTCTCCGCGTCTGGCTCGCGCGTAGCAACAAGGCGAGCCGTTAGGTAGACACGCCGTTCTGACGGCGGTCGGCCTTCCCGCGTTTTCGTAACGGTCGTTTTCCGAGACCTACGTGGTTTGTCGCGGCTGTGCTTACGTGTTTTGTGCTTGCGTGTTTACGCAATTGCATTCGCTGTGCGTATGCTTTTGCGGCTCGTGTAGGTACGGTTCGCGTATCGCCCGGTGTGACCAATTACGTGGGTTGCTAGGCAGCCGCGTCGGTTAACGGCGCGGCCGGCCCTCCCGCGGTTTTTTCTCAACGATTATTTTCATAACGGTTTTCAATATTAGTGTTGTATTGTAAATCCACGTCTTTTGTCCGTTCGTGGTAAGTCCGGTGGACGCCTAGCGGTGTCGTAAGCCGGGCTTGAGCGGGACCCGAGTGCTCGCCTCCCTCCTTCAGAGGGCAGCCATCTCGGAAGGGCTTGAGCCCTTCCGAGATGGCCGCTATCCTATTCTCCGTGCGGCGGTTCTCTTCGCCCCGGAGCAGTTAGGGTTTGATGCCACCCGTTCGCCTTAAGGCGAAGGGGCACACCGCGTCTCCCCGGTAGTGCCACCCCCCCCCGCCGTCACCCGGTGGGGGGATCAGGGCATCGTTCACGCCCGGGTCTTAGGGCCCTCTTTTAGTCCACTCGCCCTGCCATTTCCCCTCTGGAAATGGCGGAAGACTTCCCTCCTGAGTTCGTACGGGACCTAACCAGGTACATCGTCCGGCATTGCCCGGACATAGTCCGGGAATTCAGGGCGACGTACTCGCCCGCCTCGCCCGACGAGTCGCCCGCGCGCGCGTCGGCCCCCGGCCCCGCGCACCCCGCGCCTTCTGCGCGCCCCGCGACTCCGTTCGCCGCGCCGCGAACTGATTTAGTTGCGCCGCCCCAGACCCCCGCCGACCGCCCCGTCTCGCCATGCGGGTCCGAGCCTCTCTCGGACTCTGATATGGAGGTCAAGCGCGCGTCCGCGCGACGCGCCGCCCCGGCCCGGTCCCCGTCGCCGTCGCTCTCGTCGGAGGACGATTTCGTTCCCATTGCTAATGGGAAGCGGGCGCGCAAACCGCGCGACTCGCCGCCGCCCAAAATTCAAAAGGCCGGAAACGTTTCCGTTTCTCCCGGCCCCTCCGGCCCCCGGCCGTCTCCGTCTCCCGACGCGGCCGCGAGGGCCTCCCCCCTCGCGCGCCCCGCACGTCCGAACATCACTCCCCCGCCGCTTGTCATTCAGGACAAGAGCGCCTGGGAGCGCATCTCCAAGGCGATTTATAATCGCCAAATAAACTACACGCACGCGCGTTCCACCGCGCAAGGCATAGCCGTCAAGGTGGCGTCTTCGGACGACCACCGACGGCTATCCGCTTTCCTGCGATCTAATAAGATCGCATATCACACCTACACCCTGGAGGAGGAAAGGGAGCTCAGGGTGGTAATCCGCGGTGTCCCTAGGGAGCTGGACACCGCCGTCGTTAAGGCCGACCTCCAGTCACAGGACCTTCCTGTGCGTCAGGTGCACAGAATGGTCAATGGGCGCTCCAAGGAGGCGTACGACATGGTGCTGGTCGTCCTCGACCGCACCGAGTCCGGCCGTAGGGTCTTCGACCTGAAGGCCGTGTGCCACATATCTGGCCTCTCCGTGGAGGCCACCCACAAACGTGGCACGCCCGGGCAGTGCCACAACTGCCAGCTTTACGGGCACTCTGCCCGTAACTGTCACGCGCGCCCTCGATGCGTTAAGTGCATCGGAGACCACGCGACGTCCCAGTGCGCCCGTTCGAAGGAGACGGCGGCCGAGCCCCCCAGCTGCGTCCTCTGCGGCACCAAGGGGCACACCGCGAACTATCGCGGTTGCCCCAAGGTCCCGTAGGGGAAGCGCGGCCGGGCGAGGCGCGGCGGCCGCCGTCGCCCCCGCGCGGTTGCCCCCCCCTCTGCGCCCTCAGCGCAACACCCCCCCGCGCCCTCAGCGCACCCGCGTCCGGTGCCTTCTGCGCCAGCGACCACGGCTCCCCGCGCTCCCGCGCCACTGAAGCTGACCCCCCCTCCCCTGCCGCTCAGGCCGTCCCTCGGCGCCAACGCGTGGGTGAAGCCGCTGCCCTACACCGCGGCCTCCCACCCTGCGTTAGTGGGCCCTGCCCGCCCCCCGAAGCGCGCGCCGGCGATCCAGCCGGTGGCGGCTTGTCCCCCTCCGCCCACTAACGTCAGTCAGGACGTCGACCTCATCATGAGCGTCTCGGCGGTGATAAGCCCCGCACTTTTCCCCAGAGTCCGCGAACTCGCCCTTCGACTCCGCGCCGCCACCAACTTGGCGGACCAGGTTCTCCTGGCCGCGGAATACAGGGACGTATATGACGTCCTGGCGTCCCTCAGAACCCAACCCCCCCGCACCCAATAATGGATCTACGATCTCCCCGCCATAAGCCCCACAACCTATCCCTGGCGTTCTTTAACGCCGATGGCCTTCGCTCCCAGCGAGATCAGGTTGCTGATTTCCTCCGAGATCACCAACTTGATATCCTCCTCGTGCAGGAAACCTTCCTGAAGCCCGCACAACGCGATCCTAGGATCGCAAACTATAACCTAATGACAGAATCGGCTCCCGCGGAGGCGGTACTCTCATTTACTACAGGAGGTCCCTTCACTGCATCCCTCTCGATCCCCCCGCGCTCACCAACATCGAAGCCTCGGTCTGTCGCGTCTCTCTCACGGGGCACCAGCCCATCGTGATCGCCTCCGTATACCTTTCCCCCACTAAATCCGTTCTCAGGAGTCACTTTGAAGCACTCCTCAATCTGGGAAGCGTCGTCATTCTGGCGGGCGACTTCAACAGTAAGCACGTGGCCTGGAACAGTCTCACCACTTCCCCTAACGGTAGAAGCCTTGACGCCCTGGTCGACGTTCTTGACTTTGACGTCATCGCACCTATGCAGGGTGCATAGGTGCGATGACGTCAAAGTCGAGAACCCACTATCCTAACAATCCCAACCACCGACCCGACGTCCTGGACATGGCGCTTCTGAAGGGTGTCACCCTACGGCTGCACTCCTTGGAAGTAGTCCAGGAACTCGACTCTGACCATCGACCTGTAGTCATGAGACTCGGTCCCCCCCCTTACGCCCCTCAGCGACCCAAAAAGACGGTGGTGGATTGGCATGCGCTAAGCACGGCCTTGGCGGATGCCGACCCTCCCCCCCTGCCTCTCAGCTCGGACTCCATCCCGTCCCCTCAGGACACCGATCAGGCCGTAGATGCCTTCACCGAGCACATCCGATCGGCTGTCAGTCGATCGTCCAAGCAAGTCGAGGCGGAAGATCTCAACCACAACCGCTTTCGACTGCCGGACGATGTTAGGGATCTCATTCGTTCCAAGAATGCCTCAATCCGAGCGCACGACTTTACCCCACCGAAGCCAATCGGGCCCGTATGCGCGCTTTACAACGAGAGGTAAAGCGTCGTGTCGCGGAGGTCCGGGAGGAACGGTGGAGTGTCTTCCTAGAGGGCATCGCGCCGTCGCATCTGGCCTACTGGCAGCTGGCGCGTAGCCTCAAATCCGACTCCACGACTGACATGCCCCCGCTGTCCCGCCCTTCAGGCGCACCCCCAGCCTTCGACGACGACGGAAAGGCCGAGCTTCTCGCCGACTCCCTCGAGAGCCAGTGCGCCCTCAGCTCTCAGTCCGTCGACCAGTCCCACGTCGACGCGGTAGACAGGGAAGTCGAGCGCAGGGCATCCCTCCCCCCCCGTCGATTCCTTGCCTCCTATCACGCAAACTGAGGTCGAAGATCTGATTATGGGTCTCAAAACTAAAAAAGCCCCCGGCCCTGACGGCATTTCGAATCGCGTTCTGAAATGCCTGCCCGCCCAACTTATCTGCCTCTTGGTGGCCATTTTGAACGCCGCCATGACGAACTGCACCTTCCCCGCTAAGTGGAAGGAGGCGGACGTCATAGGCATTCCCAAGCCCGGCAAACCTCGCAATCTCCCCGCGAGCTACCGCCCTATCAGTCTCCTCAACTCCCTGGCCAAGATATACGAGCGCCTACTTCTGGCGAGGCTCAAAGACTTCGTAACGTCCAGGGGTATCCTTATCGACGAGCAGTTTGGCTTTCGAGCCAAACACTCTTGCGTCCACCAAGTGCACCGCATCACGGAGCACATCCTCTCCGGTCTCAATAGACCCAAACCCATCTACACGGGCGCCCTCTTCCTAGATGTCGCGAAGGCATTCGACAAAGTCTGGCACAACGGCTTGATCTACAATCTCTACCAATTGGGTGTGCCGGACAGACTCGTGCTCATCTTACGAGACTTCTTGTCGAATCGCGCCTTCCGTTATCGCGTCGAAATGACGCGCTCCACTTCCCACTCCATCAGTGCTGGAGTCCCACAGGGCTCAGTTCTCTCTCCGCTCCTGTTTAGCCTTTACACGAACGACATTCCTCGTTCGAGTAAGGCGCATCTAGCCTTATTCGCGGATGATACCGCTCTCTACGTCTCGCATTGGAATAAGAGTTTCATTACCAGACACCTTCAGGCATCCGCCAATTCCCTAGGGAATTGGTTCAGGAAGTGGCGTATTGAGGTGAACCCGGACAAGAGCGCTGCGGTGTTCTTCTCCAGAGGTGCCGCCCCGCGCCACTCCCTGCGCCGCCCTAGAAGTAATCTCGGCCAAGTGACCATGTTCGACCGACCCATTCCCTGGGTCAAAGAGGTCAAATATCTAGGGGTCACCCTAAACAGTACCATGTCCTTCGGCCCGCACATCAAGCGGGTCCGTCACCGAGCATCATTTGTGCTCGGTCGTCTCCATTCGTTAATCTGCAAGTGGAGTAAAATGTCCCTTAGAAATAAGGTGACACTTTACAAAACTTGCGTTCGACCCATCATGACTTATGCGTGTGTTGTGTTCGGGCATTCGGCCCCCTCTCACATCGATAAACTCCAAGTGGTTCAAAACCGCTTCCTCCGTAAAGCCGTAGGAGCCCCCTGGTTCGTACGGAACGTCGACCTCCACTCCGATCTAGGTCTCGAACCTATTCGCGCCTTTATTAAAAAGGCGTCAACACGTCACTTCGCGAACGCATCTACCCATGCGAATCCGTTAATCGTAGCCACCGCCGACTACGATCTCCCTCCCGACCCCTGCCGCCACCGCCGGCCGCGACATGTTCTCACCGACCCCCCCGATGCCTTGTCATCCCTTCTTTCCGCTCAGAATACGGGCGACGACGACGTAGACGTAGTAGTAGATCCCCTCCCATAGCCGGCGGTTGACCGGTGCGCTTAGTAGTGCACCCGTCCCCCTACAGCGACTGTCCCAACCGAGGGCGCCTCTTCGAGGCGCCCTCGAGTATGTCGCCTCTTGCCCTTCTGGCTGGCTGGAGCGTAGTGGTTGCACGCTCGCCGTTAAAATCCGGTGAAGCTGTAGAGGCCTCGAGGTCAGCAGCGTGGATCGTTCATACACACACGTTTTCATTAATACTGTTCAATATATGAATATATACAATTAATTTAATAATTGAATATAGAGCAAAATAAAACACGTTGTACTTTTTTAACTACCCGAAAGAGAAAAAAATAAATAAAAAAAAATCACACAATCAACATCATCTGCGAGCGTATGAGACGAACTATGAGAGTGGAGGGAACTAGAGAGGTCTGTAAAGAAAAAACCTGTTGGAACTTTGTACTCTCTGCCTACCCCACAAGGGATTTGGCGGTCCACAGGAGGAAAAAGGTCTACCTCCCTTAAACATCGCCACGACTATCGGGCTTGTGATGTACGTATCCAATGATAGACTCAAAAATCAAAATATACAAAAATAGAATTAAACACTCTTAGTGTTACACAACTACAGTTCGCAGAAGGGCAGCTCTACGCCCGCATATTCCCTTTCCTCCCCATTTATATTCCATCTATTTTCGCAGCAGGACGAGTTGGCGCAGTGGTTAAGAGCTTAAGCCGCTCCAACTACCGAGTCGAATAGTCGCTGGTTCGATTCTCGCACGGAACAAATCTTTGGGTGACCCACAATTGTTTGTTTCGGTCTGGGTAATTGTTTATGAGAATTTTTATGTTTGTAAACGCACCCACGACAGAGGAATAAATCCTAGTATAAGTGTACGTTTAAAAAAGAACGTAAGGCTAAATGGCCGCGAGAGAATGTCAACAAGTCCATCGAGAGAGATCACAAGAAAACAAGGCATGTTTTGTTCCCAAGAGACACCTGTCCTGTATGCATCGATATAACAGTGAGGAGTATATAAGTAAGTAGTGCTTTAAATTTACTTAAAAAAAAAAAAAAGTTCTATAACAAAATCACATGCAGTCATTAAAAAACAATTGACGTCATTTAGCTGATTCAAACATCATTTCATATAAAGTTATTAAATCGGTCATGTTAATTAACTTAACAACTGCAAGTTATATTTTTATTTTAATCATTTTAACTTTAACAGAATCATTTTGATGGACCTATTTGTTTCGGTTTCGGTGTTTGTGTATGTGAGTTTCATGTTTTGTAAATGCACCCACGACATCGGAATAATCCCTTCTGTGGGGGCTACGTCAACAAAACGTTACGTAAAACAAAAAAATGTATCAACAGACTTTCTTTTACACATTGTCGTGTGTATAAGAAAAGCATAAACACATTTTATTTTTAATTGTTGCCACTGTGTTGTCATGGACTAAGAACGTTTTAAAAAAATACTCCCAAATTTAAAATTATACTTACACATCCACAAATGATACAAATGGCGGACGATCCTCTGGAACTCCAGCGGTATGTCCACGTTTATATCCTGGTAGAAGCAAGGCTGGACAGGACAGAACGCCGGGAGCGGAGGCCAGTTGTTCCGTCTGTCGGCGGACCCCGCCCGCAGTTCCGCCTCTCTCTGCGCAAGTTCTTCCGCTTTCCGCTCCAACTCCTCTTGTCTCCTCTGCAGTTCATTCGCATCCATTTCAAACAAAACTCATTTGAAAGTCGCTTGGTAATGATCTGAGTTATCATGAGAGACTGGAAACGCCTACGCATACAATTTCAATCTGCGGTAGTGGATGTAATTTGCTACAATTTATAAGGCTGGTTCAGATGTAAGTAATATTTGCTTTTACTTGAGGGCTTAGCACAAAAAGATTGACGGTAGCGAGTAAGCGTGAAGCCACGTTCATGTTTATTTATAAAATTTGTAGTGTGAAATGGATGGCATATCAACTCGCTAGCGTCACGCTAACGTCAATTTTTTCGTGCTAAGCCGTCTGTTACCTTTAACGTTCAAGCGATTTAAGTGCTATTCACATAGATAAAAGTCAATACGTCGTCTCTAATTTTCGCTAAAACCGAATTTTAACTGCCGCCGATCAACAGCGTTTAGCTGTTTCTGTATATTACTAAAATACGAAAACATTGATGAGGGCCCAGGACTAGAATAAACAAGATAATATATAACTTCATAACGGTTATTAACGACATATGTATAAGTATAAGTACAGGACGCAAAACTCAAATCCCAAAAAGCTTCAGCCTACATCTTTATAGATAGAACTGTAATCCCACGGGATATGATTTCTGGAAGTAACTGTCGAACAAAATTCGTAGAATTTAAAACCGTAGTTTTTGAACTTTGATGTAAAATCTACGTTATGTTTGTATTTATTATTGTAGAAGTATTAGAATTTCCTGGATAACTGTGCGGCGAAAATCATCTTAGAAGTATACCTAGCTTATAGTAGCGCTTTATGATCATCGATTATTATCATAATAAGCGAAAAGTACTTCTATTTGAACCAACCTTTATTATGTTTGATTGTACTGTTTAAACACAAACGAGGATTGTTTATTTATTTCAAGATAAGCGAACTAAATAAAATTGTGAGATGTTTTTGGGGAATAATATAATGATTCAAAATTCCAGTAGCTATTTTTTTTAATTTACTATTTATGTTATTATGGTTTTACTAACCTAGGCCATTTGGACGCATTAAATTGAATCTGTTATCGTTAGTTATCAATCTTAATACATTTTCGGGTGTTATCTAGATAGGTTATCACCTATCTAGATAACACCCGAAAAGGTATTATTTTTTTTTGTTTTCTTGTTATAATGATTGCCGTGCAGTGTTGGGCATTTTACAATTGTAGGATCAATCAATTAAAATTTCATTTGCAAATAAATGAATCCCCCTGAGGTACTCCGGAATAACAATGACTTTTGGACGCCAAACGCCTCAGTCCCTTCCGTGATCATGGGTGCTAACGAGCACTCGAAACGACGGCCATGTAAAATCACAAATAAGCCGCGACGAAATCCGAAATAATTTAATTGTAACTTAATTTTTCACAATCAATTTTTGCCCATCTATGTTGCCGTGGAATCGATAATAAATAAAACTACTACAACTAAGCCAACTAAATAACTACAACCGCTTGATCCAATGGAGTATGAAAGGATTTCTTTTTTTTTGTCGGGATATTTGGTTTAGAGTTCTTTATTTCTCATAAAAGATTACAACGAATCACTTACATGAGAACATTAACTAAAAATCAAATTACTAGCGAGCGAAACATGTGGGTGTTTTACAAAGATGACAAAAGCAAAGATAAAAATAACAAAAAAAAATCAATATTAAGGATAGTTACAATTACAATGAATGTTCGATTACACCATAATAGCAAACTGTTGCTAATATCTAGACAGCGGTTAATTATTACATAAAAAGGAAAAAAAAAAAAAAGTTTTTTTTTATTTTGGACAGAAAACCTTTAAAATATGCTGTTTTAAGATTTTTTGAAAAACAAGAATAGATTTGGCTTCTTTAATTTCATTCGGAAGTTTGTTATATATCTGTACTCCTTCATGCATAATACTCTTTTTACCATAATTGGTACGGGGTGCATATAGTATGAGGTGATTTGCATTTCTCATTAGACGTTTTTGTATCTGTGTTTTTTTTTTGTAAATACTATGTGACTTTGTATATCCTTGTTTAATATTTTCCTAATTAGTAAACATGTTTTATATATGTAAGTTTGTTTTAAATTCATTATCCCGGTTTCATTATGTATTATGTGAGATGGTGTCAGATAGCTATAATTAAATAATAATTTTACTAATTTGTTTTGTTTAATTTGCAATTTTTGTAGATAGTTTTACCGGCAGTTTCCCAAATTTCAATGAGATAATCAATGTGTGGCTTAGCCAATGCATTATAAATGAGCTTTCGTACTTTCAATGGTAAGCAACGAACCGCACCACGTAACTGACCAATTAAAGATGATATTTTAGAACATAGCTTGTCAATATGAGAACGCCAAGTCAAATGATTATCAAGGATTAATCCGAGATATTTTTCATCATTTGTTTTATTTATTGGAATGTTATTAATACTCAATGGTCCACAACTGTCTAACATTTTATTTTTGGCTGTAAAAATTATGTACTTAGTAAATTATGTATTAGTTTTCGCAATATTAATTGTCAAAAGATTATCCAAGAACCAGTGTTGTAGTATGTTAATGTGGTTTTTAGCTTGTTCCATAATAGTACGTAGTCGGCGTATAAGGTAAGATGTCCGTGTAGTTTGATTTGATGAATATTGTTAATATAAATAAGAAATAATAATGGACCTAATATTGACCCTTGTGGCACGCCGCATGTACTGCTTACATGTTGCCCTTACATCTTGGTCACTTAATACCTATTTGTTAAATATGATTCAAAGATCTTATAAGCTGATTCACTAATTCCAATTGATTTTAGTTTTTGCAAAAGAATTTTATGACCAAAAGCTTTTTTCAAATCTATAAAGATTTTTGTAATTAAATCAACGGTGGCAGATAGCGTATTAGATTGGGGCCGGAAACCGTATTGTCTTTCAAAAAGAAAATTAATAGAATCTAAATGTTCAGATAAACGATTGTGCAGAACTTTTTCAAAGATTTTTATTTTTATTTTATATTTTATTGGTCTACCAACAATTGTTACACTATAACTTATATTATTAACTAGGGTTACATATTCACTTAATCTAAGTGCACAATTTTAATGGGCAAACACAACATGCAAAGTTATGGAACTGTTAAATTAATAAAAGATAACCAATTCAACTGAAGTGGTAAAAGTGACAAGTGACAGACAGAATTAACAAAAAAAAAGAAACTAAAATAAAAAGATAAAAAGAGAGCAACAAATTGAGTGATTGTACTTTATTAGACATGACTTTAGATTGTATTGTATTGTACTTTTAGATTGTATTTATGACTTTTAGTCGATATGCCAAAGACATCAATGAGCTTGTCGTATTTGTTATATAATTTGCATAGCCTTGACACAGGTGAGTTACTACCTAAGACGGACTTTCGAAAAGGTGGGCATAAAAGCTTAATGGGTTTTCTAGGCTTTTTATATGGAACGTTGAATTTAAATTTTGACAAAATTTCAGGACAATTAATATTATATTAATATAATAATTAAGATCTTCGAGAACACTGGAAGCACGGAAATAGGTCAATAGTTTCCTAGATCCGATTTACTACCTGCTTTAAATATGGGAATAACTTTAGCTATTTTAAGTGTATCTGGGAAATAGCCTTCGAAAATACATTTGTTAATGCAATTAGTTAATCTATAGTAAATTATGTTTTACAGATTTTAATAATTTGGTACTAATTTCATCTTTTCCTACACTAGTATTAGCGTTAAGTCGATGATTATATTAATTTCATGACATGTTGCCGGTTTGAGTTGGGATAGTGTAGGGGGGTCTTGTTTTGCACATTAGTTTCTATTTTATTTTTATAGCTAGTTGGTATTTGGTTGGCCAGTATATTTCCTATAGTCGCAAAGAAATTATTAAAATATTCACAAATTTTTTGTTCATCAGTTATAATTCCTGAAGGAGTATCTAGTTTGTCTGAGAGTCACGCTGTCATCGCTGCGCTGCTGCCAGTATTCTGGGAGTGGCTGGGGCGGCGACACGGCGTCCTCACGTACCGTCTGACGCAGGTACTGTCCGGGCATGGTTGCTTCGGGCGGTATCTGTGGCGGATCGGTCATGAGGAGGCGGAGCGCTGCCATCATTGTGCGGCCCCAGAAGACACGGCGGCGCACACGTTGCTGGTGTGCCCGGCATGGGAGCGGCGCCGGCTCGCCGGAGCGCTCGGTGCAGGGGGACAGGCGCTGTCGCTCCCGACCGTGATAACATCCATGGTTGGGAGCGAGAGCGCCTGGGTGGCAATGACGCCCTTTTGCGAGGCCGTCATGTCCGCTAAGGAGGAGGCAGAGCGGGTGAGGGAGGAGACGTCCTCCAATCCCGCTCGTAGACGGCGCGTTGGGCGAAGGCGTAGGGACTGCGACCGAAACGACCTTCGCCCACCGTGATCGCGGCCTGCAGGCGTCGGGGAGGGCACCCCGGCGCCCTAGCACACGCAGACCCGCGCCGTAAAAGCGCTGCGTCCGCGCAGCCTCCGAAAGGCGGTAGGGAGGAGACCGAACTCCCCTAACAGGTGTCGAGGTCCGCACACGGACCGAGCCCGCCGGTGCCACAAGAGGTCATGCTGGTGACGATTCCTGTGGCCCGGCAAAAGGGCAGTGGGACGCCGAGGGGGTTTAGTGGGTGCAAGCCCCACATAACCACCCGGGCCGTGCCCTCGGCCCGGGGGTATGCGTTAGGCATTTCCCCTCGATAAAAAAAAAAAAAAGGTATGGAAAAGGGGCAGTTAACCGTACTAACATTATCGGACTTCAGTAATGCTTTTAACACTGTTAACTTCGACATTCTCCTTGCTTTGCTTCGCTTAATTAACGTATCTCCATCAGTGGTCGATTGGTTTCGTAGTTATCTGCTTGGTCGTCGGCAGCGTGTTCGCTCGGAAGAAACTTTCTCTGCCTGGTGTTACACGACAGCTGGCGTACCACAGTGCGGCGTTTTATCTCCTCTCTTATTTGCTATTTTTATTAATTCAATTTCCCAAAATTTCACTTCTTCCTACCACCTATATGCAGACGATCTACAGATTTATTGCCAAGCCCCAGTTGCGCATCTTAATAAAGCTATCAAAGATACAAACCTTGACTCGTGCAGAATTACTGAATGGAACTGTGTCGAATAGTCGCGGGTTCGATTCCCACACGGGACAAATCTTTGTGTGATCCACAATTATTTGTTCCGGTCTGGGTATTTGTTTGTGAATATTCATGTTTGTAAACGCACCCACGACACAGGAATAAATCCTAGTGTGGGGCTACGTTTTTATAAAAAAAAACAAAAATAAAAACAAAAAACAAACCCTGTAAAAACGCAAGTCACCATCGTAGGCAGCTCCCGGATGATCTCCAGAATTAACTGGTCGACGCTTCCACACATAGTTTTTGACGGGATTCGCATTCCATACAGTGAAACTGTCAAAAATCTTGGTGTTTTGATAGACCGCTGCCTAAACTGGGGTCCACAACTGAAATCCATTAGTTCCAAAGTGTTCGCTACCGCGGCATCTTTAAGAAGACTTCG
Source organism: Phalera bucephala (assembly GCA_905147815.2). Classification (NCBI taxonomy): domain Eukaryota; kingdom Metazoa; phylum Arthropoda; class Insecta; order Lepidoptera; family Notodontidae; genus Phalera; species Phalera bucephala. Next base: position 8,636 of record CAJHXA020000006.1, on the reverse strand, counting down.
CAATTTCTTACCCACTGCCACTAAGGTTGCTCATGCACAATCTCTTTTGCTCCCGATTCTAGATTATGCTGACGCCTGCTATCCAGATTTAACAGAGGACCAACTACATAAACTGGAAAGACTGCAAAACGTTGCGATCAGATTCATATACGGCTTGCGCAAATATGACCATGTGTCTACATTTCGTACTTAAGTGGCTGCCCATTCGATTACGCCGGAGTACTCATATTCTTTCCCTCCTTTATAATATTTTGTTTAACTCTTCCTCTCCGTCTTATTTCAAAGAATATTTCGAGTATTCCCAAAACTCTGGTACTCAACGTCTAAGGTCCTCTGAAAATCGAAGTCTAAAGATGCCTTTGCATAGTAGCAGTTTCTATGATAGGTCTTTTGCTGTCCAGGCAGTCAGACTCTGGAATGCTTTACCTGTCATTATACGGCGCGCGACGACTTTAGAACGCTTTAAAGAACAAGGTAAGGAATTTTACTTTTCAGACCGCTTACCAGATACGGTATTAGCACCTTCATCATAATTACGCGTCATTTTTCAAATATGTATTTGCTTATCCTACTATTATTAGAATTTTGATTAAAATTTTATTTTACTTAGCATCTTTTTGTTGTTATTGTATTTAAGTAATGTTAATATTCTCGATTCTATCATTTTAATTCAGTGCACCCCAGTACATTCCTATCACTTGAAAATTCTCCATCCTAAGGTTGCCTGGCAGAGATCGCTCATTAGCGATAAGGCCGCCCTTTGTGTTACTTGTAATGTTGTTTATGTCCAATCACTATTTGTTACATTATTGGTGCACAATAAAGAATTTATCTATTTATCTATGTTATTAAACACTTTTTTTCTTTCTTCTAAATACTCTTCTTCCAAAGCATTATCATTTGGATTATCTTTAAATTTAATCCACATCGTGTTCCGTTTATTAATTAATTCACTTACTTCCTTATTTATCCAATCACTTCTAGGAGGGTTTTGTATTTTGGATTTAGTTATTTTGCTTTGCTTAATACTAGATAAAAATAATTCTTCGAGCTTCAAGTACGTGCCGTTCTCATCAAATCTCTTTGCTATCCTCTATGATTGTTATACATTTTTTGTAGTCAATCGAGGTACTCTGCTAATAGGACTTGGTTGATACTTTTTAATCTGTAAAAATATTTTTTTGTGATCAGATAAATCATTATCTATTACAGCCATATGGAAGTCATGGTTTATTAGGTTTGAACAAGCGTGATCAAGGATAGTTTTTGTATTTTTAGTCTCACGTGTGCAGTATTGATCACTGATTTTGTTAAGTATTTTAATACCACTTCCTTGTAGCGTTCTTTTGTACTCTTTTACAGATTGGGTTTAATCGAGCAAATCGTAATTGAAGTCACCGAACATGAAGATTCGTTTTCTTCTATGCAATTGATCTGATAGTGTATTCAGAAAGGCTTGCGAGTTTGTTCGTCCTGGTTTATATATAATTCCTACATCAAGGGAGAACTTTTCTATATGGATCCACAAGTAATGATTGCCATCTTCGCACTTGGATTCAATAAAGGTGTGATTTAAATCATTATGAACAAAAATTGAAACACCTCCACCTCTGCTTTGCGGACGAAAATTATAATAATGCGTGTAATTTGTCAGTTTTAACATTTGGGCCTCAGATTTATTCTTTATCCATACTGAGTTCTTAGATTTACGCGAATATTACACATGAAATAAAACTATTTTACGGATTTTATCGCGGTTTATTTTTGTTTTTTAGTTCCCGACGTTTCGAGTGCGAGTGCAGCACCCATGGAGCATTTATCCATGTTTCAGTTATTGCGACAATATGTACTTTAGTTCATATTCGTAAGTTACATCTGAGTTCGTCTAGCTTTTCAGGCTTAACTAAACTGAGAATATTGCAATATAAGAATCATCCATACGATTTGGTAGATGCCGTTATCTTGGTGAAACTATTTGTAAGTTGGTGGGTTATATTACTAGAAGAAGGTAGGATTGGTGTACGGTAACAGACACTTAGTTTTTTGAATGCAGTTTGACTATTTTTGGGGTACCATGGATGTATTTGATACCTAAATCGTTTTCACCATTTTGCGTGCGCATCTGTAGTTCTTCTCTCAAAGTTTTCATATAGCGTTGTTGTTGTGGAGTTTTATCCGCAAATACCTTTATAGTGTCGCTTTTAATATTGGCTCGGTTGCGCAATATGTTAATTACAGTATCGTTTGATACAAAGGATACTTTTAGCGGCCGTTTTTTTTTAACATTATATTTTCCCAGTCTCATAATTTTTGTGGTTGCGGACTGCTGGGCGATGACATATTAATGATGTTTAAACCCCATTATTTAATATTGCCTTTCATTTAGGTTAGATGTTCTTAGCTCTGGCACACCTACTATGATGATAGTCTTCTGTCTATTCTGGCGATCATTCATTTCAGTAATGATCTCTTCATAATTCCTAGTTGATGCCGCTTAAGTTCCCGTGCTGATTAATTTTTGTTCTTTAAGATCCTTTATATAATTTTCCGCCGCGTGGTCCCCGGCTTAGAATAGGACCAACCCATCTCATCCCATCGGGTGTCGTACAAGGCGACTAAGGGAAAACTAGGGAATGGGCAGCAGCGTTCCCTTAACACTTCTACCATCAAAAACTGCGCTCGCCAACCCGCCTGCCAAGCGTGGCGAGTATGGCAAACCCCCCAATTTATTAAAATGGAAGAAAAGGATAAAACCAGGCCCCTAGTCCCCGGCGGTCCTGTTCGTCCTGGCCACGGTAGCAGCTATGGTAACGACAGGACAAGGGGTGCTAAGAATCTCCGGCAGAGATTCGGCTACCACCAACTACGAAAATTGGCCCTGGTGACATACAACGCACGCACGTTAAGGACAGATGAGAAGCTTGTTGAGCTGGAAGAAGAGATAAACAAGTTGCGGTGGAATATTGTTGGTTTATCGGAGGTCAGAAGAAAGGGCGAGGACACGATAACCTTAAAATCCGGCAACTTGTTTTACTACCGGGAGGGCGAACAGCAGTCCCAAGGTGGTGTCGGATTTATCGTCCACAAGTCACTCATAGACAACGTTGTGTCCATCACTAGTGTGTCAAGCAGGGTAGCGTACCTGATACTCAGAATATCCAAAAGATATTCGCTGAAGGTCATACAGGTCTACGCACCGACCTCGGCATACTCAGATGATGACGTCGAAGTAATGTATGAGAACATTAGTAGAGCCATACATACTTCCAAAGCACACTTTACAGTGGTTATGGGTGACTTCAATGCGCGGCTGGGCAAACAGGGCGATGATGAATTGAGAGTGGGGCAATTTGGATATGGGCAACGCAACCCCAGGGGTCAGAGGCTGGCCGAATATCTGGAGAAGGAGGGACTCTTTATGATGAACTCTTTCTTCCGGAAGCCGCCTCATAGGAAATGGACCTGGATGAGCCCTGATGGTTCCACAAAAAATGAGATAGACTTCATCATGAGCACCAAGCGACAAATATTTAATGATGTCTCCGTGATTCACAGGGTAAAAACCGGCAGTGATCACCGAATGGTCAGAGGCACATTAAATATACACATGCACATTAATCTACGCTCCGACCTTCTTATGCACATATCCAAAACCCCGAGAACTTTCAACTCGAATTGGCAAACCGCTTCGAATTGCTAGACAGCAGCGCATCAGTGGACGAAATCAACAACAGGCTGGTAGAGACTGTCCATACGGTCGGGTCCAAGTATCTTAAGCCCCACCGTAAAAATAGACCTCAAAAACTATCCAACTACACCCGCCACCTCATGGCTGAGCGACGTTCCATGACGCTCCAAACCTCCGATGATGCTAAGTCCTATAGGCAGCTCAATGGACAGATACTGAAGTCCTTGCGACACGATTTACGGTCCTTCAATACAAGGCGTATTGAGGAGACCATAGCACAGAACAAGGGCTCCAAAGTGTTCGCAAGAGACGCGTCTATTGGGCAAAGCCAGTTGACGAAGCTGAAGACGGAGGACGGAAACGTAACGTCGAATAGGTCAGAGGTGCTCAGGGAGATAGAGAGGTTCTATGGGCAGTTGTACACCTCAGTAGCTGAACCTGTTGTTGACTTGGTAACAGACCCAAGAGCCAAGCTAACCCGACACTACACTGAAGATATCCCGGACATCAGCCTGTACGAGATTAGGATGGCTCTCAAACAACTCAAAAATAACAAAGCGCCAGGCGAAGACGGAATTACCGCAGAGCTTCTGAAAGCGGGCGGAACGCCGGTACTTAAAGTCCTTCAGAGGCTGTTTAATTCCGTCTTGCTCGAAGAGAAAACGCCGGAAGCATGGAACAGGGGTGTGGTGGTACTGTTTTTCAAGAAAGGTGATAACACTTTACTGAAGAATTATAGGCCCATCACACTGCTGAGCCATGTTTATAAGTTGTTTTCGAGAGTCATCACGAATCGTCTCGAACGCAGGCTTGATGACTTCCAGCCTCCCGAACAAGCCGGTTTCCGGAAAGGCTTTAGTACCATATAATCTGCCGCAGCGTATGTATGTGGTATACATACGCTGCGGCAGATTATACAGAAGACCGAGGAGTATAATCGGCCACTATGCTTGGCGTTTGTGGACTATGAGAAAGCCTTCGATTCGATCGACACTTGGGCGGTTCTTAGATCTCTCCAGCGATGCCGCATTGACTATCGGTACATTGAAGTGTTGAAGTGCTTGTATAATAACGCCACCATGTCATTCCGAGTACAGGGGCAGTGCACGAAGGCGATCCCCATAAAAAGAGGAGTAAGGCAGGGAGACGTCATTTCTCCGAAACTGTTTACGGCCACCTTAGAGGACGCCTTCAAGCTCTTGGAATGGCAAGGACTTGGCATCAACATCAATGGCGAATACATCACTCACCTTCGATTTGCCGACGACATTGTGGTCGTGGCGGAGTCGCTGGAAGATCTAGGACGAATGCTCGATGACCTCAACAGAGTATCTCAACAAGTGGGTCTTAAAATGAACATGGACAAAACGAAAATAATGTCTAACGTCCATGTCGTACCCACCGCACTCACCGTTGGGAACTCTACTCTTGAAGTTGTCGACGAATACATTTACCTGGGACAGGTAGTCCGGTTAGGTAGGTCCAACTTTGAGAGAGAGGTCAATCGACGAATCCAACTCGGCTGGGCAGCGTTCGGGAAACTGCGCAACATCTTCTCATCCAAAATACCTCAGTGCCTTAAGACTAAACTTTTTAGTCAATGTGTGTTACCAGTGATGATATATGGATCAGAGACGTGGTCTCTTACAATAGGTCTCATAAAAAAGGTCAGAGTTGCTCAGCGAGCTATGGAGAGAGCTATGCTCGGCGTTTCTCTACGCGATCGAATCAGGAATGAGGAGATTCGTAGAAGAACCAAGGTCACCGACATAGCCGTTAAGATTAGCAAGCTGAAGTGGCAATGGGCGGGCCACATAGCGCGTAGATCGGACGGGCGTTGGGGCAGAAAGATTCTAGAGTGGAGACCACGTATTGGCAAGCGCAGCGTGGGACGACCGCCTGCCAGATGGACCGACGATCTTGTGAAAATCGCAGGAAGTCGTTGGATGCAGGTGGCATCGGACCGGTTACGCTGGAAAGCGATTGGGGAGGCCTATGTTCAGCAGTGGACAAGTATAGGCTGAGATGATGATGATATAATTTTCAAGAATATCAAGTTTTTGCAATAAAGTAGTATCAGATTTTTTCAGTTCAGCTATTTCATTCTTCATCTTACTTTGTTCCAATATAATATTTTCAATCTTTATTTGTATGTTATTGACATTATTCTTTATATGTGCTATATCTTCTGATAGTTTCGACATTTTTTCGTCCTGCTGCTTGGTAAAATTTTCCAAAAATACAAATATGTCCTTTCGAAAATTCATAAACTCTGATGATGTTATATTATGTCCTTCCTCTGGTTGTTTTCTTTTGGGAATAGTTATCTGATTATCGATTTCGTAGTGTATTAGTTTAGATAAATCTGGATGTGAACCACTACCACGAGTATTTGAGATGATTGGAGGAGGCGATCGCTGAATATTCATCGTGAATTTTATATTAAACTACGGTTAAAAATTTGGTGCCACTAACTGTTTGTGATGACGCAGTTTGTGCGACGCAATAACCGCGTTGCTGATTAGATTTATATTAGCAACCTGTCTCTTTCTTTGAGGTGGTGGGGCGGCTAGTAAACACAGTATCGCAGTCACAATAGCACTTGAAGAAACTACCTTATGTGTGAGAATAATCTATCTCTATCTATCTATATCATCACGCCAGCTCCCTCGCGAGGTAGGCAGAGAGTACAGACTTCCAACAGGTTCTTTCCTTACATACCTCTCTGGCTTCCTCCACTCTCATAGTTCGTCTCATACACACTCGCCGGTTACGGAGACTCTTGACTTGCCCTTCAGATAAGACACGGTATACTTGGTCATGGTAAGATAGTCTAGGTCTTCCCCGGTACCTACATCCTTCCACTTTCGCATTGTATATCTGTTTAGTCTGAGAATAATAAGGTTGTAATTTAGAAAGTTCATCATTTCAGCCTATACTTGTCCACTGCTGAACATAGGCCTCCCCAATCGCTTTCCAGCGTAACCGGTCCGATGCCACCTGCATCCAACGATTTCCTGCGATTTTCACAAGATCGTCGGTCCATCTGGCAGGCGGTCGTCCTACGCTGCGCTTGCCAATACGTGGTCTCCACTCTAGAATCTTTCTGCCCCAACGCCCGTCCGATCTTCGCGCTATGTGGCCAGCCCATTGCCACTTCAGCATGCTAATCCTGAGGGGCTATGTCGGTGACCTTGGTTCTTCTACGAATCTCCTCATTCCTGATTCGATCACGTAGAGAAACGCCGAGCATAGCTCTTTCCATAGCTCGCTGAGCAACCTTGAGCTTTTTTATGAGACCTATTGTAAGAGACCACGTCTCTGATCCATATGTCATCACTGGTAACACACATTGACTAAACACTTTAGTCTTTAGGCACTGAGGTATTTTGGATGAGAAGATGTTGCGCAGTTTCCCGAACGCTGCCCAGCCGAGTTGGATTCGTCGATTGACCTCTCTCTCAAAGTTGGACCTACCTAACCGGACTGCCTGTCCCAGGTAAATGTATTCGTCGACAACTTCAAGAGTAGAGTTCCCAACGGTGAGTGCGGTGGGTACGACATGGACGTTAGACATTATTTTTGTTTTGTCCATATTCATTTTAAGACCCACTTGTTGGGATACTCTATTGAGGTCACCGAGCATTCGTCCTAGATCTTCCAGCGACTCCGCCATGACCACAATGTCGTCGGCAAATCGAAGGTGAGTGATGTATTCGCCATTGATGTTGATGCCAAGTCCTTGCCATTCCAAGAGCTTGAAGGCGTCCTCTAAGGTGGCCGTAAACAGTTTCGGAGAAATGATGTCTCCCTGTCTTACTCCTCTTTTTATGGGGATCACCTTCGTGCACTGCCCCTGTACTCGGACTGACATGGTGGCGTTATTATACAAGCACTTCAACACTTCGATGTACCTATAGTCAATGCGGCATCGCTGGAGAGATCTAAGAACCGCCCAAGTCTCGATCGAATCAAAGGCTTTCTCATAGTCCACAAACGCCAAGCATAGTGCCGATTATACTCCTCAGTCTTCTGTATAACCTGCCGCAGCGTATGTATGTGGTCTATGGTACTAAACCTTTCCGGAAACCGGCTTGTTCGGGAGGCTGGAAGTCATCAAGCCTTCGTTCGAGACGATTCGTAATGACTCTCGAAAACAACTTATAAACATGGCTCAGCAGTGTGATGGGCCTATAGTTCTTCAATAAGGTGTTATCACCTTTCTTGAAAAACAGCACCACCACACCCCTGTTCCATGCTTCCGGCGTTTTCCCTTCAAGCAAGACGGACTTAAATAGCCTCTGAAGGACTTTAAGTACCGGCGATCCGCCCGCCTTCAGAAGTTCTGCAGTAATTCCGTCTTCACCCGGCGCTTTGTTGTTTTTTAGTTGTTTGAGAGCCATCCTAATCTCGCACAGGCTGATGTCCGGGATATCTTCAGTGCAGTGTCGGGTTAGCTTGGCTCTTGGGTCTTTTACCAAGTCAACAACAGGTTTAGCTACTGAGGTATATAACTGTCCATAGAACCTCTCTATCTCCCTGAGCACCTCTGACCTATTTGACGTTACGTTTCCGTCCTCCGTCTTCAGCTTCGTCAACTGGCTCTGCCCAATAGACGCGTCTCTTGCGAACACTTTAGAGCCCTTGTTCTGCTCTATGGTCTCCTCAATACGCCTTGCATTGAAGGACCGTAAGTCGTGTCGCAAGGACTTCAATATCTGTCCATTAAGCTGCCTATAGGACTTAGCATCATCGGAGGTTTGGAGCGTCATGGAACGTCGCTCAGCCATGAGGTTTCGGGTGTAGTCAGATAGTTTTTGAGGCCTATTTTTACGGTGGGTCTTAAAATACTTGGACCCGACCGTATGAACAGTCTCTACCAGCCTGTTGTTGATTTCGTCCACTGATGCGCTGCTGTCTAGCAATTCGAAGCGGTTTGACAATTCGA